>CM076580.1:227148939-227788533 GCA_034641835.2 Pinus albicaulis
GATTCGAACCCCATACATTTTGATATTTTATTTGCATATTGATTTACTTGAAATACATTTTAATTTCATTACAAATCAACATATACCAAGACAAATGAATACATTAACAGATGCAATAGATAACATGGTGCTAGATAGACATTTGTGCAATTTATAAAAACATCATCATATGTAAATAGACCCATGTAGAAAAAAAAATAAAAAAAATAAATAAATAAATAAATAAATATATATATATATATATATATATATATATATATATATATATATATATATTGTTAGTATGAATCTTTTGTCGAAGTGTACGAAAAAAGACCGCTTTAGCTACGCATAACAAATAGCCCTAACATCAAATATGGCTACCAATATCTTCAAATCTGCGGTTAGTTGATCAAGATAAATGCTATATAAATCTAGATCTGTGTATAAAAAGACATTAAGCAGTAAAAATAAGATTTTGCTCCATGCATCCAATAGACAAGACAAGAACAATATTTTTGAAAGAATTTTATATTAAGGGCACCTGAGAGGAAAACAAGAAAGGTGTTTCAAATTCTCCTCAATGGGATGGGTTCTCTAAAAGTCCTCAGCACTTCAGATCTAGTATTTCTCTCTCTCTCGTTGGTGAAGAAAACCCAGAAAAACATAGAACTCAAAGGGAGCTCACAAAGAAAATAATGAAGAATGTGACAATGATAATGGCTCAAAGTCACACCAAGAGTAAAGATCCAGAGTGATCTCATAGGCAACAAAAGGTGATAAATGAATGGGAAAACCCTTCTATTTATAGCAAAATATTGGGTCATTCTAGATCTTGGTGCATGATTAAAATAATATTAACCAAATCTAGATCCACCTTATATGGAATATTTTATTATATTTGTTGGAGGAAAAAGGTATTTGACTTGGGTCAAATCCCTTTATTTGTAAATAATAAATAAATAAATGATTTATTTATTATTTTAAGGAAGTGGTTGAATGATAATTAAATAAATAATGATTTATTTAATTATTTATAAATGATTTAATCATATTTAACAAGGAATATTATTTAAATAAGATTTAAATAATTATTCCTAGAAAATAATAAGATAAATAAGGATTTATCTAATTAATTTCCTTGTTTTGGGTTAAATATAACTTGAAATAATAATTAAATTATTGTTTAATTGATTATTCCATGAGGAAAATCAAACAAATAAAGATTTGTTTAATATTTCCTTTTGGGGTTTCCTATTTGGACCATAAACAACCTAATAAATGTGTTTTATTAAGTTATTTGACATAGTGAAAGCAATTTTACTTAGGGTAAAATTGATCTTACATGGTGTACTTGGGTCCATCTAATGATAATAGGTTAGATGACCAAAAAAGGGTGTAACAGATTTCCCCCCAGCATGCGAGTGTTAGGAGCAAATCGTATGACCGAAGTACGTTGTAAGAACTCAATCACCAGACATCAAAAGGGAAGTCAGAGAGAGAAATGTAAGGTAGTCTAATGTTCTAAAGAACTAGACCTTGAGGAGACGATACTTACAGGTGCAACAAGTCTCTTTTTATGAGAGGGTACTTGTGCTAAAGGTGGCGAGGAAGGCATACCTATGCCCGCCGAGACAAAGTAAAAAAGAATAGTGCGTCCAGTAAACAAGGAACCGAACTGTAAAGTACATGCTGGCATAAACATTAGCCAGATAAAATATATAATGAGGAATCCCACATACATGTTGTGCCTGGGATAACAACCAGGACTTATAGAATAATATCTGAGTACATGAGATACAAATACAACCCAAATGCCCCCTATCAACGGGGAAGGGCTTGCAAAATATGACTGATACATGCAAATCAAAGAGGTGTTGCAAGCAGCTAATTTCGACATCATCAAATGTATGGAGCTGCATCGAAGGCTACGAGGAAGAGGTCATTCGGGCATGTGGGGGGCTACCTGCAGGGCCACCCCTCATGAGGGTTGAGACATATCACACACACCTGGGAATCACGGAGAATAGCTGCTGCATAACTGGACCATCAAGTATATGAATCTTGATCATGTTGAAATGAGCTGAAGGTGAGAGAAAACCAAGTCAAAGGGCAATAAGTAATCCCTTTGCCTGATCCGGGGCGCTGAATAAGAGTGGAAGCTAGAACCAAGGTACACTGCCATCTAGACCTGTCTTCTGGAATGAATGAGCTGATGTCGACAGAAGGAGGTCCGCCATAGGTGAGGCAATAAGGAATCCTTAACTAAGGCACAAGAGAAAATAGTAGAGAAACTGACAAAGTGACACTAATGATGATGATGAAGTGGGGGGTACTGAGTAGCGAATGGATGACTTCCCTTGTTAAAGCATAAAGGGCATGGATGACCTGGCAGCGACTGACACAATATCATTAGGGATAGGGGAAAATGGGACTGAAGGCCATAATGTGCGACACGAGAGAGGGACCAAGCAATGAAGGATGGAGGACTATAGCGGGGTACAAAGGGACTCGGGATAGACTCCATGAATGCGATGATGACTCAACTCGGATGCTCTAAACAAGGGCGACTCGATGGTGCTTCCACACAGTAAAGGTCCAATGGGAACTCATGAAAACATGAGCACAAGATGGTAACTCATGACGAAAATCCACACAAACAAGGACAAGTATGGAGGCAAAGTAGTGCCTTAAGTATAAGTGTTGTAAGTGAGTAAATCTGATTTTGAGGAGAGGTGAAGAGACCCTTCTTGGGAAAAATGTATCCTGGTGAAGTATCAAGGTACTAAAAACTAACAGGTACCCAGAGCTCATGAACAGACCAGGTCGCACTTTTTGGGGTCTGTTCCACGACCTGGGTAGCAGGTACTGGGCTAAAAACTACGACATGTCCCAGAAAATGACCTGAAAAGTGCTACCTGTCAAAGAAAGGGGGTTTCAGTGATGTTTTTGGCTGAGATCTGGGATTTGTATGGTTGAAGGGCATAGGTGCCCCCAAGCATGTTGTGGTCATGCCAAAATGTATTTAGAAAAAGGGGAATCTAAACACATTTTAATGATATGGTGCGCCATTTGTTTTCATTATGGTTATGCAGTTTGAGAAAGGAAATGGAGGGTTACCAATCTCTTTTAGTACTGCATATATGAATCAAATGGACTTTAAGTTTCTGGGTTGGCATAGCTGGTGTCACTATCTCAAAAAGAGGATTTGGAGATAATGAACTGATGCTCTCTTAGAAAACCTATAGGTTGGCCAACAACAATGTATAAAAGACTGGGTTACTGATGTAAGATGAAGGAACGATAAGGGGTATCATCCCTAGAGTTATCTGAAGTTATATGGGACTCTAGAGGTTCTTCTAAATGTGGAAGAATAATGGTACTAAATTCGGCATGACCAGATACACTAGGAGAGTTGTCGAGAATTGCTTCTCTTGGTCTCTCAAATATGGGTGCCCACTTACCCAAACATTGGGTTTCAATGTAATGGCCACAAGGTGTATGTGGTGTGAACGCATGGGTTCGATGTAAGGGGGAATAGATAAAGTCAGGAGTGGTGATTTCTTCCATAATGTCATCATCGTGATAGAAGATGGGGTGACTGGTGGAAGAAATACCACCTAACGCGGCGAAGCTACCTGACTCATCATCACGAGAAGAGAGGGTCACATGCGCATCGTCACAAGGGGTGACAAAAGAGTAAGCAGATAAAGAATCTACCGATGTTGAGCCCAGGGTGATCACTGAAGGGGGGTCGAGTGAAACATCAAGGGAAGTCTCCAAGGGGACTTCCACCGAGGGTCTCATGGATGATGATAGGTAGAGGATGGTGGCAGCAGGCTCTATCATCTCGACATCAGGAGGGGGAATGTCAATGGGAGCGAGTAAATCCTCAAGCTGACTTGAAGCATACTGCGCAAGTATGGGAGAGGCAGATTGATTTTGTTCAATCTCATACTCTCGGACTACCTCTAAAGAGGCGCAGTAATGCGTCAGGTGGGGAAAATGGTGGGAATAATGGCCATGGACACCACACAGAGCATAGGGTTTGTTGGTGAAAATAGTCTTTGGGTTCTTGGCTGCGGTTGAAGAAGAAACAGAGGTTTTAGGAACTGTAGACTCAGGGAATGTGACTTTGACCATGGGTTTAATACGGGGCAACTCGGGACAAGTATGGGTGGCATGACCGATGACATCACATAAGGCGCAAGGCTTTGCGGGCGGAGTAGGGGTAGGGTCAGTCGGGGTGGCCTTGTCTTTGGATGCCCCCTTGCGAGCTTTACCTTTCTTTCTCGGAGTTGTCACAATAGGATAAGGGTCCTATTGAGGTGTGGGTGGCACTGTAGCAAGGAAAGAAGCTAGGGGAACTGGTTGAACCGGTGTTAAAGCAAGGTAAGTTTTGGGGTGTCCAGGTGAGGTAGCGGCTGGAGGATCAAGGTACCAGACGGGTATACTTAGGGTCAGGTTAGGGAGAGAAAGGGTGGCCATGATGGGAACCGAATAGAATCCGGGAGGGGGAGCAAGGAAAGGTATTTGACCAGCGAGGTAATGGCTAGGAGGGATGGCTCCAAGATGGTTGAGACCTGGTGGAACTGACCCAGGAGGATAGAGGGGCTCATGGGTACCAGCTGTAGGAGAAGGGTCAGAAGGAAGAGGTCCGGCTGGCTGAGTCGAAGGGCTAGGAGTAGGTTACGGTGGGCAAGGTTGAGGTTGAGGTTGCTGACTAGCTGAAATGGGTCATTTAAGGTCAGCCGGAGATGAT
The DNA here is from genome assembly GCA_034641835.2 of Pinus albicaulis. Taxonomy (NCBI): domain Eukaryota; kingdom Viridiplantae; phylum Streptophyta; class Pinopsida; order Pinales; family Pinaceae; genus Pinus; species Pinus albicaulis. Next base: position 227,153,681 of record CM076580.1, read on the forward strand.
TGCATCATGCAACATTCACTAAGCTGGGATCAGAGACAAGAGGAGGAGGAAGACCAGGGAAGGTTCCAAGAAAGGAGGAGCCTTTGTAGACGCCGGGAGAGACACTGGTCAAAGAATCAATGGTTTGCTTATTGGCTACAGAAGATATGGTTGACTCAGGGGAGGTCTAAGATTTTGGCTTATGATATGTCAACTGGTCAATGGTGACTATCTTTCCATTATGAGGGAAAAACATCTTGCAGTGGACCGCAGATGGAACAGCATACATGGCATAGGTGTAGCTACACCCCAAAAGAATGTTATAATCAAGAGGGGCTTCGATGAATTAAACGTCAACACAAACAGTCTTGCCCGCAAGAGTGATAGGACAATTATGGAATAGGCCAATGGGCTGGGAAGCATGGCCATCCCACGCATGAAGGGTGATTGTGGAAGGGGCCAACTCAGGAGATCCGAGTTGTTTCCAAACCAAAGCAGACATCACACAGGTGGATGTCCCCTCATCAATAATACACCGAGAAACGTGAGCGTTCCGGATTTCAACTGGGATTTGGAAAGATACAAAAGCAGGAAGGGGAGGATGTTCATATTGACAGGTGTCAAAAACAATCAATTGGTCATCAGCAGGATCTATAGCGCCCATGGCAAATAGTAGAGCCTTCTTTTGAGAAGGACATGACTGGAGGATTTCTAGTGTTGAAATGGTAGCAGGAGACTGCGCCAAATCATCTACTATGCTATACAAATGAGCAGCTCGACCAGAAGCAACATTTTGGCATAATGGTCCCTTAGGAATCTTGGTATGAACCTCAACTTTGGGCTGAGGGATATGCAAGGGACCATTGGATGTAGAAAGAGGCCCTGTAGGACCTGAAGAAGGTGACTCGGGGACAGACGGAGCGGGAGGCTTGGGGTACTGATAAGACCGAGTTTGAAGGTTAAGGTCGACGGGAAGAGGTTGATCAGATTTCATCATGAGAATCTGGTAATCGAAGGAACCAGAAGGGGAAGGTTGAGTGGCTGCCTGTCTGGTAGGTGGTTGGGTAGCCACAAATCCCTGTTGTGCATCCACCTGCTCTTGAGGGGGCGGTGACTGCTATTGCGGGGGTTGAGAAGGCAAGGGAGGCGGAGGTGCTGACGTTGGAGGAGTTGGAGCACCAAGCTATGGAAATGGATAATAAGGGGGTTGGGTAACAGTGTGGTAAATAGGAGTTTGGGCCAAAAGAGGGCCGTGTCCTTGGGAATCACACACGCGGGAAAAAATTGACGAGAGGAGTCTTTATTACCTCCCCCCCCCCAGGAAAACCATAACCCATGGGAGGTTGGGTGTATGTATGAGAGATAGCTCCAACGATACCATCGGCATCATGAGGTGCCCCTGGTGCATTGGCACCACCGGGTCTGGGGACATCAGGTAGAACAGTATAAACATAACCCGTCTAAGTGTAGATCAAGTCATATTTTAACGCCATTTGGAGGGCAGCTGTTCAGTTTGAGGAAAATGCGATGCGACATCTTTCCCGATAGGGGGCAAGAGAGATCTAAGGAACCAGTCCATGTAGACACGGTCTTCGAAGGTAGGAGATTGACATAGGCTCTTTCTTCTCTGCCATTCCTGGACATGATCGGATAGGCGGGTCGCAGATGATTGACGGAAATAATTCAAAAGTTTGATACCAGTGTCATAACGAAGGGGAAGCTAGAAGTAAGTTAAAAAATCATGGGCAAGAGTCGCAAAGGTGGTATGAGAGGAAGTGGGCTGATCAACATACCACTTAGAAGCTTCGCTTGTAAGCGTGCGTTGGAACAATCTAAGATGGATGGAATCATCGGTAATGGAATGGGATGAACACCACATGTGGAAATATTGGATATGGTTGGAGGGATATTCTCCAGCAAGGTCTTTGAACTTGGGAATGTCAGAGGGGAGCTCGGTTGGCATAGCAGGCCAACCAACATCGTGGCGGATAGGATCATTGATCAACTGATTGAAATTGGGGAGACTGAGGCCTGCCATGAAGGGGAGCAAGGGAGCAGTCGAGGTAGTTCCCGTGGCAGTTCCGCTAGTAACATTCCCAGCATTAGGGTCGGGGATGCCGCTAGCGTTAGGCCCTGGACCAGACATGGTGAAGGTAACAAAGGAAGAACCAGAAGTAGGTGGAGAACCCAAAGAATCATAAGAGGAGTCAGAGTGCAGACTCAGGGGGGGACTAACTCGACGACGACGGGAAGGAGCAAGTCGACCAACTGGAAACTGAGGGTGAAGGTCAAGAAGTCTTCGGGATATATGCCTTGGGGGCGCAATGATGATGGCACAAAGGGAAGAAGAATGATCGACAAGGGCAGGGAGGTGCAGAATCAAGTGATTACAATGTCGAGACAAGGGCAGAAAGGTGCAGTGTCAATTGATTTTAGAGTCTTTGCCTGGCGGTGTTAACCAGGCTCTTCTTCGCTTAGGGTCAGTCTGTGGTGTATGTTAATTTTAATTTTTAAACCTAGACGTTTTTGAGATTAAAATAAAAAAGTGTGTTGCATAACTAAAAATAAATTTGTAGATAACAGTATATAAAACAGAAAATTAATAGCTAACAATGCATTAATCTAACCCAAGAAGGCGGGTCTCTCAAAACGAGTCTAAAAGAGGGAAAAATTATAGTCAAAACACACTAAAAAGGGGCCAATAGATCTAAGGTCGGGAGGGACAGGGATCTAAAGGATAAATCTGCTAAAGAGAGGTGCAGAAAACAGCAAAGAGACAGAGGCAAGGTTGCTGCAAAAGACGAGGGAAACAACTAAAGGAAGTAGGGAGAAGGAGGTGACCCTAAAGACAAACCAAAAAAAAACTATATGAGGTGATTTGAAAGGAAAATTAGTTGATATTAAAGGGATCTGAAGATGAGGCATCAGATCTGTAAAAGAAATGGCTGAAACTCTGAAAATTTAGACACTTATAGCAGCTAAAACTCTTCCATAAAAAGTGGGGGGTAATGAAGCCCTAGGGGGCTAGATTCCCACTTAGTTGAGGAAAAAAGAGCAAGAATAGGTCTAAACGGGCGGGGACGGAGGTCAGACAACCCTGACATAGGTTCAGACAAAACCCAGAAAACTTTCAGAAAAATTCCAGAAAAAAGTCCAGGTCGCAGTTTTTGACCTGTTTTTTGCTTAGGTCATAGTTTTTGGGTTATTTTCCGCTACCTAAAGCTCCATGTCGCAGGTTTTGGGCCAAAAAGTGTGACCTGCACTTCCAGCATGCTCGGCGGCAAATTTCAGAAAAAATTGTTGTCTCAACTACGGCTGATGTCTGTAACCTGCGCAATAGGGCCAGAAACATGCAGAAGTTAGGGATTTTAATTTTTTAGGGTTTTATAGGTGAAAAACGACATAAAAATAGAAAAAAAAAAAAGCTAAAAAGAAACCCTAGGGTCTGAAGCAGCTGGATATGCAGGAATATAAAAAACGACAACAGTCGTAATTGAAAACCTGTGTGGAGTCGCCAATTGTTAGTATGAATCTTTTCTCAAAGTGTACGAAAAAAGACTACTTTAGCTATGCATAACAAATAGCCCTAACATCAAATATGGCTGCCAATATCTTCAAATCTGCGGTTAGTTGATCAAGATAAATGCTATATAAATCCAGATTTGTGCATAAAAAGACATTAAGCAATAAAAATAAGATTTTTCTCCATGCATCCAATAGACAAGACAAGAACAATATTTTTGAAAGAATTTTTATATTAAGGGCACCTGAGAGGAAAACAAGAAAGGTGTTTCCAATTCTCCTCAATGGGATGGGTTCTTTGAAAGTCCTCAGCGCTTCAGATCTAGTATTTCTCTCTCTTGTTGGTGAAGAAAACCCAAACAAACATAGAACTCAAAGGGAGCTCACAAAGAAAATAATAAAGAATGTGACAATGATAATGGCTCAAAGTCAGACCAAGAGTAAAAATCCAGAGTGATCTCATAGGCAACAAAAGGTGACAAATGAATGGGAAACCCCTTCTATTTATAACAAAATATTGGGTCATTCTAGATCTTGGTGCATGATTAAAATAATATTAACCAAATCTAGATCCACCTTTTATGAAATATTTTATTATATTTGTTGGAGGGAAAAGGCATTTGACTTGGGTCAAATCCCTTTATTTGTAAATAATAAATAAATAAATGATTTATTTATTATTTTAAGGAAGTGGTTGAATGACAATTAAATAAATAATGATTTATTTAATTATTTATAAATGATTTAGTCATATTTAACAAGGAATATTATTTAAATAAGATTTAAATAATTATTCCTAGGAAATAATAAGATAAATAAGGATTTATCTAATTAATTTCCTTGTTTTGGGTTAAATATAACTTGGAATAATAATTAAATTATTGTTTAATTGATTATTCCATGAGGAAAATCAAACAAATAAATATTTGTTTAATATTTCCTTTTGGGGTTTCCTATTTGGACCATAAAAAACCTAATAAATGTGTTTTATTAAGTTATTTGACATAGTGAAAGCAATGTTACTTAGGGTAAAATTGATCTTACATGGTGTACTTGGGTCCATCTAATGATAATAGGTTAGATGACCAAAAAATGGTGTAACAAATTTGATTTCATTACATATCAACATATACCAAGATGAATGAATACATTAACAGATGCAATAGCTAACATTGTGCTAGATAGACATTTGCTCAATTTATAAAAACATCATCATATGTAAATAGACCCATGTAGAAAATAGATGTATATATATATTGTTTGTTTGCAACGTGTGCATCATATAAAACCCAAAAAATATATATGTTTGTTTCAGTTACATCGTGAGACAACATGTCTCTCAAACATGTGCAGAAATAAAGCCTAAGTGCCTAATCGGTGTGGTGCTCATGATAGCACGTCACCGCCCATACCAACCGCCTCAGTAAGCGGTGGATACGACTCGACACCCCTATAGTGTGCCTCTGATAGGCCCGAGGAACATCGTCAAAATGAGCATAGTCTGGAATCCCACGGGTGATCCCCTCCAAGTTCTGTACTATCTCCTCGTCAACCCTCTCACCCTGAGGATCGAAATCACGAGGATTTTGCCTCGCTATTGGCGACATACCTGCAGGACGTTCTGGGCCAACATCTGCATACATATAAGAGTAACTGTCAGAATATGCATATATACCCAAAAAATCATAAAACTCATGACATAAAAAATGAGTCTCACCTAGCTCTTTGTCCCAATCGTCTCCCTCTAGGAGCGAGAGGTCGAGATCTCTGATGAAATATGTGCCGGTGTAGGGCCATTCCTCCATGATAATCAGTTGTCGTTGGAGCCAATCGAAAAACTCTGGCCTCCAGGACATTTGTTGGCCACCCCCTGCTCTAGGCATCAGTGTGGCCCGTCAAGCCATCCATGGCTCTGTGGGTGGCAACATCGGGACAATAACCTCCTGACTCTGGAATATGGGTAATCGTTCCAAGAAGAATGATACCAAAATCGATCCATACCCAAACTACTTTAGTTTGGTCTTCTTGCACTTAGTGAGTTGTTGTTTGATGTTGACAGTCACGGCCTCGACCCAGTTGAAGAGAGTCGAGTTCATGCACTCTGAGGCAATAAGTAGTTGTGTCTTCGTGGCCTCATGCGGTGCTTGTGATCCCGCAGCCCGCGTGGTAGTGTGTAGAACTACTCTTAGTGCCAGATCATGGATGGTTTGGATGTCCACTTTTCCACTCCCTGTTCCTTTTCGTGCCCCTTGGCACACCCTGCCAATTACCATTCCCATGCTTTCCCCGGAAGGACGGGTACCGGTCAAGATAGGGACTGCACCTCTACGCAACAATCCAGTGATGAAATACACATCAGAGACTTTGAGTTCAAGCTCCTGATCCCACAGTACAAAATTCTCCTGATCTTCGTCCCAAATTCTCATCAAATATTGAAGCAATTCGGGCTTAGCCCGGAGGCATGGTGTCAGGAAGAACTTCTTGAGCCCACAATTTTTGAGGGCATTCATGCACTGTTCATTTTCCATGGCTTGTTCATCCTCTGCAATGTGTTCTCTTTCCTTCCATTCAATTACCATGTTTTTCTGCTTGGTACCTGCATGCATTGTCCATATGAACATCGCAAGTCCCCTTGGGCATTGAAATTTGCAATCAAATGGTTGCATTTTCTTAAATTTGAAGCGGATTTTGGGTTGCGCGGTTGGCATGACTGTCTTGCTAACAGTCGCGCCACCCAGCGCAAACCCTGTGTAAAAAAGGGTCGATTGGTGCGGGTCTGTGCCCAAAACCCGCGCCAACCGCGATGCCCTAAATTTTAAAAATTTCCCCCTAAGGAATTGAAAATGACAATTAAATGTAATGAAATATAGCTCAAAATATGGCAAATGGTGTTGGCTCTTACCTGAAACTGATGGGATCCAGATTAGTTCACTGGTTTGCTCGCAATCGTCGCCGCAAGATCACAAGGTAAGTGGACCACTGTTGCTCTGCAAAGAGGTAAAAGTGAAAAGTAAATATTATTTACCACTCATGGTCATTTATAACTTTTCAAAATATTAAAATAGGTTTTAAAACATATTTATCGATATATTTTCATATTATTTTCGAGAAATACGTTTTACACGCGTCTTTTTGTGTAGCGATAGGTTTTCACAGGGTTATGACGAAGAAACAAGTTGTATTGTATACTTTTTCAGACTTGGTAAAAACATGAAAAAGTCACAATTGGAGTCACCTTTCAGTTCTTTTCTAACTCTCTAAAACTGAAAATATTGCCAAGTCACTCATCGTTTTGAACTCATTAAAATGGCTGCAAAACGATATCTACCCAGTATACATTTACCCCTTTTTAGGGCTGGGATAGATTATTTACGAAAAATGAATACCTTAGCCGATCGCGACTAAGAGGTTCTTTCAGATATTGTTTTCTACCTTTTTGGATCTGAGATACTATTTACGAAAAGGGACTGCTGGAGTTTTCTTTTCCGCCTTCTTTTCAAACTCTCTAAACATGAAAAGGTGTCGATTTCTCCCTTTGTTAGACTCGTTAAAACTTGATGACATCGTACTCCGTCGTCATGATGTTACTCGAGTTCCTCCTTCCTAGGGCTCGCAAAATGTACTAGGTTGGATTTGTCCAAAGGACAAACTTACATTGCAAGCATATGTTATCTCCTTCAAGCTTGTTTTCAAAAATAATTGGGGTACTCGCCATAAATGGTGGGGGGAAATGGAACCACATTATAGTCGTGTTGGCAGTATGTAGCTCTTGAACATGGCACTCGTCTGCATTCATGTCGGGTTGGGGACATCTCATCTCGTTATTTGTTGGCCTCCATGGGTTTGGGTAATCTCTTTTGACCACTCATCTGCTCTTTGCCACGTCACCATGACCTCAGATCCCTTGATGTCAAATACTGCCAAATCGAGTGTTGTGCTGCCGATATGTTCAAGAGAAGTTTTCCTCTGAAGTTGTTGACCTCCCTCTGATTCTTTTTTCGTCTTGATTCACAAACATCATATTCCTTTGTCTCCTGTCGACGATGTGGGAAACATTATGGCCCACCTTCGATCAAGGACCCTTCCTGTCGACTCTAGCTCATTATCCAGGAAGTTGATCTAGAGACTCCCTTAAGGTACCTTGGAGCCTGCATGCCTCAATGGCAGGTTCTTCACATTCAACATAAGGTCCACATTATTGGCCTTCGATCGACTGAATCTGCAGGTGTTCGACGTCATATCACTATTCACATTCCATGGATTGTACCTTTTGTACCTTGAGAGCCATTGTCATTATTGGTGGTTTCTCTCGCGTCTGTTAATAGCTTTCATTATTGGCTGGTAATCAGACGATTTTCTTGCATGTTGGACTTCAGCTCACATATTCGTATGCTCGAATTTGTACTTTGTTCGGGTCGAGATGGAGCGTAAGACCCTAGGTTTTGTCTAATGAAATCTAGGTTGTGGGTTTTTGTGGATTACTATGACTTATTATGTGACTCTTCTGATTAGACGGCTGCACCCATACCCAAGTCTATTTTTTGATCCCTACTGCTGGATGACTGTGTCCATACCTCAGATCTCATTATCGATGTACTCTATTATGGATGGTTGTGCCCATGCCACATGTCATGTATCAGATGTATTAGTTGTACTTGTACTTGCAAGTTTTCCGACAGTAGTGTTTTGGTTGAACACGTTCTCATAAAGCATTTCACCCCTCCCTCTCTCTCGGACCTCATGCTTTAGGGGGCATCTGTTACACAAAATTTTGTCACCGTCCCTGTAATCCCTCACCCCGCATATTGGAGGGTCTTTTCCATGACCTATGAACAATGTCATGCTCTACAAAAACCGTCTTTGCATCCTTCTGCATAAGGACATCATTTCTCTTGTTGAACATTTCCTCAGAAAGCCCATAAAAACCTATGTTTTGGCATTGGCGCGGGTAGCCAGTTCACCCCTCGTGCCAATGTGGAGGATGTACACTAGAGGCTATGCCAGCTGGCACTTTGTCTCTTTGTTGTGCTCGCACCAACCTTTTTGGGAATGTTTTTTAACAAATTAGAGGCGGAAGTTTCCTTTAACCACCTCAGGGATGACTCATTGGAAATGGTTAAACTTGATAAGTCACGGATCTCTCCCTTTAGGTAATGGTTTTAACTCCCATGGAACATTCTTTGAAGACAGGACTCCCATCCATGATTATAGGGATCCTAACCTCTCCTTCTTCCTCTATATAAACAAGGCTTCTCCCTTTACAAAAGCTAGCTCAACTTATAGCCAAGAAGTTGAACTTGGAGAAGAGATACTATAGCTGAGTAACCGCTATAGAGAAGGTAGAGCCAAGGAGAATTCCGTAGAGAGAGCCTCGTCCGAATTCCCAACGAGCTTTGTGAGACGTGCTCTGCTGGAACCCTGTTGGAGGAGACCGCAACGTCGAAGCCTGGTTGGACTCTTCCTTCTTTTAATTAATATACTTGACTATGGTATTGGTTCCATATGTGTGTTATGTTTATTTAATGCATTTGATTTGGTCTTCTTCGATTGACTGATAGTTACAGATGTGAAATAGTATGTTGTATGTCATCTTTGTTTCTTGTGTATGTGCAGGTATCCGATCGTGAGAATGAGCGGATCGTGATCTGTTGAACCAGGAGCGAGAGGTAGTCACTCTTTCGACGACAACAACGCAGGATATACGGTAAGTTATCTATCGAATCTCCATTCATATTTTAACTAGGAATTGATGTCATAGCGTGTCTTGTTTGTGGCTAGACCCACTCTAGGGCTAGTGGGATCGCCTTTGTCCGCAGAGGGGATTTACCTCACCAACATGGGTCAATCACTTTTCCATAAAAATTGTAATATGATCATGATCCCCTGTTATATGTCTTAATGCTCCATCGTCAATCAACCATATGTTGTTTTCATTTGCAAGAGATCCTGCAAGTGCAAAATAGTAGAAGTGATCTTTATCTCCTTCAACTTTGGGTCTCTTGGAATGTTCATCAAATTATATCGTGGTAGCATGTTACTTTCCTCTTTTCTTCCTATCATTGAATCTTTCAGGACATTGTGCTTTGAAGTGACGAAATTTATTGCAATAGAAACATTGAATCTGTGACATATCTTTCTTCCTTTGAGGATTAGGTCTTCTATCATAATCCCTCTTCTTCTTCTGGAAACCAAACTTCTTTCTTCCTCTAGCTTTCTTGGAAAAAGTGGCATATGCCTCAGAATCTTCTTTTTCCTTTGAATTTATTCCTTTAGACAAAAGTCTTGATTCTTCCTCTGAATAAGCTACCCATAATTCTTCAAAACTTGGAGCTTCGTTTTGACTGCTTATACATAATGCAAACGAAACCCATGACTTTGGTAGCCCATTGAGGGCTAAGATCACAAGTTATTCATCAGAAACAATTTCATCAATAAATTGTAGTTGAGATATCCTCACAAAGTATGAAGCCATTGTTATTCTTTAACATTCTCATATCACAAAGCTCATTTCACAAACTCATGGCTTGGCCAATATTTTTGATGCTATACAAACCAGTTAGGGAATCATACATCTATTTGAAGTTTCAAACTTTGATATGTATGAAATTAGATGATCCTTGATGGAGTCCAAAATGGTGGTCATGGCAATGATGTCATATTTCTTATACTTCTTTCTCGCTTCATCTGTAGGTTCAATTATTTTTCCTTACACAATTTCCAAAAGATCTCCCTTAAGAGAATTAGGTCAATTCTTGTCTTCCAAGCTCTAAATTTAGTAACCCCTTCTAACTTATTCTTTGATTTCATAGAGGCCATGGATGCAACTTGATTGTATATCTAGGGTTCCTTCAAAGTGATCTCAAGATAATTCTTCTTCAAGAATGATCTCTTTGTTCTTTCCTTCACCAAAGCTCTGATACCATGTTGATTTTTCTAATGAAAATTATACAAGCATTTATTTCTGAAACATTATAATTACTTCCAATGTTGTATATGATTATTTTTCACTTCAATGTATCATTACAAAATTATACATTCAGAAATTCAACCATAGAGAGAATAAAGCAATAGATATCACAATGCACAAAGAGACAACAAGACTTTACCCTAGGAAAACCCACTAGGGGGAAAAACTCAGCCAATTTTTTTCTTAGAGAATCCATACAACAAGATATACGTCAAAAGAAAAGAAAAATTAATCAACATAAAAGCAAGATGACCATCTACCAAGATCTAAGTCAACCCTCCAGAAATTCCAAGACAAGTGTCCTCTATTTTCTCCAGAAGATCTCTACAAGGAGGGCCTACTTCAGGTCTACAAGAGAGCCTAAATTTGGCCTGCAACATGACCTCACACTTTGCACTATACCACAGAAAGTATACCAATTTTTTTTTTTCCCAAACTCCTTTGTTGACTAGAGCGAGGGTAGATAAAGTGTATTTCTTCCTTCGATTTTCGGTCTTTATGCTCCTTGTCTTCTTCACTTAGAACGAAGGTATGATCATGATCTGAAATGCTCTTGGAAGGAGATCGAATGGACTATTTGTAGCCTTCAAGTAATGTGAATGGGTGTCTCTTTGGATAGGCCCACATGATGGCTTGGAGGTAAAACTACAAATTGGAAATTGAAAATTTCTTTTGCAAATGTAATGAAGGACATGTCTTTCATAAATTTTTTTTTGACAATAATGAACATGAAGAACATGCTTTACACATAATATTTTTTCTTTTACAAATATAATTTATATTTCATCATTACAAGTAAAAATGAAACATTAGGAAGACCAATTAATCCTTCTATAAACTAGTAAATCCCAGGTTAAAATGTATCTAGATTAGTATATAAACAATATACATCGTATTTCACTTAATAACAAGGAAAATTTATCCTCTTAATTAAAAATAACTAAAAAATATCCTCTAATTAAAAATATGAAATATACAAAATAGTTTCTAAAACATCCATAACCTTGATTATGACATGGAAAATATGATTTTCTTTACTAAAAAAGTTATCTATATTCAGTCTTGTGCCGGTTAGGGAATTGCAAATGATAATATAAATGATAAAAGATATCTCATAAATACATCCAGTATTATCTTCGGATGCTGTGGAAAGCATGGTACAATATATCTCAACTTATCACATTATTGAAGAGAAAGCGGAGCGTGCTACGAGCAAGATGGGCCATGGAATTTTTTAAATATTTATAGTACTCTGTCATATTTTGTATTTTAATTTATTAATACAGTGTCTATATCCTGAAAAATATTAAGATTTATTCCTTATGAAAGGGATAACATTGGTGTGGCACGATGACAAAGGAGCCACGATGGTAAAATCACATGTTATTCAATCTCAGAGGCCCACCTCCCAGAACGTATTTTTATATTTTAATATATTATTTAATAATACCTTTATTAAATAAATATTTTTTGTTGATAAGTTTTTTCTTTACCACACTCATTGCCATTATAAAGATTATCGTTTAGGAAAGTTATATTTTAATATATTATTTAATAATATATTTGATTGATCAGTTTTTTCTTTACCACACTCATCGTCATTTTAAAGATTATCGTTTAGGAAAGTTATATTTTAATATAATATTTAATAATATTTTGGTTGATCAGTTTTTTCTTTACCACACTCATTGTCATTTTATAGATTATCATTTTGGAAAGTTATATTTTAATATATTGTTTAATAATATCTTTTATTAAATCAATATAATATTGAGTTGTTTTTCACTGTAAGACCTTCTTTATTATTTCCTACGTTATTTTTAAGATTATCCTTTAGGAAAGTCGTCGAGATTTGATTCCTTACCATCACCTCCATGGATTGTTTACTCTTAACTTCAATGGACCTTTTACACCTACTATGTGACTTTAGGCATCATTTCTTTGGCAAAGTTGTGAATAATTAATTGTTTATTATCATGTTTGTATTATTTTATTATTGTTAAGATGATTTTGTAAAATTATTGTGAAAGTAACTTATCCAAATGAGGTGTGTTACGGTGGTTTTGAAAGTGATAATAATGAGTGATTGGTGTGTTATAATTGTTTTGAAAGTGATAATAATGAGTGATTGGTGTGTTACAATTGTTTTGAAAGTGATAATAATGAGTGATTGGTGACTTCTACAGTGATTTATATTGGTAGAGAATTCTGGAATAGAAATGTGTAGATGTGTGATCTGTCTAACATTTTAGATAGTTTCTCCATCCAAATATGATCGGTCTAAAGTTTTGGATAGTTTCTCCATTCATTTAATCTTTATGATAGATGGAGAAACCATCTAAACAAGTGTGATCCGTTCAAAACTTTGGACCAATCACACTTGGATGGAAAAACCATCCTAAAAATTAGAAGAATCACACGTCTACACTTTGTATTTTAGAATTCTCTACCAATAAGAATAATGTCAAAATTATTTTGAAAGTGATAATAATATAATAAATTCTCTATTAAATGATTTATAGTTAAAATAAACTATTATTAAATCTAACAAATTTGATAGGAATGCTTTTCAAAAGTGTAGTCTAACCATCATTATTGATGTGGAGATCATCTTATAAAATCTTGAGTGCATATTTAGAATTGCTGATAGAGTGTTGTCCAAGGCTACTCAACGCCTTTCCTAGGTTTCAAAAGATTGATCTGAAAGATTTGGTTTTGCTTTACACTGTTTCATCGTTTATGTCATCGGTACTTGTCATGAGTTTGGAAGCATATATGCCACCCCTCCCTTATCCTTCTATGAGACTCTGTGTTGATAAGCTTTGAAGATGCATTCAACGATTTAATTCCTCCACCGAACAATTATACTTCAGCTTTTGCTTCCCTTGACCCTACGCAACCCGAATCGGTTAGGTCATAAGGGAATGTGCCCTTTGGCCAATGAATAATGTGTCCTTTGGCGACGCCCCACGTCACAGATGACATCACTGTATGGATTTGTTTCAATTTATTTGCAGAGGGGATGCATCTGCAGCGAAATGTCACGCCTTCACAAACTGAGCATCAAGCTCCATTACGACCGACCTACCGTACAGAAAAGCGCAGATTCCTAGTGCAAGATACCAACACCCTAACGTCCCTGCTGTCCCTCCTGTTTTAAACCAGTAGCCATGGTCACAACTTATCAAAGGCAAGTGACTGTGGATTCCTCTTAAGAAAGGTTACTTGAGAGTTGCCCACGATAGAAAATGGCCGTACGTTGCAGCACCAGCGGTAGCGATCACGCCATCGACATAATTTATGGACAAGGTACTGTTAGCCAACATGGATCAGAAGAGTGCTCGCCTTCCATTTTCGGAGAAGACAGCGATGTCGATGGCGAGGGCTCAAAAACTCGAGATCTCATGGCGATTTTCAGGGAACAGCTCCGGGAGATAATGGAGGTATCTCAGTAATACCTGTATGTTTCCATTATAAATTTATATGCCTGAGCTAGTAATAATAATCTATTTATAATATGGCTGTGATATTAATAATAATTTATTTATAAGGTTGTATATCATAATATTTTTTCTTAAATAGTTTAATTCTATATATTTGAAAATGGGTGAAGTGTTTATCAAAAAAAATTAGACATATTATTAAAAAAAATATACATAATTTAACCAAAAAATTTCAACAACATTAAGTTATTATATTATTAATAAATTGGTTCTAAGTAGTTTAATTTCATGTTCTTGAAAATGAATAAAATGTTCACCCAAAAAATCGAACACACCATCAAACAAAATACACAATTTAAAAAGCTTTATTATTATATTATTATTAAATTGGTGTACAGACTCTTAGTGATATATAAAAAGAGATTTTTTCAAATTAACTATTAAATTATTAAATTGGCATACAAGGTCTTATAATTATTTAAGTGTTAAATTTTATAAAGATCTACATCTCCTACCTCATCAATCTTTTTTATTTTTCTAAGTTTAATTATCAATAATTTTTTTCTTTTATATTAATATATGATAAATATGTTTAGATTAATACATTGGAAGAAGTTTGAAAAATAAATTTGCATTAATTATAATTAAAAAGGTTAAATGGTTTGAATTTGGGTTTTGGATAGATTTGATCTAGTGTTTTGTCAAAGTATTTGATATCAGGAATGATTATAATTAAAATGGTATGAATTTGGGTTTTGATAAATTTGATTAGTGCTTTGTTAAGGTATTGGATGTAAAATCGCTCATTTAATTTTCTATGGAAATAATATAGAGTGATATATAAAACATGATAAAAATATAATACTGTCAAACTTTCAAAAAAATAATTTGAATTTTTAAATAAAACAGTTACCTACCCGCTTCATAGTAAACTCCAGCTTCCAGACTACTTAATCACTCTTAGCTTTTCAACAGACTATCTCGCCAAAAACCTTATGATGGAGAAATTGCTCAGATGTCAAAACTTAGAGACCACACAAACCTTATCCTCAGTTTACTGCTTTCTCCACCTCCTTGTTTTTTACACATTTCAAATATTTCTCAGCTAGTTCTAAATCGTAAACTAGACACTAGGATTGATATTCCGTTCATGTAGGTTTTTTTCACTGTACTGAGCTCTAGTGGGTGTTAATACATGAATTAAATCAAAATCCCTAATCAGATGGCTGTGAATATATACAGGGTGTTCCATCTAGCAGCACTTCATTTGAGCTGCGTCTGTTCCGAGATGCAGAGAAAGCTGTAGCGATAGCGAAGGAAAAAGCGGGCTTCAATGCTCATGATAAAGAGGAGGAGAACAGTAGTTTGCGCCGATTTGTAATGAACAGTTTGCGTTCCTCGGGATACAATGCAGCTGTCTGCAAGACAAGGTGGGAGCAGTCGATAGGACAACCTGCAGGTCAGTAAGTTTTTTACAAATAGCCATATTTTATTTGTTATATTTTTTCGAGTTATATTTGGATATGAATTCTGGACAATTCTAGTATTTCAAATGTTTTGAAAAGTGCAATCTATATACACAATCAAAATAGCATTTTAAATAACAAATAAAGCAGCAAAATCTATTTAACTAAAATTCCAAACAAAAACTCTAAAACCATAGAAATACCAGCTATACAATACCAGCATTAACCTAACTAGAGTTTCAACCACACAATTTTATTCAGAAATCTTTAACAACAATATCAACACTTCCTAAAATCACAAAAACCACACAATTCTATTCCAGAAATCTTCAACAACAAGACCAACAACTATACAACATCTCAAAAAACCCAGATCGAGTTGAAGCCAGTCGATTCTCCTTTGGATTTAAATTGTGCATAGAGATTTTGTTTGCTGCAATTCTTATGTTTTGCTTCTAAAATGGACGAGATCTGGTTTTCTTGTACAGGGGATTACGAGTTCATCGATGTAGTTATCGAAGGATCGAGATTCAAAAACGAGCGTTTCTTCGTTGACATCAATTTCAGGGCACAATTCGAAATTGCCCGCCCCACCGACGAATACAATGCCCTGCTGCAGCAGCTGCTGCCAACTTTGTTCGTGGGGCGGGGAGAGAAGTTATGTGGCATCATGAAGATAATGTGCGGCGCCGCCAGGAAATCGTTGAAGGAGAGAGGAATGTGCCTTCCCCCATGGAGGAAGTATCGGTACATGCAAGCCAAATGGTTGGGTTCTTACAAGAGAACTACAAACCCAACTAGTTCCAGGGTCGCGCAGGGCACTTTACATCAATCTCCATTCTCAGGCACTGCACCTAAGGTCACAGGGTGGGATGCCAGCGTGGTCCAGCAAGGCAAAAGTGCCACCGACAGAAATCTCACGGCGAAATCAAAATCTACAAAGCAGGGTAATGAACAGTTTGATTCTCGTGATCGTTCTCGAGACAGACAGGGTACTAAGATATCAGGGTTGGCCACGGCATTAGGAAAGACTGGTACGACGCAGTCGTCAACTTCAAGGAGAAGCTGACAGTAACACCACCATTATTCAATTTAGCCGTCCTTTTATATTCGTCTCTTTTCGACTCTATCCTGCGTTATAAAGTTACACGACTTTTCAGATATAAAGCAACTCTATCTCTGTATATATGTCTCAGAATGTTACATATTCTATTCTGTGCACTTTATGGAAAACGGTTGCAAGACAGCCACGCCACGTACGACGGCGATGCAAAAAGTTTTGTCTAATCAGAACCGATTGAAACGAGTCACCAAGTGTAGTAATGTCACAAGAATTAAATTGAGTTTGGTAAAAGTGATAATCACATGGCATGGGGATACATTATGAGTGTTTAGGAATATCAACAAAATGTGAGATTACAAAAGCTAAATAAAATATGTTCTCCTGGATATTACTTTCAATATTTACTTGTAATTGAATGGGTGAAATTTGATCGATTACAAAGGTTGCATTATACAAACTAGAGCGTTTAGGTATATAGACAAAATGTGAGCTTACAAAAGCTATTTTTGATTCAGTTCTTTGGTTAAAATTACATTTTTCCCAAGGTTAAAATTAAATGTAATTAAAAAGTCAAATTAAATTGATTGCAATGTTTAAAGCTTTTAAATCTTATTTTAAAAATAATAATAATATTAATATAATAAAATACCAATTAAAGTGTGATTTGATGTTGTTGCTAAATGTAATATTATTATTGGAAGGTTAAAGTTAATTATTCAAAGTAAAATTGAACATTCTTAATTTCAATTATGATGTTGTGAAAATATGTTTTGGGGTTGATTAGAGTTCAAAGTATTCATCAATTTGAACATTCTCAATTTCAATTATGATGGTGTGAAGATATGTTTTGGCATTGATTAGAGTTTAGAGTATTCATCTTGTTGCTTCAAAAATCCAAATATAAATTAGCTAAGTTATGAAGCTAAAGGGAGAGGAATAATCACAATTAGATAGGAATAAAATTTATGTCAAGATAAGGGTGTTTGTTATTGTTTGTTATTGGGAGGTTACCCAAATTCTTAGACTCAAGAACAATAATTATGGGAAATCTTGTTCTTTGCCATGCTTAGGTAAGAACTATAATTACAAGAGATCATGTTCTTTGCCATGCTTAGATAGGTTTATTAGATGTTATATTTCATTTCTTTTTAAGTAGAATTTGTTACACAATCTTTGGGGTTCTACCTACATGTCCTCTCCTTCACCTCTATTGGCACTCTTTTACAATATAACTTACTCTATGTTGGTGTTGTTGTTTTCTTAAACATCAGTTGTGTGCACAGTGGCATGCAAGTGGAATTTTGGGGCCCTTTTCTCTTAGTGTGTGGTGCATTTGTCCAATGGTCCATTAACTTCCACAAAATACCTATTTCCATATCCAATTTTCAAATTTGCAACTTAGTTTGTTGATATGGCACATAGGGCACTCCTTTCAATGGTAGAATAATAATATAACAGAAATAAATAAATGCAAAATTTACTTTGAGCCCCATGTTTCTTATTAAGTGCGTGCTTAAGATTGACAATGCCAGATAAAATCAAATTAATCATCTGTAAATATTTATAAAACAATTGTTAAAGGAATAAAGGATAAGAATATGTTTGGCTTTTATTTCTATCTAAGATTATATGTCTAAGTGTTTGTTGTGATGTCCACTTCATCATTTGGTATCAAAATTTTAAGTTGAAGTGTGTCCTCACAGGAATTCAATTCTTTTAATTCATTTTGCCTCAAACACTTGAACAAAATATTCCTTGGCTTCAAGTTTTGGTTCATCTTAAAGGTGTTATCATCCACTTTGATGTGACAATGACATGCATTGAAGCAACAACACTTTACTTTCTCGAAGCAACAACACTTTACTTTCTCTACCAAAAAATTCTAGAAAATTCTTATAATTAGTCACATATCAAAGTTTATGATCTATTTTAAAAGTTGTTATGTCATTTTTACTCTTTTAATTAAATTGATTAATTAAAAAAAATGTCATATGAAGATGTTTGATATGAATACAAGGTATGTTTTTTGAGTCATTTGGTATTAGTGAGTCACAGTATTGTAAAAAAATCTATTTACAAGTTAAGAATTTCCATGATAAAATATGGTGAATATATGGTGAATATCCATTATTAGTTAAATTATTGTTACATGCTTTTTTAAATGTATATATGTTTAACTCATATACTATATTTTTATAATAATAATAATAATTTAAAACAAAGTTTAATATCTATATATATATATATATATATATATATATATATATTTTGGAAATGTGAAATGCATCTTGAGATAAGTGATTTGATGTGTATAGGAATTTACTTGTCATTTAATTTATATGACTACACTAATTTAATATCAATTAATATATTTCCATCTTAAACCTCAATCTATGAAATGAAAATTTGTCAATTGATAAAACTTACCCCTCTAATAGTAGAAAACAAACCCTATTAATTACTATCACTTAGCTTATTATCATTTCTAACATAGTTTCCCTGAACCCACCTATGGAGACCCAATCGACCTCATGTAACCTCAACGTGCAGTCTCTCTTTTATATCTCCCACACTGCCTCTAAAGTAGCCTCAACGTCTTGTCTATGTTTTGTAGCACACACTCACTCTTGAGTAACTAGAGATTATGTCATGTCACATCTCTCTTCTACAACTACCTAGTTCAATATATTGTGTCACATCTTCGTTGGATTCCATTATACCACTTCAACAACACATACCCGGTAATAATCGAACTAGTTTCATACTTGGTGGCTTCCGCCTATGTTGTGGGTTAAGGAGACTTGGCAGATATGTACAAAAACTCCTCAATATCAAGCCATGTGTGGAGATGTGTCTAAATGAGTAGCATTGTGACTCAACAAATGAGACTGGATGGTGTTTCCTGCATTGGATATTTCTGCTATGGGGTACCTTTTAAATAGAGGACAACAACCTAGCTAGCCAACTTCTAGGCCCCCTCTAGTGATGCCTTGTTCAATCGAGACAAGGCCCATGTTCGATAGCAGACCAAATGCAAGTGGTGTCTCTTGCTCCCTTATTTTTTAGCATTCATCTTGAGAATGTTCTATCCTACATATGTGTAATTTTAATTGTTGCATATCATAATGAATCTATTTGTGTCTTCTCTATTTTTGAGTCAGTGTCAAAGTCTACACCAAGCTAAAATTTGTTTAGATATTAATCTCATTGTTTAGATTTAGTTCAGCTTAGTCGAGTTTCACTCTAGTCATTTATTGTTGATGCTTTCTATGTAATCTATTTAATTATTTTGAATGATAAGAAAAGAGGTTAATCTATTTTTAGTTTTTACCTCTTCATTTCTTATCATGGTATCATAGCCCCGGGCCTCATAAGAATCGAGATTAATATGCCGTCAGATCTTGAACATAGAGGTCATGAGGAGCTCGACAATGAGAGGAATTGGCAGTTACTAGCAGTAATTGAAAAACAAAATTGAGTGACCAGCGCACCAATGCAGAAAGCAAATGCGATGAAGCAATGATAAACAAAGACGAGAAATTTTGAAAATAGGCAACTCATTGCATACGCTCTATATCGGGAGATGTGCTCACATCAAGTCTCCAAATCTTCGTTTCAATGTTAAATCTGCAATGTAATTTGATCCAGTGGTTGATTTTAAATGGAGCACGCACTGCATACTTAGCAAAAGTCAAAGGCTTTGGAGCACGTACAAGAAAGCATATTTTACGGACGTGTCTACCGAGCCCGCGTTTTGGCCCGGACGGCAGAAATTCGCCGGAATCCGGTCAACTAAATTTGCAAAAATCGAGTAGTTGCAGTGCTTGGAATCCATTTTTGACAGTGGAAATGGATTCAGCACTATCAAAAACCCTTGGGGAACTCAAAATACTAATGTTTAACAACTATAAACAAGTTTCTGGGCAAATCTTTGCCGGATTTTCTGAAAATCGTTCCCGGATTTTGGGTCAAAACGCGGGCTCTTTAGACTACGGTATATTTTACAAAGGATTAATTTTTTTTAAAGGTCTCATCGTATAATAAAAAAACCCTGTGCAACTTTAAGAAAGGGACTGTAATCGTACTTTTTAAAAAAAGGTTTTGAGTGCTCATGTAAGAAAAGGGATCATGTATTTGAGTGTCTTATTTTAAAAAAAATACGATTGGAGTCTTTTTCTTAAATTTCAATGCGTAAGAGGTATTTCATGACCCTAGATGATTCATATCAATTTTTTTTTTGCATTACTGCTTTGAAGTCTTCTTAAATCACATTGCTTGTATAAATAAGATCATCAACATAAAGGCATACAATGAGAATTTTACATTTATGAGTTTTGGTATACAACATTTTCTCATGGCTTCTTCCGCAAAAAATAGTTTGGGTGAGGTAGGTATCGATGCGATTATACCAAGCTCAGGGAGCTTGTTCAAGCCATACAAGGATTTCTTCAAGATATACACCTTATGCTCTTATCTTGGAACTTCAAAATGAGGAGGTTGCTCCACATAAAATTATTCCTGCAATATAACATTTAAAAAATATATTTTACATCAAGTTGATAGAATTTCCATTTGTATTAAGTTGTTGTGGATAAAAAAGTTCTGATAGTGTCTAACCTTGCTACTAGAGAAAAGGTTTTACCATAGTCGACACAAATCGTTATGAGAATCCTTTGGTAGCTAGCATTGCCTTATGTTTCTCAATCTCTCCTTTTTCATTCAACTTGGTCTTATAAACCCATTTTACACCAATTTTCATTTTGTCTCTTGGGAGATCAACTAATTCCCAAGTCTGATTCTTCTCCATGGAAACAATTTCTTGGTTCATTGCATCAAATCAATGTTTTTCTTTAACTTCTTCTTCAAAATGGGTTGGTTGAGATGAAAGAAAGGAAAACATATTTTTTAAATCAAACTCAGGCTCTTGCTCATATATTTCTCTGATGCTTCTTGTTTTATGACTGTCTTCGAATGATTTTGAATCACTGGTGAGGTACCATTTTTATAGTGGTATGAATCTTATTGAACCTGCAATCTTCATAGTTTTGGTGGATAAGCAGGAAAATTTAAAGCTTGAAAACTCCTCTGAGCTTTCAGAATATCAATGAAGAAAATATTAAATTCCATGTGTTGCTATTGATCCTCCTCCTCCTTTTATAGTCAGCTGCTTGAAAGAAACCGTGGGCAAATACCTGGAGTCAAAACAACCCAAAAGGAAAAACCATGGGCAAATACTTGGGGTCAAAACAACCCAAAAGGAAAAACCATGGGCCAATGCCGCTTTATTTATTAATTTATTTGTTAGTCTACTACTTTTATGATTTGGTCCAACCGGTTAAAATATCGGGGATATTACAGTTCCCCCTACCCAAAATTGATTTCCCTCAAGAAATTTCAATGTTGGATGCTGCAATATGTGTTCTCCTTCCCAAGTGGCATCCTCGATGGGTAGATCTTTCCATCATACCAAATATTCGCGGATGATTCTTCTTTGAAGCTTTCTTCTCGAACCTCCAACACCTCCTTAGGAACCAGTTGAAGATGGCCCTCTTCATCTAGTGGCGGTAATTCTGGTGATGATTTTATGTTTGATCCTAATTATTTCTTCAAACAGGAGACATGAAAGATGTTATGAATTATGCTCTCTACGAGAAGCTCTAGCTCATATGCCACTTCTCCTATTTTCTGGATAACTCGATAGGGCCTGTAAAATCATGGCTTTAATTTTTTCGCCCCCTTCTACTTCAAGGTAGACTGCATGTACGACTGAAGCTGGAGATAAACCACATCTCCCACTTCAAAATCCCTCTCTATCCTTCAACGATCTGCATATAACTTTTTTTGATTCTGTGTTGTCTGCAGATTGTCTTTAAGGGCTCTCAGAATATCCTGACACCCCTGGATCCAATCCTTTGCTAATGGTGCTCTATTATCTCCAAACGCTATATCTGCAAAAGATAGTGCCTCATATCCATATAAGGCTCGGAAAGGTGACATCCCTATGGACATGTGATAAGTGGTGTTATAGCAGTATTCTCCTAAGTGAAACCACTTGGTCCATGCTCGTTGTTGTCCCGTGAAATAATCTCGTAAGTAACCTTCCACCCATTTATTCACTGCTTCTGTCTGTCTATCTGTCTGCGGGTGATAACTGGTACTAAGGGTGAGTTTTGTTCCATCCAACTTGAATAAATCTTGCAAGAATGCTCCCATGAATCTGCTTTCACCGTCACTCACAATGGTTTTGGGCAAACCATGTAGATGGAATACCCCCTGGAAGAATATTTATGTTATTTGAGATGCAGAACTTTTGGAGGGGATTGCAAGGAAGTGAGCATACTTGGTGAGACGATCCACCACCACAAAAATACAATATTTGCCTTGTGAGGAGGGTAGCCCTATAATGAAATGCATGGATATACTTTCCCATTTTTGTTTCGGAATGGGTAATGGTTGTAATAAACCTGTCGGGTGTGTATGTTCAACCTTATTACTTTGGCAGGTACTACATTCCTTAATGATGCAGGGGCATTAGGCTCAAAAGTTACTTTGTACATAAGTAGACATAGGGGGTCCCATGTTCTTTAAATTTCTTGTAAATATTAAATAAATTTGGTAGGGAATTGTAATCATTCTCAAGTCATTTTGAGAACATGAGAAATTGGTTAAGATAGGAATATGAGGAGTTAGTTTAGGATTAGTTCAACTATTGAGTCTGATTTTAGGAATTGGGAATGCTAAGAGTTGTTGAACTGTTTGGAGACCTGAATCGATTCATGTCATCCTTGTGGTATAAATGTAATCCTGAAGAGTTTAGATAGGGAGAGAGAGAGAGAGAGAGAGGCAGAGAACTTCTTCAGCAACAGAGTAGGAGGATAATGGCCACCGAACTGAATATCTGGCCTGTCATGAATTTGTAAGCGATTGGTTTTGAGATTGATCGTCTGTATGTATATATATCTATTTTGAAGAATTGTTTATAAGTTCCATGTGTGATTTTATGTCTTCTTGGTCGAATCGTATGAGGAAATTATCTCAGTGTAGTTGTGCATTTATTGGTGAAATTCCTACGAGAAATTGCCTTAAATTCTTCTAGGAGCAGGACTTTGTAAATCAAGCTAAGAGTCTGCCCGTGTATTCAGAAAGGAGAGTGTATGATAATGCGTAAAAATGTACTCTATAAGTTGGGGCTAATTGTGCTCTGTATATAGTTGGAGGAATCAATTTTAATACTGTCGATACTGTGTCTCGAACTAATAGACAGTGGAGCTATATATTCGTTGATTATATGCTATGAATAGTGGTATGGCTTTAAGCCACGTATAGAGGTTTTATGCCGCGCATAAGGAACCGACTGGCGTCCGATAACTGAGTACAGTGAAAGGGCTATGCGTTGTCTGCGTACTAATGAGGGTCACGGTGGTTCGGCGAATTCTTGAATGTTTAATTCGAAAGCTGAGCGGAACCTTGAAGGCAAAACCTGAGCGTAAAGGAGAATGGCGGAACCTTGAAGGCGGAACCTTGCGGGAGTAAACAGTAAGGACGAGTTCTGGTATTGATCGCACCACCTTTGTGATGAAAGTGGTATTTACAGAATTGGGAGCGATTCCATAGGATGGGTGGCACATGTCCCTGAGCAGCGTGGAAAAACTGCTTTCATTGCACGCCATCGCGCGTTATCATCCGTGCATCTTCGCCGAGCGATATCCATCGGATCATCTGAAGCCAAGCGACGTGCTCTTTGCCATCGAATGTGAAAGGTCGATAGCACAGGGGCCCAGTTTTAAATTATATTGAGTGGGACCTTTAAACTAAGGGTTGCGAGGTTAATAGAGGATGTTGAATATGCGAAGGGAGCGAGCTACAATCATACGTGATGAGAAATTGATGGTATGGCATGACATTTAACCATATCTATAGGTGTATTCCTGAGACTTATACCAGGGGGTTAATTATAAGATGAGGGATGATTCAAATATGCATGAAATGGGGAAATTCCTCCATATGTGGATGGAGTGTCAAAATTTATTTGGATAAAAGCTAGTTGAGCACATAACATAAGGGCTTGGAATTAATATATCAATTCTCAGGGATTTGAGATATTAACACTCTCAGATTAAGTGTTGAATTTGCCAGCCTAGAATAAAGGGAGGCTGTGAGATTGCCCGGATTGGGAAGATGATTGGGCATGCAAATTTGAATGCATTTGTACACACAGCTTTGTTAAAAGGTTGAGAAAAATGGGACTTTGGATGTGCCCACTATCACTTCACATATTAGATAATTTTCTTCTCAAGTCCCTTCCATGTGAACCTTTCCCTGATGGTCCTATAAGTCTTCAGAAATCCTGGATGTCCGGCTAAAGGGGAGTCATGGGCTGCTTGTAAAATCTTCATCTTAAGTTGAGACTCGGGTACTAGATAGATTCGATCCTTATAATAGATAATATCATTGACAACTCTATAACGGATGTCTGATGACTGTCCATCAAGGATCTCACAAAATGATTGATTTTTTTAGTATTCCACCAAAAGATGGGACTTCCAGTCATCCACAATATCTATGAGAGATAATATAGCTAGTCTCCTTGGCAAGGCATCTGCAGCTGCATTGTTTTTACCTTTGACATATTCAATCTCAAAATCATAGGCTTGGATCTTACTGACCCACTTTTGCTGCATTCATTTAATCCCTTCTGATCGAAGAAGTATCTCAGACTATTATGATAAGTTTTGACTTTGAACCGGTTCCCCACTAGATAAGGATGAAACTTGGCCAATGCATGCATAATAGCCAACATTTCTTTGTCATAAATGGAGTAAGAGCATTCATAATCATGTAGTTTTCTACTCTCAAAAGCAATGGGATGATGGTTCTATGTTAGGACAACCCCGATTCCTTCCCCAAAAACGTCACACTCCAATACAAAGGGTTGAGAGAAGTCCGGCAAGGCTAGAACTGGACACGAACTCATGACTTCCTTCATCCACTCAAAAGTCTCCTGGGCTATTTCTGTCCATAAAAAGGCTCCTCTTTTTATCAAGTCAGTAAGAGGGGCTGCTAGCTGTGAATACCCCTTTACAAATCTTTTTTAATAAGTAGAAATACCCAAGAATCTCCTTAAATCTGTTACATTTTTGGGAGTTGGCTAATTGAGAATGGCTTCAATCTTCTCTTTGTGGACCTTAACACCTTGGCCCCCGATAATGTGACCCAGATATAGCATTTTCGTCATCCCAAAATCACATTTAGAGATTTTGGCATAAAGTTTTTGTGCCTCCAATATTCCCAAGACCTCGTCTAGGTGCTGCAAATGCTCTTTCCATGTTTCATTGAAGATCAGGATGTCGTTGAAGAAGACCAAAGCAAATTTATGCAGTTTCTTGTTGAATACATGGTTCATGCATGACTCGAATGTTCCAGGGGCGTTGGTCAACCCAAAATGAATCACTAGGAACTTATAATGTCCATAGTGGCATCTAAAAGCTATTTTTGGAATGTCTTGATCACGAACCCTGATCTAGTGATACCCTGAGCAAAGGTCAATTTTTGAGAAGTACTTGGCTCCCTTTAACTCATCCATCAATTCGTCGATCCTGGGGATAGGATATCGATTTTTGATGGTATTCTTATTTAGTGCTCGATAATCTATACACATCATCAAGGACCCATCCTTTTTCTTGACCAAGACTACGGACGAAGCAAAAGGGCTCGAGTTCGGCCGAATGTGTCCTAATGCCAACAATTCTTGTATTGCCTTTTCTATCTCATCCTTGTACGCTTTGGGGTGCCGGTAAGGGGTAGCGATGACAGCTTGGACCCCTTCCTCTAGTTCGATGATGTGCTCAAATCCCCTATAAGGTGGTCGTCCTGGGGGTATATCTCCAAAGACCTTCTGGTATTTTTGCAATAGTGCCATAATATCAGGGGAGTACTCCTTCTGTTGTTCTACTAGTTTCTTCTCCATGATTTGAGACTCTACTACCCATGCAAGGTCTGCCTCCTTCTGATTGGATGTCACAACCTTGGGAGGATACGCATGCATTCCTCTCAACTTCACCCTTTTAATATCTAGTCTTGTGAATGCGAGTTCCAAGTATTGGTAGTTTACTATATGATAGAATATAGCCATTGTACCCCCAATACTACATGAGAGTCTGAGCAGTCTACGACAAAGAAGTTATATGTAACTGTGTAGTTTCCCATTGCTAGGCTCATGATAGGAACTATCTTAGTGCATGGCATGTGGTTGTGCTCTTTATTTCTAGGAATGAAAACTGTAAAGCCTTCAAATTCTTTAGTCGCTAGTCCCCTTTTGGCTACGAATTTTGCATCAATGAAGTTGTGGGAGGCCCCACCATCAATTAGCACAGTAACCTTCTGTCCTTGTACGGTGCCCCTAACCTGGGGGGTGTGATATCTTGGGACCCCTGTAAGAGAAGCAATGACCCCTTCCTAGATTTCTTCCTATATTGCCCCCATGCCTTCTGATTCCCCTTGATCGAGCTCTAGATTCTCTTCCTCATCTTCGCTTTCAGAAAATACTTCAATATAGTGGGCCTTCCCTTTAGTACACTGATGTCCCAGTGCCCAAGGTTCTTGATAAGAGAAGCATAGCCTTCTCCTTCTGAGATCTTTCTTGGTCTCATCATCTAGCTTCCCCTTACCAAATGGATCCTGTTTTTGCTGCTTGACTTCCTTCCCTTTCAGAGGAATAGAAAATTTGGGTAGGAATCTATTCTTGGGTACTGCATCCTGCATATCCCTCGCATGGTTAATTGCATCTTGCAAGGTGGTAGGTTCGTAGGCCCTAACCCAACCTGGTAGGGGTTCTAACAACCCTTCTATAAATAACATGACCAACCGGTTCATGGAGAGGTCGTTGACCATTACTGCAATCCTCTGGAATTATGCAACATAATATTCAAGGCTCCCTATCTATCAGAGTTAGGTTAGCTCCCGGAAGTACATCTCAGGATCCTTCCTATCAAATATTTGTATTAACCTCTAGGTGAAATCTATATAAGAGATGATGCTAGCATGTCCTAGAGTGATCATACCATGTTTCCACCATTCATGTGCTTCTCCATCAAGATGAAGTGTGGCATATTTGATGACATCCTTCTCCCGCATGGGATTGAGCTGAAAATGTGTATCCAGTTTCTGTACCCATGACCGTGCAGAATACTTTGACGATCCATCAAAATAAGGAAGAGTTAAATTTCCCACAGCCTTCTGCAAATCTACGTTTGACCGATGGCCCCCATATGTGGTTTCCTTCCTTTGTTGTTTTCTCCTCATGTAGTAAAAGTCATTAAGGCTCAGGGTCACTTCACGTTGGGAGGCAACGTATTATACTCTTTCATCCATGCGGTAACCATTTCTACAATTGGTGAAGGGCAGTATTTCTTCCTGGAGGAGTCATCCAAAAATGGAGGCATGGTTGGTTGGCTAAAAGGGTTGCTCCAAGTGTTGACATGTTTGTGTGATGGACCGTTGCTACGAACATTGATATACTCTTGCGGTGGACCATCCCCACCTGAATGAGAACCTCCTTCCCCATTATTGCTTTGCACATTAGGTTGCTCGATCTATACTTTAAGGAGTTCCAGGATGGTGTTTTGAGTGTCGACGATCTTTTGTAAGGCATCTTCAAGTTTGGTATTTTTCGTGATCACCCATTGGTCTTTCTTCCCTTTCGTTTTTCCCTTGACTCCTAGCCTTTTTTCCTTCCCAATTGACAGTAATACCCTTTTGTTTCTCCTTCCTTGGCATCCCACAGCTGGCCAAGATGAAGCTTTGATACCACTATAATATCCTTTAAGAAATATATAATTCCAGTGTTGTAATAATAGTAAAAATATAACAGCAATGTAATATTCTTATTATAAAAAACCCTCGTGAAAACATATACACATAATACTCCATTACACATAGTTAAGTTCCAATCACCATATTTAAACAAGCCCTAAGGAAATCCACCAAATATCATTTATTAAGGAATTTAGCCCATGTAATACAAGAAATTTGACCAACAACGTAGATGGGTCAATTACATCATAATGCCAATTAATAACCCTTGACTTAGTGTTGTGGTGGTGCTGCAATAGCTTGATGCAATAGATCTATGATTTCTTCCTTCCTTTGCCAATATGGAAATGCAAATAATTATAATAAAACTGGCGGGGCAGATCTCAAATCCATGCTCATAAAGTGTAAAGTAAAAATAGATGAAAACCCCTTTCAAAAAAATATGGAACGAATGCGACCATCTAGGGTGATCATAGAAACCACCGAAGTTGGGTTTGATTACTAGGGTGAGATCGAATCTCACCGAAGGAAGCTTGAGGATCTCACCTGAAAATCCTCACTTGAAAAATCCTCTAAGCTTTTAGAATATCAATGAAGAAAAGTTTAAATTCCATGAGTTTCTCTCGATCCTCATCCTCCTTTTATAGTTGGTTGCTTGGAAGAAACCGTGGGAAAATACCTGGGGTCAAAACAACCCAAAGGGAAAAACCATGGGCAAATAACCGGGGTCAAAACAGTAACCCAAAAGGAAAAACCATGGGCTAATGCTGATTTATTTATTAATTTATTTATTAGTCTACTACTTTATGATTTGGTCCAACCGGTTAAACAGTTGGGGATATTACAGTGAATGTCTTGACTTCTTTGTTGCATGATGGTGTTCTGATCTGCCTATGCCTAGGCCTTTTCCTCCCTTGTTGCTGCCTCTATATCCTCTGCTTGTTGAAAATGCAGCAAGATGATGGAGCTTAGTGAAATGAAGTCACCTTCACTAAGTGGGCCCGCAGGAAAATTCTGGCGCAAAGTCTATTTTTAGACTATGTCTATTTTTAGACATATGGAGCATGGTCCAGGGGTTGCAGTATGTTATTCTTGGAGTATTGGTCATGTTGGTAAAAATAGATCGACCTCTATTTTTTGACCTATAGGTCGATAGGTCGAAGTCTATTTTTAGACTGCCTATCCTAAAAATAGGGAAGTAAATATTATTTACCCTTAATAATATTTAGACTATAAACTTCAGTTTACTCTCTTGGAGCACTTCAGTTCGAGCCTTGGAAGTGGCTCATGCATCTGACAGAGGAATTACGCTATTCACAAGGGTTTGATGGCATCATGCATGGTTGACTTCAGTTAGGACTTCAGTGGCAAAAGTTTGGTGGAGTTAATGAGACAACTAGTGGAGTTGTGTTCTGTTTATTTTAGTTGAACTAGTTGAGATTAGTTTAACTAGCTAATCAATTAGTTATGAGTGGAGTGAATTAAATATTATTTAATTCATTACTTAGTAACTCATTATTCAACTCAAGAACACATCAGTTCACTACAGTGCATGATCAGTTCAGTGGAGACCAGTGAAAGAGGTAGATGAAAGGGTGGAGTTAGCTATTAGTGGCGACATCAGTTGTGCATGAGATTTGCACCACACTTGGAGGAATTGCCCATGATTATTGCGCTGTCAAGCCAAGGAGATTCAAACCTTGGATGTCTATTTAGACAGGCCATGATTGCGCAATAGATGCAAGGCAATTGGCTGTGAGTTTTGAACCAGTAACCTGTTCAAAACCAAGCTAGTTTGTGTGTAACTTTATGAGATAGTACTGAGTACTTGTGAGGAGTATTGTACTAATTTTGTTACATGATTTATCCATTATAATATACAAAATAGATGTGGGGATTTCAGCTATAAGCTTTCCCCATACATACTGTGTTAATGCGTATGATGAATTGATGTGCTATCGCTTGTTTTATTTCCGCATGTGTGATGATCTGAGTGGAAGAGATTATGTGTTGCATATAAATTCGAATTGTATGTGATCAGGATAGTCTCGATGAATAATTGATCATTATTCAACAAATTTTCTACATGGTATCGAAGCTATTGAAGCGAGAGATTGATCATCACGGTGATTACAAACTTCGCTTCGGTAGACGGTACGCCGTACGGGCCGAGGGTAGCCTCGGATTCATCTTTCTTCGGAAAGTGAAAGGTACGGTAAATGCCCTTGCAGGTGATCTACTGTCTTTAAGAAATAATTTTGTCTCACGGATCTGGAAACGGTTGAGCTTTGAGGTGGAATTCGAAATTTTGCGGCGGTTTGTTTTCTTGGTGCCGGTGTTGAAAATATCTTTCAACGGTTTGCGGCGAATAATAACAAATGTGATTTCAAGGTATGTTGCATGGAAGGATCACATGGAGGCGATGTTAGAAGATAATGAGTGAGAAGGAGTTCGTAGATACGGTGTCCAAAGCCAACGATCCTGCTGAAGTCGAAGCCATGGCAAAAGAAGATGGCGAAGTGTCGAAGTATCTGTTGGAGGGCGTCGAGGATCATATTGTATCCGACCACTGTGGAAGAGCTTATCCATATTTAATGTGGCGACTTTGATGGATCTATTCCGGAGTAAGAGCGACCAAAGGAAAGTGGCTCAAAGATAAGCTCGGGAACATCAAGATGAAGCGATGGTAACAGCAGTACCTCACGAAGTTCACTCGTGCGGAGATGGTGAGAGTGTCGCAGGGGTGAGCGCGAAGACGAGGACATGGTGACTGGCTCTCCATGGTCTTGAAAGCTTGGCACTCATATCGAAGATGGTGTCAATGGTTGGGAGAAAGGCTACAAGGATGGGCGCCTTTGGGCGGATCTCATGCGGGGAGAGATAAGGAGGACTACTCGGGATGGTTCTTCATCGAAAGGAGGCTGATGAAAAACTACGCTTTGGTTGCCAAAGCGAAAGAAGGGGAAGGGTAAGGCTTCTCGATGCAGTGCGAAGGGCAAGAAGTAGGATATGGTGAAAGTGAAAGTTTTCAGCACCGCCTTCATGATCACGGACATTATGCTACCAATTGTCCAAAGAAGAAGAAGAAGAACAAGCAAGCGGGAAGATCTGAGATGGAGAAGCTGGCTTCACCGATTCGAAACTTTACTTTTCAACGATCGCATGCTTGGTTTCAAGTGTGTTGGGGTCGATGTGGTTCTTGAACGGTGCATCATTTCATATGACGGGAGATGGGATTTGTTCTCGGATACGCCGGAGGGTAAAGATTTGGGTGTGCACATCGAAGATGGGCGATGATGAAAGTAGATACGATGCGGCGGTATCGGTACCATATCCTTTCGAAGGGTACGGTAAACCTTTGTATTCGGGGATGTCATGCATGTACTGCAGGTTGAAGAAAAACTTGATCTCTGTGGCAATGTTGGAGGATAAGGGGTATGATGGTCTTTGTAGGAAAAGCCTTCTGCGTGAGCGGACCTGCGGAGAGACACGGAAGATGGGGTCCAGTCAAGAACCTTTATCGATTTGCGGGAGTGAATGGTACAGCGACTGTGGCATGCAAAGCGGGAGAAGTGGTGGTAGGGATGATGAAGGCGAGCGCGCGCAGAAGTTGGGCCACCTTCTGTGGAGCTTTGAAGATTTTGCGACGATTTCTGCGGGCTTCCTAAGGGCACTCTTGCGCGGTCGAGATCGGTGCGAGGGTGCAGGAAGTATGTAAGCCACCTTTCACGAGAAGGATAGTCGCACCACGACGATCCTTGAAGTTCTGGAGCCGCCTTGGTCCTCGATTGCTTCGACGACAAAGCACGGGTATTATGTGATCTTTGTTGATGATTTCTCTCGAAAAGTCTTTGGATCTTCTTCATGCGAGAAGAAAAGGTAGTGATCGCGGTTCTTGTGGTTAAAACGGTCGAAGGAGTCGGGGAAGAAGGTGATTGCTCGCAGGGTGATAACGGTGGTGAGAATTCATCTCGGTGAATTCAAGGGTTGCGACGCGAGGATTCGGACTCCATCGCACCCCATAACCCACGGCGAACGAGGTGGGCGGCGGAAGAACAAAACGATCGTGGGTGCGCACGGGCGATGTTGCATGATCATGGCTTACCCCTTCACTTGTGAGGCACAGGCATGCAATACTGTGATGTATGTGAACGTTGTCCTCTGGATTTCTTGCTGAGTACACGGAGAAGCTTAATGCAGCGAGGGCTTTGATATTTCCCATTTGCGGATTTTGGTTCTCTGTCTACATGCATGTGACGAAGGATGCGAGAAGAGCTGGATCCCAGCTGTTTGAGGTTGGAATATTTGTGGGGTACAACATTCACACCTCACAATTACGAGTGTGTGTTGTTGAACGGTCGGAAATATTGTTCTGTGACGGGATATAAAATTTCGGGGAGGAGAAAGCCATGCGGTGTTCGCTTGAGAGGGAGCTACACTTTCATGCGGATGAGGAGGCTGCTTTAGTTCCTAAGGAGGAGCTTGGGATGTGGATTAGCCACAAGAGGAAGTTCGGGGAGGTGGAAGAAACACCCATGCGGCGCACGACCATCGGAAGGCGCATGCGCACTACGAGTGATGGCTGGCTCGGGATGAGAAGAAGGTTGTGGGACCACTTACGGCACGGCGCGGTGGGGAGAAAGTCACGGATCGATACAACGGATACATGGCTCTTGTGAGTCAATGTGTTGTGAGGCCATCCTCTTTTGAGAGTACATGGAGGAACCGCATGGGTTGATGCCATGATCGAAGAATATGATTCGATCGTCGGGGAAAAGTGCATGGGGTGTCCCCGAATAGGTGGGGAAGTAGGTGGTGGGTTCACGATGGATCTGCAAAGTGAAGTAGGCGGTCGCGGGGGTGTGGAGGAGTACAAGGCGAAGAGATTTGTGCGTGGCTTCTCATAGATCGAGGGGGATTGATTATGAGGAGACCTTTGCACACTGTCGTAAAGATGCTCTTCCATACGTGGAGTAGTCCTTGCTCTCTCGGCGCGGATGGGGGTGGCACATTCATCGGTGGATGTGAAGACTACGTTCCTCAATGGGTTATTGAGGGAGAGGTGTACATAGAGCGGCCCCGAAGGTTTCGAGATCTTCGTGAGTGAGTCTCATCGTCGTGTCGACTCAAGAGAGCAACGTACGAGGCCGGAAAGCTGACACCTTGTGCTTCGTGCCTCGGATAGACGACTACTTCCATAGGGTTTTGGATTACTCGAATAGGCGGATCTACTTTGTGCAGTTATGGTGGAGGAAGATGTTGATCCTTCGTACGCTATGTAGATGATGCGATTTTGACGGCGATGAGCGGTTGATACTTTCATGCAAGGAGGATCTTGCACGAGGTTTGAATGAAGGACTTGGGCATCCTTCATTACTCGGGATTGGAGATTTGACGTGCTTGTCGGAGGCTTGTTTGTTTCTCGGGGGCAAGTAGCACCCGGGAGATGCAGAGGAGTTCAACATGCGAGGCTGCCGAGCACAGTGACACTCCTCTTCCTAGTGGTTGGAGGAAGGAGGATGCTACTTCAAGGGAGGTAGTGGATGCCACTTTGTCTGTCGGCAGGTTGGTGGGGTCGCTTATGTGTCTGATCGATACACGACTTGGAGTATATGCTATGCGAGTTAAACGGCTGCAAGCATCATGGTTAAGCCTGCAAGCTCTTTTGGAAGGCATGCAAGCATGTATTGCGCTATGTTAGAGGCACATCGGGATATGGTTCATGGTACGGACGAGGAGGATTGGTTGAGGTGGCATGGCTTCACGGATTGGTATCATGCGTATCGGAGATTGTGTTCGGCGGAGAATCATGATGCTTTCATATGTTCCCACGGGAGGATCGAAGATGCGGAAACATCCCTGAAAGGCGCTCACGAACAGGGTTTGAATTCCGAGAGGCGGAGATGGGGGTTGCGAGATAATCTGTATCTTGTGGAGAGGGAGTGTCGAAAATGCGACGGGGTCGGTGGAGCTTGGTGAAGTGAAGTCACCTTCACTAAGTGGGCTTTGGTAAACAGAGTACGGGCATAAAGTCTGTTTTTGACTATGTTTATTTTTAGACATGTCAGGCATGGTCCGAGGGGTTGCGATGTATGTTATTCTTGGGTATTGGTAATGTTGGTAAAAATAGTCGGAACCTCTATTTTTGACCTATAGGTCGATAGGTCGAAGTCTATTTTTTAAAATGCTATCCTAAAAATAGGAAATCCAAATATGTTACATAATAATATTGGGACTATAAACTTAAGTTTACTCTCTTGGAGAATTTCAGTTCGAGCCTTGGAAGTGGCTCATGCATCTGACAGAGGAATTACGCTATTCCCAAGGGTTTGATGGCATCATTCATGGTTGACTTCAGTTAGGACTTCAGTGGCAGAAGTTTGGTGGAGTTAATGAGACAGCTAGTGGAGTTGTGTTCGGTTTAATTTAGTTGAACTGGTTGAGATTAGTTTAACTAGCTAATCAACTAGTTATGAGTGGAGTGAATTAAATATTGTTTAATTCATTAATTAGTAACTCATTATTCAACTCAAGAACACATCAGTTCACTACAGTGCATGGACAGTTCAGTGGAGACCAGTGAAAGAGGTAGATGAAAGGGTGGAGTTAGCTATCAGTGGCGACATCGGTTGTGCATGAGATTTTTGCCAGAGGAATTTCCCCGCAGTGATTGCGTATGTCCAAGTGAAGTTCAAACCTTGGATCTCTATATAGACAGGCCATGATTGCGCAATAGAGGCAAGGCAATTGGCGGTGAGTTTTGAACCAGTAACCTGTTCAAAACTGAGCTAGATTGTGTGTAGCTTTATGACAAAGTACTGAGTACTTGTGAGGAGTATTGTACTGAGTTTGTTACATGATTTCTCCATTATAATATAAACAATAGCTACAGGGTTTTCAGCTATAAGCTTTCCCCATACATACTGTGTTAATGTGTATGATGAGTTGATGTGTTATCGCTTGATTTTATTTCCGCATGTTTGATGATCTGAGTGGAAGAGATTATGTGTTGCATATAAATTCGAATTGTATGTGATCATGATAGTCTCGGTGGATAATTAATCATTATTCAGCAAATTTCTACATGGTATCGGAGCTATTGAAGCAGAGATTGATCATCACAGTGATTACAAACTTATTTCGGTAGACAGAGTCTGCATGCGGGCCAGGTAGCCTCCGGATTCATCTTTCTTCGGAAAGTGAAAGGTCTGGTAAATGCCCCTTGCAGTCAATCTCTGTGCTAGAAATATTTTTTTCTCACAGATCTAGAGCGGTTGAGCTTTGAGGTGGAATTCGAAATTTTGCAACAGTTTTGTTTTCTTGGTGCCAGTGTTGAAAATGTCTTTCAACGGTTTGCGGCTCGAATATGCTCTTGAAGGCAGTTCAAATTATGTTGCATGGAAGGATCACATGGAGGCAGTATTAGAAGATAATGGTCAGAAGGAGTTCGTAGATACAGATGTCCAAAAGCCCACTGATCCTGCTGAAGTCGAAGCATGGCAAAAGAAGATGGCGAAGTGTCGAAGTATCCTGTTGGAGGGCGTCAAGGATCATATTGTATCCAGCCTGCATGGAAAGGCTTATCCATATTTAATGTGGAAAGCTTTGATGGATCTATTCTAGAGTAAGAGCGACCAAAGGAAGCTGGCGCTCAAAGATAAGCTCAGGAACATCAAGATGGAGAAAGGCGATAGTATCGCCAAATACCTCACGAAGTTCACTCAATGCAGAGATGAGCTGGGAAGTGTGGGGGTGACTGTCAAAGACGAGGACATGGTCGACCTGGCTCTCCTTGGTCTTCCGAAGGCTTGGCACTCATATCAAGATAGTGTCAATAGTCAGGAGAAGCTGCCGGGATGGGAGCGCCTTTGGGCGGATCTCATGCAGGAGGAGATAAGGAGGACTACTCGAGATGGATCTTCATCAAAGGGAGCTGATGAAGAAAACTGCGCTTTGGTGTCCAAAGCTAAGAAAGGGAAGGGTAAGAAAACCTCTCATTCTGGAGCTAAGGGCAAGAAGCAGGATATGGCGAAAGTGAAGTGTTTTCACTGCCATGATCACGGACATTATGCTACCAATTGTCCAAAGAAGAAGAAGAACAAGCAAGCGGGAAGATATGCAGATGGAGAAGCTTTGGCTTCACAGTTCGAGCTTGAATTTTCACTGATTGCATGCTTGGTTTCAAGTGTGCTGGGATCGGTATGGTTCTTGGACAGCGGTGCGTCATTTCATATGACGGGAGATCGGGAGTTGTTCTCAGATCTGGAGGACAAAGATTTGGGTGTGCACATCGAGATGGGCGATGATGGTAGATACAGTGCGACTGGTATCGGTACCATATCCTTTCAGAGGGAGTCTGGTAAACCCTTTGTACTGAAGGATGTCATGCATGTACCTAGATTGAAGAAGAACTTGATCTCTATGGCAATGTTGGAGGATAAGGGGTATGATGTGGTCTTCAGCGAAGGAAAAGCCTTCCTGCGCAGTAAGACTACTGGAGAGACCCGGAAGATAGGGGTTCGAACCAAGAACCTTTATCAATTTCAGGTAGATGGTTGCGCAGCTATGGCATGCAAGGCGGGAGAAGTGGTGAGCCGGGATGATGAGGGCGAGCTGTGGCACAGGAGATTGGGCCACCTTCACCATGGAGCTTTGAAGATTCTGTAGCAGATTTCTACTGGGCTTCCTAAGGGCACTCTTGCGCAGTCAGATTAGTGCAAGGGGTGTACCTTAGGGAAGTATGTGAAAGCCACCTTTCACGAGAAGGATAGTCGCGCCACGACGATCCTTGAGAGAGTTCACACAGACGTGTGTGGTCCTTTCTCAGTTGCTTCGACAGCAAAGCACAAGTATTATATGATCTTTGTTGATGATTTCTCTCGAAAGTGCTGGATCTTCTTCATGCAGAAGAAGAGCGATACATTCGCGAAGTTCTGTGAGTTTAAAGCACTGGTCGAGAAGGAGTCGGGGAAGAAGGTGATTACTCTAAGGAGTGATAACGGTGGTGAATTCATCTCGGCTGAATTCAAGGAGTTCTGCAACACAGAAGGGATTCGGAGAGAGCTCATCGCACCCCATAACCCACAGCAGAATGGGGTGGCTGAGCGGAAGAACAGAACGATCGTGGGTGCTGCACGGGCGATGTTGCATGATCAGGGCCTACCCCTTCACTTGTGGGATGAGGCATGCAATACAGTAGTGTATGTGCAGAACCGTTGTCCTCACAAGGTTCTTGGCATGATTACACCGGAGGAGGCTTATTCTGGCAAGAGGCCTGATATTTCCCATTTGCGGATTTTTGGTTCTCCTATCTACATGCATGTGACGAAGGATGCGAGAAGGAAGCTGGATCCAACTGCTGAGGTTGGAATATTTGTGGGGTACACTGATACACCTCACAACTATCGGGTGTATTTGTCAGACAGTCGCAAGACTGTTGTGCGACGGGATATAAAATTTCGGGAGGAGAAAGCCATGCAGTGTTCGCTTGAGAGGGAGCTACACTTGCATGCAGATGAGGAGCTGTTAGTTCCTAAGGAGGAGCTTCCGGATGTGGATCAGCCACAAGAGGAGGTTCGGGAGGTGGAAGAAACCACCCAGGCAGCGCCAACCATCAGAGGGCGCATGCGCACTACAGAAGCTGAGCGACTGGCTCGGGATGCAGAGAAGGTTGTAGGACCACCTACAGCACAGCGCAGACAGAGACAGTCACCGGATCGGTACACTGGATACCTGGCTCTTATGAGTCAATGTGTTGTGACAGAGCCATCCTCTTTTGAGGAAGCTGTGGAGGAACCCGCATGGGTTGATGCCATGAACGAAGAATATGATTCGATCATCAGGAACAGTGCATGGGAGATTGTCCCAAGACCGGTTGGGAAATCAGTTGTAGGTTCGCGATGGATCTACAAAGTGAAGCAGGCGGCTGACGGGAGTGTGGAGAAGTACAAGGCGAGATTTGTCGCCCGTGGCTTCTCGCAGATCGAGGGGATTGACTATGAGGAGACTTTTGCACCTGTCGCAAGGTACTCTTCCATACGGACGATCCTTGCTCTCTCAGCGCAGATGGGGTGGCACATTCATCAGATGGATGTGAAGACTGCGTTCCTCGATGGAGTTATTGAGGAGGAGGTGTACATAGAGCAGCCTGAAGGTTTTGAGATCTTCAGCAGTGAGTCGCATGTGTGCCGACTCAAGAGAGCACTGTACGGGCTGAAGCAAGCACCTCGTGCTTGGTACACTCGGATAGACAGCTACTTCACCGGGCTTGGATTCTCCAAGAGTGAGGCGGATCCAAACCTGTACCAGATTGTGGTGGAGGGGAAGCTGTTGATCATCGTACTGTATGTAGATGATGTGATTTTGACTGGCGATGAGCAGTTGATACTTTCATGCAAGGAGGATCTTGCACGAGAGTTTGAGATGAAGGACTTGGGCATCCTTCATTATTTCCTGGGATTGGAGATTTGGCAGCGCAGCGGAGGACTGTTTGTTTCTCGGGGCAAGTATGCCCGGGAGATTCTGGAGAGGTTCAACATGCAAGGCTGCAAGCCTGTTGACACTCCTCTTCCTGGTGGTTGGAGGAAGGAGGATGCTACTTCAGCGGAGGTAGTGGATGCCACTGTCTATCGACAGTTGGTGGGGTCGCTTATGTATCTGGTCAATACACGGCCCGATATATGCTATGCAGTTAACCAGCTTTCGCAAGCTATGGTTAAGCCTACCAAGCTCTTTTGGAAGGCAGGCAAGCATGTATTGCGCTATATTAGAGGCACACCGGGATATGGTTCATGGTACAGACAGGAGGATCAGTTGAGGCGGCATGGCTTCACGGATTGGTATCATCATATCAGAGATTGTGTTCAGCAGAGAATCATGATGCTTTCATATGTTCCCACGGAGGATCAGGATGCCGACATCCTGACGAAGGCGCTCACCAGGAGCAAGTTTGAATTCCACAGAGGCAGGATAGGGGTTGCGGATAATCCATATCTTGCTGAGAGGGAGTGTTGAAAATGCAGCAAGATGATGGAGCTTAGTGAAATGAAGTCGCCTTCACTAAGTGGGCCCGCAGGCAAATTCTGGCGCAAAGTCTATTTTTAGACTATGTCTATTTTTATACATATGGAGCATGG
The DNA here is from genome assembly GCA_034641835.2 of Pinus albicaulis. Classification (NCBI taxonomy): domain Eukaryota; kingdom Viridiplantae; phylum Streptophyta; class Pinopsida; order Pinales; family Pinaceae; genus Pinus; species Pinus albicaulis. Next base: position 227,193,067 of record CM076580.1, read on the forward strand.
TCCAGGGGTTGCAGTATGTTATTCTTGGAGTATTGGTAATGTTGGTAAAAATAGATGGACCTCTATTTTTTGACCTATAGGTCGATAGGTCAAAGTCTATTTTTAGACTGCCTATCCTAAAAATAGGGAAGTCAAATATTATTTACCCTTAATAATATTGGGACTATAAACTTCAGTTTACTCTCTTGGAGAACTTCAGTTCGAGCCTTGGAAGTGGCTCATGCATCTGACAGAGGAATTACGCTATTCCCAAGGGTTTGATGGCATCATGCATGGTTGACTTCAGTTAGGACTTCAGTGGCAGAAGTTTGGTGGAGTTAATGAGACAACTAGTGGAGTTGTGTTATGTTTATTTTAGTTGAACTAGTTGAGATTAGTTTAACTAGCTAATCAATTAGTTATGAGTGGAGTGAATTAAATATTATTTAATTCATTAATTAGTAACTCATTATTCAACTCAAGAACACATCAGTTCACTACAGTGCATGATCAGTTCAGTGGAGACCAGTGAAAGAGGTAGATGAAAGGGTGGAGGTAGCTATCAGTGGCGACATCAGTTGTGCATGAGATTTGCACCACACTTGGAGGATTTGTCCATGACAATTGCGCAGTCAAGCCAAGGAGATTCGAACCTTGGATCTCTATATAGACAGGCCTGGATTGCGCAATAGAGGCAAGGAAATTGGCGGTGAGTTTTGAACCAGTAACCTGTTCAAAACTGAGCTAGATTGTGGGTAACTTCATGAGATAGTACTGAGTACTTGTGAAGAGTATTGTACTGAGTTTGTTACATGATTTCTCCATTATAATATACACAATAGCTACGGGGTTTTCAGCTATAAGCTTTCCCCATACATACTGTGTTAATGTGTATGATGAGTTGATGTGTTATCGCTTGTTTTATTTCTGCATGTGTGATGATCTGAGTGGAAGAGATTATGTGTTGCATATAAATTCGAATTGTATGTGATCAGGATAGTCTCAGTGAATAATTGATCATTATTCAACAAATTTCTACACTGCTAAGAGAGAGTTTTTCTTTCAAAACTTGTTCCATGGAATCTTCAGGCAAGTTAAGTCTTGTTTCATGTGTTAGAAGTGATCCAATCAATTGTTTTACTAAGAAAGTTTTAAAACATTTAGATTATAGAATGGTTGTTACATCCATGTCATATTTCTTGGGTAGCTTTGAAGGAATTTTTCAAGAATCTTCTGATTTGTAATGGTTTCACCAATGAGTTTGATCTGATTGACTATGCCCATGACTGTAGTCATGAATTGGTCCACATTCTCTGTGTTAGTCATCTTCAGGGTTTCTATCTAAGCTCTCAATGTCTGCAATTTAACAATATTGACTGTATCATTATGTTGATACAAAACTTTCAAAATATCCCAAGCTTCTTTTGTTGTTGATGCACCAATTATTTTGTCAAAGATATAGTCATGAACTGAATTTTGTATCCAACATTTGGATTTGTGCTCTTTCTTTTTGAGTTCTGTAGCAACATTCCTCTTATTTTTGTTCATGGGTGCTAATGATTCTTGGGTCAGCTCTACATAACCATTCTACAGGGTATCCCAACAATCCTAGGCTTGCAAAATGTCTTCACTTGTGAAGACCAAAACTCATAATTTTTTCCAAGCAAAATCGGGGTCTGTGGAAAGGCGTTGGAGGAAGCCATGTTTGAATTTGGATACACACCATTTTTTTTACAAATTCCTTTCCAAGACGTTTAAAAAAAAATCTCTATAAAAAAATATCTTTGAAAAAAAAATGCAGCACCCTCTTCTTTAAAAGATTTGATAAAGTCTTTTTTGTTTAATAACAAATCCCTTCTAAAATATAATAGCACAATTCTTCTAAGTTTTTTTTTTTTTTTTAAAGAAAAATGTTGTTTTCCTTTTAAAACCCCTTTTTAAAAAGCCCTTCTCAAAAACAAATTAGCACATTTGAACCCCTTTTTCGTTTTATAATAAAACTCATGTAAACTTAGAGTGTTATATGATTGATCTAGGGCTCAAGGAATACTTCTTAGGCATTGAAATTCAACAATCTTCTAATGGTAATTTTGTTGGTCAACAAAAATATGCCATTGACATCCTCCAAAAGTTCATAATGACCCATTGCAAACTAGTTGATACACCAATTTCTCAAGGCACTAAGCTGAGCATACAAGATGTAGCATCACAAGTTGATTCCACATTGTATAAAAGTAGTTTGTACTATGTTATATCTCACTGCAGCTAGACCTGATATCATGTTTGCAGCTAGTTTTGTCTCCAAGTTTATGCAACCACCCAAGATTTCTCATCGGAAGGTTGCAAAAAGGATCTTAAGATATATTGCACAGGCCCTAGACTATGGTTTTGTCTCCAAGTTTATGCAACCACCCAAGATTTCTCATCGGAAGGTTGCAAAAAGGATCTTAAGATATATTGCACAGGCCCTAGACTATGGTTTTCTCTACACACATTCTGAAGATAACTCACTTTAAGGTTATACAAACAACGATTATGCAGACAACCTAGATGATAAGAAAAGCACTCATGGTATGTTTTCCATCTTAGAACCAATCTGATTTCATGGGAATCCAAGAAACAACCAATCATTTCAATATCTTCAACAGAGGGAGAGTATGTAGTTGCCACTTCAGCAACTTGTCAAGCAGTTTGGCTCAAAGAACTATTGGCATTTCTTTCAAATGTTTAGAAGGAGCCCACTACTATTTACTATGATAACAATTCCGCAATTTCTTTATCAAAAAATCTTTCTTTCACAAAAAGAGCAAGCACATTGACACACATTTTCATTTCGTCTGTGTGCTTGTCAACGATGGAGACATATTACTTATTTTTTGTGGTTCAAAATATCAACTTGCAGATATTTTCACAAGGCCTTTGGGCAAAAATGTATTTGAATTTCAAAGAGAGAGACTAGGCAATGTAAGTGCCACTACTTGTAACATGTTAGATTAGGAGGGGGTGCTGAGATATTAATCTCAGTGTCTGCTATGTGTCATCATATGTAATTCCATTGTATGCTAGGTGTCATAGTGAGTTCAAATTTAGTTCAGTTTAGTCGAGTTTCCTACGTAATCTATTTAATTATTTGGAATGATGAGAAGAGCAGTTAGCTCCATTTCCAATTTCTGCCTCTTCATTTCTTGTCAAAAGTGTGGCGGTATGTCCAAATGAGTACGATTGTGACTCAACAGGTGAGATGAGTTGGTCTTTCATGTATTGGATTGGGGTTGTCTGTAATTAGAGGAGGACAACAACCCACCTAGCCAACTTTTAGGGTCCTTCTAGGGATGTTTTTTTTTTCAATAAATGTGGGCTCTTTATTTGATAGAGATCAAATGAATGTGTTTTGACAGATTATAGAATTTGAGAATAAGATTATAGATTTTGAGAATATTTTAAATTTAATGCATAAAAATTACATTTGATTATTGAGTATTTTATTGTTGAGAATCAAATTCTAAAATATTTCCAATATCTACAATCAACATAAAAATAAATTCTTTTAAATAACCTCCTGTTCCAACCCTCGTGCAAAATTTTATTGTTGCATGTCATAATTAATCTACTTGTTTGCGCTCTCTCTTTGGGCCAGCGTCACACTCTCCTACAGCTGACAAGTCAACTCGGGCATTTGTGGCATCTGTTAGCCGGCCTGTTTCATTCTCATTCACTCTCGTCAGCTTCTCTGTATTTACTGGTGGCTCTTTATTTGCTAATCCATGTACTCCTTTCTTGCGCGTCAACACCATCTGCTTTAGCTCCTCGTGCTTCAAATCGCTTATTGAGCTCTTACGCATCCTGTTCCTCATGCATTATGCTTTCTTAGTCTCTTCGCTCGTATAACTCCTACTCAATTTTGACGGAACCTATATGCTAATATTATACTCCTAGGTTTGGCCCTTGGATATGAGTATTGGCGTTTCATCTTGTGCTGGTGCATATGCTATTCCTACACTTTTAGGTCAAGGCCTAGGTTTTGCAACGGTCGAAGCAGTCAGCACCAACCAGAACAAAATCAAATAATCACTTTGAATATAAATGACTTTGATCCTATTATTCAGATTCCAAAATATTTCCCGTCATCTTTACTAGTCGGGGTTCTCAGAGATATCAATCGTTGTGGTGTTGTCGAATACACTGGTCTTAGGCTTTAGCGATGGCCTGCTTTGGCTGTGACATATCTGACTGATTTGAACAATTCAACCCCTCCACCGACTTAGTTCGTGTCTTTCCGTATCAGAGGCTATATACTTCAGTGGTAACTTTTTAGAATGGGGCCCAGTTTGTCAATATGGTAACAAATTATGGAGCACATAGCATCTGCCACACCATTACGATTCAATTCCCAACGTAGTGTTTTTCAGTCTGATTGACTATTCAGAATAGGTAAATTGATACATTAATTGTAGAAGTCAGCGAGAAGTTGGCCAATGGTAGTCTTTTCAGTTTGTTTGACTATTCAGGAGTGGAATATTGATCCAAAGTATCAGTCGCAGGAGTCAGGGAGAGGGCCAATACTTGAAGTGACCCATCTTGAAAACTTGACCAATTTGATCAGAATCTTGTAAGTAGGGTTGTCTCTTCACCTCCGTGCAAGATTACATGTGGATACGGTACTGTTACGATGCTTTCATAGAAAACAATATCGATTTTCATGGTCGCATTATGGTTGATGTCGGTGCTAGTGATAATGTCTACGCCATGGCAGCATCGGAAATGGTTCAATTATCCATGAAAACTCGTTGTTGGAGAAATTATTACTCCATTAATGGAGGTTATAATCATTTATATCGTAAGTTGCGGTTTGGGGCAGTTTGGTTCGTCCTATTGGACGAATGTTTCGAGAATATATATGGTTCCTTTTAGTGATCAGTATCATATACGTTAAAGTCGTGAATAAGTTTGACTATACAACAAAATAGGTTTATGTTTTCTAATTAAATTAATTTTAGGTTAGAGTTAGTTTTAATGATGGATGGAAGAAGATGTGTTTAACTGCATGATGGTGTCACTAGGACTACCAATTTAGATTTACTTTAAGTATTGATTTAATATGAGCTAAGAAGAATTAAATTTTTTCACGTAGAAATTTTTTTAGAGTACAAATTATAATGTTTTATTTTTCATTGTTTAAATTGTATTTTTGAATGCCAAATAGAATATATATAGGACCAAATAAATGTTTTAACCATAAAATTTATTTTTTTGCCCATATATAATTGTTATGTAATTGACATTTATATATTTTACATAACATGTAAATCAAGATATTTTATATGAAAATTAAAATGGTTATTTATTATTAACATATTTTTAATTATATGTCAATATTAATTCCTATTAAAATATTTTATAATAATGAAATATTTTTTTATACAACATTAAATAATTATGGGGCAGACACACACATATTTATATATATATTATAGGGGATATTATTTTTCAATTTAGAACATAATTTTTAATATTTAATTTTATTTTAAAGGGGAATGGATGAACGGACAAACATACACCCCCCCTCATACTAGGTTGTAGAATGAGCCTCTCGGCTCAACAAGGATCTTGGTCGAGTCCAAATGCCTTTTGAGACAATTTTTATTCCTTAGAACTCACTCTCACCCTCAACCCCTTTCCATGAGATTTAAATACTAAACTCCACACAAACCATGTGGTCTGCACCTCATGAATTTCTATGGTGTTGACTTGACATCATTGTATGAATCTATGTTTAGTGTTATTTTTATTAGCCTACTGTTTTTTATCAAATATTGTTCATGACTCCTCCTATCTCTCCCATGCCTGACTTTATGAAATTGGCATTGCCTTGTGCTTTATTACCTCTAATGGTACTCAAGGTCATGGTCTAACATGTGGGTTTGATGTTTTATTACATGGAAGTGTTGTCCCATAATGGTTGATGCCTACACCTCGAGTTCCAATTACACATTCATATCAACTTTTTTGTGCCTTATCTCATCCTATGTATGTAATGGTTAGGTAGGTCGTAATAATCCAACTCCATATGGATATGAATAGTGCATAGAGCTCTCTTATGTCTTCACCATGTGACCAAAAAAATGGGATGTTAGTGCCAATCATGGTGGTATATTGTGAAATTCTTCAAGAAAGATGGCTTTAAAACAACCAAATAATTTAATAAAACTCCAGTTCTTACTTGGTTTTAAGATCAAGTTACTCCACAACTAGTGTAGTAACTAGAAAATAGACTGCCCTCATACCAACTTGATGAAAAATCCTTGTCAACAGTCCATGTAGGATTTTGTGATTTTGCAATGGCATGAATACCAACAACAATAATCTATGAAAAAGTTCAAAACGCTATAGTGACCTTGCTAAAGAAAGAAGTAAGTCTAGGCACTTTCCATTCAAACCTAGGAGAGATGATATTGCACATAGGTTGCTCATATCTAGGGTAGAATTATGAGATAATAAAATTAAATAATGCATAAAGTGCCTTGAGCTCCATGTAATTCTTGTTTAGTTATTAATTAAACTCTTAAAGTTGACTATGTAAAAAAATTTGGATTCTTCTTTGAAAATCTTTATAAAGCATTTTTTGAACGAATAAAAGATAAAAAAAAATATTTGGATCTAATTTTTGTCTAAATTTGTTTATTTGAAACATGTATCTCCTTTGATAAGTTATGAGCTTCATCATGTCCACAATCACAGGGATGGATATTAGAGGTTCATTGTGTTAAGTAGAATTAGACTTGTGTTAAGAACTAATAAATAAACATTCATTTTTGGTTGAAAGTCTACAAGATGATATAAAATATTGACTCTAATATAGCACCATAATATGTAAAAGTATATGTCCCAAGGTAGATAATCTCCCAAAATTATATCTTCCAATGTGTTATGCCATAAGAGTTATGAGTGACAATTTAAAAATTGATGCTTACATTGATTGAAAATACATACAAAACTAAATGAAGTGCTTATGGATTTCATTCTTTCCACATAAAATGCATTTTGGGTGTGATTTTTTTTATTATTTTAAGGGGTTTCCAAATAGGAAATCCATTACAGATTTATAAAGAAGTGAAAGACACTTTTTGGGTTCTATGTGCCACTTCCAAATGATAAAGCTAAATCTTATCCTTTGATTTTATTTTATAGTTTTGGTTAAAATTTCCCTTAATCCCATAATTATTCGAGGCCATTCATATAAATCACTTGAATCATACTATAAAAATAACCTCTCTTCAATTCCATCTCCATACTTCCCACCCAGCAAGAGGCCTTACAATTTTATTCTTAGGCAAGAGGTTGCCTAGGGCCAACATATGGACATTTTCTAGAAAAGTGTTTCTTATAGACCCAAGCTTGTATTAGACTTTAAGGCTTCCAAATTTTTTTAATCTCTAGACTCACTATTATAAATATCAGCAAAGACATAAATAACCTTGTTTTACGCCATTTTTTTCTAGGAACTAGTGGATTTAACTCCAAAAGGACCATTAGAAACCACCATAAATGATTGTTATTGAAATAAATCCTAACTCTATGTGATTTATTTTTTCACACCAACTTCTATTTGATTTCCTCCTAAAATTTAGAAATTGATTTTGCTATGAAACCTCCATTTTCCCTCTAAATAGAAACTCCTTCCAAGAAATAATATTAGTGGTGCATAAAATTCCACTTGGATGAGTTCTCTTGCTCATAACAGCTAATTCACACTTCCTCTTTCATTTCTTCTACAATTTATCAAAACATCCATTCTCACATCATCCATGATTTCTTTCAAATGACTTTACCATGGTATATATCATCTCTTATGCCTTACACATTAAGATGACAAGTGCTCTCAGACATGGTACTTCATGCTTCATCTTTATTTTAGTTAATGTGCTATGATTTCATGTGTGTTTCTTATCTAGAGTGTTGTTATGGTTTCATGCCTTTTCATTAAAGTACTAAAGTTTAGGTATGATCTAAAAATAATTTTTAACTATAATAATTTTATTATTTTATCTTGTATACCATGAGAGGACATAATTTTAAATAGCTAATTGTGTTTTGACTTAGGCATATCATATTACTAGTGATCTAAGAAAGTAGCATATACATATCCTAACCATATTAACACTCTCCATCATTTCCCTTACACTGTCATCCGATTAATAAAAATATTATCTCTTGCATATGTAAAACTTATCAAATGTCATCCAACAAGATTTGATCAAGAAACTTGTTATCTAAGGTGAAACAAAGCCAAAAGATACTAGAGTTGAAGAGCATGTATAAGAAAAAAATAAAAAATATTGATGTTAAAGCTACACCACTACATTAAAAAGGTCCACCACCTAAATTCATATGTGAAAAAAACACACCTAAAGAAAAATGACAACAAAAAATCAAATAAAAATGTAAAATGGGTAAGAAATAAGGTGTTTAGGTGGTAATTCTATGAAAATGTTCCCGCTTAGAAGGTTTTCATGGACATATTGAAGTTTCCTAGCTTTTAAAATCTAGTTGCATAAGTAAAAGAGCTTATACATAATTAAAAATGACTTTGAGGACAAAACATAAGGTTTACCTTCCTTTTTTGTGTTAATTAATTACCATTTTTACCTTTCTTTAACCAAGTGACATATGAAATATTTCATGTTCTAGGAATTGACATGTGTAATGAGGGTTAAAGTGTCTCACCATGGTAAACATAGGAAATTTATAGAATTAGCCTATGTTAGGATGGTGTTGGAAGATAAATACTTAATGTGTTTCTCCTAATGATTTGTTTCAAGATTGATGCCTCATTATAAGTGGGTGCCCTCACATTGGGATCAATGTAGAAAGCCTTGAGATTCATGCATCATGCCTCAAGATCCATGTACTTTCATTAGTATCCATGTACCTTGATTCAAAAATATCTACTTATATTTTGATTTGTGCCAATTTTCTTGGGGTGTGTGTCATTGCAATGAGATACCTATCAACACAATGTACCATGATCAACTTTCCACATCATCAGAAATGTATTTGGATCACCATTTTTCATAGTTGTCGACATATGGAGCATACATTAACCATGTGGAACATTTCCAAAGGAGCACTTACTTTATTGGATGAATATTTTCACACATATATATGGTTAGAGCACATTTTTTTGGAGGCCATATTTAGGGGAAGTTATCTTTTGAAAAAGTGTCTAGAATTCTTCCAAATGAATGTCATTAAATAAAAAATGGCTATGATATTTTTAAAATGGCTTCATTGTAGAAAATCAAGAAAAAATTGACCAACATTACCATGTAAATATTGTCTTGTGCTTTAACCACCCATTGATCATAAATTTGGAATTAATTATGTATTTTCTCATTATGACAAGGAAACCCTACTTTTGATGATTTTAATATAAAAAATTGAAGAATTCCCCATGGTTTTAATGTGTAACATGGATTTAGGATCATGGTTTTCAACATATGGTATTAATTATAACTCCATGTGCATAAGGAGAGTGGTTACCTCTCATTTTTCATGATTAGAAAGAAATGGAATGCATTCGCTCTCTCTATTTGGTCTAATTGTTAGAAAATTATATATTACATAGCAATGGAACACATAAAATATGCGGAAAAAAAAGCACAAAAATAACATATAAAACAAGAGGGACACAGATATATGTAGTTTACCCAACTTGGGCTACGTCCACGGAAACAACTAGTCCTTCCTTTATATTATCCAACGAAATGAAGAGACACAACCTACAAAAAATCCATTGTAATATCCTCTACTCTCTCACACAATCCCCCTTGCTATTTCTCACTCAGAGTATACACCAAGTACACAACTGCAATACAATACCCTCATACAATAGAGGAGGTTTCCTTCTAGGGAAAAAACCCTAATTAAACATAAATTATACCGCCAGATCATTCGCCTAATGAACAACCCAGATTGACTATGAAATTATTTACAAGGCAATTTTACATATGTTTTTAGCTTCGGGGGTGCTGCCCCCGAAATATATCGTCAGGGGGCGGGGGGGAGGGGGGAGGTGGCTCATAAAATCGTTTTTGCCTCCCCTGGAACCCCTGATGACAATTAAACGATGGGTGGTGTTGCCACCCCATTAAGGACAGGGATCCAACACGGCGATACATAAATAATATAATCAAGCTCCACACCCAACACTAGTTTATTGTTTATTTTCTTGGGTATATTTTTGTTGGATTAATAATAGTTAGATTTGGCATGTAAGATACTTTTAGGAAATGGGCTATTGAAATGGAAGCAAAAGAAATGAGGCATGAAATATTTCTATGTCATTTCTTTGTTAAAGTTTTAAATTATATCTTTGTATTGGAGGTGATAAGGTTTTTTCTTCTTTACTTTTATCTATGTTTAAGTTTGTAATACCTAGATTGATTCCTTTCTTTTGGATTAACCTCCCAATGGCTCTTGCATAGATCAAATTCTATGGTTTTATGCTCAACAACCATTGTCCAAGACATGCTTGAGGACTTCAAAAATTAAGGTAGAGTAAATATAATGAAGGAAGAAATTAAGACACCATGCTTAATAGTAGTATATAAGGTTTTTCTTTCTTCTTTTAACCATCTCAATTTAAATTTTCTTTTTCCATCATTTTCATTTGTTTAATAACCTAGTGTTTAGCAAGGTTTTTATTATTTATCTATGTTTCACTTTCAAGATTGTATAAGATTATCATCTATTATCTTTTATAGTAACGTTGGATTTTCTACACATCAATCACTAGTACAAAAAGATGAAATTAGTTACTAGGTGACTAAAAATGTTAGTCACCGCAATGATTTCAAGTGGATTACTACTAAATTTCAGAAATTTTAAGTGACTGAACTAAAAATTACTAACTTAAACAACTAATTTAGTCTAGGGATAAAATATACGACTAGATAATAAGTGACTAAACTAAAAGCTGCTAACTTAAATGACTAATTTAGTCTAGGATTAAAATATATGACTAGATAATAAATGACAAATTTAATAATGATTAACATAAATGACTATTATAGTCCAAGAATAGAAATATGACCAAATAACAAGTACAACAAGTATATGAATTAGTCATTTATGTTAGTAATTTTTAATTGTGGTCCCTTTTCTTTAATGTCATTCTTTGGCCATAGTAAAGGCCGCGAGACCCATTATTATTATGCAAAACATACTAAATGCCCATATTTCAAGCTAGAGGTCTTTTTCATGGAATTTGAGCATGAGAAAGATTAATTTAGGGACTAAGGCCGTTATTTTCCTCACCTAACCATAACATAAACACTAACTCTGATATGTGGTGAGAAATAATCATATGGTGCCCATATCCCAACTTAAGACCAAATATTCATTAAAGAAGATCTAGGTGGTTTTTAAGTCTAGCTCATTGGCCTTGACACTAAAAATATTCTTGTAAGGCATAATGCCAAATTGGTTACCTCCCCTACCCATGGTACATTCCATAAATCCTATACATGGTGTGAAAAAATTCCTAATGTAATTAATATATCATATATTCCTAAGATTATTTAGAGAGGATCTATGTGGTCGTTTAATGCCAAATTCATGGCCCTTGAGCATGAGAAGCTTCATTTTAGAAACATAATTCCTTTTTCTCCTTCCCTCGTTCTAATTCTTATCATGTAGAAATAATATTGGTACCCATATTCCAATTCTAAGGCCCTTTTCAAGTATATTGGTAAAGACCTTGAGAGTTATTCATAGTGTGCAAAATGTGGTAATGTTGTGCAAATATTAGTAAAGATAAAAGCCCCAATATAAATTCCTCCATTGGTCATAACCCCTCATAATGCTAAATCCGGGCAATTGGCCTCATTGTGATAAGTGGAAGCTTAGCCCAAAAAAAAATAAAAATTGTCAAACCTTAAGAAGGGACATGTTGTCATACCTTTTTATAGCTATATTAAAATAAGAAGAAACCATATTATTTTAATTTTGAGTCTTTTAATTTTTCTCACTATATAAGAAAGAATAACCACATAAATAACTAAAATTTTAAGAAATTTACACTCTTCACACATAAATATCACTTCATAAGACTATTAATTATGTTTGTAAATTTTACATATTTAATAATTTATATACAACTTAATATCTTATTTATTTATATTAAAATTTTAATTTAATACTATATATAATTAATTTATTTTATATTAGTTCCAATTCTCGCCTAAAAAAATCCGTCCTTCACCCACAAATCTAGCCAAAGGCGCTTCAAAAAATGCTAAAAAAAATCCATTAAATCAAATCCCACATCGATATTGGCCAAAAGAGCTTCAACAAATGCTAAAAAAAATATCCCTGAAATTAAATCCCACATCGATAAAAGAGTGAACAAGGAGTTCAATGAATGGCCGGTGAAGATTAGGAATACTAATGAAGAAATTGGTCAGTTGGAAACTGGGAAAGATTCTTCAGCTCAGTAGAGAGAAGAGGAGTTGTGAGGACGAAAAAAAGCAGTTCAGCTTGGTAGAGAGAAGAGGAGTTGTGAGACCGACAAAAAGCAGGCACAAAACAGAGAAGGTCATATGTAAGGGAATGTTATATGATTTAGACACCGAGGATACCAATGATGCTTAATTTTTTTTGAAATTCAAAATCACTCTAGTTTATAGGGAACACCATATTCAGACTTGTCTTGGGATCGAAGACCAGTTCCAGGATTACTACTATACAAATCATCAACTGCAACTTAATTCAGATTTGAAAATCTCATAAGTGCAACGTTTCTAGAATCACATCAGTTATCTTTTCTCAGATTGTTTGGTTTTTCATAGTCAAAGAATGCATTTTGAGGATGGTTGGAGGATTAATCTCCACTCCCTAGGTGGAAATTATGTGGGATACAACTGTAGCAAAGATGAGTTGTAATTTAGAGGATCAATTTTCGCGTATGTAGGTTTCAAGCCATCTTCTGCTTATCAAAGACTATGTGAGTCTACTTGGTATGAATTTGAGCTCCACTTACCTTTTTCAACACCTTATTCATGCAGCTTGTACCTTCCATGAAACTTCCCAACCATGTACTTCTACTTTATGTGGATAAAAAATGAAGCACATAGGGAGATATATTTTTTTTTTAATGTAGGCATGAGTGGAGGAAAATAAGGGTAGGGTGGCATGTTGCCATTGCTGCATCGTTCCATCGAATAATTTCAATTTGTTCAACATTCAAACAGTTGACTAGTCTTTTTATATTCAAAGAAGCAAGCAGATGGGATACTTACTTTAAGGTATGATAAATTAGACTAGATTCTTGGGTTTAGTAATGTCGAGAGTGCTCTAGAAATTTTCTAGAGAGTGCTGCAGAAAGATTTCGAGTCAATTAAATGAGAGCGACCTGCAAGAAGATATGGCTACCAGGTGGGTCCCTTGCTTGATATTTTGGACAAGAACAAATACAAATTGTTAAATCTCGTGCCTACATTTGCATGTTTTAACTATGTATAATATGCACATAAGTTTAATTGCTTGTACTATCCAGTGTGGTACCTATTTTCCTAGTTGGTTTACTTCAGGGCATGTCAATTGGAAAAAAAAAGCATTTGATGAGGCCATTGCAAAGCTTGATACTCTAAGTAAATAATCATACAAGGAAAACACATAAATAATGCAATTACTGAGGGAAAATATTACATTATGGACTTTTGATTTGCAAGAAGATGGAGGTTAGTTTAGACATTGATTTTGGGATAGGCTGATAGAAAATTCACTTTACATGTTCGAAGTGAGAAATTAAAATGACCAAAAGTTATAATTAAACTCATGTAGATATTTGGAACCCAAGGGGGATTAGTGCTAGCACCTTTTATAACATTCAGTTACATGGTGACAATCTATTAAAGGGAAAAGTGGCTCAGATATTGTCCCAAACATGTATTTAACTTCCATCTATTAATATATATTGTAAAATTTTTGCTGAAGTAAAATATATTGCAATTATATAATACATGATTTTTACAAGAGGGAAAATGAAACTATTTTTGCCTATCCCTTCAAGCAAACTCAACAAATTGCTATGCTTATAGTGGAGCCACAACCAATTTTAGTGCCTTTCATTTTGTACACACAAACATCACTATGAAAAATTACACACACCAACAACAATTACTTGCAAACACCAACAATAATTACTGCACACACTAACAAAGGTCCTTTAATCAATGGTTATGCTAGGAAATGCCTAGAAAGAGACTGGTGTGACTGAGTCTCATTGGATCTTATGCCTAGAAAGAGATCGGTGTGACTTAGTCTCATTGGATATTATGCCTAGAAAGAGAGCGGTGTGACTCAGTCTCATTGGATATTGATTATTAACCCTTAAGTAGAAAGAAGCGCTACTTAGGTTAACAAGACCCACATGCAAAGAAGGTGCTCAAAGCATGTGTTACATTCACCTCCCCTTGGGATAACATTGGCCTTGGTGCGACCTTCATAGCTTGAACAAGCATGTGTACTTTGTACTGATGGAATTCCCCTTCCTCCTCATTGTTTCATTCAATATAGATTGCTTGCATTTGACCTTGACATGTTTGTTGCTAAATTCTAGAGCATAGTCATCTTATTTTTGGGAATGCATGAAGGACTAGTGTAGAACTCTTGGAATTTTACATGTTTGTCTCTAAATTCTAGAGCATAGTCATCTTCTCTTTGGGCATGCATGAAAGACTAGTGTGGAACTCTTCATATATTTTTAGTTGAATGATAGTGTAATGACTCACATGATTAGGGTTTGTTGGAATAGGGTCTCCTATGAGCTGCGAAACTGGTCCAATTTTGTATATTTTTTATTATAATTAGGCTAGCACAGGGTTTTTGGGGTGGTTCAAAGCCCCAAAAGCATTGTAATGGGTCAAAGGGTAAACCAGGGGTCCGAAAACCATGGGTTGCAAACCATAGAAAAGCTTAGGCTAGATTATTATAAATAGAGGAACATTTTGAATTGTAAGGAAGAAGAAAAGGGAAGAGTTGTTGATGCGATTTGTGGGTTAGTATATTTGTTTGGGTTTTGGGGAACGAACTCCCATTGGCTGTGTGCACGGAGATCTAGAGTCCTGCTATGTGCGGACCCTGCTACTGTGTGCACAGGTTGGGATGGGTATTGTAAGAAGGAATTGATGAATTGATGAATAGAAGGATTATGTTGAGAACTGAATCTATGTGTAATGTTTGTGTGAATCATTGGTAATTATGTGCATTTTTTATTCAAGCTGCAAAAGATCTGTGTAAGTGTGTTTACTATATCTGGATCTATCTATTCTGTGTTATGCAATATTGTGCTATTGTCATAGAAGTATATAATTATCAAACATTGTAGACCCTGCGCACGTGGATGCAGAAATAGATCTGTGAAACCTGCGCAGAAAGAGGCAATCTGGGCCTCACAGGGCCGAAAGTAGCTCTACTTGCCTTACATACCCTTTCTCAGGGTGCGAAAACTTGGTTCCAGCACCCACCCATACTACTTCGAGTGAGACTTTGACCTGTGCAAGCAGGTCACTGCCGAAAGGGCCAGTAGTATAGGGGTTTGTTGGCAAACCTTGAACTCCGAACCTGGGTCAGGACCCCCCGAGCCAAAAAATGGTTCTGTTGCTGGGACCTAGAGCATTTTGAGGAAGGGATCGAGTAAAGACAAGAGAATAATGGAAGCCTGAAAGGAAGGAAATTGAGGAGTGGTTCAAAAAGCAAATTCAGGAGTTTGCGGTGAAAGAAAATCGCAGCACGAAGTTAACAGCGGAAAGGTGGAAAAATAGGTACATTATTACAGAAAGCTACGAAATTTTCTTTGTGACATTTTAAATCGAGCTTCAAGAGTGGCTGGCTAGGCTGGTAGAATTCCAGAATTGCTGGAAGGACAAACGAGTCACTTAATGGACTCTCGAGCTGATACAACAATTGGAAAGGACCGATAATACCATCACTCGCACGGTAGATCACTGGGTGGACAGTGTGCTAGGAGGATTTGTGACGGAATTCGCTATTGATCAGTTTGTATCTTATTCCGAGGCCGAGCGAAGATTCTTTAAAGGATTCTGGGGCAAATTCCTGAAGACGCTACCATTACTGATTAAGATACTACTGTGCGAGAAAAGTATTCTGTGTAGTCATACCGACTGAATGACCTCGGATCCCAACGAGAGCGTGATGTGCACTGGCAAATACTATCGGAACAACCTCGATGGGGGAAGATCCACCTATAACCCTCTGAAAGGAATGGCTACGCAAGACCCCCTAGATACACCACCACCCAGGCCACAAAAAGGTAACAACTCACCCATACCACCACCCCCGCTGGACAGCGATATGGCTGCACACCTAAGACTACCTACCTTCAAGGGGGTAGGGGATGAGGATATGGAATAATTTTGGTTTGTCGTAGACTCTGTCTGGATTGTGCAAAATGTGACGAACGATACGGTGAAGAGGGCGCAACTGTCCCTGGAATTTTAGGACATAATATTGGACTGGTATATGTGATACATTTCTCAGATCGGGAGTGCATCTATTCAAGATATTAAGGACACTCTAAAGCAACAATTCCGAAAGCCAAAATCTTACTCCTAGTCGGTAACAGAAGTGAAGGACTTTAAGCAAGGTGCGTATGAGTCTGTATGGGAGGCTGATCAATGATTGAAGAAAGCGATCAGGGAAGGAGTATTTGAGTATGACGATAGACAACATACGCAATGGTTCATCGCTATGTTATTGCCCCACCTGCGTACGTCAATGAGTCACCAAACCTTTGAGTCACAGGAAAAAGCCATTGAAGTCACTATGAAACTAGAAGCTGCGCCTAGAGAAGATCCTTTGGTAGGAGTACAGCAAATTCAGGAGTAGCTTGGAGCTATGCACATGGAAATTCAGAACTTACGAAAGGAGCGAGGAAGAGGGGCCAGCATAGATCTATGGTTCATACGATGTTGGGTATTTGGCCATACAAAGGATCAGTGCCCTCTAGTGACAGAGTGCATGTAGGTAGGAGGACTTAGCCCGGTCCGCCCAGGAGTGAGTGGGGAATCCGTCCTGTCATGACTAGGCTCAAGCGGACCAGTGCTGTGGTGCGATGACTGCCGTGTAGCAAGGCTGCATGACGCGAAACATTGCCCGCGGCTAGGTGCATATGTCCCAAAACTGAAGCAACAGTGGTGCATGTACTGTCAATCGGTAGGACACGATGAGAAAAATTGTCGCACTTACGACTTGATGATAGATCGTGGAAACTTGTATAGGGTACAGTCAGACCTCATGTCACCAAGATCTCCCTTGAACTTTGGTAGTTCTCCAGCAAGGGGCAGGGGAGGTCGGGGAGGAAGCGTGAGACGTGGAAGTGGGAAGCTAATTTGTTATAACAGTGGGGAGGTAGGACACTTTTCCAGGGACTGCCCAAATCCCACAAGGAAATCGTGCAAATATTGTAGACAAATGGACCATGTGGTGGAAGATTGCCCAATTTTAATAGCCAAAATGCAGGAGAAACAAACCACCCCTACGTAGAATGTGAAAAGTGTTAAAGCCGAACTAAGGGACATAGACTTGAGTGTGAAAGCATAACACGTAGTGGGATGGACACCCAGGGAGCAAAGGAAGAGGCTACCGGGGATCCTATGACCTCTTAAGGATAAAACGTAAGCAGGGGACAGGAGACAGTAGCGACTACTTCACAGGTACTAGCACACCTTAAGACAGATGAGGGGGTTGAGCCCTTTTTGCAGGCATGTCTGAAGCTGCTACGTAACCCGAAGGTTGTAGAGAACCTTCAAGAATTAATGAATAGTTGCGCAAATCGGCCTGACCCAACTCCCGGGACCAAGGATGTACATAAGCTATACAAGTATAAGAAATGCACCGGGAGAGAAATGAGCCTGACTGCACAGATTGGTGACTACGAGATGGATCAAGTTATTTTAGACCTCGGCTTAGATGCGAACATAGTACCAAAGGAGACATGGAAATGAATGGGAGAACCTAGATTGGAATGGTCCACCATCTAGCTGCACATGTCAAATCAACAGAAGATCATCCCTCTGGGAAGGTTGTCAAAAATCTCGCCTTGGTAGCAGATATCGCGAGGGTAAAGTTCAAGGCGCTTTCGAGTTGTAGAAATGAAATGGAAGATGTAGATCCCTACCCTACACTCCTAGGACTGGACTGGGCTATAGATATGGGAGGTGTGATCAATCTCAAAAAGAACAACATGTTATTTGAAAATAATGGCACACGAGTAATAGTACCATTGGATCCCATGGAAGGCATGCGGTATACAGAGCCAATGCAGGATGCGGAGGAGGTGGATCACATCTACAAGCTCACTACATAGGATGAAGATTGGATTAACCCCACGACGGAAGGAGTACTTTGCTGGGAAAAGGATACTGAAAACCTGTCCGACTTTGATGGGGAACTAGAGAATTGGCAAGGCCGATTGCACGAGGTTTTGGCGCTACGATGTCTTCGGGTCACAAGGAATTTTTGCTGCGTCTCTGCTGAGGTAAGAGACTCTCCCTAGTTTGGGGACTCAGGTAACACTGAGGAATTTTTAAGTGCATTCGAAGCAGAAGTTCCCAAGGGATGCAGGATAGGGGGCCTTAAGCTATCCCTGCGTGGAACGCCTACGCACTGGTGGAATATGCATGAGATGGTATTTCGTGATTGGGAGGAATGTCGGGCTAATATGATCCTGCGGTTTAAGGCTCCAACTGAGCAATAACCCCTAGAATTCCTTGGATCCGAATACCCACATAGATATTTGCTCGCATGGGAAACACAATGGTGCGACAGGACCCCAAATGAACGAGTTCACCTGTTTATCCATAGCTTAGGCCTGTGCCCAACTGCGTGGTATTTAGATGTGGACCTACACTAGCGCACACACAATTGGGAGAATTTGCGGACTGAGTTTCTACGAACATTTAAGGTGGCAGATGGCACAGGGACACTCAACGTGGCTCTGCAGAACATGGGTGCACTAAGGGAAAAGCACACCTGCACAGTGCACCCAGATCAAGGGGAATGCCAGTGCTGTGCATGATGGAGTACGAGAGCCTTAAATTGACAGAGGGAGTGAATGATCCCCGAACTGCGCCAACCACAGTGCTTAGTAGGATACGTACAGCTGCCAGGTTGGGTAAGGTGTACCTGAATCACATTGCAACACATCTGACGTCGGCTTTAATTTAGGATGTGCGAACAACACAAACGGTTCAGCCCAAGTCAGTGGATCCGTGGGAAAGCCATCAGGTGCGAGCGATGATTGTCAGAATGCTGCATTTGGGTAAAAAGGGAATTATAACATTACAGAAACTAGGTGGCTTGCCATCAATGTGGAAATTTATGGTGAGTTCTTTTCGGATGATTGATGGTAAGTTTCACGTTATATCTACTCTACCGTTGGATAACCCCGGGAATTATAAGGACGAATAGATAATTCTGCTCAAGGCTCCATATTATCTCTGTCTTCTGTCTCTGTCAGTTTACTGCTTGATTTTCTGGACCTGTAGCATTTGGGTTGTACCCCTTCAACTTACCTCCGGTCCCTGCGAATTTCCGAAGTTAGAAGCCTATCATTTTGTTGCTATGGCAGACCCTAAACTTCTGAGCACCTTGGCACCCACCAGTCTAGCGTTCGCAGGCATTATGTTAAGAGGGTATGATGTCAAGTTTGATAAGCTCATTTCCCTCTGGCTCTCGGCAAGAAAAATTGACTTTGAACCTTGTACATGATCGCATCACACCTACCCGATGGCAGTTCGCGCCCAGCTCAAACTTGAGATGTTTGCGGGTCCCAGCTGGGTGTACTTCGAGGAAGCTAGCGCACTAGGGGGACTGACACAGTCAAGTCGCCACCAGTCTTGCACACAGAAGGGTTGACCAGCAGGGATACTCCGTCCCCTAGGGGTACGAAGTGATATAGGGACACGTTGCGACTTCTATGCAGTTCTAGACTCCCTACCAATGAAGGCCATATTTTTTCGCTACCTAGCACTATCGTGGTTGGCGACCACCTCCCAACAAGTAGGGAACTCAAAATGGATTTAGCGTAGCTACCCCTCGAGGCATTATAGGGACTACACACCGCCGTGTTACATGGGCTCCATGATCGTGACCAGGCCGTGCAACAACACATCAATATGGCCACATGCCAGACTGAAGGTATCCCTCTTATGATTCAGCTCAAGACAATGATTCACTGGCTAAATACAGAGATACCTGACGAATTCTCGACATCAGCCCCGCTCCGAGATACCCTAGAAGGCTTGGTTGCAGTGCTCAGGGCATCCCGAGCCGAAATGCAGGCCCTCAAGACCCAAATGACTCGCCAATTCACAGTGTACTAGGCCCAAGTACATATTACAATATCCCCAGAGGTTCAGGCGCAACGGGCTGCGTTGATAATGGAAGCCACATAGGCTATTAAAGGACAGATTACTCTAGGTACCTAATTGCTCGACGTGACAATGCAACTCTAGACTGCGACCTAGTTCAACCTAATGATTCAACGTGTCAGAGAAGACTTACGCCAGAAGGAAGCTACTTTCGATCAGATCGAAGCTACCTTTCCTTCCCTCGGTCCTGCGCAGCGTCTGGCACTCTTGAAAAATAGCAACGCCTTCCAGGACATGATTGTAGATCTCCAGCGCACCAAGCATGCAATCAGAAAGCATATGAAGCCATGGGCTGATGCTGCCTTCCAAGTATCTCAGGATGCTCACAACGCCATTACACGGCTCAACCAAATCTTGGAATAGGTTACCACGGCCCCTGAAGGACCTACCTCCCTGGAGCTGGTCGATATCGCACAACGTGTTGTTGACCAAAGTCAGGAAGTGTTGCCTCCTCTAATTGATGCCTTCAATGCCTTATGTGCACGGATAGAGGCTATACCACCACAGTGACTTGGGACGAGTCACAAGATTGTGTTGGGGGACTGTTGGAACAAGGTCTCCTACAAGCTGCGAAACTGGTCTGATTTTGTATATTTTTTATTATAATTAAGCTAGCACAGGGGTTTTGGGGTGGGTCAAAGCCCTAAAAGCATTGTAATGGGTCAAATGGTAAACCAGGGGTCTGAAAACCATGGGTGTAATGTTCCCAATTTTAGCCTCAAGCTAAAATGGAACATTATAGTAGCATATTTTAATTTTTCTTAATAAAATGGGTAAGGAGACCCCTTAACCCCTTTGATGTAAAATAACACTCCTTGTGTGAAAGGAGAAATAATAAAGCAGCTGAAATAAACACCCCATGGTATGAACATGATGAGGATCACCTTGAGTTGGCCATCTTTGACCAAGTCAACAACGCTGCCTTAGAGGGGTGGCTTGCTTGAGAAGACAACGCAAATTTTGGAGGGAAAGCATTCAAAAGTGAATGAAAACCATAATTGTGGGACCTATGGTGAAAGAGAGTTCATTTTCTTTATAAGAACGAAGGAGCAGCTCATTTGATTCATTCTTTGATTCAGAAATTTTGTATTGAGGTCAAGGACTTGCATATCCGAGCTGTTTAGCAGGATTGCAGTGCTCTTGAGCACTGGGGGTGTTCCCGGTGGGGATCCCCCACCTCTTCCTCATGGGAGGAAAGGATTTGAGCTGTATTTCCTCATTTTGGAATTTGGCCAAGCTTACTCCTTCAGTTACATCATTTTCCTGTAGCAGGTTGGTGCTATGTAGCTGGGGTAGCAACAGAGGAACTGATAGAGTTCTTCCCTACTTGCATTTTAAGAGGAGGATGGATTTATTCTTTGAAGGAGCTGTAGAGAGATATATTGGACTTCATTTCAGATCTGTGGCATTAGGCCACTCATTCATCATCTCCCACTGTTCAGTCACTTGGAGAAACTGCGTTATTCTATGAGGGAAGTGTTGAGGGAGATTCTTATGCTCATCAGGAGGAGTGATTTTGAGTGGAAGGGGATCAACCCCATTTTCCTTTGAGGGAATTATCATAGGAGGGCATAAACATTTCAGATCATCCACATCCTCATATTCATTTGGTTTCAGTTGCAGTGACAACTAGTTTGTCACTTTTGTATTTTGTCTGGCATTTCTAGTAATCTCCCCGAGATTGGCTAGAAATCCCATATTGAGCCCATTTTCCTTTCTTGGGCCATTTTCTTTGTATTCCTTTAGCTACATTTCATTTTTATACATTCAGAAACCGCATCTCCCATAGAGACTGCACAATTATGTTCTTCCGGCATTCTGTGTAGCTGCAGCTACTCCGGCATTAGATTGTATATCCATTGGAGATTGGTTCTAATGCTTGGGGGCTTTGTTCGTCATGATATTTCTATATAATATTACTGTTATATTAATGAAATTATGGCTGTGATATTTACCCTCTTATGGTATATTCATATTTTCAGAGTTCCAGACTTATGTTTTGCATATTGCTGTAAGCTCTTTCATTGAGCATTTTTTTAAAGACCTAGATTGGGGAGATCTGAATAACCCATCTAGTGTTATTTATTCAAGCTCATTTTCTACAGGGGAGGTTTATTATACATTTTCTAGTACAACCCAGTTCTTTTTTTCCTTATTTATGCATTAGCTTCTTTATACAACGTCCTCAAGGACCCTATAGCAGAAATTCCCAAAGTGGAATATTACATATCCGTAGGTAGAGTCTGTGAAGGGCCAGATAGCCTCAAGATATCTCCCTTCTTGGAAGGAGAAATATCTTGTAAATTCCCCAACATTCAATCTCTGAAATGGACTTGCAGTGTCTCACCGAAGAAGGAAAAATGGAACATCTTAAGATGTTCCCGATGGAGCAGAAAATCCCTCATTTGGGACATTACAGTGGTATCAGAGCATGATCCTGGCTCAGCCTGTGCCCAAGATCTATTGCCATCAGCAAGAGGAGCTTCTATCCAAGGAGAGGATATTGACAGAGGAAACAAGGAAAAGGAATGAAGGAAGAGGAGGTTTCCCTTCTTCTTTTCCAGACCATTGGGAACACCATTGAAGATCTGATGAAAGGGGAAATTTGAAGAAATTTTCTGAGAAGGGTTTGTTGATGAGACAAATCCTAGCTACTTCATGGAGGGTGTGAGAATTCAGCCAGACATGCAGATCCACGTCGTAGTACATTTCCCATAGCTACTGCAAGAAGGATGGGGGAAAAAGTTGAGGCCTTTGGAGGAGTAGCGCTGCAACTCAAAGGTATGATTCATGATGATTGGTTTCAGAATTCTATTTCATGTTTTCATGCAAATGAGAGATCATATGTTGGAGTCACAAGGATTTTTGCAAAGGGGATTTATGAAAACCAATGTGAAACATGGTGTGACAAAACTTCAAACACTTTTCATGCATGGAGGGGAACCATGAAACAAAGATCATTCCATCTTTCTAGAGGGGGATTAAATCAAAAGAATGACTTGCTAGAGGCAAGACCCCCATTGTATGAAGGGAATTCTTCCATTTGTGAGGGTGTGAAGACATATCTTTCAAGGGAAGGCTAAGATTTAGGGCCTCTCCTTAAGGAGGAGATACACTCACATGATTGGGAGAAGAGGAGGCGTATAGAAGAACTTACAGCGCTGCACCATTGGAAGAAGAAGAAGAACATGAGGATCAACATGAAGGGATGATGGGCATTCACCCTTATCTACTTCAGATATTTTCTTCACATGGGAGAAGGACTGCACTGCATAGTAGAGAGAGAGGACCTTTCATTCCTGTCATATATTCAGTCCACTTCCTATCTTGATGTCTCACTTTTGGGGGCTTTCCACTTGGGAGACCATTTGATATAGAGATGATGAGGGGCATAATGTAATTTGGTTCACCACTCTTGGATTTCAGATGGGTGGAGACACTGGAGGAATCCATTACGGCGCAGAGAGTTTGGGGAATGAGCACAAGGAGGAGGGGTACACTCTCATTTTCAGTACCACCCATTCTCATCAGTTTGACTGCGCATATAAAGTTGCTGCATGGATGGAGGATAGCATATTTATGATGCAGGATAGATGCTCCATGGAGCCGGTGAAAAGGGATTACTTCCTTTGGGGGAGAACTCTTTCATGCATTGGAGTAGATGGAGGCCACTCATGCTTACATTGCCCAGGATCGGGAGATTCTTTGGAGGTGATAGTCTCTCATGGGAGGCTCATTTTCAGAGATCCTTATTTCTATTTGAGCATGAGTAGCTGTAAGATGGCATGGAAACAACCTTGGAGGATGAATTTGGCATGAGGGGATGTTAAGGTAATATGCAGCAGCGTGATGGGAGCACTTTATTGCAGATTATCAGTGCTGTCTATGTGGAGGATATATCCATGTTGGAGGACTCAACTTTGGTTGAGAGGTCCCAAGGTCTTGATGCATGCATGGTTCTTGATGACCAAGAGGATGATGATAGATACATGGTTTATGATATGGTCATCTATTGTTATAGCAGACTCCTCTTCGCTAGAGCTTCTAGTCTCAAGAAGAAATGATTACATGCAGCATATGAGGGCTTCCTAGCTATGCACTTGGATGCATACTTTGATTGGCTAGAGGAGTTCACTCGGGAGGGCATTCATCATGGCACCTATCAGCATAGGGAGATGCATAGCCCTCTTGATTATGGTGGAGAGAACCTCACAGCCACTTCCCTACTCATTGGAGGTAGAGGGAAATTTTCAGTTGAGCCATTTCCGCTCAAGAGCTCAAGTGCATGAGAGAGAAGGTATAATTTCATGTTTTGTATTATGCTTCTTTTCCTTTTTTGAGCAGCATGATGTATCAAGAGGGCATGTGCCTTCTTGCATATTACATGAGGATGTACTTGCAGCAATTTGTAGCAGAAAAATTGGCCAATCTTATGGTGGTTTGTGGAGGAGGCCACATACTTCTTGGTGTGCACTATTGGCACCTATTTGTACTTTCATGATTCGATCTCATGAGATGTTTGTGGCTGGGAATCCACTTGTTAATTTCTATTTTGATGCAAACAAGAGGTGCACTGTGTTGGTCCTATAAGAGAAGCAGTGACCCACTCTCTAGTTGTCTTATGGCAGCTTGTTTTCATTGTATTATGCTACCTTATATTGTTGATGCTTATTTTTCACAGGGAGCACTATGCGGAGAGTTACTTATATGATTGGGATAGCCCATTGGGAGCATATTCTCCCCATTACACATGTTCTATTTTGCAAGAGATACCATGGGAAAACCATGATTTCCATACTATCACTTTTCTCTTCTTCTGGGGAAAAACACTTGGAGAATTTGCAGAGGCATTTCATGGTTGGATATTTTTATGGGGTAGCTTGGGCCACTCTTGAAGGCCATACCATTTCAGCCCAAGGATAGAGGAAACCCCATATGTTCTACAGAGGGAGAGA
This sequence comes from Pinus albicaulis, assembly GCA_034641835.2. Taxonomy (NCBI): domain Eukaryota; kingdom Viridiplantae; phylum Streptophyta; class Pinopsida; order Pinales; family Pinaceae; genus Pinus; species Pinus albicaulis. The sequence continues at coordinate 227,218,454 of CM076580.1, forward strand.
AGAGCTTATTAGGATGAAGCAGCAAAACTCTCCATTCAACCCCATTACATTGTAGAATTGGGGGCAAGATTTCCATTTGATGATAGCATGGATGAGGAGATCACTAATGGGATTATATTTTCCCATGCATGTCATCACTCCTACCTTGAGGAGGCCCTGTTTCAGATGAGATATTTCCACCTACACCTTCTATCTTTCTGTAAGGTGCACCATTCCGGTTTGCATACTTCGGAGGAGGCATCAGAGGAAATTTTTATTGCGGTATATCTTGAGCAATGGTGGAGATTGTTGTTGAGGAGGCCACAAGAGAAGAAGGGTTAGAAGTTTTTTTCTCTTTATGCAGTTTCTTGAGGACAAGCAATATGTGGGAGGGGAGGACTGTAATGTTCCCAATTTTAGCCTCAAGCTAAAATGGAACATTACAGTAGCATATTTTAATTTTTCTTAATAAAATGGGTAAGGAGACCCCTTAACCCCTTTGATGGAAAATAACACTCCTTGTGTGAAAGGAGAAATAATAAAGTAGCTGAAATAAACACCCCATGGTGTGAACATGATGAGGATCACCTTGAGTTGGCCATCTTTGACCAAGTCAACAACACTGCCTTAGAGGGGTGGCTTGCTTGAGAAGACAATGCAGCTTTTGGAGGGAAAGCATTAAAAAGTGAATGCAAACCCTAATTATGGGAACTATGGTGAAAGAGAGTTCATTTGATTTATAAGAATGAAGGAGTAGCTCATTTGATTCATTCTTTGATTCAGAAATTTCATAGTGAGGTTAAGGAATTGCATATCCAGGATGTTTAGTAGGATTGCAGTGCTCTTGAGCACTGGGGGTGTTCCCGGTGGGGATACCCCATCTCTTCCTCATGGGAGGAGAGGATTTGAGTTGTATTTCCTCATTCCGGCATTTTTCCAAGCTTACTCCTTCAGTTGCAGTGTTTTCCTGTAGCAGGTTGGGGCTGTGTAGCTGGGGTAGCAACAGAGGAACTCATAGAGTTCTTCCCTACTTGAATTTTCAGAGGAGGATGGATTTCTTCTTTGGAGGAGCTGTAGAGAGAGCTCTTGGACTTCATTTCAGATCTGTGGCATCAGGCCACTCATTCACAATCTCCCACTATGCAGTCACTTGGAGAAACTACGTTATTCTATGAGGGTAGTGTTGAGGGAGATTCTTGTGCTCATCAGGAGGAGTGCTTTTGAGTGGAAGGGGATCAGCCCCCTTTTCCTTTGAGGGAATTATAAGAGGAGGGCATCAGAATTTCAGATCAGACACAACCTCATATTCATTTGGTTTCAGTTGCAGTGACAACTAGTTTGTTACTTTTTTATTTTGTCCGACATTTCTAGCAATCTCCCTGAGATTGGCTAGAAATCCCATATTGAGACCATTTTCCTTTCTTGGGCCATTTTATTTGTATTCCTTCATATAAATTTCATTTGTATACATTCATAAGCTGCATCTCCCATAGAGACTGCGCATTTATGTTCTTCCGGCATTCTGTGTAGTTGCAGCTACTCTGGCATTATATTGTATATCCATTGGAGATTGGTTCTAATGCTTGGGGGCTTTGTTCCTCATGATATTTCTGTATAATATTGCTGTTATATTAATGCAATTATGGCTGTGATATTTACCCTCTTATGATATATTCAGATTTGCAAAGTTCCAGACTTATGTTTTGCATATTGCTGTAAGCTCTTTCATTGAGCATTGTTTTAAAAACCTAGATTGGGGAGATCTGAATAACCCATCTAGTGTTATTTCTTCGAGCTAATTTTCTGTAGGGGAGTTATATTATACATTTTCTAGGGCATCCCAGTGTTGGTTTTCCTCATTTATGCAGCTGCTTCCTTATACAGTGTCCTCAAAGACCCTATAGCAGAAATTCCCGAAGTGGAATATTGCATATCCATAGGCAGAGTCTGTGAAGGGCCAGCTAGCCTCAAGATATCTCCCTTCTTGGAAGGAGACATATCATGTAAATTCCCCAACAATCAATCTCTGAAATGGACTTGCAGTGTCTCACTAAAGAAGGAAAAATGGAACATCTTAATATGTTCCCAATGGAGCAGAAAATCCCTCATTTGGGACATTACAATGGGTTGCGGACCATAGGAAAGCTTAGGCTAGATTATTATAAATAGAGGAACATTTTGAATTGTAAGGAAAAAGAAAAGGGAAGATCTATTGATGTGATTTGTGGGTTAGTATATCTTTTTGGGTTTTGGGGAATGCTATCCTACTGGCTGTGTGCACGGAGATCCAGAGTCCTGTTGTGTGCGGACCCTGCTGCTGTGTGCGCAGGCTAGGATGGGTTTGTAAGAAGGAATTGATGAATAGAAGGATTATGTTGAGAACTAAATCTATGTGTAATGTTTGTGCGAATCATTGGTAATTACTGTGTTATGTGCATTCTGTATCTAAGCTGCAAAAGATCTGTGTAAGTGTGTTTACTGTATCTGTATCTGTCTGTTTTGTGTTATGCAATATTGTGCTACTTTCATAGAAGTATATAATTATCAAACATTGTAGACCCTGCACACGTGGATGCAGAAATAGATCTATGAAACCTGCGCAGAAATAGGCGATATGGGCCTCACAGGGCCGAAGGCAGCTTTTCTTGCCTTACCTACCCTTTCTTAGGGTGCGGAAACCTGGTTCCAGCACCCACCCATACTACTTAGGGTGAGACTTTGACCTGTGCAAGAAGGTCACTGCCGAAAGGGCCAGTAGTATAAGGGTTTGTTGGAAAACCTTGAACTCCGAACTTGGGTCAGGACCCCTTGAGCCAATAGGGTTTCATGTATTTCACATTCTTCCTAAGTAGAGAAACAAAAAAAACATTATGCGCTCTATTTTAGTAAACAATGCAACTCTATGAAATTGGGTCTATGCTTTGAAGAAACTAAAAAGGCTTCTAGTATCATGGAGCTAGCTTGGCACAACTCCCCATTATCAAAGAACTTTTCTTATGCTTCACCATAAGAAATACAAGGTCACCCATTTTTGGTTATTTGTTAGATTTTCTTAATTAATCAACACTTTTTTTCCCTTCTTGGGGTACCTTCAAATTATGATTAATTTTTGCAACCCAATCATCCATCATGCTAAGCAAATTTTAGCATAACATATAATCCCATATGTTGGATCAGACCAACTTATTGGAGTATTTGATCTTTTTTCAACTAAGATTTCGAATGAACTCATCCTAAGGATATGTGTCACCCATTTTTTTGTTATCCATCTATTTGCAGATACAACACTACATGGTGAGATTCTAGTATGTCCACGAGCCAAAGATAAAACTCTTCTTGAAGTCCAATCTGCATTTGTTCTCTAGCCAATACAGTTGCACTAGGCACACTACAAATTCTCATTACTTATTACCTTGTGGATAGACTGAACTAGAATGAATTGTGTCGCTTCATCAAAATATCCACCATAATACCATCACTATGATAAAATCATGTTTTTTCGTTGTTTTGGGTTTTCTTGTGATGAAATCAATTGTGACTACTTCCGATTTCCATTTGGATTTGGCAAAGGAAACAACAATGGTGTTGGATGCTATTTACTTGGCATACCTTTGATACTTGGGGCACTTGAGCACACATTTTTCTATGTTCAATATTTTTTTGTCATTATAATGATGGTATTTTGGTAACTTGATTGTCTTTCATATGGAACATCATGAATTTCTCTTAATATAATCTTTCTCAAATCTTCATAGTTAGACACATAGGTTTGACCTCCATTTGTGTTAAATTTGGAAACTAGGGAAAAAATCCACGTTACACTTCTCATATGATAGAGATGATATTTTTTTTGGATTCCTCTTTCAGAGAGGTGCAAGATTGATCTAAAGATAATCTTGTTTGGATGAGCAGAAGTTGGACTTTGAATTTATTTTTCACACATGTGCAATTTGTCAAGGTTGACGAGAATTGTAATGTAGGCTCACAAGCCCAAAAATATGTGTCACACACCCTCATTGATGGATATAAAAAGGAGAGACTCAAAACTCATTTGGACATCAACTCTTCTCACACATTCTTTTTCCATCTAATTGGTTTGTACAACCTTAGGAGACTTCCTCTCTCCTTCGCACGTGTGAAAGAGAAGTTGGAAATTTTGGACTGTGTTAAGGGTTTTCTGTGTAGCATTGACCAATGTTGACTTTGGTTCAACCTTGATTGTTTGATTTTGATCTTTGGGCTAGATTTCATTTTTGGGAGGCCAAATTTGGTGGCACAGAAATTGAGGAAATCTAAGTTGACTTGACTGCTACGTTGGAATTCTTTCATACTGTCTATGGCAGTTCACTTCATGGGTATATGACAGTTCACTTCTTTGGAACCACCCCATCCCGTCCCCCCAAAAAATGAAAAAAACACCTTGCTCCTAACCATTCCAAAGTTTGTTAGTGACCTCATTCCAGTGACATATTTTTAGGTGGTTGTCTTTCCAATATGGAAATGGGCCATAATATAAGATGCGCAAGTTTATGGAATGAGGGAATGTTAGAGACATGGGTATGGGTGTATGGAATATGTATAGGCTTTTCCTAAATTTCAAGGGAATGGAAGGTTGGAAGTGGCAATATATATATATATATATATATATATATATATATATATATATATATATATTTGAGGTGGAAACATCAACTTTTATCATCTTTCCAAGAAATTTTGACTTTAATTCCAAATTATGGAGGACCACAAATGTCTCTAATATTTCATCTTCATACAAACATCAAGACATAATTGCATTCTTCAACTACTTCTCCATAGCATCTAAGCAGGGCCCTACATCTCTGCAATCTACCCATAATCCATTTTACTCCTTTAACTAATCCTACATTATGGTAGGTTGGCTTTGCTATCTACTACTATGAAGGTGCTGAGAGGAAGTTTTCATCATTATCTTGGAGCTCATACTTAGATAGAAGATCGTGAGAATACATAGGCTTTGATAATAAATTATGGATCGTGAGAATAAATAGGGTGGTATGGAATTTTTTCCTTGAAAACCTCTCAATTATTTTATGTCAAATGGAACTCACTTGATTTGGGATAATAGAATTTTAATAATTACTGGTAGCTTCATTATCTCCTAAATTTTAAGGAGTGAGGGAGGGATGGATGGAGTTGATAATTCATGGCTTAAGATGAATTGGAGAGGATGACCAGTTGGATCTCCCACCAATGCCTCTTGAATGATTTGTATTAGCTCTAATAATTTTAAGGTTCTACCTCTCAGTGGCTTTATTAACTATCCAATATAAAATTTTATTGGTTGACATTATACTATGGCCAAAAGAGATGTTCATCCTGGCCTTAGCTTGTTCAAGTTAGGTTATCATATTTTTTATAAACTAATCACTTTAGTTTCCCATAGATTTTCCTACTAGAATGTCAATGAGTAATTTGGAGCCCCATTAAACCTCTACCGAATAGATTTTATTCCTGATGCAAATATGGATCCTTTATGTTGGAGTTCCATCCTTTTTACATATATTTGTTTATGCCACAACATCCTTTGTAGTCTGTCCTTTCAGGGATAGTGGTAAAGCTTATTTTATGTAATGTTTACTGTGTACTTTTGGAGAGATGGAAACTAGATCACATCCACCTTAGTTGCATTGAGAAAGAACAGAGGTCCATGCCAATAGCCTGAACATGGGTGGGCATTTTAGTGTTTATATGTCCACAAAATGGGACATTAAATATAGACAATGAATTGACTACATGAATATGACATTCACACACACCCATCTAGATTATAGTTTGATATTGACCTGGGGTTTCCTAAGCTTGAGGATCCATCAAATGCACACAAATCATCGAGTTATGAAATATAGAAATAGGATATATGCAACTTCAAGATTCATAGACTAGGAAGTGCATCTTAGACCCAGGTATATATAGATTTGTGCTTGATGCAGGGGCAGTAGATCATGACACACATCCAAATTATTGACCCATTTATGGGAGTTGTTGGGTCTGTTAATCATGAGGAGCTAGGAATGGATTTTGGAACCAAATGGAAAGAAGAGAAATTGCAGCAAGACCATGAATCAATAATCCTATGCACTGTGTACTGGGTCTCTAACACCTAAAAAATGTGGCAATGTTGGTGTTTTGGGTTTTAGATGCATTTATTTCAATAAATTTAGGATATTATGATTGTAATCTCTATGTATAAGGGGACAAGCGTGCCTCTATGTAACAAAGACAAAGAGATAATGTGCTTAGAGGAGCCTTAGTTTTCCTGTGGAATTAATCATTGGCACGAAAGCATGGTTTGTACCTTTATGTTGCATTAAATATTAGAGGAGGAGCTAATAAATAAAGAGACTGTGTTTTATGATGCCACTATTGTGTATTCATGTTCATTTCTGATCTTCAAGAACTAGGTGTTACATCTCTCTTGATTCCTCCAATTATAATGTTGTGTGGTAGAATGAATTTCTTTGTTTCTAATAACACTTTTTCAATCTTGAGAAGTATTATTGGACTTACCTATGGGCTAGAATAGGGTGTGTAAATCTACACATGTGTAGACTAGAGGTGTCTTCATCAATTTTACAGATCTGTGCCTGTAGAAGCTAGAGGATCCACACCACACATACATATTATTGTTTGAGGTGTCAAAATCAAAATTAATCATCTTTCCAATAATTTTTTACTTTAAATCCAAATTTTGGAGCACCAAAATTGTCTCTCATATTTCAGCTTCATACAAACATGAGTGACATGATTGCATATAAACCTTCACATATGAATTTCAAAACTATCCCCTTCAAGCTGGTTTTTGGTAGAATTTTCCTCAAGGATGTATTCCTAATAATTATAAATGGTTTTTGTGTGGTACAACCATTTTTCTGGTGTTATATTTGTTTCCTACCCTGGTTTTTTCCTAGTGGCTCTAGGGTTTTTCCTTTCCATCTTTAGTAACTTTTCTTGTTGGATCTTACAAATGTGATCTTTTTGTTCTTTATGAGCAACTTTTATGCAACGAGGTTCTCATTCTTATTTTATTTTATGTATGTTTCTTGAGCTTCCTTGTAGTCCTTATTAAAATAAGGGTTTAATATAAATAAACTTGTTTGTCACATACTTTATTCGTTTAGATATATCTAAATAAACAAAAAACCAGGCATATGTGTTTGCCATTCTTTTTCCCTTTTCATCTCCAAGGATCAGAAAATTTCCCAGCAAGTCTCCATCCTTCCAAAATCTATTCACATCAAAATTCAAAATGGAATGTATTACCTACACTTGTGGTTAATTTTGGAGATTCTTCAGCTACAATCGAAATTATCTTTTAGATAGTTGTTGGAATAGGGCCTCCTACGAGCTGCGAAAATGGTTGGATTTTGTATATTTTTTATTATAATAAGGCTAGCGCAGGGGTTTTGGGGTGGGTCAAAGCCCAAAAAACACTGTAATGAGTCAAAGGATAAAGCAAGGGTCCGAAAACCACGGGTTGCAGACCAAAGGAAAGCTTAGGCTAGATTATTATAAATAGAGGAACATTTTGAATTGTAAGGTAGTAGAGAAATGAAGAGCTATTGATGCGATCTGTGGTTTAGTGTATTTGTTTGGGTTTTTGGGGAACGGACTCCTGCTAGCTATGTGCGCAAAGATCCAGAGTCCTATCTGTGGACCCTGCTGCTGTGTGCATAGGCTGGGACGGGTATTGTAAGAGGGAATTGATGAATTGATGAATAGAAAGATTGTGTTGAGAAGTAAATCTATGTGTAATGTTTGTGATAGTCATTGGTAATTGCTGTATTATGTGCATTCTGTATTTAAGCTGCGAAAGATCTGTGTAAGTGTGTTTACTGTATCTGGATCTGTTTGTTCTGTTTTAGGAAATATTGTGCTACTGTCATAGAAGTATATAATTATCAAACACTGTAGGCCTTGCGCATGTGGATGCGAAAATAGACCTGTTAACCCTGCACAGAAAGAAGCGATCTGGGCATCACGGGTCCAGACATAGCTCTGCATGCCTTACCTACCCTTTTTCAGGGTGTGAAAACCTGGTTCCAGCACCCACCCATACTACTTCAGGTGAGAATTTGACCTGCGCAAGCGGGTCACTGCCGAAAGGGCCAGTAGTATAGGGGTTTGTTGGCAAACCTTGAACTCCGAACCTGGGTTGGGACCCCTTGAGCCAACAAATGGTTCCATTTCCGAGACTTAGAGCATGTTGAGAAAGGGATCAGGTAATGACAAGAGAATACTCGAAGCTTGAAAGGAAGGAAATTGAGGAGTGGTTCAAAAAGAAAATTCAGGAGGTTGCGCTGAAAGAAAGTTGCAGCACAAAGTTAACGGCGGAAAGGTGGAAAGATAGGTACAGTCTTGCAGAAAGCTACAAAATTTTCTTTGTGACACTTGCAATCGAGCTTCACAAGTGGCTGGCTAGGATGGTAGAATTCCAGAAGTGCTAGAAAGATGAACGAGTCACTCAGTGGACTCCAGAGCTGATTCAATAATTGGAAACGACCGATAATACCATTACTCGCACGATAGATCACTGGGTGGATAGTGTGCTAGGAGGATTTGTGACAAAATTTTCTATTGATCAGTTTGTCTCTTACTCCAAGGCCGAGCGGAGATTCTTTAAAGAATTTTGAGGCAAGTTATTGAAGACGTTACCGTTGCTGATTAAGATAATACTATGCAAGAAAAGTATTATGTGTAGTCATACCAATTGAATGACCTTGGATCCCAATGAGAATGTGACGTGCAGTGGAAAATAATATTGGACCAACCCCGACGGGGGAAGATCCGCCTATAACCCTCTGCGAGAAACGGCTACGCAAGACTCCCTGGCTACACTGCCGCCTAGGCCACACAAAGGTAAGAACTCACCCATACCACCACCCCCACTAAAAAATGATATGGCTACGCACCTAAGACTACCTACCTTCAAAGGGGTAGGGGATGAGGATAAGGACCGATTTTGGTTTGTTGCAAACTCCGTCTGGATTGCACAAAATTTGACGAATGATACGGTGAAGAGGGTGAAACTGTCCCTGGAAATTGAGGACAGAGAATTTGGCTGGTATATGCGATACATTTCTCAGAATGGGAGTGCATCTATTCAATATATTAAGGATGCTCTGATGAAACAATTCCAAAATCCGAAATCTTACTCTCAGTTGGTAGCAGAATCGAAGGACTTCAAGCAAGGTGCATCTGAGTCTGTATGGGAGGCTGATCAGCGATTGAAGAAAGCGATTAGGGAAGGAGGATTTGAGTATGATGATAAAGAACATACAGAATGGTTCATCACTATGTTATTTCCCCACCTACATATGCAAATGAGTCACCAAATCATTGAGTCGCAGGAAAAAGCTGTCGAAGTCACCATGAAACTAGAAGCTGCGCCCAAAGAAGATACTTCGGTAGGAGTACAACAAATTCAGGAGTAGCTTGGAGCTATGCACATGGAAATTTAGAACCTGCGAAAAGAACGAGGAAGAGGGGCTAGTGTAGATCTATGGTGCATACGATGTCAGGTATCTGTCCATACGAAGGATCAATGCCCTCTAGTGGCAGAGTACATGCAGGTAGGAGGACCCAGCCTGGTCCGCCTAGGAGCAAGTGGGGAACTCGTCCTGTCACGACCAGGCTCAAGCGGACCTGCACTGTGGTGCGATGACTGCCATGTAGCGGGGCTAGATGATACAAACCATTACCCTCGGCTAGGTGCGTATGTCCCAGAACTGAAACAACAGTGGTGAAGGTTTTGCTGATCGGTAGGACATGATGAGTAGAATTGTCACACTTACGACTTGATGATAGATCGGGGGAACTTCTACAGGGTACAATCATATCTTGTTTCACCAAGATCTCCCATGAGCTTTGGTGGCTCTCCAGCAAGGGGCAGGGGAGGTTGGGGAGGAAGCGCAGGATGAGGACATGGGTAGCTAATCTGTTATAACTGCAGGGAGGTAGGACACTTTGCCAGGGACTGCCCAAATCCCACAAGGCAATCATGAAAATATTGTAGATAGCTGGACCATGTGGTTGAAGATTTCCCAATTTTAATAGCCAAAATGCAGGAGAAACAACCCACCCCTACGCAGAATGTGCAAAGAGTTAAAGCCGAGCTAAGGAACATAGACCCGAGTGTGAAATTCATAACACGTAGTGGGATGGTCACCGAGGGAGCGAGGGAAGAGGCTACCAAGGATCTTATGACCTCTCAAGAAGGAGAAAACGTAAGTAAGGGACAAGAGATAGTAGCAGCTACTACACAATTACCAACAGACCTTAAGACAAATGAGGGGGTTGAGCCCTTTCTGCAGGCATGTCTGAAGCTGCTACGTAACCCAAAGGCTGTGGAGAACCTTCAAGCATTAATGAATAGCTGCGCAGATCGGCCCGATCAAACTCCCGGGACCAAGGATGTACACAAGCTATACAGGTATAAGAAATTCATAGGAAGAGAAATGTGGCTGACTGTGCAGATTGGTGACTACAAGATGGATCAGGTTATTTTGGACCTTGGATCAGATGCGAATGTGTTACCGAAGCAAACATGGCAACAAATCGGAGAACCTAAATTGGAGTGGTCCACCATCCAGTTGCACATGAAAAATCAACAGAAGATCATCCCTCTGGGAAGGCTGTCAAAAATCATGGTAGATATCACAGGGGTAAAATTCCAAGCTGACTTTGAGGTCATAGAAATCATGGAAGACGTGGATCCCTACCCTGCACTCCTAGGATTGGACTAGGCTATAGATATGGGGGTTGTGATCAATCTCAAAAAGCACAACATGGTATTTTAAAATAATGTCACAGGATTCATAGTCCCATTGGATCCTGCGGAAGGCATGCGGTATACAGAGCCAACGTAGGATGCAGAGGAGGTGGATCACATCTACAAGCTCACCACATAGGACGAGGATTGGATTAACCCCATGATGAAAGGATTACTTTGCTGGGAAAAGGAAAGTGAATGCCTGTCCGACTCTGATGGGGAACTAGAGAATTGGCAGGGCTGGTTGCACGAGGTTTTAGCACTACGATGTCTTCAGGCCATAAGGAATTTCTGCTGCGTTTCCGCCGAGGTAAGAGACCTGCCCTACTTTGGGGACTTAGGTAACATTGAGGAATTTTTACGTGCATTTGAAGCAAAAGTTCCCAAGGGATGCAGGCTAGGGGCCCTTAAGCTAGCCCTGCATGGAATGCCTGTGCACTGGTGGAATACGTATGAGATGGTATTCCATGATTGGGAGGAATGTCAAGATAAGATGATCCTGCGGTTTAAAGTTCCAGCTGGGAAACAAACCCCATAATTCCTTAGATCTAAAGACCCACGCAGATATTTTCTTTCCTGGGAAACACAATGGTGCGACAGGACCCCAGATGAACGAATTCATCTGTTTATCGATGGCTTAGGCCTGCGCCCATCTGCATGGTATTTAGATGCGGAACTGCACCAGCACATGCATAATTGGGAGAATTTGCGGACTGAGTTTCTGCGAACATTTAAGGTGGAAGATGGCTCAAGGACACTTGACGCAGCTCTGCAGAACACAGATTCCCTAACTAAGGGAAAAGCACACCTGCACATTGCACCTGGATCAAGGGGAATGTTGGTACTGTACATGATGGAATACGAGAGCCTTAACTCAACGGAGGGAGTGAGTGATCCCCGAACTGCCTCAACCACAGTGCTTAATGGGATACGTACGACTGCTAGGTTGCATAAGGTGTACCTGAATCACATTACAACACATCCGACATCAGCTTTAATTCGAGATGCGTGAACAACATGGATGCTTCAACCAAAGTCAGTAGATCTGTGGGAAAGCCATCAGCTGCGAGCGATGACTATCAGAATGCTGCATTCGGGTGAAAAGGGAATCATACCGTTACAGCAACCAGGAAGCTGGCCATCAATGTGAAAATTTATGGATGGCGCCACAACTACACGATGACAGTTCATGCCTATCTCGAACCTGGGATGATTCCAGGTCCCAGCCGGATGGGCTCCGAAGAGGCTATGCGGGATGATACGCAACCACCACAGTGCACCAGGAGGACTGACGCAGTCGAGTCACTGCCAGTCTTGCACACAGAAGGGCTGACCAGCAGGGATACTCCATCCCCTCGGGGTACGAAGCGATATAGGGAAACGCTGTGACTTCTCCATAGCTCGAGGCTCCCTACTAACGAAGGCCATATTTGTTCACTACCTAGCACTGTCTTGGTCAGTGACCACCTCCCAACAGATAAGAAAATAAAAATGGATTTAGTGCAGCTACGCCACGAGGCATTACAGTGATTACACACTGCTGTGATGCACGAGCTCCATCATCGTGACCAGGCCGCACAGCAACACATCAATGTGACCACACGTCAGACCGAAGATATCCCTCTTATGGTGCAACTCAAGATAGTGATTCATTGGCTCAATATAGAGATCCCCGATAAATTCTCGGCATCAGCCCCACTCCAGGCTACCCTAGAAGGCTTGGTCGCAGCGCTAAGGGCATCCCGAGCTGAAGTGTAGGCCCTTAAGACCCAAATGACCTGCCAATTCACAACGTAACAGGCCCCAGCACATATTACCATATCCTCAAAGGTTCAGGGGCAACGAGCTATGTTGATAACAAAAGCCACAGATGCTATTAAAGGACAGATTACTCTGGGTACCCAGTTTCTCGAAGCGGCAATGTAGCTCTAGATAGCAACCTAGTTCAACCCGATGATTCAGCCTGTCAGAGAGGACTTATGCCAGAAGGAAGTGGCTTTCGATAAGATCGAAGCTACCTTGCCTTCCCTTGGCCCTGCACAACATCTGGCACTCTTGAAAACTAGAAATTCCTTCCAGGACACAATTTTGGATCTCCGACGCACCAAGAATGCAATCAAAAAGCGTGTGAAGCCATGGGGTGATGCTACCTTCCAGATATCTCAGGATGCTCACAACGCCATTGCACGGCTCAACCAAATCTTGGAACAAGTTACCATGGCCCCTGAAGGACGTACCTCCCTGAAGCTGGTTGATATCGCACAACGTGCTGCTGCCCAAAGTCAGGAAGCGTTACCTCCGCTAATCATCGCCTTCAATGCATAACGTGCGTGGAGAGAGACTGCACCACCATAGTGACTCAAGACAAGTCACAAGATTGTGTTGGGGGACTGTTGGAACAAGGTCTCCTACGAGCTATGAAACTGGTCCAATTTTGTATATTTTTTATTATAATTAGGCTAGCGCAGGGGTTTTGGGGTGGGTCAAAGCCCTGAAAGCATTGTAATGAGTCAAAGGGTAAACCAGGGGTCCATAAACCACAGGTTGCGGACCATAGGAAAGCTTAGTCTAGATTATTATAAATAGAGGAACATTTTGAATTGTAAGGCAGTAGAGAAATGAAGAGCTATTGATGCGATCTATGGTTTCATATATCTGTTTGGGTTTTTAGGGAACAGACTCTTGCTGGTTGTGTGCGTGGAGATCCAGAGTCCTGCTGTGTGCCGACCCTGCTGCTGTGTGCGTAGGCTGGGATGGGTAATGTAAGAGGGAATTGATGAAATGATGAATAGAAATATTGTGTTGAGAACTGAATCGATGTGTAATGTTTGTGTGAATCATTGGTAATTTCCGTATTTTGCACATTCTGTATTCAAGCTACGAAAGATCTGTGTAAGTGTGTTTACTGTATTTGGATCTGTCTCTTCTGTTTTATGCAATATTTTGCTGCTGTCATAGAAGTATATAATTATCAAACACTATAGTCCAGTTGCAAGTGACAACTCTGTAAATTAATGTTTCAAAACATTTTATTTTCATGGTATACATTCTTGCACACAAACCAATATCAAATATTTCAAACCTAAACCACATTGAAGGTAGGTTTTCTCTTCACTGGACAAATCCTCTAAATGGGTATTTAGACACCCTCCTAGATTCAAATAATGTACAAATTTACTGTTTGTTCTAAGATGGAAAAACAAGGACCTGGAAGTTGATATAAACCCCTCGCATTATCAAGAATGCTTGCTAGTTGTGCTTCCTTTAGTGGTTTATTTTTTCAAAATTTAATGTGGGTATTGTGTTCCTCTTGGACACTGTAATTTAGCAATGTAACTATTTGTGCCTTTGAGTCAGTATGTAGTCCCTAATTTATGATGTTTTTGTGTGGTGTGTAATGAAGGCTTAAATTCTATAAAATGAAATGCCAAATGTAGTAACCAGTGCCTGTGTGGTTTTTACAACAAATTGTATGGCGAAATAAAATATACCTTGTTTCTCAAATTTTTGTTTGTAGCAAAATTTGAATTGAAAGATATCTACAATAGCGATTTTTTTATCTTGGGTTATAAATTTTCTTTTTAATGATTTTTCTTTACTACCCAACCATTATCAAAAATGTTTCTGTAAAGATTTGTGACATGAGCAAGAATTGATATTTAACTGAATTTGTCCTTTCAATATCAACTGATGCTTAAACATGCAGTAAACTATGTCAAGTGCAGGGTCTACATCCTAAAAATCATAACTTCTGTCCATAGTGAAATTGATGCAATCCAAAAGAACTTGTCTACAATAATGTGATCTACAGTTTGTTTTTTCATATCAAAAGATAAATTCAATGATGGAGAGATGAATGGTTTAAAATTAAAATTCTCATGGGGTTGTTTATATGTAGTATTCTATAAGTTAACTCATATTGCATAGTCTACTAACCCTATTCATGACCAAAACTAAACATTAAAAGTAACAGAGTTTTCAATTCTTCAGTGCTTATACGTCATAGAACTTATGAAGTAAGATAGAGCTTATTAGGTCCCTATATTACTAGTGTAGTCCCTCATTGTTTTTAGTGTAGCCCCTTTATTGTGTTGTTGTACCCTTGTAGCCCCAATATTGTTATTATTGTGCTCCATAAAATCCACTATTGTTATTGTTGTGCCCTTACATTATTATTGATAGGTCGGATAGGATTATATTGTGACCCCATGGAATCTTATATATAGAAAGGAGGTTTTTTCATTTGTATCATCCTAGAATTATTCATTTATGTAATTTCAAGGAGGTCTCCCCCTCAAAGAGGCTTATTTATAAGTTGTTTATCTCTCTTTTTTTCTATTTTATGAGTTGGTTTCATAAAATTTGATATCAGAGCTTTGGATTCTAGGGTTTTATTGCTTTAAACATGTCATCGTGTCATTTTCAATATAGCTTGTTTTATATAAAGGTTAAAAAGCTAAAAAAAACTTATTTGCAAAGAAATCCTGAGGAACGTCGTGTAAAAATCTCAGATCTTGGTTCGCAATATTTTTGGAGATATGATCTGTGGAAATTAGGGTTTTTGTAGGCCCCCGAATTTCATCTCAAAGTGGCACCCTTGGGAAAATTATCATAACTCTCTCTTTGAGCATCAGATTAGCATTCTGTAAAAAGTGGCCAAAATTACATGGACCGTAGTTTCCTTTGTATCAATTTCAAAGCCGAAGGAGGAAACAATGACACACGGAATGTTGTAAAAGTTTTCTCTACTTAATCAATCCATAATTAGGACATTTTCATAGATTGGGCTTAACTTTGTCTTGAATAATCCTGTAATATTCCAAAATGGGAAAAGTAGGAATATAGTTTAATATGCTAGAACAATAGTGTAAATCATCATTTAAAAGCAAGAGGTCAATATGGAGACCTTTCATATATTATTACCACAACAAAATATACATAATAAATGGGCCATAAGATGCACAACAAAAAATTACAAGCCTCCAATGGTCAAAATCCCTCAAAAAGAGGTGCTGCAACTATATATAAAAGATGGAAGACCTTTACAGTGCTGTCTTATTAGCTCTGCTACAGAAAATTATTATACATCAGATCTAGAGCTGATATGTGCCTCAAAAGATAGATCTATTATAGATCTGAGCACAATACAACCTCCTTTGAAGAACCCCTTAAGGGTTTTCAACAAAGCACCACATACAAGTTGTAGATATAGGCCCTAAGGCTGCAGAACCAATGCAAAATATAGATATGGAAAGTGTGGCTGATCTGATATGATCAATAGAATAGCCTCCTCTAATAGATCCTCTAAGTGAAAGGCAGATCCCCTTCACTAGAAAATCAGCTCTCTAAATGGTGTGCTAAACCACCCTGCAACTCCTCCTACAGAAATAACGTAGATATGGAAGTAAACTGCGCTATAGGGATGGATAACCAGTTGGCTTGATGCCAAGATATGAAAATAAGAACAAAGGCCTTCAATACTGTCCATCCAATGGAAAGGAAGCCTCCTCCACTGAAAAATGAGCAATAAAATCACCTAGATCTAGAGATCTAGTCTCCACTTGCTGCAACTTGCAAAACAACCAAACCCTCAATAGGATCTATGCTGTAAATGAAAGATGAAGCTTGGCCTTAAGCCTAATAGTGGAGAATTTAGTACAAGTCTCTTTCAATAGGCCTCTCAAATAAAGAGGTGGGATTCCCAATCAGGAACACCCAGTGCTAAAAAACACTCAATCTCAACTAAACAACAAGAGAAAGATATATGTCTAAACAGAACATATATTCAGAAATATCATATACATCAACATAATGAACAATGGATTCCATCCCATTCCTTAAATAAGATATGAGCTTGCAAAACCTAAGCCCCATCCAATAATAGCACTACATTCACACAAATCATCTCCATATAAAATTGCGATGTCCCTCATTGATGACCACTCCTCCATGACAACGATGTTGATTTGGTCAAGTTTGACCCAGTCAAGGTGATCCAACCCCTTTTCACACCAAAGGGTTCTTATTTAAGCTACCAATATTTATCTCTTTCACATTTGACATTTATTTATTCATTATTAAGGAGAATTATGGACTCCCTTTGTCCTCTTATTCTTTAAACAAAGTGGTAAAACAAAATTGAATATTCCAACTAGCTCATGGCTAATTGGGAATATTATAGTCTTTCCTTCACAAATGTTGCTTGTCCTCAAGAAAATGACAAGGTGAGTGCTGCAACCTTCCATCATTGGTGACACCAACATGTGATAAGTTTCCCTCATAAGCTAAGTATCTACCAATCCAATCCTCCATGAATTGCTCCTCTAAGGTTCTCACGAGATGCAAATAATCCATCTCACAATGAGACAATAGTTAAAGTGAAACAAACATGGTTTGCCCATTGTTCTCCCTACAACATGTAGCATAGTGAAAATGGAGAATCTCTCTCCCATAGGGCACATACATACCTCCCATCCTCCCTCCAAACATTCCCATAAAAAGTATAATCACATCATCTATGTATGGGATCAAAATTAAGTACATACAAACATAAATTTGTGCAAATGGAGGTGGGTCATAGTCCCACATATGGAACCAGCATATTAAATCTCCTAACTGCATCAGATAATGATGTGGTGAGTGGTTTCCACACCACTTACTTGCTTCCCAAGTCATCTCACCATGGCTGAAAGGTGAGATATATTTGGTGCCTTAGGAGTGCACCCATAATGATACAATATCTCCCTTTGTCCTTCAAGGGAGTGGCAATGTTTAGAAATGTTTGTGGCCCAAAGTTGGCAATGAAGTTTATATGGAATGATGCTCCTTCTTGGAGCTATGGCATGCATATACATGGTAAAAGGATGAAAATGATCATCAAATGAAACATTAGGTACACAAGCATATTCTTCACCAAAATTTCTCCTCATACAAATGGAGTGGTGCATAGATGTATCCCCTCTCATTCCAAAAGAGGAAAGAGGTGGCTGAAATAACTCTTTCATAGAGTCATGTCTCTCTTACAACTCCAAATGGTTCATGCATATTTGAAAATGTTGATATAGTTCTCCTTCAAAGCCTTCCCAACTGAAGCTTTCCATGCTAGTGTTGTAGGCCTTCATGGAATAAGTATGGCTGAAAAAGAACTCTTCATAAGCTCTTTGTAGTAACTTCCCCTTAATCTTGGAGGCTCTAGATAGGAATATTCTACCATGATAATAGATGACTCCTTCTTGGACTAAATAGACCTCTTTATGTAGCTAGTCATCAAGTATCATGCATGTGAAAAGATCCTTGGAGTAATCAACCAATAGCTAGGATTTCCAATATGGATCAATCTTCCATAGTGACAGTGCTGATGATCTATCACAAAGAATATTTTTCATATGGTTATTCCCCTCCTTGAAATCTCTCATGCCAAAGGTATATGATGGAAGGTTGCTATCCCCTCCTTGCTTCTCTTCTTTCATATGCACATGCTCAAGTGAAGATTGAAGCTTTTGAAAGTTAGTCTCGCATGGGAAGCTATCATCTATCCAATACTTCCTGGGTTTAGCCAAAGCATGCATGTGTGGCCACCATCTTCTATCATGTATGGAAGATTTCTCTCCAAGTGAGATCATCTTCTGAGTCTCCATAGCCAAGGAATGGTCTCCTTTCTCCATGATGGTGTCACCCTCCAATCTTGCAACATTTCTGCTCATCATAGTATGAGATGAGAGAGTGGGTAATGGTGATAGTGGAAGAATATATCCCTCCTCCTTAAGCCTACCCAAGACTCTTAGCGTTGTATCTTGGTCTTCTAATGCTCCCATCCATCCTGGATCTATGAATGGAGCATCAAGATGTGAGACTTTTCTCACCAAATCTAGATCAGGTGGTCTCCCAGGTGGTTTACCACAAGATAGTGATGTCTCATGGACCATTCTCATGTGCATGATAGATGGGATCATCATTTCCCTACTTCCACTATGAAAATTCAGTTATGTTTCATGTGTGGAAGTTTTATGAAAGTTGGGTACCACTCTTAATGATGCAAGAGTCCCTCTAGTTGGAGCAATTGCTCCATCTTCACCCCCAGGTGGTGGTGAATCATCTCTTGCTATTCCAGTGTTGTGAACGCTTTCCTATTCTTCTTCTTTTTCCTCCTCATCACCTGAGAAGACCTCTATTTAATGTGCTTTTCTAGCTGCACATCTATGTCAGGGTGCCCAAGCTTCTTGGCATGTGAAGCGAAGCTTCCTCCTCCTAAAATCTTTCCGGACATCATCATCAAGAGTTTTTTTGTATTGGCTCTCCTAGGAGGAGCCTTCTCTTCCTTTCCCTTTGATGGAAAAGAGGGCTTGTGCTGAAAAGTTGCCTTTGCTTTTGGCAAGGCATATTGAAGGTCTCTAGCCCTTTCAATGACATCTTGTAGGGTAGTGGGCTTGGTAGAATTAACCAACCCATGAAGAGGTTCATATAACCTATCAATGAACATACACACCCTCCTTGCTGCAGATAAATCAGGAACCTTAACAGAAAGTCTTAAGAATTCATAAATGTAGGATTTTGGATTACCTCATTGTTTTAGCTTTGGAAGCTCCATGAATGGTGCTTCAGGATCTCTTCTATCAAATCTTTCAACCAGCCTTCTAGTGAACTTTGAATATGCAGCTACATTGGCATGACCCAATGTAGACAAGCCATGGAACCACCTGTAATGTTCCTTTTTCAGAAACATTGTCAATCGACAAGAAAACCTATTCCAGAGATGGACTATAGGGGCATTTACTGGATTTGTCACCTTTGAACAAAGGATGAGCTCCAGAGGCTACCTGGCCCACTAGCAGAATCTGTCTATAGAGTGTTGTCAAGGGACAATATCCCCAAGAGGGAAGAACAATATTGAGAATCTCTTAAGATAACCCCAAAATTGCAGCTACAACAATAACAAATACATCTAATGGAAATAACAGTGATATATGTACACATGAAATGTCAGAGAATCCAATTTCCATCATATTAAGACATAGCAACATAAAATATACAACTTCTGGAGGAAATGATCACTCAAGCAAGGCAATAGAAGCCTCAAGAAACCTGTACATGAAAATGTGAAATACACTGCTACATAAATAAAGCCCTAGGCCATGACTGCGCAGTTATAGAGAGGAAATGCTGCATAAATAATGAAAATACAAGGATATGACATTTTGGGCTAAAATAAATAAGGGGGAGCAAGATCTCAACCCTTTAAAATACATAACATCAATCCTTTAAGAGGATTGGCTGAAATCTATGCAGAAACACTATAATACAAAAATGATGGAGTTGCAGTAGCTGCTACAACTCAAGAGCTGGAAATGGATGGAGAAGGCTGAAATAGCTGCTGCCGATGAAGAATCCTTCTCCAATGAAAATCAGAAGTGAAAGGCTGATCCTTTCACCCAAGACCTCCTCTCCAAGTGACTGTCAATCCCTCATAGCAAATAGTCACCAAGAAGAATGTTGTCTAAGAGAGGGACTGCACTGCTGATGATGGAATGTGGTTGGACTGATGCCAAATATGATGGCATCTGCTCATAAACCTCCTTTTTTTATCTCCCAAAGGTTGGAACCTCCCTCCACTGGAAAACTAGCTCTGGATGGTGTGTGGAAACCTCCCTAGCAACACCCAGCGACGCTGCACAATATCTGCTGCAGAAACTATGCTGATGTAGATGGCTGAAGCTATGGCCTGAATGCCTGAATATGGGGAATGGAGTGCAATCCTTCATGATCTACTCAATAAGGAGAGGAAATCCTAAACATGAATCCCTCGTGCCCGGAGGCACTGCAGCTCTGCTGAACAACAAGAGGCAACAACAAGTCTTCCAAGACTTGAATGTAAAAATAATCAAAGATTATCTCAATGGCTGCCTTGATCCTCTTTTAAACAAGTGAGCCTTCCCTCCATGGGCCCTAATTTTAATTAGGGTTTCCTTCCTCTAGAATCTTCCCTCCTATGTTGTCCCACTTAGTGCTTTCGAACTCATGCCAACGCAGTTTGACTTGGTCAACCTTGGCCAAGCCTTTATGCAAAAACCTCCTTTCACACATGGAGGTGTGAAATCCAGCTCCAATCATGATCCTCTTTCATACTTAGAGGATTTTTATTATCTAATCATGCAAATAATGGGTCCCCTACCCATTTTATTCATCTCTTATATAAAATTAACAAAAAATAATGTTCCATAAAATTTGGAACATTATAGTCCTCCCCTCTCAAAATATTGCTTTCCCTCAAATAATTGCAAGGATGAACTGAGTTTCTTTTTTCCCTTCCTCCTGTAGCATCCTTATGTGATGATCTCCTCAAGAAAAAGGATGCCATATCAGCAATCAAGTCTCCAAACTGTCCCTCCAACATATGCAATCTAGCCTTGGGGTGAACATTCCCAAAATAGCTATCATGTAGAAACAAATATCCATGAAGGAACAAAGAGTTTTCTAAGGGCCTCCTTGAGGCATAGGATCTGATATATAATTGGAATTATCATCCCCATATGAATCTCCCATCCGCAAGCCATCAATCATGAAAAATACGCTGCCTCCCAACAAGGAAACTCATGGAAAATCTCCCTCCACCTTGTGCTCCAGAAATGAAGGTGGGCTGAAATATGATCATGGAAAACACCATAACTTTCCCCCGCTGTCCTCTTCCAAAATTATGACAAGTGTGGAGTGTATGCTGATCCTGGGCTGTAAAAATATTTCCCTCAAGTGGAAGAATGAAGAGCAATCCTTCAAGGATTTCTCCTCCATCAATGAAGAATGAGCTGCTCCAAGACATTTCACCCATGATGAATAGGACATGGTCATCATAGGATACCCCATGAAATGTTTGCTGTAGGTGATACCATGTGCAACAAGGTACAAATAATGTCTCATAAGGTTACAATGAAATCTCACCCACTGTAGTTGCAGAAAATAGCATGGCAAGTATTGTACAAAAATATCACCTCTACTACTGAACAGTGAATATATGAGTGAAACAACAATAAAATCGAATACATTCCCAAATATAAACAATGGATGGATGTCATCATCATACTCATGGCCCTCCTCAAGAGAAAGAAAATATATGGCTGTGGTGGCCATGTCTCCTCTCATGTTCCCATTAGAACATGTAGTGCAGAAAATATGGGAGTCCTCCCTCATCAAGGACACATTCATCCCATGTGTCTCTCATCTAATCATGTCCTTCACTAAGATAACAGCAACATAATCCAAGTAGATCATACTCAACAATGAAATGAGGTAAGTACTGAAGGTTTCATGTTGTGCAAAGATGTACCAACAGTCTCCCAAGTGGTCACAACATAGTTTCCCAAACTGCTGCTTTGAGAAATGATCTGGCAAGTTGTTTTTCATCTCATGAATAGCAATGTATGTTCTTACATCTGATAATGCATGGTAAGTGGCTGAATATAAATGCTGAACATACATGGAAGGTAACACTTTCCCAAGGCCATATAAAAGATGGCTGTCTCCATCACATGGTTTGGCCCAACTTTTCTCATGGAGCAACATGAAAAATCTGCCCCTTTGAGGAGCCATGCACTGCAACAGAATGATAAGAGTATGTAAATCAGAAAATTTAAACATAATTCTCTAACCATAGGTCAGAAGTAAGATGATAGATGGATCCATGTATATGATCCTCCTCCCAAATGACAACGTTGTGAGCTCATGCAAAAAGGCTCTTGTCCATGCCAAACTTTGTCCCTTTACATGCTCCTTGTCAAGAACAACTCTGGTGATGCCGCTGCAAATATGAAGCTTCTCCAAAGAGGGAAATGCCTCCCAATCAAACCCAGCTAAGGAGTGATCCCCTTGCACTATGAGAGTGCCCTCCTCTACTCCTACAACACCATCAATCAGATGAGAGCAAATTTTCTTGTGCTCTCTCCCATCAATCCCAAGTAGCTCAAGTGCTTGCTGCCTCCTCATGCTCGCATTGTATGACTCATGTGATGAAGGTATCATGAATGATATACATGTCATATCAGCAATGTGTATCCATTTTCTTGCTACCCAATGATGTAAACATCCTGTCACTTCTTCTCTTCTTTGGTACTCCTCCCTTGAGGGCTACCATTCTCCCAAACCAATTTTTTCTCCATGCATTTCATGAGAGTTTGAAATGCAGCTCCTTGGAGACCTCTTAGGAAAGGCCTCTCTCCCATGGACATGTTGGATCTACGAGGATACAAATTTTATCGAGGTGATTTCTCCTCTCCACCCATGTTCAACAATGTTACTAATTCCTCCAATGGTGTAGCAGCTGTCTCCTCCTCCGGTTCACAAATTATTTCATGATTTTCCATGGAGCTGTCATGGTTTGTTTCATCCTCCAATGGTCCACATCCCAACCTCAAGGGCTGAATGAGACTTATCAATAGTGCATGAGGATGAGGGTTCATCTTCTCCTTGAACCCTTTGCACAGTGCAGTGCAATCATGAGGACCTAAAGTGGCCATGTGATTTGATCCTTGGACCTCTTCATATGAAATTCCACCATACTTAAGATTATTTGCTGAAATAGAAAGTGGAACTTTACTCATACCTTGGTGGATCTTGGGGCCGTCTCGTGTGGCTTCAATGGCTTCTTCATCCATATATGTTGAAGGCTGCTCCTTCAAAGCTGTAGTAGCATTGTTGCAATCCTCCTCCCATGGTGGTGTGAGCTTCTCTTCCTTTGTTCTTTCTCCATCAAAGGTTTGGATCAACCTTTGAGAAAAGACTGAAAAATAACTCACCCTTGAATGGACCAAAGGTTTGAACCACCAAACAAAGGTTTCCTCCTCCATGTGCAGCGTTGTCATCTCCACTGCTTCTTTCTCTTCCACTGGATGCAGCAATAAAAATGCCTGCAACTTCTTCTCCCAAGCTCTAGCTGAAGTAACCCCATCAAATGTAGACAATAGAAGCCTATTTCCTCTGATTTCTCCCTTTCCATAGGGCCTTCTCTCCCCCATCTATTAAATATACTATGGGAACGTTGTAGCTCCCATGAATGCTGTAGAATGGGGTTTATAGTCACCCAGGTACTTGCTTAGGATCTAAAAATCCAAGCATCTCCCATGCTGGTCTTCAAGAGAATAGGAAGTGCATGGACCTTCCTCTTCTCCCCTTTTATTCTCCTCCTCCTCAGGGAGGCTCTTCTTTATTCCAAAATTAGATGAGATCATTCTCATCCTCTTCATCATTCTCCTCTGAAATCGAACTCACAGGCTATGCCAAGTTTGATGCTCTGATACCACTGTAATGTTACTTTTTCAGAAACATTGTCAATCGACAAGCAAATCTATTCCAGAGATGGAATATAGGGGCATTTACTGGATTTTTCACCTTTGAACAAAGGATGAGCTCCAGAGGCTACCTGGTCCACTAGCAGGCTCTGTCTATAGAGTGTTGCCAAGGGACAATATCCCCAAGAGGGAAGAACAACAAGATTGGGAATCTCTTAAGATAACCCCAACATTGCAGCTATAGCAATAAAAAATACATCTAATGGAAATAACAGTGATACATATACACATGAAATTCCAGATAATCCAATTGCCATCATATTAATACATAGCAACATAAAATATACAACTTCTTGAGGAAATGATCACTCAAGAAAGGCACTAGAAGCCTCAAGAAACCTGTACATGAAAGTGTGAAATACACTGCTGTATAAATAAAGCCCTAGGCCATGACTGCGCAGTTATAGAGAGGAACTGCTGCATAAATAATGAAAATACAAGGATATGACATTGTGGGCTCAACTAAAGAAGGGGGAGCAATATTTAACCCCTGAAAATACATAACATCAATCCTTTAAGAGGATTGGCTGAAATCTATGCAGAAACACTATAATACAAAAATGTTGGAGTTGCAGTAGCTGCTGCAACTCAAGAGATGGAAATGGATGGAGAAGGATGAAATAGCTGTTGCCGATGAATAATCCTTCTCCAATGAAAATCTGAAGTGAAAGGTCGATCCTTTCACCCAAGACCTCCTCTCCAAGTGACTGTCAATCCCTCACAGCAAATAGTCACCAAGAAGAATGCTATCTAAGAGAGGGACTGCGCTACTGATGATGGAATGTGGTTGGCCTAATGCCAAATATGGTGGGATCTTCTCATAGACCTCATTTTTTGATCTCCCAAAGGCTGGAACCTCCCTCCACTGGAAAAATAGCTCTGGATGGTGTGTGGAAACCTCCCCAGCAACACCCAGCAACATTGCACAATATCTGCTGCAGAAACTATGCCGATGTAGATGGCTGAAGCTATGGCCTGAATGCCTAAATATGGGGAATGGAGTGCAATCCTTCATGAGCTACTCAATAAGGAGAGGAAATCCTAAACAAGACTCCCTCGTGCCCGGAGGGACTGCAGCTCTGCTGAACAGTAAGAGGCAGCAACAAGTCTTCCAAGACTTGTATGTAAAAATAATCAAATATTATCTCAATGGATTCCTTGCTCCTCTTTTAAACAAGTGAGACTTCACTCCATGGGCCCTACTTCGAATTAGGGTTTCCTTTACTAGAAGCTTCCCTCCTACGTTGTCCCACTTAGTGCTTTCCAACTCATGCCAACGCAGTTTGACTTGGTCAACCTTGGCCAAGCCTGTATGAGAAAACCTCCTTTCAGACATGGAGGTGTGAAATACAGCTCCAATCATGATCCTATTTCATACTTAGAGGATTTTTATTCTCTAATCATATAAAGAATGGGTCCCCTACCCATTTTATTCATCTCCTATATAAAATTAACAAAAATTAATGTTCCATAAAATTTGGAACATTACACCACCATTCATGTGCTTCACCCTCAAGGTGCAGCACTACAATATTAATGGCCTCCATTTCTGGAATTTTTTTCAACTAGAAGTAGATGTCAAGTTTCTTTACCCATTATTTGTGTAATATTCCTTGTCAGGAATTTTAGTAATATCCTCAGTGAGGACATTGTATAAGGAAACCAGTGCAAGAATAGCATTGTCCAGGACTTGGATCCTCAATAATATGATGTATATGGCTTAAATATGGAATGGAAACAGAAGAAAATAACTCTAGCTACAATACTCAGATCTCCCCAACTCAAATGTAGGAAAAGGCATCATAACCCTAGTACATCATAAAATAGAAATGACGGAGGTAGAAAAAACGTTATTCTTATTATGTAAAATACAACAATAGATGTAATAAAATATATCTAGAGCTTTCATTCATTATAAGATCAGAAATGAGAGGATTGACCTCTTTTACAAACACATTGGAACCTCCCGACAAGGGTTTCTAGAAAAATATTAACACAAGATACAGTTCTACAGAAAATAACGTTGTACCCAACAAATCTATATTGAGAAATATTTGATATTCTCAAAGAAGGATACAAAATACAAGAATAGGCTCAAGACCTTCCACAATAGAAATCATGGAGCTGAAATCACCTCCTTCTCTCCTGGAATAAGCTCAAATGAGTAGATACAACCCCAACTACTCCAGCTACTGCAGAAATAACGCACTCACTGGGAGTGATTTCACTGTCAAGGTTAGAGGATGGGTTCCTCAAGATATCTAATGAGAATGGAACTCAAGACCTCCCCCTTGAATCTCCCAATCAACTGCAACAACAATGGAACTAGAATTCCTGCATGAGAACTCTTGCACTAAACAGTGCTGCAACTCCGATTAAACAGTTGAAGCTTGCAATCAATCATAAGACTGAAACAAGAAGTATTAATGAATGAATTCCCTTGCTGCTATCCCTTCCTTTTTATTCCAAGTGAGCTTCTCCATCGCGGGGCCCACACATTGGTGATGTAGCTTCCTTGAGAAGCTTCCTCCTTCAAAACTGCGCTGCCCTAGTGGCTTTCCCTCCCTTTTGACAATGCTGGTTGACTTGGTAAACTATAGCTAGCTCCTTGCTTTTGCTTCTCTTCACACTCAAGAGGCTTTATTTTATCCTCCTACCTCAATCCATTTTTCACACTGTGATAGATTTTATTGTGTTTCTTACTTCTTATTTCAAAAATGGAGTAATTATAATGTTCCAAGTAGCTATGGATAATTGGGAACATTACAGTCCTCCTCGCTCAAAATTTGCTTGCCCACAAGCAACAGTAAAGAAGGATGCTGCAATATATTCTCCCCCTCCCAAGTGGCATCCTCATCTGGTAGATTCCTCCATCAAATTAGATATTCTTTGATGACTCCGTTTCTCAACTTCCTCTCCCTTGTGTCTAGGATTGCTTCTGGCTGCAAGATCAAATGACCGTCATCATCAATAGGGGGAAGTTCCAAGTTGGCAACTACATTCCTCCCAATGGCCTTCTTGAGGCAAGATACATGGAAGATATTGTGGATCTTGCTCCCCTTAGGAAGCTCTAGCTCATAAGCTACCCTTCTGACACATCGGTTCACCTTGTATGGCCCATAGAAATGTGGTTTGAGCTTTTCAGCTCCCTTCACCTTGAGTGTGGAATATTTGTAAGGCTGAAGGCATAGGTAGACAAGATCCTCCACCTCAAACTGTCTCTCTATCCAACCATGGTCTGCATACATATTCTACTGGTTCTGAGCAGTGGCAATGTTATCTTTGAGGGCCCTTAGTATGTCCTGGTTCTCTTGAATCCAATCTTTTTCCCTTGGAGATTTACTTGCCCCAAACATAACATCGGCAAATGAAAGTGCCTCATATCCATACAAGGCTCGGAATGGTGTCATGCCAATAGAGATATGGTGAGTAGTGTTGTAACAATACTCCCCAAAGTGGAGCCACTGCAACCAAGCTTTCTGCTGCCTGGCCACATAGTTTCTCAAGTAGCATTCTAGCCACTCATTCACTATCTCAGTCTTCCCATCAGTTTGGGGGTGATAACTGGTGTTGAGGGTCAAATCAGTTCTCACTAATCAGAAAAGTTCCTGCCAAAAGCCACCCATGAATCAGTTGTCCTGATCACTTAATATGGTCCTAGGGAGACCATGGAGTCTAGATACATCTCTGAAGAAGAGTTCAGCTACCTGTGAAGTAGTATAATGTGCAGAGATGGCAAAGAAATGAGCATACTTTGTTATTCTATCAACAACAACATAGATATAGTCCTTACCCTACACTATCGGTAAGCTGGTGATGAAGTCCATAGAGATGCTTTCCCACTTGCCATCCATAATAGGTAGTGGTTGTAACAATCCAGCATGATAAGTGTGCTCTCCCTTATTCTGTTGGCAAGTGGTACATTCTTTGACATGTCGGTGCACATCCTCCTTGAGACCCTTCCATGAGAATCTCTCCCTGATAGATCTGTAAGTTTTTGCGAAACCTTGATGCTCGGAAAGTGGGGAATCATGTGAGGCCACTAAGATCTTCTCCTTGAGCTTAGAATTATTAGCCAAGTAGATCTGATCCTTATAATAGATAACCTCATCCATCACTCTAAATCTCTCATCCAGTACCACCCCATCAAGTATCCTGCATGCAAAGTCATCTTTGGAGTACTCAAGTAAAAGTTGAGCCTTCCAATCTGCATCCATGCCCCTCAAGGACAACGCTGTAAGCCTCCTGGAAAGTGCATCAGCTACTATATTGCTCTTCCCCTTGAAATATTCTATGTCAAAGTCATAGGCCTGGATTTTTCTCACCCACTTTTTTTGTCTTTCCTGAAGCTGCCTTTGTTCAAGAAGGAATCTAAGGCTGTTGTGATCAGTCTTCACCTTGAACTTATTCCCCACCAAATATTGCCGGAATTTGGCTAATGCATGCATGATAGCCAACATTTCTTTATCATAGATGGGGTATAGATTCTCATGAGGGAGAAACTTTCTGCTCTCAAAGGCTATAGAATGCTTTCCTTGCATCAAGACTGCCCCAATACCTTCACCTGAAGCATCACATTCTAACACAAAAGGTTGAGAAAATTGAGGTAAAACCAAAACAGGACAACTACTCATTACCTCTTTGAGCTTATCAAAAGCCCTCTGTGCTATGGGTGTCCACTGGAAAGCCCCCTTCTTTGTCAAGTCTGTAAGTGATGCTTCTAGTTGTGATAACCCTTTCACAAACTTCCGGTAATATGTGCATATGCCCACAAACCCTCTGAGTTCTACCACATTCCTGGGTTCAGGCCAATCTCTGATAGCTTGAATCTTCTCCTCATGTACCCTTACTCCATCCATCCCTATGATATGCCCCAAATACAACATCTCTGTGAGGCCAAATTCACATTTGGAGAGCTTGGCATAGAGTTTCTACTCCTTGAGGATATGTAAGACTGTCTCAATATGCTACAAGTGCTCCTCCCAAGTGTAGCTATAGATCAGAATATCATCAAAGAAGACCAATACAAACCTCCGCAAATTACCCCAGAAGATATGATTCATACAGGATTGGAAAGTTGTTGGAGCATTAGTCAATCCAAAGGGCATTACCAGAAACTCAAAATTCCCATAGTGACATCTGAACGCTGTCTTGGGGATATCTTGCTCCCTCACCTTGATTTGATGGTACCCGGACCTCAAATCAATCTTGGAGAAATATTTGGATCCCCTAAGCTCATCCATGAGTTCATCGATCCTGGGTATAGGGTACATGTTCTTCAAAGTCTTCTTGTTCAAGGCCCTATAATCGATGCACATCCTCAATGTGCCATCTTTCTTCTTTACCAAAACCACTGAGGAAGCAAAAGGACTAGTATTAGGATGGATGTGCCATCGTGCTAGCAGCTCTTGGATAGCTCTTTCAATCTCATCCCTATAGGCCTTGGGATGTCTATAAGGAGTGGTGATCACTGCTTGTACCCCTTGTTCCAATTCAATGGTGTGTTCAAACCCTCGGTCAGGAGGTCTCCCTGGTGGGATATCTCCAAATACTATAGAATACTGGTCCAAAAGGGATTGAACATCTGGATGCAACGATGTGTCCTTGCTCTTCACTTCGGATACAGGCAGCTCCACTACCCATGCAATGTCTCCTCTACGCAGATCTGCCTCCATCCTGTGTGCTGAAACAACCTGAGGAGGATATGTGTTCATACCCTTGATCTTTTGTTGCTTTCCATCCTCTCCTCTAGTCCATTCCATCTCTAGAGTTCTCCAGTTAGTGGTAACTCTCCCAAGAGTGACTAACCACTGGACTCCCAATATGACATTGGTGTTTGGAATATCTACCACAAAGAAGTGGTCTATCAAGGTATAGGTACCCATAGTAATGGTCAGTGCTGGAACATACTTGGCACATTGTAGAGTCATGGCTCCTGCGACCAAAACTGAAAATCCCTCAAACTCCTCCATGGGAATTCATCTCTTGTGTACTAGCTGTGCATCAATAAAATTGTGAATGGCTCCGCTATCTATCAATACAGAAACTCTTTGCCCCATGATGGTGCCTCTTACTCTCAGGGTTAGATATTTTGGGACCCCTCTTAACGCTGCAACAACTCCTCCTCTTGGAGCAAAGTCTTCTATGGGTTGTACAATGTTGGAATCCTTCTTGGAGAAGGTCTTGATAGGATGTGCTTCCCATATAACACATTTCTCCTCCAATTCCTGAAAAAGGAGTGTTTCCCTTGGCCTTGAATGGGTTTTTTGCTATAAAAAGGTTCTTGCCCTAGGCAAGATGTGTTGTAGATCTCTAGCTTTCTCCACAGCTTCAAGGAGTGTAGTTGGTTTTGTAGACTTGACCAACCCTTGTAATGGTTCAGCCATCCCATTCAAAAACATGCATACCTTCCTGCTCATAGTGAGGTTAGATACCATCACTGAAAGCTGTAGATACTCAGCAATATAATCCTCAAGATCTCCCTGTTGCTTGAGTTTGGTTATCTTGGAAAAGTGGGCTTCCGGATCCCTTGGATCAAATCTCTCCACTAGCTTCTTGGTGAAAGCTGAGTATGAAGTGATATGATGATGCCCAAGTGTGGTCAGTCCATGAAACCACCAATCTTGAGCCTCCCCTTCTAGATGCAACACAACTATCTTGATAGCTTCCATTTCAGAAACCTTGTGAAGCTAGAAGTATGTGTCCAACTTCTCTACCCATGCCTTTGTTGTGTGCTTAGATGTCCCATAAAATGTGGGCAAGAAGAGCCCCACCATACTGCACTGTAGGGCTGATCCCTTCATCAAGTTACCTTCCCTTTGATGAGAATCATTCCTCCTTCCATCCTTGATCCAGCAAAACTCCTGAAATATTAGGTGCTCCTTGAACCTTTGAGACTAGAGATCATATTCTTCAAAATATTCTCCTAGAGAACCCTCCTTATCTCCTTCAGTTAAAAGTGAAGACATGGTGGAGATTTGTGATGGAGTTGAATGTCCCATGCCATTTTCAGTGTTGGTACTTGCCTTAGGGTAAAACCCTAAAGAATCTTCTTCCTGCCTCATCTCCTTGAGATCCCTTGCAATATTATGCAGGGTTTGAAGTACGAGCCTTGAGATATCTTCCTTCTCCATGCTGAAGAGAAATCCCCCCTCCCACAAGCTGAGCCAAGAGCAGAGCTCTGATACCACTGTAATATTCCTTTTCAGGAATTTTAGCAATATCCTCAGTGAGGACGCTATATAAGGAAACCAATGTAAGAATAACACTATCCAGGGCTTGGATCCTAAATAATATGTTGTAGATGGCTTAAATATGGAATGGAATCAGAAACAAATAACTCTAGCTACAATAAATAGATCTCTCCAACTCAAATGTAGGAAAAGGCATCATAACCCCAGTACATCATAAAATAGAAATTCCAGAGGAAGAAACAACGTTATTCTTATTATGTAAACTACAACAATAGATGGAATAAAATATATCTGGAGCTTTCATTCATTATAATATCATAAATGAGAGGATTGACCTCTTTTACAAACACATTGGAACCTCCCGGCAAGGGTTTCCGGCAAAATAATAACGCAAGATACAGTTCTGCAGAAAATAACGCTGTACCCAGCAACTCTGTATTGAGAAATATCTGATATGCTCAAAGGACACAAAATACAAGAATAGACTCAAGACCTTCCAAAATAGAACTCATGGAGCTGAAATCACCTCCTCCTCTCCTGGAATAAGCTTAAATGAGTAGACACAACCCCAGCTATTGTAGCTACTGCAGAAATAACACACTCATTGGGAGTGACTGTGCTGTCAAGGTTAGAGGATGGATTCCTCAAGATATCTGATGAGAATGGAACTCAAGACCTCCCCCTTGAATCTCCCAATCAAATGTAACAACAATGGAACTAGAATTCCCGCATGAGAACTCTTGCTAAACAGTGATGCAACTCCAGCTAAACAGATGAAGCTTGCAATCAGTCATAAGATTGAAACAAGAAGTATGAATGAATGAATTCCCTTGCTGCTATCCCTTCCTTTTTATTCCAAGTGAGCTTCTCCATCCTGGGCCCCACACATTGGTGATGTAGCTTCCTTGAGAAACTTCCTCCTTCAAAACTGCACTACCCTAGTGGCTTTCCCTCCCTTTTGACAACACTGGTTGACTTGGTCAACTATAGCTATCTCCTTAATTTTTCTCCTCTTCACACTCAAGAGGATTTATTTTATCCCCCTATCTCAATCCCTTTTTCACACTGGGATAGATTTTATTTTTTTTCTTACTTCTTATTTCAAAAATGGAGTAATTATAATGTTCCAAGTAGCTATGGCTAATTGGGAACATTGCAATTTGGCAGTGCACTTGGATGAGCCATCAAATTTGGGTAAGAAAAATCTACCCATAGTGTGGTGTCGATCATCATTCTGAATAAATCCACCACTTCTATTGTGATGCCTTGGTCTTCTATTGTCCTTGATTTGACAAAACTCTTGAAAACTCAAGTGGTCCTTGAACCTCTGAGTTTGAAATTCATACTCCATAAAATAGTCTTCAAGGGATTCTTGCTCTTGAAGCCCTTCATTTCCCACAACCAAGAATGTAGGCATTGTAGAGCATTGGGAAACTTGTGGTTGCTGCACTGGTTCATCATTCCAGTGATGAGACATGCCAGAGCCTTCACCATGATGAAATAATTTAGGGGATTCCTTGAATCTATCCATTCTCATCTCCTTGATCTCTCTAGCAATATCTTGCATGGCTTTAAGAAGGATCTTAGGGAACTCCTTCTCTTCATCTTCTCCTCCAAATAAAGGGGTTTTACCCTTGTCTTCTTTGTCATTTGTATAATCAAACTTCCTATGTCTTATTCTTTGATACCTCTTCTCTCTATCAATAAGAGGCTCTCCTTCTTCAGATGATATATTGGATTTTCAGGATGCACAGGCTGTGCCAAGATTATGCTCTGATACCACTGTAATATTCCCAAATGGAAAAAGTAGGAATATAATGCAATATGCTAGAACAATAGTGTAAATCATCATTTAAAAGCAAGAGGCCAATATGGAGACCTTTCATATGTTATGAAAACAACAAAATATACATAAGAAATGGGCCATAAGATGTAAAACAAGAAAGTACAAGCCTCCAATGGTCAAAATCCCTCAAAAAGAGGTGCTACAAATATATATAAAAGATGGAAGACCCTTACAACGTTGTTTTATTATCTCTGCTACATCAAATTATTATACATCAGATCTAGGGCTAATATGTGCCTCAAAAGATAGATCTATTACAGATCTTAGCACTATACAACCTCCTTTGAAGAACCCTTTAAGGGTTTTCAGCAAAACACCATATCAAAATTGTAGATCTAGGCCCTAAGGCTGAAAATCCACTGCAAAATATAGATCTGGAAAGTGTGGCTGATCTGATATGATAAATATAATAGCCTCCTCCAATAGATCCTCTAAGTGAAAGGCAGCTCCCCTACTATAAAATCATCTCTCGAAATGGTGTGCTAAATCACCCTGCAACTCCTCCTACAGAAATAACGCAGATATGGAAGTAAAATACGTTGTAGGGATGAATAACCAGTTGGCCTGATGCCAAGATTTGAAAATAAGCACAAAGGCCTTCAATATTGTCCTCCTAATGGAAAGGAAGCCTCCTCTACTGAAAATGTGCAATGAAATGGTCTAGATCTAGAGATCTAGTCTCCACTTGCTACAACCTGCAAAACAACCAAACCCTCAACAGGATCTGCGCCATAAATGAAAGATGAAGCTTGGCCGTAAGCCTGATAGTGGAAAATGTAGTACAAGACTCTTCCAAGAGACTTCTCAAGGAAAGAGGTGGGATTCCCGATTAGGAACACCCAGTGCTAAACAACACTCAATCTCAGCTAAACAACAAGAGAAAGATATATGTCTAAACAAAATATATATTCAGAAATATCATATACATCAAGATAATTAACAATGGTTTCCATCCTCTTCCTTAAATAAGATGTGATCTTGCAAACCCTAAACCCCATCCAATAATAACACTACATTCACACAAAGCATCTCCATCTAAAACTGCACTGTCCCTCATTGATGACCACTCCTCCATGAAAATGCTATTGATTTGGTTAAGGTTGACCCAGTCAAGGTGATCCAACCTCTTTTCACACCAAATCATGCTTAGTTAAGCTACGAAGATTTATATCTCTAACATTTGGCATTGATTTATTCATTATTAATGAGAATTATGGACTCACTTTGTCCTCTTATTCTTTAAACAAAGCAGTAAAACAAAATTGAATATTCCAACTAGCTCATGGCTAATTGGGAATTTTACAAATCCAAATCAGGTCAGACCTATGGCATTGGAAATAAGATGTAGAGGGCTATTAAAGGACTGATGATAAAATATCAAAGCTCTGAAATTACAGAGATACACCAGTTTCAATATTGAGCTCCTTAAAAGCAAGAAAAAGGTGTGTATTTTTTTCAATTTGCATAAATGTTGTTTGAAAAATCCGTTTGAACTGATTCGAAGGGCATATTGAAGCATAGATATTAGTATTGTGTTCTAAAATTCTCCCTAAAAAGAATTCAACACCCATTAAGCCCTTGGAAGGCTATACTATGATTCATGAAGAGGAAGAAGTGCAACATGATATATCAAAACTACAAGAGCAAGTGCAACAACTTTCGCTCTCGCAAAGAGAAACAAAAAATGAAATGGAAGTTTTGAAGAAAGGCGTGGAAGCTAAGATGGATGGTTTGAAGAAAGGCGTGAAAGCTAAGATGGATGGTTTGAAGAATGGCATGGAAGCTAAGATGGATCACATGGAAGAAAAAATGAAAGAAAGCATGGAAGACATCAAGAATGATCTAAAAGTAGTCATGGAAGGTTTGAAGGAAGGTTTGACAAATTTGATACAAGAAATGATTCCTAATGGTGAAAATATAGTAGAGGAAACTCATGATAAGAAGAAAATAAATGTTAATTGTGATTTCATAAACTATAATGTTGGATTGAAAACCCAACATATTCCAAAGATCGATATGAGGAAGTTTTATGACAAGGATCTTGTAACGTGGATACTATAGATGGAGAAATATTTTGATCTCAATAATCTGCAAAACACACAAAAGGTATGCATTGAAAATTTATATTAAGAAAAAAATACATTTGAATGGTAT
The DNA here is from genome assembly GCA_034641835.2 of Pinus albicaulis. NCBI lineage: Eukaryota > Viridiplantae > Streptophyta > Pinopsida > Pinales > Pinaceae > Pinus > Pinus albicaulis. The sequence continues at coordinate 227,253,770 of CM076580.1, forward strand.
TGATGGCGTTGCTCCTGTAAAAAATTGTCACTTGATCAATTTTTACAGAGGAAATGATAGCACATTATGAGGATACAAATAGCAACACCTTATTTAGCCAATTGATAAATCTAAAACAAAAGGGTTCAGTGGTAGAGAACATTGAGGACTTCCAAAATTTTAATATAAGGGTAAATGTTATTCCAAACGAACACAAGATTGATGTATTCATAGGGACTTTAATGGATAACATCCAACATGAGTTTCATCTTTGGGAACTTGATTTATTGGAGAAGGAATTCAGGTTGGAAATAAAAATTTAATGTAAAATTATGGTGACAATGAAGCCTATAACCACTCACATCTATAAATATGAAAGTGTTGCTACTCCTAGACTTGCACAACCTACAAGGTTGACACCACAAAAATTGAAGAAAAATGAGAAAAAGGGCTTTGCTACATTTTTTATAGAAAATATACTAAAGGTCATAAGTGTGCTGAGAAGAAATTATTATACATATATTGTGAAGAGGAGGACGAAAATGAATAAGAAACTTGAAAAGAAGAGGATATACACTAGGAACCAACCCTAAAGAAAGAAGAAATGAGTCTGACCATATGCTGTAAAGCATTGGTAGGAGTTACCACTCCTCAAAATCTCAAGATAGAAGGACATATCAAGAAGAAAAAGGTAATAATATTGACTGATTCGGTTAGTACCCATAATTTTATTCATTGTTAGGTAGCCAAGGAATTGAATTGCTTCCTATACCCAACACCAGAGTGTCAAGTGATGGTTGCAAATGGAGGAACTATAAATTTCTCTAGAAAATGGCATAATATCAAGCTAACCAAGGGGGAATATGTGTTGAATATTCCAATGCTTTCCATTCCAATGAGATGTTTTGATGTTGTACTAGGATTACAATGGTTACAATCTTTGTGGATGATAGTTTTTAATTTTCAAGAAATTTTCTTGAATTTTTTTTTTCAGAAGGAAAGAAAGTTGAATTACAGGGTATCGCGGGGAAGCCAGGAAAGATAATAAGCTCTAATGTCATGACAAAGCTTCTGAAGAACTAACAATGAGGCGTAATTGCACAATTATTCTCACTAGAAGTTCCAACATCAAAATCATCTATTTCTCCTGATCTCCAAAAAGTCTTGGACAATCATTCCAAGGTGTTTGAAACTCCCAAAGGACTCCCACCTATTCGTGATCATGATAATGCTATTCATTTGATTCTAGGAAGTGTTCCTCCAAACATCAGGCCTTACAGATATCCTTATGTCCAAAAGAGTGAAATTAAACGTATGATTAGAGAAATGTTAGAGGTTGGTATAATTCAACCTAGTCAAAGTGCTTTCTCTACCACAGTAGTATTGGTGCACAAGAAGGATGGATCATGGAACATGTGTTTGGATTATAGGGAGCTCAATAAGGTCATTGTTAAAGATAAATTTCCCATTCCTATGATTGATGAATTACATGGAGAAATTTATTTCACCAATTTGGATCTTCATTCAGGATATCATCAAATTAGAATGAAGACTAAAGATATTCTGAAAACAACATTTCGAACTCATGAGGGTCATTATGAATTTTTGTTCATGCCTTTTGGCCTTACCAATGAACCTTCTACATTTCAAGGGTTGATGAATTCCATTTTCAAACCCTTCCTTATAAAATTTGTGTTAGTATTTTTTGATGGTATACTAATGTACAACAGGTCTTGGAAGGATCATGTTCAACATATTGACAGGGTGCTCAAACTATTGGAGGAGAAACAATTATATACAAAAACCTCCAAATGTTTCTTTGGAGTACAAGAGGTGGAATATCTGGGTCATATTGTATCTAAGGAGGGTGTGAAGGTATACCCTAACAATTCTAAAGCCATTAAGGAATGGAAATTCCCCACATTCATAAAGCAGTTGCAAGGATTTCTTAGGTTAATAGGGCATTATCGCAAGTTTTTAAAGAGTTATGGGAGAATTGAAACAACTCTAACAATGTTATTGAAGAAATATGCATATTAATGGACTCCTAAAGCAACTAAGGCCTTTGAAAATCTTAAAGAGGAAATGTGCCTAGCACCAGTCTTAGCTACGCCAGACTTCACAACAATATTTTATTGTGGAATGTGATGCCTCAAGAAATGGAATTGGTGTTGTTTTAATGTAAGAAGGAAGACCCATTGCACTTGAAAGTCATCCAAACAATGGAAAGTATTTACAGAAAGATATTTATGAGAAGGAAATGTTGGCAATACTACATGCACTAAAGAAACGATGACCTTACCTAATGGGAAGACACTTCAAGGTAAAACCTGATCATAATAGTCTTAATACTTTTTGGGATAAAGAATATCTTTAGAAGAGCATAAAAAATGGGTCACAAAGATGTAGGGTTATAACTTTGAAATCATCTACAAAAAAGGAAAGCTAAATGTTGTCGCAGATGCACTCTCAAGAAAGGATGAAGAGGTGGAAGCATTGCTTTATGCCATTTATATTATCCAATCAGATTGGATAACCGAAGCAAGGGATGAATGGAAGAATGACGAAGACGTGTGGGCACTCATTCAAAAGTTGTAGCAAGATCCTAGTAAATTTGATACATTTAGGTGGAAAAATGATTCCTTATGGTACAAAGATTGCTTATACCTTTGTAAGAATTCCCAACTAAAATAAAATATTATTTTACAATTTCACACCTCTCCTTTAGGAGGACACTCAGGATTTTTAAAAACTTACCACAGGGTGAAGAAATATTTTTTTTGGGATGGCCTTAAATTTGATATTCAAAATTTTGTGGTGGAATGTTTGGTTTGCCAGCAAAATAAATTTGAGACAATTAAGACCCCGGGCCTTCTACAACCTTTATCCATTCCAAGTCAACATTGGGAGGAGGTTTCAATATATTTTATCATAGGTTTACCTAAGTCCAAAGGAAAGAGTGTCATCATGGTGGTAGTTGATAGACTTACCAAGTATGCACACTATTGTGCAGTATCTCATCAATTTAAAGCAAGTAAAGTTGCTACTGCATTTATGGAAACAATTCAAAATATACATGGAAATCTAAAGATTATTTTAAGCGAAAGAGATCCATTTTTTACTGGATATTTTTAGACGGAGTTATTTTCTTATTTGGGTACTCAACTAGCTCGTAGCTCATCTTATCATCCTCAATATGTTGGGAAAATTGAGATAGTGAACATATGTTTGGAAGGATATCTTCATTGTTTTGTATTTGATAAACAAACACAATGGGTCAAGTAGTTACCTCTAGCTAAATTGTGGTATAACACTTACTTCCATACTGCAGAAAAAATGACCCCATTTATGGAACTTTATGGATATCATCCACCATCCATCACATCATATTTAAGATAAAATTCTAAGGTTCAAGCAGTGGAAGATCACATCAAGCATCAACAAAAATTTCTCCAAATATTAAAGGATAACCTAAATTTGGCACAGAATCGAATGAAACAACAGGCATATCAACATCGCAGTGAGAGAAGTTTTGATGTAGGAGATTGGGTATTTTTACAGCTACAACCATACAAACAAATATCCCTCAAGCAAGCTAAGAAGGATAATAAATTATCTCCAAAGTATTATGGTCCTTACAAGGTGTTGCAAAATATTGGTACTATGTCATACAAATTGGAGCTTCCTGCTTCTTCTCAATTGCACCCAATTTTCCATGTTTCATGCTTAAAGAAGGTCATAGGTGAAAAACTTCCAGTTTAAACAATATTGCCAGAACTTGATGAGGAAGGAAAAATAATATTGGAACCTAAAGCAGTCATAGAAACAATAACTCAATAGCTACGAAATCGATCAATTTCAGAGTATCTCATTAAGTGGAAGAACTTACCCACTAAAAATTCCACATGGGAGGATGAGAATTTTATACAGAAGCATCCAAATCTACTCAAGCATTGAGGACAACACTTTTTTGAAGGGGAGGGGCATGTTAGGTCCCTATATTACTAGTGTAGTCCCTTATTGTTGTGAGTGTAGCCCCCTTATTGTATTTTTGTACCCTTTTATCCCCCATATTGTTAGTTTTGTGCCCCATAAAAGCCACTATTGTTATTTTTGTTCCCTTACATTATTATTGTTAAGTCGACTAGGATTATATTGTGACCCCATGGAATCCTATATATAGAAAGGAGGTTTTTTCATTTGTATCATCCAAGAATTTTTCATTTATGTAATGTAAAGGAGGTTCCCCCCTCAAATAGGTTTATTTCTATGTCGTTGATCTCTCTTTTCTTCTATTTTCTAAGATGGTTTCATAACAGAGCTGCAAGTCATAAAACATAAATGTGAGATGGTTTTTGGCTCTCGAGCACTTGAAATATCTATAATTTTGACTTTGACCAGGAAATGCTCGGGGTTTCAACATAAGCTCATGCTCCCATAGCTCTGTTGCATTTTTTTTTTTCAGTAAGTTCTTAGTGGTAAAAATAATAGCAATATCTTATTGAATTTTCACAGGGATTTCGTTAAACATGAAGTCTTCTTCCTCCCTGGTTTGTACAATGTAGACCATGCTTAACTAACGGAAATGGCCACATGCATTTATAGTAAGGTGTGCCTTGCCTTCCAATGTACTAGCCAAGGGCCTGAAATATGGCCTATGGGTTGGATATAATACACATACTAAATAGTTCCTTGAAACATGCAATTGTCTGCATATTTTCTTCCATGGATGAATATAAATATACTCCGTATATGTACTTTAACTTTGTCCATCGGGGAATATTTTATTGATGAACATGACTCTAATGGTAAAATTTGTGTGAAGCCTTATTAAAATTCTGGAATGCTAAAGTATTGATTAGAAATGACCTCACATCATGCATAAGGTTTAAATGGGGCATCAAGTAACTACGGTAGGAAGTATACTTGAAAATGTGCATCCCAGGTTTTCTCCTACAAGTAAAAGGAACAACCTCTACCTACATATGCCTCGGTCCACCATTAGTGGTTTTGATGTGATAGTAGGTTGTATCCTACCATGTCATTGCTTAGTAATAAATCCTTTTATATGCAGCATTAAGGAGATGATTAGTTGAACTTGGAACATATGGGTAATGTTAGATATAAGTAATGCATCTTTGGTTTCTTAGATTTGGAACCGGTGAGACTCACAGTCCCAAAATAATTCCAGACTTATTTTCATGTTCTCTCTGTAGCTAGGGAGGCAGGGGATGTGTCCTTATTTCCTCCTGAAAATGGGGATGTCTGGGAAACATCATCCATGGCTATCCCTTGTGAAAACTGGAAGTATTTTCGCCCTGGTTCCCCAAAAAATTATTCACTAACTAGTTCAACATTCAAACCATGAAAAATTCAAAATATTGTCTATTCATTGCGTTATAATTTTATGTTAAACACAACTAGCCTATGTCATATTCCATGTTCATTTTGTATGGGTTTACCAGAAAATCCTTTTTTCGTCTAGAATGGGGTCAAGCTCTTGGGAAATTGCTTTGGGGATAACGTGAGACCCTGAAAAATGATAATTTATTGGGAAATGTCACTTGAGGGATATAGTAAAGCCCTGAATGGGGTCAATAACTTCAGATATGTCATTTCAGTGGATAAAGTAAAGACCTGAGAGATTAATATTAAAGCTTTCTTATTCCTAAGAGACCTATGATAAGAAGATACAATAAGCAGTTGAAGACCAATGACCATTTGGGAATTAGCAACCAATCAACCCATGAAAACATTTGAGCTGAGAAAATAAAACTAAAATGAATTCATTATCACTCAACATGAGAAATCCATTGCGAAGTGGATGTTTCAACATAAGAAGACTACTAAAGTGAGGGTAGATTGATCCTACCCTCTGTAGCCATTGTGTTGATATTTACAATTTGAGAATTTTTTCATATGGTGAGAACCCTATGAGTTTGATGATTAGGTTGTGGTTACTCAGATAATCTACTTCATATTGGAATTTCTCTAATTTCATTACTTGTTTTGTCCTCATTAACTTCCTCAACCATCCCAAGACAAGGGTAAAAACGTTTTGCTCTGTATTGTTGTGTTTAATGCTTTTCCTGAGCGAAAAATCTTCCCCTAGCCCTCAATTCATTGGACCTTCAGTTATTCACCCCATTATGCATTTTATCATTAAACGAATCTAAAATAGGAAGGACTTAGTCCACTCCTTCTTACAACCTTCCAGAATACTAGTGATTAATTTTCAATTGCTAGACACTTACAGGTTGATGTGGAAGACTAGTAAACTGGGATACTGTAAGCAGAGATGTAAATACATAAATAATACTAGGATAGGATTGTGAGATAAAAAATTTGAACTGCTAAAATCATGTTAGAGGAAAACTGTAACATTTGCGTCTCTTTCTTAAGGGGGATAACTACCACAGCTATAAAACTTTTGCTATGAAGAATCCTTTGAACACCAGACACCACCCTGAATCAATGAAGTTAAACATTAGCACTGGCTGATACAAAGTCTCTGGGAACTAAAAATTACACAATTAGAGTTGTTGGGATATATGATAGACTATTGTGAGAGCCAAATCCATAAAAATTTCTTCTTCTTCTTGTATATGGAGTTGGGATTTTGTCATTGAACTTGGAGACATGGAAGCCTAATCAAGCTTATTTTGTGATTCACATATTATAGGTATCATTTTCTTTGTTCCATTATTGGTATTTCTCTTCCTGGTATGTGCCACTGTGATCATTGTGTTTATTTTTTTACCTTTTATTAATACTTCAAAGTTATCAGCTTCTACTACCCTTTTCCTATTATTTGTTTCAGTTTCCTACCAAGTCCCAGGTCCTTTACATATAATACTTCTTATTACTAAAGTGGATACTAATGTGCACAACAAACATTAAAAGAAAAAATGAAAAACAAGGCCCACTTGCTGCATTGTACGTGGCTTTATAGTATCGAACTAGAAAAAATGATTAAAGTCACCGGTTTGAACCGGTTTTTGCCTCAAAATGATCAGACCAGTCTAAAATGGCTGGTACGCATTGGCCCTCATAACACTAGCCCATACACACCATATGACCAAAAGGCCATGGCCTGACAGGTCAGCCACACCAAAAATTCAGTGTGATAGGTATCGGTAGTAACATTGCGGTGGAAGTGATAAACCACAATATCTCAGGCCACAACCACTCTTCAACCATTGGAAAATTTCTTCACCTCCCCCTGCCAACTATTACAAGCTCACTGAAAAATTACATAAAAATGTAAGAAAAAAGGCAAATTCTATGCAGAGGCATTAGGTAACAATGTAAGTACAAATAGAAAATTTTAGTTGATAGGATGCATAATTGAAAAATCTCTGACTATAAAAAGGAAAAGAAACATTCCACGTAAAGTAAAAGGGAGAAATTAGGGATTTAATGACTTTCCTTTAAACAAATTGGAGAGTATTTTCCTTTTATAATAAGCCTAACACAAGCATCACATGTAGTATATCCCAAAAACAACTTGAAAAATTTGAATAGATACAAGTTTAGAGTCATTGGATGATTGTTTATAGTTTGAAGTAATAAAACTCCAAAGTATAACAAGTAGATTGAATTTTCACTTCTTGTGACAATGCATATTAATCTATAACAAAATAGGTGATATATAAGATGAGGTAGCCTTGCATATAGACACCATATATTATAAAAGGCACTAAAAGAATGAAAAAAAATGCTTGGCATCATGCTATAACATGTCATGGCCAGCTTACTGTCTCCTTTCTCATACCATAAAATATCTGAATTTAAGAAAGACCATCTTAGGAAAATTCAGACAGCATCAAATAATACTTCACTAGTCAAGATTGTTGCCTTTAAAAAATGGATCTGGCCTTCCTCATTGAAACTTGATACACCTCTTATGATACCATGAATATCCAAACCATCATGGATACTATAATTAGTTGCTATCCAAAATGTACAATCATTGTAAACATACATGGATGTCAAAAATTATTTGTGGATATAGTCTCATACACAAAATTGCAATCTTCACTATGCCAAATTCACCAACCAAGATTACTAATACAACATGATGTCCCAAATTTTAACATGATATTTACCATAAGAACCATCTAAGAATACAAAAACATCAATAAGGCAGTGAGAACTACCAACATCAATCATTTATCAATATTATTATGATTGGTTTCTAATAACAACATCATGTTGTTATAATTTATGGTTGAACTAATCCCATGATGGTAGAAATGGCAAGGAGATACTTTTCACTAGAACCAGTGAGTTCATCATAAATATCCTATTCTTGACCCTGAAAATCATAAACCAACCTAATCAAGTTGAAAATTTTATTTGCAACACATAAACACTTGCAGGCTAGCAAAAAATTATCATTGCATTTGAAGCAGAACAACTTGCTTTGGTACTTCGCTAATTCAATAGGTTTAAATTTAATTTGATTTCTACTGCTCTCTCTCCTTGTTAGGTTAGTGGCAATGGAAGATGAAAAAATAGGCTATAAGGATTACTCAGTAGTGAACAAGGACCTCCAACTGAACTCTACCTAATTGTGTTAAATTTGCCCCAGTAACTGATAGAAAATACAGTAATACTCACTAGATTTTTAAGATGTTGTGGCACATGCAATTAAGTCAATATTATCAAAAAATCAGTCCAGGAACAAAGTGACATAAATTAATAGACTGCATAACAATGGTTGATTCTCAGATGCCCAAATGCATGTTGTGCCACAATTCCTACACGATGCCTTTTAAATGCAGTACATTCAAATCATATCTTTAAGAAATCCTTCTTTAAACTGTTTAAAGGAAATACTCAAGGTTTTGAATACAAATCTACAGTCAAATCTTCAAATTGCCTTTGTTGAATACAAGAATTCCATCCACGAGAAGTTAACTAGGTTGGTAAGAGCAAGGTATTGTCTTAGCTCCCATAGGGACTCAAATCTCAAAAAGTTGGCTAACTTGCCCCTACTATTTCTCTTTTTTTATTCAAGTCAGTTTTACTATATTAACCTTGGGTCTTTCATCCATATTGGCATTTTTGTCTAAAAAACTTTTCTTCTGATTTTTGTGCATGGATTTTATGTCTTTCTGTTTCAAAATTGATTGTTGGAAAGTAATTTGTATTTTGTTGTTGTTGTCACCAAAACATCTTCATATATATGTTGATTATTCTGGATACTTTTGATATTCAACAATAAAATAGAAATTCTACTACATTCACTTGGATAATCAGTACAAGACGGTGGGAGGGGAGAGTGGTTGGTATTTTTGCACCTGTTTACTTGGGGGGTTTTATTTACATAAATGTGTACTTCATTATCTATGTAAATATGAATGATACGTAAGGGCTCTTTAATTTTTGTTCGTTAGAATGTTTGGTTAATGTGCATATTTAAAGGATAAGGATTACATTTAGTAGTGTAGATGGATTTCTTCCCAGCCTTTCATTTTTTAAATTAAATCTAGGTCTAGAGCCCTTTTGATTGGCTTATGTGTCAAGATGCTCCTTCTTTCTTTATGTTGCTAAAGAATTATAAATTATAGTAAGCTATTTGTAGTATTAGAATCTTTGCTACCAGGGTCAGGCCCAGAGTCAGAGCGGTTAATTGCATTCTTTATGAAGTCTACACTTTGTAAACCTAAGCATTCTTACTGCAAATGAAATTGTGTTCCTTATTTATAATTTGGTTCATATAAACTCCCTTTTAAATTACATTTTCTCATTCCCTTATTTATAATTTTTCTTTATTTATTTTACCTATCTTAAATCTGATCTATGTCAGGTTAATTTGTTTCTTTCATCCATCATTAAAAAATATTTTTCTTCTAATTATTCCTTAGTCAAACTCTACTTGTTCCTATGTTAGAGCCACGTTAAACTTGTCTATTTCCGTGTGAGTCAAACACACTAGCCTCAAATCTCATTTTGAATTATTTCGCTGCTAAGTTTTTTCCAAGACCAACTCACTTACACTCTAGCATCATTGAATTGTTTTCCAGGCCAAGCTTTACAATTTTGTTTTTTTCTAACAATCTATTCATTGTATTATTTTGGGCTTCAATCTAAGGAAATTACTTTGACTTCTGCTTAAATTAAAAGAAACGATGGAGAATTCCTTGGGACTGTTAAGGAGATTATGAAATTGATATGTGTCCTCAAAGCCATTTTAGAACATGGATGCTAGATAAAAGCAAGGTTGTCTTCTTTTTTTCTTTTTTTAAATAAAAGTTAATTATATTAATACATATTACAACACAACATACAACTATGTAAAGGAATGAAAAGTTCCTTAGGAAGGATAAAGCTTTAGAAATAAAATATTTAGAATCCTTTTTAAGAACACCCTTGGCTATAATCCTATTTTTAAAATAAGCATAGAACATATTATGAAAGGATTCTAAAGAAAATTGAGCCCCATTGGAATTTTCATTGCAGTGAATCCTTAAGATGGGCGTAAGAAATCTATTCTGATGCAGTGTGAGACACCTTGAAAGTTACCTAGAGATATTGCATCACAATTCCCTGCAGTGCATCCTTTAGATGGAGTGTAGGTAGACTATTCTGATGTAGTGCCAAACACTTTGAAAGTGAGGTGGGCCAATTGCATCACAATCCCCTGTAGTGCATCCCTCCACATAAAATGTTTGTAGAAAATATGCTTCCAAGAGGTCCAAATTAGATATCTGGAACGCTTGCACTTCCAAAAAAATTAAAAATATGTTGAATGATCTTAATGATTCAACAGTACAGACATTGTGCATCCATGAAGCTAGACTTTACACGCCCGATTTTAGAGGGTAATTCTGTATAAACCACCGGCCATGGAAACATCATCGACTGAAACTCCGTGCTTCCAAATTGTGTTAAGGTGCACTATCCGCTTCCATTTTGTCCTCAATATCCACTTTCTGTTGAGTATCTCTGTGAATGGGTGTGACAAATGAAGAGCCTGGTAAAGTTGGCATGCCTTAAAGATCCAAATTGGCTTGGTATATCACCGAAGCCAATCCCTCTGGATAAGGTTGGGGTTATTTCCACTAAGTTTATTCTTCATGGATAAGGTTTTGGAAATATTGTATCCCACCTGCTGAATATCTCTCTGAATGGATGTGACACACAAAGAGTCTGATAAAACATGTATGCCTTAAAGATCCAAACTAGCCTTCTATAGAAACAAATCCAATCCCTTTTTCTATTCAATTCACGTGTGTATTTTCCAGGTATAAGGCTTTGTAATTCCTGTATTCTGCCACTTGGTGATTATCTCTGTGAATGGGTGTGACACATGAAGAGCCTTGTGAAGGCTTATAGATCTAGACTAGCTTGTTCAGTATAGAAGTGTCTTAAGTGGGGATGAATCTTTGTGATTATTATTTTTCAACATAATCTGATCTGATAAACCTCTTTTCTTGAGAGATCAATCTCCAAGACATCCACCTTCTCTTGGACTGATCCCAAAGGCCATTTTACCCCAAAACCCCTTTCTAGTGAATTTTTTAAGCAGTAGCCTCTGAATACAAGAAAGAGTAGTAGCCTCTGAAATTCCTAGGTCCTTTACATGAAAGACAAAGTTTAACCCTCTTCCAAGCTTCCCAGATTCTCTTAAGAATGATAGTCTGAGAAATATTCAAACCTACTGGTTTGGCTAGAATACCATAGAGCTGAAATGGCCCCTTCATTCTCACGATGTGTTCGTTGTGAACAATTATGAATCTGGGGAGCTTCTTCCACAGTTTGAAACTGAAAAGGTATCAAACTACCCACTTAGAAGACAATATTTTACCCTATAGACCAATGACGATCAGGCCCAATCCTCCATCCTGCATGAACATCATGGAAAACCATGATTGACCTAGATCTGCATATAATACTTCTGATTAGTAACCTAATCTACATATAACACTTCATATTTATTTTGTGCACATTAGTATCCACTTTATTTTGAATTTAGGGGATAAGTCTAAAGTCAATCACCTTACCTTTAAATAATGTTCCAAGGTTTGGTGAATGGAGCCCCTTGAACTGCCATTCTGAGGGTGTTTGGACGGCTTGTTTGCATTGAGTACTTCATATTGATTGTTGTGCACATTAATATCCACGTTATTTTTTTGTGTACTTGGTTTTACACATTAAAGCCAAATTAATTTTTTTATTTTGAGTCCCTTCTAGTTACAGTCATTTAGAGATGGGTTCTCCTATTCTAGGGACACCAACATCCCCCTATCCCCCATGAGCCCCCCTAGAATTTGGGGTGGGGGCGGGGGGAGGGGGGGGTCTCTCCATATGACTCTCAAGTTTGTTTCCCAACTATTTCATCCCCATGTTTGAAAAATTTGGTGGGACATTAGAATTATCAGTGTAAGGATACTTTTCATGAAGAACCAAACCCCTCCTAGCTCTGGGGAATTGAGGCTTTTTAAACATGATCTAGTTTTACTTGTTCAAGACAAATTCAACTTTTTCCATTCCAATCCCTTCCTTAGGTGCAAAGACTCATATGCTAGCATTTATAGCTTAATTAGGATGGTAACTCCCTTGTATTATTGTCATTATATTGTTGTACCTCTCTTTTCTACATGATTTCATTGTACCTTGAAGTAATATATGATGCATCTAAAAAAAAGTAGGATTCTATCAAATTTTAATTACTTATCATTTTTAAAAACCTTGAAATAGTGGACTACAAATAGTTATATTCATTACCAAACAAATCTTAATTTATTGAGCATATGGTCAAGTGATTAAAGAACTTTTTGTGCTCAGGTGTAGGTTCAAAACCTAGAAGATCACATGTTGTCACACTAATGTTGCCCATAGAGTTAACTTACACATCAATGGTTAGTAGAAATTCAAGTGACATGGATGGCATAAGTATGTAGAGTATCTCAATGAATGATACTAGGTTCAAGCCTTCTATGGAATTTACAGAATAGATACTTCTTGGTTATGGAATTTGAGCCAAAGGAAGAGCCAACAATTAACCAAGGGCTATTTAACAACAAAGGAGAAAAATCGTGCCTATGACCTTTACATACTTCATTGTAGACATTTTTAGCTCCTTATCCAAAACCAAACCTAACCATAGTTGTAGCACTAATTAGGGAAAATCCTTGGTTTTCCCCTGCAATATTACCAATTCAAAACCCTAATAGGTTACCAATAGGGTGTTTGGTTCAAAACTCAATGGCTAGGTAGATCAAATGTTAAGACATACACCTTAGTTCCATTCTCATCACAAAACTATATATGTATATCCAAAATGACCTAAATTTTGTTGGGTTCCCTTCTAATGAAAATTTGTTGATTCACCCATTATAGTACATGCGTTATAATTGCGTGCTCTTCATTTTCATCTTGACCTTATTGTTTCATATCCTTCTATACTATTTTATTTTTTAAAATATATTTCTTGTATTTTTTAATATTTTGTGTTGACAGCCTCATCCCCTGCTTCCACTTATTGTCTCTGAACTTTAGGGAAATATAGAATGATAGACATATATTTATGTATAAGTGTGTGCAGCTATTACATGATCATAAATTCCTATTACCGACCTTAATAAATACATAAGTATGAAGGAAGTGTTGTGATGGGTACAATGATAATTTTCCATCTTGATTCATAGTAACTTGATCTGTAATTGCTGTATTTATATTTGGATTGACAAGATCTAAATGAATAATGTTTTTGTCATGCTAATATAATTCCTTTGTTTATATCTGAATGCATGTACTCCATGGGACCCTTTTTAGTTTATTACTATTTAGTACCATTGAGGTCAATTATACCAAGTTTTCTTACATAGTTAATAATATCTGTAGGGTTAGTTTAGGTTCAACTGCATAGAGTTGTGACTTAAATGAGTTTGTACTTTTGAATGTTAATAAAATTTTCTTATTTTATCTATCTTTAGCTTTAGACATGTTTGAATAATCTTTTTTATGTGCAGAAGGAACAAGATATTTTCCTTTAGATGTATCAAGTGCGTATGAGAAAATTCTCCCTATGGATGTGTGCTTCTTATGGTCTGAGTGTTTTCTATCAACATTTTTGGTAGTATTTTAGGCCAATACTAAATAGGTTGTCTTTGATCCTTGGAAGAAATATAAATCCTAGATTTTCTTTTAAGAAAACATGTTAAGTAGTATTTATGTCTTCCATTAATACAAATCATCACTTTTTTTTCCTAAATCTTTGACGATTTTTTATATCAATGCTACTAATTGTGGGAAATTTCCTTTTATAGATAGATCATGATTACTGTGAAGGCAAGGTGGTCAGGTCATAGGTTTTTTTAATGATGGAAAGAATACAAGGCTTCTATAAAAAATGACACATTCTCTCATCTCATTTTCTTTCTGCATTCTGTAGTTGTTTCCCATACATCACCTTTACCTTCCACCTCTGTGAGTGCTTTAAGTGCATTGTCACGTGAGCCAATTAATGTTGTTGAATAATAAAAGATTGCCTCCTCTAGCAAAGGTGCATTATATTCTCAATTTTTTTCCCCACAATAAAAATTAAAATTGACAAGTAGGATAGGAAAGTCGGGCTCCCTAGCTTTTGATTTGCCAACCTCTTGTTCTGCAACATCATCTGTATTGTTTTCATCCTCTAATTCATCTAAAGTATCTTCTCTAAGGAAGTCAACACTAAATTCCAATGCAAAGGTAAGAAAATGGGTTGTGATTATGTTTTTTATTTATATAAGATGCATTTGTTATCTAGATTTATGGGACATTGGTAAAGAAAACCGAAGTCATGGATTCTCATCATTTGTGTTGTGAAATTATTGGCCTTGTTTTTCAAGAATTAAATCTTAATCCAATTGAAAAGAGATATACCCCATGTTTCTCTACACTTATACTAGTAGCATCTCTAGTAGTTCAGGGTCTTTTTTATGTTGCAGGAAATATTCCTCCTATGACACCCATACAAAGCGTACCAGTAGGGCTTGGAGTAAGCTCTTTGGCACAAAAAATTTCTCAACCTGCCAATTTTGCTTAGAAAAATAAGGGTGTGGTTGCATCTAGAGTGAGTGCTACTTCATATATCCAACCTGTGGCCACCTTTGTGCCATGTGTGTCCAGAACTGCTGTATCAACAACTTTGACTACACAACCAGCTGTCGACAAAATCCTCCCTCTAGGACAACATGTATGTTTTTTGTACCTTTAGATAGAGAATTCAAGTTGTCTATTGAGATATATTTTATGAATATTCTCTAGTAGAGAAAGATAACTTATTTGATCAAGATTACATTTTTACTGTCTTGAAGAAACTGATAGTATGCTACATAACATGCATTAAGATACTGATGCTTGAATATATATGAAATTTTACAAATTAAATAATTAAAACATGCATTTTATTTTAAGGAATATTTAATCCATAGTATCTCTGTGTGTGAAATTTGAAATTACAGAAAGACCAAAAGTTTCCAAATTTGTTACGCATATAATTACAAAAAGTTAGAAAAATGCCATAGTAAAATGCTAAAGAAAATATTCAAGATGATCATAATTGATCTCTTTTTTATACTTTGCATTGAGGATATTATGATGTTTTCAAGCTAAACATCTTTCCTCAGTCACATATGATTTCAACTAAGGAGCTACAAGAATCAACACCATCTTTGATTTAAACCTAAATAGTCTTATTATATTTAAGTATTTCCCTAATCACAATGACGAGTAGATGTTCCTCATGGATTATTTCTCTCATTATATCTATTAGTAAAATCTGAAAAATGTATCTCTAAATTTGAATCTTGGGAAAAAAACATATGATTGTTATCATTTAAATTATCCATATCTCTTGGAGCCCAAAAATCCATTTTCTTTGGATAATGTTTATCTATAACCTAAAAGAAGACCCTATCATAAGTTTAAGAATCATTATATTCCTCTTGTGTCTTGAAAAATTATGATGGAATGAAAGTAGGTGTGTACCGTATCCAGGTTTACCATGTCAGAACCTAGGTTCATTAATATGATGACCTTGGTTTGAAGATAGCTACCATACAAAATAGGACCACCCATACTTATCATTTCCATCTCTCTTTTATCATAAATACTTACATACTGAGGATCTGTAACGTGTGGAGGCCCATGGTAGTCATTACAATGCAATTTATTAGAATACTTGCCATGTCCACAAGTTTTTATATTTAATCTCTGCATCTAATGTGGCCATTTTTTATTATGATATTTACCACATCTGAAAATGGCATCATTCACATAATTTTGAAGAAGTCTACAAATTTCAACATGATTTTTTTAACATTGATGAATTCCCTCATATTTGTTGGTTCCTGAAGCTCAAGCAGTTTCATAACAAAAATAGGCAAAGTCAAGCAGCAACAAAAATGGTCCACTATTCTCTTTTCACATGCTGATATTAGAATGAAGTTTTATTAGAGACAATGTTTGTTTGTTTATTTTTGTTAGAAAAGGGTTTGCTCTTGGTTTTATGTGACTTTCAATTTATCATATGTAGCATGTTGAGAAATGGAAAAGAATAACATGTGAAATTTATTTTGCAGAAATTGATGTTGAATGAAAGGATATAGAGTTTAACCAAGCTACAATTCGCTTTGGTAAAGGTGGAGGAACATCTTAAAAAGTTTCCTAAGAATAGACCATATACAGAGTTTGAACATAAGTAATATATGGATTTTTGTTTCATAGGTATGTTATTTTTTCTACCCAATATATCACAACAAGTAAAATATTTATATTGTAGAAATTGTTTGAGGATCTTATTGAGATTTATTTTTTTGATGTCCTACTTGATTGATACCTTCTCATATGTTAGGAAGGCTTTAAATATGAATTAATATGTTCCTGAAAAAATCAAATTCAAATTTTATAGATATAAAATATAAAACAAATGGTAATGCCTTTTTTTGATCCTTAGTTGACTCTACAGTGGACAGGTTATGGGAAATGTGATTGGAAAAATGATGGGAAGACAATGGAGAGCATGTCTTGGATATGTTTAATTTGTTTTTAGAGATCGTTCAGGAACCTAAGCCATCGACTTTGGAAGTGTTTATAGTAGGGATTCCTATGGTTTCTAATGTTATTGTTCTTTCACCTCATGGTTATTTTAGGCAAGCAAATTTTTTAAGAATGCCAAACAAGACATCAATGGACGGGTAAAGAGATTTTCTATAATTGCAATGTCCATTGCATTATATCCTCTCTTTATTGTTTGATTTTATTTTGAACATTTATTTTGATTTTGTTTTGTCTTTTAGCTATGAAATTGAAAATACTTGGTATCATGTCCACTTAGAAAACAAACAAAGCTTGAAGATGAAATTAGTACTACACGATATTGATTGGAATCCTTATAACTATTTTGTGTTAAAATATTTTCTTGACTATCACAAAAGTTCACTTTCATCCTTTTATTTGAGTACATGTTGTTTATATACTTGACCAAGTTCATGTGTTATAAAATGAAATTTTGTTGTCGAATAAGACAACAAGGAGTAACCATCACACCTTAGATTATTTGTTTTGACAAGTTATCTACATCTTGAGCTTTTTAGCATGTAACTTATAATTTGACATGATCGTGCCTAAGATTTCCCTGAAGGTTGAATACTAAGTTACTAAGGTGTTCTTTTCTATGGTGACATTTTATTTTCTTGTTTATACAGGTCATATGGCCACATAGTGGCCACTATCTCTCAACTGAAGAAAACTTGTTCGAGTTTCTTGCTTGTATGGGGAAAAAAGGCTTTGAAATTGCTGATGTTGAGGTATATTTCATATAAATTATCTATAGTCTACTTTAATTTATATTATAGTGTTCATTTTCTTTTATGTATTACACTCATCATTGTATCTTATTTCATTTTAGAAAAAGGAACTCAATATTGATGGTAAGAAGCAAGAATTGAAGAAAGAGGAGAACATAAACATTGGAGCGATAAATGCAAAAAGGGAGAGGCAAGAGAACGGGTCTTGTGATACCCTTAGCATGGAAAATTTTAGGGGCTAATATTCGTAGCTGGGCTAATTTTCATGGTTTTTCCAAAATAAATATTCGCCAATTTCCATTTTTTTCTAAAAGTGATTCACCCAAAATTTATAGTATAAAATTATATTGTCCTAAAAATTGCCAAAATTTTATAAAGACTATATAAATTCATTAGAAATTTTGATATCTTTAAAAAATATCACCTAACTTTTTAGAATTTGCATATCAGGGACTCGTAAGATTCGCCAAGGTTTCTAAACTTTAAGATAAATTTCCATCCTTAAAATTTTCCTTGAGGTCCCTTAGAGCCAATATCCTACATAAGGCACACACATAGAGACTGATGGTAAAGTATTCAGAGTTGGAAAATTCACTTGCAATGCCTTGGAAACACAATGATAATATTTTGAAGTGATTGAAACATCATTTCAGGTTTAAATTGTAGTCCAACCAATATTAAGTTGGAAAATATAGTGTAATATTTTAAAATTTCATATAATGTAATTTATATTGTTGAAATTATTTATAGTTGCACTTGATATTGTTTAGTATTGTAATTAACATTTGCAACTTTGCGTTTTCATATTAAATGAAGATACACATTGTATGCCATTTTTAAAATTTAGTTCCAAAAGCATACTAATTAATTTATGTTGATTAATAATGAACACATAAAAATCAATCTAAAACTACTAAATTAGTAGTTTGTAATGATTAATGACGACATAAATAAAATGAGTATACGACTAAATTAGTAATTTATAATGATTATTAATGAAAGTAATGAAATAAATATAAAATACCAAATTAGTCATTTATATAATGAATATGAAACTACCAAAATACCAAATTAGTCATTTATATAATGAATATGAAACTACCAAAAAAAGATATATGACTACTGCTTGTTAGAACTCCACTATTTCTCCAAAGGCTGGAAATGAGACTGACAAAAGTAACCACATACCACTTTGACTTAGTAGCTAGCCCTACCACGCCGAGAGGGCTCTCTCAATGAGATCAGAGCAAAGGATTGACTGTGATATGAATAATATTAGGCTAGATATGATGGGTTCAGATAGGTTTGGAGTGTTTTAGGGTTTGATGCTGGATCATGGATGAAACCAAGTAGCTAGGTATAAATATCAAAAGGGTTTGCATCTGCAAAAATATAAAGGAGCAAGGTAGAAGTGGTTCTATGATGGATTTAGGGTTTTGTAGGTATGATGGAGGGTTTGAAAAATTAGAGGTATTTAATGAGCATTTTTAATCATGAATTCATTAAACTGGAAGCATGAAACACAAAATGACATTTCCATATAAACAGAGCTAAATTAATATAATTCTTCCTATGAACTGTAAGGAAAGCCACTGAATATATAAGATATGGAAAGAGGAGCTATATATCATTCATCAAAGACTATAACAGAGAAAATACATGATCATAAAATCACTACACATGATTCCTAGATAATAGTTGAAACTACATCCTTTGATTTCTAAATATGAAAGTGAAAGTACAAGCTACAAGAGTTATAATCCTCTAATGTCCAACCCATCAAATGACTCTGAAAATGACAGATATTGACCAAAATGACCTCTCCCCTCTCTTAGGGGTCGAATCCATTAGTTGTGGAGTTGATTACATGATATTCTCAACAAAACCCTAATGTCTAGGGAAGGTCAACCAATTCACCTCATCATAGGATACTAGAAACGTTTGACCAAAAATTACATTAATAAGCATGTATCGACCCTATTTCACATTCACCTACTCAATTACACTTCATGAAATCAAAAAATAATCATCATTCATTAATTACATATGTAAAACGTCAAGTTGGGTCAAACTGCCTGTGGAAAATTCATATTGGAGAAAGCACAGTGAATTCTAGAGAAAGTGCAGCATGCCTGAAGAAAGCGCAACATGCTGGGGAAAAAGGTAATTTTAAGGCCTTCCAGGTGTCCAAATGCTGATTTGAAAGTTGCCATGGAAAGCCCTGGATGTCTGATACATGATAGGATGTTCTTGCACTCATAAAGGTGGCCCCTAGCCCTCTAAAACTTAATTCTCCCATGAGTACTCAGAATTCAAAGCGTGGCCTCCAAAAAGAGGGTAGAAAGATAATTTTTTGCTAGTTTTTGGGAATTTTGAGCATCCAAAAGTGGCTAACATGGATCCAACGCTGACTAGGATTGAAGTACACATCAAGAAAAATTCAACAATGCTGAGAATGCATCCATTGGACCTCCCCAAAAAATACCAACGTGGCCCACAGTACACTTTTGCGAGTAGGACTAGTTTTCAAATTTTCCAAATTTGACCAAAAACTCATAAAAACCAAAATTGGCTCCAAAAATTTTAAAAATTGGTATAGAGATGCCTAACAAGTATGTTATGCTACTAAGGAATCATCAACAAGTAGCTCTAAGTTACCCTTATCCTTTTGAATAATTAGGGTTTCCTTAAGTTTTCCTTGCAATTGTTTGACTTTGACTTTATAAATTTGATTCCTAGTATAGTAGTGGTCAACCATGTTTTTTGTAACTTGTTTTCTATGTTAGCCTTTTCAAGGAGCTTCTCTAAGTGAATATTGACTTTATCAAGCCAAAACTCCATATTTCCTTTTATTTCGATGGTTATCCTTTCTTCAAATGTCAACTCTTCATCTGGTGGATTTTTCTCTCTTTTTTTTCTGAAGTGCTCTTAGGAGACTCATGGTCCTTGGACTTTTCCTTTTCACCTACTCTTCATGCTTATCTAACTCTTCATTTTCAACCACTTCCTTGCCTTTCAAATCTTTCATACTAGCTTGAAATTGATTCTTCTCTAAAGACAACTATTTTACCTTCAACTGATTGTTCTCTTTCTCTAAGAAGGAAATTATGAAACTAGCCCTTCCCAAATTTTTATTGAGTTCTTTGATCTGAGAATATTTATCCTTGATGGTCTGTTGTAGGTTTTCATGCTCTTCGCTAGCATCCAAGTCTACTATGTCAATGTCATGATGGATGAGCTTCTCATCATGCAAAGATGTCTCATGATGTAATGGTAATCCCTGCTCTACTGATGTGGGCTTCATCCCTTCCTCAATATGAGGATAATACATAAGCCTCATGCCTCTTTGGTACGTTTGAGTGACCTCAATCTTCCTCCTCATTGAAACTGTTCTAGGTGAGCCAATCTCCACATGTCTAGATGGTGCTGATGGTGCTGATGGTGCTGATGGTGCTGATGGTGAACTAGAGCTAGTAGGCTAGCTACTAGAAGGAAAAAAGACATCTGATTGCATGAAGGTTTCCCAAGAGATGATATTCTTTTAAAGCTAGTGTAAAACAATGATTTTGATTAGTGCACGGTGGAAGAGGTTTAGTTCAAGACCACTCTACTTATGCTGAACTTTTTCAACCATCTTTGCCAAACTTATGTAGAGGTTATAGGGAAAATTGAGTGGCTTTACCTGTGTGAAATGCATGGGAAGTATGACATGACACCATTATAGTCTAGAAAATCTTCCATCACAAGTGAAGTACTTCATTATGATCTTCATCATTGGTGTATAATTATCAAGGAGGTGCCCAACAGGAAAAATCTTCTTCATGTGTTGTTGATTATATCTTCTAAGATAGGGCTGGTAATTTTGAATGTCAAAGTCTTGGTTTTTGAATGATTTATCACCATGATTGGGTGTCCCTGTGGCCTCAACTACTACATCAGTTGATATAGTGAATTTAACCCCTGCAATCATGACCTTTTCCTTTTTGAGTTGAGTGGCAAACAATTTAGTCAATGTGGCATGATATTTGACTTTCTTAACTTGATCACAAAAAGGAAGACATCCTAGCCTTTGAAAACAATTCTTGGATGATGGTGAAGACATCACTTCATGAGTGGTTAAGGTATCATGTCTTAACAACTTACCTCCCTTATTTTAAGGCCCATTCTCCTCCATTTGATGGTTTGCAAGGGCAAAAACCCTAATGGGAGAAAATAGGGGAAGGGAGCGAAGAGACAGGATGAATGGGTTAGGTAAGTGAGAAGGGAGTATGAAAATTTAGGGAGATAGATAGGGGTATTAGGAAACTATATGAAGTGGAATGGAGTGAAATAGGTATGGGAATTATGCTAGGGAATTTTTACATAGTCCTAGCTAGGAAAACTACTAAAATTTGTAGTATTAGGCTAGGGCTTAGGGTGTGGGGATTATGAAATGGAAATGAGGGAGCGTGAAGGCTATGGGATATGGTTTTGAGTGTGAGGGAGGGTAACAAGACTATGGGAAGGTGTTCTTGTCTTCCAAAACTTGAAAATATGGGATAACCACTAAAACATAGTGTAGGGGACAATGAAGGTTTTACACTTTAAAACAATGAAATTGAGTTGCAAGGAGGGGTTATTGAGGTGTAAATTACTTGTGCAATGATTATGGAGACCTTGATAGCCTTTAAAAACCTTCAAAAACTGATTTTATGCATTTGGGAGAGAAAACAGAGTGTGTGGAAGAAAACACAATGTGTAGCCTAGAAAACGCAGCATGGCTACTTTGGCATCAAATTTTGGATTGTTGTTGACTTTAATTTGCTGATATTTCCTTGGTAGGTGAGAGAGAAATTTTCTTCAATGAGGTGAATGAGAAAATGAGCTTGAGTTGGTCTTTTATAGCTTGTAATGGTCACTTTTCTTCATAGTAGTGGGGTGGTCCACTACATTACTTTTCACTTTGCTTTGAAAAATTGTAGCTTTGAAACTTTCTTATGCAACTTTGGAATTTGAAACTTATTACATAATATGAAACATAAATTACATTATGAAACTAGAATTCATTGAACAAATTTACCTGTTACCACTCCTCCTTTGCCAGATTTATGCATGGAATGACAGATTTTGGTGGCCTTAACCCTAATGACCTAATGATGACACTTTGATGAATGAAAACCATGTTGATGTTGACTGAAATGATAATGATGATCTTTCAATGATGGTACACGCAACTGAGAGATGACAAGGACTGACATGTAAAATTTTTGAAAGGGGTGGAAATAACCCTAGACACACTATCCAATGACCAAATTTTTATTTGAAAACATAATGAAATGACAAAAAATTTACTTTGAGAACCTAAAAAGACATGGTAAGATAATATTTTATCACTGATGATAGGCTAAACATATTGACACTAACATTGGCTCCAGGAGGTGATGTTAGCTCCTTAGAGGTGTCAAAAACGCCGTAGACCAAGTAGCCTAACCTTTGTTCATGGATTCAAAATCAAAAGACCAAACTTGAAACAAAAAACTAACTGAAAAACTAAACTAACTCTGACTAAAAAAAAAATTAAAAAACTTATTGATGGTTGCATATCACCGAGACTTGAGGGCTTCAAATCCTGATGACAACTACCTAGTTGCTGAAGATATATGTACAATCATGTGAAGTGATCCTTTTATTGTAACCAATCCAACAGATGGATACTTACTTGAATTCTTCTCTCACTTTCCTCGAGCAGGAAGAAAAAAAATATATAGGTGAGTGTCCACAGAACATGTGCTTTTGGTTCATGAAAACAAGAAAATACATCTTCACTACTAAATGCAGCAAATTAGTAAAATGATCTTCAAAAATCTGAAATGTTACCTTGTATTTTGATCCAACAAAAACACAATAACACCCTTCATTTGATCTAAAAGAATACTTGGTTTTTGACCCATAGGAAGGCATAGGGAAGTATGACATTCTGCGACCTGAGTGTTGGCTGTAAATTCCTCAAGTATGAGCAACTTTGATTCTATCTCTGGCATACTGTCTCTCTCAGACTTATTCTCCTTCCATTCATAGTCTAAGTCCTCTTTGAACATAGAAAATTCTTCAATATTGTTAAAAATGAAAGCCCTATTATCTTCATGAACGAAAATAGTCCCTATTAGCTGATCCCTTTCTAGGAAATCATCATCACAAATTGGCTTACTCAAAACAGCTTCTGATATAGTTTCATTAGTCTCATGACTGTCATCATTTAAACCCATACTTTCATTTCAATAATGGAAGAAGTTTCACTCACACATTCTTGTCTATGTGAACACTCCAAACCTACATTAGTTTGGGTTGTAACATGATTTTTTAGGAGCTGATCTATTTCATCTTCAGGCAGAGGATAAACTTGAGTTTTATAGTAGTTAACATTGGCTTGATGATTTCCATTTTTAGGATCAGGAATAGGGATTTCTCTTTTTTGGTCCTTGTCTGTTTCATCCAAGGAGGAAACTATTGATTCTTAATGGGAGGAAAAATAAAAAAGGCTTCTGTCATCTCACCATCTAGAGACTTTTCATCCCCATACAAATTTTCAATAAACTCAATGAAATTTTTTAGAAATGTCACAACAAATATCAATCATTGATAAGGAAAAATTATAGCTTTGATACTCTTGAAAGAAAAATGAATGAAAATCCTTCAGAGAATATAAACTAGCGGATGGTAGACCTTCATACCATGATCTCTCTTTTTCCTCCAAGGTAGCCATGAACATATTCATCAAAAAATCTGCAGGAAACTCAACCTTTTGTTTGTGAATATGAAATAAAATTTGACTAAATGAAAACTAGCATCTTCACTGTCCTGACCTTTAAACTTTGACAACCTTGTTTTCCAATAGATACAAGGAATATGATCTCGATTCATAGGAGCATACCTTTGAGCAGTTGAATCCATCTTGAAAACAATGAAGTCATCAAGAAGTTCTTCAGAATACTGGTTCTTGAAAAGTGGAGTCGCCATGAAAATTATGAACCTTTCGATTCTTCGACATTGGAGTCACCAGCTGAAATATGCACAATCTTCTTGTGCTTGATCACTGTTCACCATCAACAATCAGATCTGATCCTTTTCGTTCTTTCTCATGGAAGATATGACACTTCGTTCCTCGACAATGACGCCAAAATGTTAGCACTCCATCGGTTCTTCAAAGGCTAAAAAGGAGACTGATAAAAGTAACCACATACCACTTTGACATAGTAGCTAGCCCTACCGGGCTGAGAGGGATATTTCAATGAGATCACAGTCAAGGATTGATGCTGATATGAAGGATTTTAGGCTAGATATGATAGGCTCAGATAGGTTTTTAGTGTTTTATGGTTTCATGTTGGATCAGGGATTAGGTCTAAATATCAAAAGGGTTTACAGCTGCAAAAATATAAAGGAGCAAGGTAGAAGTGGATCTATGATGGATTTAGGGTTTTTTAGGTATGGCCGAGGGTCTGAAAAAGTAGAGGGATTTAATGAGCATGTTTAATCATGAATTCATTAAACTAGAAGCATGAAACACAAAATGAAATTTCCATATAAAAAAAGCTAAATTAATAGAATTATGCCTATGAAATGTAAGGAAAGCCACTGAAGATATAAGATATGGAAAGAGGAGATATATATCATTCATAAAATACTATAAAAAATAAAATACACGCTCATAAAATCACTGCACATGAATTCCTAGATAATAGTTGCAACTGCATCCTTTGAGTTCTGAATATGAAAGTGAAAGTACAAGCTACAAGAGTTACAATCCTATGATGTCCAACCCGTCAAATAACTCTGAAAATGTTAGATATAGACCAAAAAAACCTCTCCCCTCTCTCAGGGGTCGAATCCATCAGATGTGGAGCTGATTACATGATATTCTCAACAAAACCCTAATGTCTAGGGAAGGTCAACCAATTCACCTCGTCATAGGAAACTAGATACATTTCACCAAAAATTTCATTAACAAGCATGTATCTACCCTATTTCACTATTTACCTACTCAATTATACTTCATGGCATCAAAAAATAATCATCATTCATCAATTACGCATGTAAAAGTCAAACTAGGTCAAACTGCCTATGAAAAATACATACTGGGGAAAGTGTAGCATGCCTGAAGAAAGTACAGTGTGTTGGGGACAAAGGCAATTCGAAGGCCTTATACGTGTCAAAATTATGATTTGAAAGTTTCTATGGAAAGACCTGGATGTATGGTACATGATAGGATGTTCAAGCACTCAAAAATGTTGCTACAAGGCCTTCAAAATTTCATTCTCCCAAGAGTACTCAGAAAGCACAACGTGGCCTCCAAAAAGAGGGCATAAAGGTCATTTTTTGCTATTTTTGGCCATTTTGACACTCCAAAAGTGGCTGACATGGCTCCAAAGTTGACTAGGATTGAATTACACGTTAAGAGGAATCCAAAACTGCTGAGAATACATCCATTGGAACTCCCCAACAAAAGCACAGTGTTGCCCACACTGTGCTTTTTCCAGTAAGACTCGTTTTCAAAATTGTCAAATTTGACCAAAAACTCATAAAAACCAAAATTTGGCCCAAAAAATTTCAAAATTGGTCCAATGATGCCTAACAAGGTATTTTATGCTACTAAGGAAGCATCAGTAGGTAGCTCCAAGTTACCCTTCTCCTTATGACTAATTAGGTATTCCTTCAGTTTTGCTTACAATTGTTTGACTTTGACTTTGTAAATTTGATTCCTGGTATAGTAGTGGTCAGCCATGTGTTTTTGTAACTTGTGTTCTCTATTAGCCTTGTCAAGG
Source organism: Pinus albicaulis (assembly GCA_034641835.2). Lineage (NCBI taxonomy): Eukaryota > Viridiplantae > Streptophyta > Pinopsida > Pinales > Pinaceae > Pinus > Pinus albicaulis. Next base: position 227,280,351 of record CM076580.1, read on the forward strand.
AACTTCTCTAAGTGAATATTGACTTTATCAAGCCAAAACTCCCTATTTTCATTGATTTCCATGGCTATCCTTTCTTCAAATGTCAACTCTTCATCTGGTGGATTTTGATCTCTTTCTTTCTGAAGTGCTCTTTGGAGACCCATGGTCCTTGGAATTGTCCTTGTCACCTGCTCTTCATGATTATCTAATTCTTCACTGTCAACCACTGCCTTGCCTTTTTCATCTTGCATACTATCTTTAAATTAATTCTTCTTTATGTTGAGAATTTGAAGGGCTGGAGATTAATACAAGTTCTCTTCTTAATAATTACTTGTGGGCTTACATAAGTTACTTATGCCTTGTATTATTTATTCTAGTTAGTACTTCATCAAGTGAATTATCAAAATACATGAGACAAGAAATTAGGCTCCTAGAGCCAGGGCAAAACCTCTCCCTATTGGAGAGGAAAACCCACAAATAATTATTCTTATAGATCTTCAAATGACAAGTACCATGACCCAAACTTAGACCCTTGACCTATGACTGCCTCCAGGATCTTGTCATTTCTTCTTTGGTTGCATTTAATATTTCTTTTTGGCGCTAACTTGCACTAAGTTTATTTTCAAACATTGCTTCTCATTGATTCAGATATTAGATCATTCAAGGTCGTATTATTTAGTTGATATATTCTTAGAGGATTAGTAATTTCCTTGTAGGAAGGAAAATGACAGATTTACCTTCCTTAATTTGTAGTAACCCTTACTTATCCAAAATATTGACTTCACATTACATCACTATATAATGTAGCGCATTGACACTTTAGAATGGTTACAGATTGACCGCAGTCTTCCCAGGCTTGACCACAAATTCTTCTCATCAATCCACATACCTTTTCTAATTAGGAGCCCATAATTGAATTCATATTTATTTCAGAATTATATTCGCACAAAAGTCCACATTTTTTTATTGTATATGTATAACCACAATTCTTTTTAATTATGATTTTGCATCCTCACACTAGTACATTTGGCGGAAATTCTGACACTTTAGTTCCGACACTTTTTTCGTAATGTTGGAAATTTCCCCAATTTCTATCAATTTTTCAAATCCCTCCAAAAATCATCGCTACGAAGTTTAGGGATATCGTCGCTTTTGTGACATTTATGTTTGTTGTCAGAACTGCGACGTTTTAAACATTTCGTCTCTATTACGACGTTTATGGGACAAAATGTCAGAATTGCGACATCACCTACACATTCATCGGACTTGCGACGCTTGGGAGAAACCGTCTAAAAAGCGACGTTTCTCATATAGACATCAGTCTTGCGACATTGTGAAGCCAAACGTAGCAAGACCGACATCTATATGAGAAATGTTTATTTTCCGACGATTTCTCCCAAGCGTAGCTAGACAAACATTTAAACAACACAACATTTTAATATGAAAAGCATTGTATTATTTAACATTTTATTAATATAAATATGATTTATTCGGATATAATAAATATTGCATCATTGGATAAAATTTCTTTGGTTGGACAACAAACTTGGACATGAAAAACAATTACATGCGTGGACATGTAAAGTATTACTTTATTAACAATTGTTCAACATTTGAATACGAAAACATTGTATTATTTAACATTTTCTTTATATAAATATGATTTATTTGGATATAATGAGTATTACATTATTGGATAATGTTTTTTTTTGTTGGAAAACATGCTTATACATCAAAAAATTTACATTACACTTATACATGAAAACTTGCACATTTTGGTATATTATTCCAAAGGATAGGACATGCTTGGGATCTTTTAAATCCTTGATTAAAACTTGGTGAGATGAAAACTATACTATTCTAACTTTACTTGAATGAGTGATTTGATATTTTAATTGAAGGTTGCAACAAAGACTCGGAACACATAATAAATTATTGAAATGTATGTTATATTCCTTAGTTGTTATAGACCCTACATCACCAACAATAGGAAAAAAATTGGTGTTACCATCATTACAAGCAATAAAATTGCATTTATGATTAACCATACAATAATATGCTCTATAATAAATAAGCCACTCATTGGAATAAGAAGTAGAGGATGCATTGAAATAGAAACCAAAAGCAAAAGTGTATTTCCAAAAGAGCTAAGCCTGGATGAAATATTTTGTGGAAACCAAAAACATGATAAGCATATCTTAGTGTAGGTTTGACCTTTTGCTAAGTTATGACTGCCCGGGTGCCTTGTGCACGTTCATGCGGCCCATTTTCCATTTGATACCTTGTGGCATCGTTCAGTTGGGTGCGCCGTGTCATGCCATGTGAGGTCACTTGATCGAGCGTGTTCGGGTTGGGTCGGGTCGTTTCATTCGAGGGCGCCCATATCCGTTTTTATAAGTTGTGACTGCTCGGGTGCCTTGTGCATGTTCGGGTGGCCCACTTGCCATTTGCTCCTTTGTGGCATCGTTCGGTCGGGCATGCCATGTCATGCCTTGTGAGGGCACCCAACTGGGCGCATTCGGGTCGGACCGATTCGTTCGAGGGTGCCCGTATCAGTTTTGCTAAGTTGTGACTGCCTGAGTGCCTTATGCACGTTTGGGCAGCCCATTTGCCATTTGATCCCTTGTGGAATCCTTCGGTCGGGCATGTTGTGTCGTGCCGTGTGAGGTTGCCTGATCGGGCGCGTTCGGGTCAGGTCGGGCCGTTTCGTTCGAGGGTGCCCGTATTAGTTTTGCTAAGTTGTGACCACCCAGGTGCCTTATGCATGTTCAGGCAGCCCGTTTGTAGTTTGATCCCTTGTGGCATCGTTCAGTTGGGCACACCGTGTCGCATCATGTGAGGTCGCCCGACCAGGCGTGTTTGGGTTGGGTCGGGCTGTTTCATTCGAGGGCACCCATATCAGTTTTGCTAATTTGTGATAGCCTGGGTGCCTTGTGCATGTTTGGGTGGCCAGTTTACCGTTTTCTCCCTTGTGGCATCATTCGTTCAGGCACTTCGTGTCGCGCTGTGTGAGGGCACTCGACCGGGCGCATTCAGGTCGGGGCGACTCGTTCGAGGGCGCCCGTATCAGTTTTGCTAAGTTGTGACTGCCCGGGTGCCTTGTGCACATTCGGGCAGCCCGTTTGAAATTTTCTCCCTTGTGGAATCATTCGGTCTAGTGCGTCGTGTTGCACCGTGTGAGGTCGCCCGACCGAGCAAATTCGGGCCGGGTTGGGCTGCTTCGTTCGAGGGCGCCCATAATAGTTTTTCTAACTTCTGACTGCCCAGGTGCCTTGTGCACGTTTGGGTGGCCCATTTTCCATATGTTCCCTTGTGGCATCGTTCAATCGGGTGCACCATGTCGCGCCGTGTGAGGTTGACCGACTGGGCGCGTTCGAGTCGGGTCGGGCCGTTTTTTTCGAGGGCGCCCGTATATGTTTTGTTAAGTTGTGATCACCCGGGTACCTTGTGCATGTTCGGGTGGCCCATTTGCCATTTTCTCCCTTGTGGCATCGTTCGTTTGAGCGCGTCGTGTGAGGTCGCCTAACCGGGCGCGGTTGGGTCGAGCCATTTCATTCGATGGCGTTCATATTAGTTTTGTTAAATTGTGACTGCCTGGGTCCCTTGTGCATGTTCGAGTGGCCCGTTTGCCATTTTCTCCCTTGTGGCATCATTCGGTCTGGCACATCGTGTCACACCGTGTGAGGTCGTCCGACCGGGCATGTTCGCGTCTGGCCGTTTCGTTCGAGGGCGCCCGTATCAGTTTTTTTAAGTTGTGACCGCTCGTTTGCTTTGTGCACATTCGGGCAGCCCATTTTCCGTTTGCTCCCTTGTGGAATTGTTCGGTCGGGCACGCTGTGTCGTGCCATGTGAGGGCGCCTGACCAAGCGTGTTCGTATTGTGCTGTTTCATTCAAAGGTGCCCATATCAGTTTTACTAATTTGTGATCACCAGGGTGCCTTGTGCTTGTTTGGGCAGCTCGTTTGCCGTTTTCTCCCTTGTGGCATTGTTCGGTCGGGCGCGCCGTGTGAGGTCGCCTAACTGGGCGCATTCGGTTCGGGTCGGGCCGTTTCGTTCGAGGGCGGTCATATCAATTTTTCTAAGTTGTGACCGCCCGGGTGGCTTGTGTACATTCAGGCGACCTGTTTGCCATTTTCTCCCTTTTGGCATTGTTCGGTCGGGCGCGCCATGTTGCGCCGTGTGAGGTCGCCCGACCAGGCGCGTTCGGGTCGGGTCGGGCCGTTTCGTTCGAGGGCGCCCGTAACATTTTTGCTAAGTTATGACCACCTGGGTACCTTGTGCATGTTCGGGTGGCCCGTTTTCCATTTTCTCCCTTGTGGCATGAGGTCGCCCAACCGGGCGCATTCGGGTCGGGTTGGGCCATTTCGTTCAAGGGCGCCCGTATAAGTTTTTCTAAGTTGTGACTACCCGGGTGCCTTGTGCATGTTCAGGTGGCCCGTTTGCCATTTTCTCCCTTGTGGTATCATTTGTTTGGGCGTGCCCTATCACGCCGTGTGAGGTCGCTCGACTGGGTGTGGTCGGGTTGGGCCGTTTCGTTTGAGGGCGCCCATATAAGTTTTACTAAGTTGTAACCGCCTAGGTCCCTTGTGCATGTTCGAGCGGCCCGTTTGCCATTTTCTCCCTTGTGGCATCGTTCGGTCAGGCACGCTGTGTGTGGTCGTCCGACCGGGCGCATTCAGGTCTGGCCATTTCGTTCGAGGGTGCCCGTATCATTTTTGTTAAGTTGTGACCGCTCAGGTGCCTTGTTCATGTTTGGGTGGCCCGTTTGCCATTTTTTCCCTCATGGCATCGTTCGGTAGGGCGCGCCATGTCGCACCGTGTGAGGGCGCCCGACTAAGCGTGTTTGGGTTGCTCTATTTCATTCAAGGGTGCCTGTATCAGTTTTGCTAAGTTGTGACCGTCTGGGTGCCTTATGCATGTTCGAGCAGCCCATTTGTCGTTTGCTCCTTTGTGGCATCGTTCGGTCGAGCATGTCGTGTCGCGCCGTGTGAGGTCGCCCGATTGGGCGCATTCAGGTTGGGTCGAGCCATTTCATTCGAGGGCGCCTGTATCAGTTTTGCTAAGTTGTGACCACCCGGGTGCCTTGAGCATGTTCGAGTGGTCATTTTTCATTTGCTCCCTTGTGGCATCGTTCGGTCGGGCGCACCGTGTCACACCGTGTGAGGGCGCCCGACCGGGCGCGTTCGGGTTGGGTCGGTTCGTTCGAGGGCGCCTGTGTCAGTTTTGTTAAGTTGTGACCACCCAAGTGCCTTGTGTGCGTTCAGGCAGCCCATTTTCCATTTTCTCCCTTGTGGCATCGTTCAATAGGGCGTGCCATGTCACGCCGTGTGAGGGCGCCTGACCAAACACGTTCCGGTTGGGCCATTTCATTCGAGGGCGCCCGTATCAGTTTTGTTAAGTTATGACTACCCAGATGCCTTGTGCACATTCAGACGGTCCATTTTCCATTTGCTCCCTTGTGGCATCGTTTAGTCAGGTGTGCCATGTGAGGTTGCCCGACCAGGCGCGTTGGGGTCGGGTCGGGTCGTTTCGTTCGAGGGCGCCCATATCAGTTTTGCTAAGTTGTGACCACCCGGGTGCCTTGTGCATTTTCGGGTGGCTAGTTTGTCGTTTTCTCCCTTATGGCATCGTTCGGTCAGGCACGCTGTGTCGCGCCGTGTGAGGACGCCCGACCGAGCGCGTTCGAGTCGGCCCGATTCGTTCAAGGGCGTCGGTATCAGTTTTCCTAAGTTGTGACCACCCGGGTGCCTTGTGCATGTTCAGGTAGCTCATTTTTTGTTTGATCCTTTGTGGCATTGTTCGGTTGGGCATGCCATGTTGCGCCATGTGAGGTCGCCCGACTGGGCGCATTCGGGTCGGGTTAGGCCCTTTTGTTCGAGGGCGCTCATATTAGTTTTGCTATGTTGTGACCGCTTGGGTGCCTTGTGCACGTTCGGGTGGCTCGTTTTCCGTTTGCTCCCTTGTGGCATTGTTCGTTCGGGTGCGTTGTGTCGCGTCATGTGAGGTCGCCTGACTGGGCGCATTCGGCTCGGGTCAGGCTGTTTCGTTCGAGGGCGCCCATATCAATTTTTCTAAGTTGTGACCGCCCGGGTCCCTTGTGCATGTTCAGGCGGCCCGTTTGCCTTTTGCTCGCTTGTGACATCATTCGGTCAGGTGCGCCGTGTCGCGCCGTGTGAGGTCGCCCAACCTGGTGCATTTGGCTCGGGTCAAGCTGTTTTGTTCGAGGGCGCCCATATCAGTTTTGCTACATTGTGACCACCCGGGTGCCTTGTGCACGTTTGGGTGGCCCGTTTGCCATTTTCTCCCTTGTGGCATCATTCAGTCGGGCGCGCCATGTGAGGGCGCCCGACCAGGCGTGTTTGGGTCAGGTCGTTTCATTCGAGGGCGCTCGTATCAGTTTTGCTAAGTTGTGACCACCCGTGTGCCTTGTGCATGTTCGGGTGGCCCATTTACCATTTGCTCCCTTGTGGCATCGTTCGGTCGGGCGCACCGTATGAGGTCACCCGACTGGGCGCGTTTGGGTTGGTTTTGGCCATTTTGTTCGAGGGCGCCCATATCAGTTTTTCTAAGTTGTGACCATTCAGGTGGCCCGTTTTCCATTCTTCGGACTTAAATTGTGTGACAAAACTGTGGTTGAGTTTGAAACTGGAGATTGAACATACATTTGGTTTGATTGTAATAGATATTTTCATCAATAAATGTAAAGCAATGGATAAAAAATACTATAAATTAATAAATAAATAATACATGGCAACAAGCGGCAACAATACTTACAAAATTGTTACATTGAGATGCAAAGAATAAGCAACTAATTTAACCCCTAACCCCTAAACCCTTAACCCTTAACCCATTTAACCCCCTAAACCCCTAGTAAACCCCTAACCCATTTAACCTTCTAAACCCTAAACCTATAAACCCTTAACCGCTAACCCCTTAAACCCTAAACCATTAAACCCTTAACCCTAACGCCTTAAAACCTAATTCCTGACCCCTAACCCATCTAACCCCCTAAAACCTAACCCCATTAGCCCCTAACTTTTAAGCCCTAAAATCCTTAACTACTAAATCCCCTAACCCTCTAAACCCCTAACCCATTTAACCCCCTAAACCCATAACCCCTTAACCCCTATTAACCCATTTAACTCTAATTCCCAACCCCTAACCCATTTAACCCCCTAAACCATAAACCTCTAAACCCATAAGCCATTTAACCCCTAAACCCTTAACCATTAACCGTTAAACCCTTAACCCATAACCCATTTAACCCCCTAAACCCTTAAATCCCTAACCCATTTAACCCCCTAAACCCTAAACCTCTAAACCCTTAACCCCTAACCCCAAACATCTAACCCCCAAACCCCTCAACCCCTTGATCTGCTAGGGGCCGGTTACCTTAATATTAACGGTGGTGTATTCATACTCCTTCTGAAGAACCAATAAAGGGTCAAGGAAATTGACCAATATGTTGTCAAGTTTTATCTTATCCATCTCTAGGGTAAGCTGTTTTTTGGCTAACTCCACTGCTTTTGATCTCAATTTTGCCAATTGCTTCCTTCTCTCATATGATACCCGAGCCTTTTCCTTTCTCTTCCCTTCTAATTCTGTAATAGTGTCATAGTGATGCCAGCCAACTTCTTTGGAAAGCCTTCCTAGCATACAATACTTGTGACCTGGCTGAAGCCTCAACGCTTTCAGAGCATCTGGAATGACCTCTATCTCCCCCAAACTCTCTCTCTCTCTCTCTCTCTCTCTCTCTCTCTACCCTCCAATCGTCTCACAGCTATATCCCTCCCTCTATCCTTATTTCTTCCCCTTTCCATCATTGTGTCACTATCTCCCTCTCTTACCCTTCTCTACCTCTCTCACTCCTCTCCTTCTCTCTCACTCAGTTGATCCATTCCTTCTCTCCCATATCCTTTAGTTTATATCCATATCTCCCTTGTGACTCCCCTTGTCTCGCCACCTCTATCAATCTATGTCTTTATAATTATTCCTTCTCATATATATAGAGAGTTAATATATATCATGACATATTGGGACCTACGATTGGGTTAATTCCACCTTGTTGGCAAAGTTAAAATGGTTAATATTCGATAGACAAAATGTAGATCAACTATTTCATCAAAAAGAGGGAACCATACCCTATATTCTTCCAGGCTATGCCTATCAGTCGCTTGGCCTCTTCTTGCTCTCACATGAATGTAGTGTTGCTTGACTGGTACAGAAGAAGGTTTTGCATTATCAACTATTTTTTTGGGACAACTTTTAGTTGTTTCAACACTGCTACATTCTAATTCAAGCTTATCCTTTAAACCATCTTAGTCTTTTGTACTCTCTTCAACTTTGTAGTGCTTTCCATTCCTCTTAGTCACATATGTTTCCTTGGTCTGTTAAGGGACAAGGTCGACAACATTAGGATGTTTTTGCAATAAACAAGGGTATTTCCAGGACACAGTCAGGTGGAGCAAGAGTATAAGAGCCAAATTTCTCATGATTGTGGGACACTCGAACTTAAGATTTTCTGGAGTAGTCATGAGGTGCAGTCTGGTTATTAAGACTTCATCAGATGGCCATTCTCCGGACTTAAATTGTGTGACAACATTGTGGCTGAGTTTGAAACTGGAGATTGAACATACATTTGGTTTGATTGCAATAGACATTTTCATCAATAAATGTAAAGCAATGGCTAACAAATACTATAAATTAATAAATAAAGAAGACATGGCAACAAGCAACAATACTTACAAAATTGTTACATTGAGACACAAAGAATAAGAAACTAATTTAACCCCTAACCCATTTAACCCCTAAACCATAAACCTCTAAACGTCCCTTAACCCCTAACTCCTAAACCCTTAACCCCTAACCCATTTAACCCCCTAAACCCCTAGTAAACCCCTAACCCATTTAACCCCCTAAACCTAAACCTATAAACCCTTAACCCCTAACCCCTTAAACCCTAAACCATTAAACCCTTAACCCTAACCCCTTAAACCCTAATTCTTGACCCCTAACCCATCTAACCCCCTAAAACCTAACCTCATTAGCCCCTAACTTCTAACCCCTAAAATCCTTAACTTCTAAATCCCCTAACCCCCTAAACCCCTAACCCATTTAACCCCCTAAACCCCAAACCTATAACCCCTTAACCCCTAACCCATTAAACCCTAATTCCCAACCCCTAACCCATTTAACCCCATAAAGCATAAACCTCTAAACCCCTAACCCATTTAAACCCTAAACCATAAACCTCTAAACCCTTAACCACTAAGCCTTAAACCCTTAACCCCTAACCCATTTAACCCCCTAACCCCCTAAACCCCTAACCCATTTAACCCCCTAAACCCTCAACCTCTAAACCCTTAACCCCTAACCCCTTAAAACCTATTTCTCAACCAGCCTAACCCATTTAACCCCCTATATACATAATACATAAATTATAAAGAAAAAATATATAAATAAAAAAAGAGATTAAAACTCCAAATATTTAAAATACAACATAATTTAATAGTGTAAAGTTTAAAACTCCGTTTAATAAAGCATGATGATTTAGTAGGGTAGAAGGATTACTATATGCAAAAATCAGTCCATTATTTACTCATATAACTTTAATTGCTTCTCAAAAAGATATGTTTTATTTTTTTTATTGTAAATATTTTTAAACAATCAAAATAAACAAACATTTAATTATTTAGAAATTATTTTAATTATTTAAAATGATTATAATTATTAAAAAATATTTATTTTTAAATTAATTTGAGTGGCCTTAAAAAAACACACGTGTTTCATTTCAAAATGTCAAAAATTTTCAAATATCAAAAGTTTTAATTTCCCTCGTTCATTTCCCTCTGGTTGCATGGTTTGTCCAAGGAAGGAGGGAGGATTTGATCCAAATCTGAGTTGGGTTGATAGAAAAATGCCAGATATCCTTCACATTCATTGGGGCCAATGTGGAAACCAGATCAGCTCCAAGTTTTGGGAAGTGGTCTGTGAAGAACACAGGATGGATCCTACTAAGAGATATCAGGGCACTTCAGATCTATAGCTCGAAAGGGTTATGGATATGTCTTCATACCTGATAGCTTCGTTTTTGGCCAATCTGGGCTGGAAAAAACTGGGCCAAGGGGCATTTCACGGAAGGAGCCAAGCTCATTGATTCTGTGCTTGATGTCGTTAGGAAGGAGACTGAGAACTGTGATTGCCTGCGAGGTATGTGTATTTTTCAGATTTGAATCCTTTACCTTGTGTTTTTGAAATGCATGATTTCATTTGCTAAAATGAGGTGGGTTTTTGTTGTGTGGGTTTTTTTTTGTGTACAGGGTTTCATAAAAATTCCCAATCTGAAGCCGCAGAGTGTTTTCATCCGTGTCTCTGCAAGTCCCAATCTCAAGCCGCAGAGGTACGATCTCATTCATGCTTTATGTTTTTCTTTCTTAATGCATGAAGTAAAATGTTGATGTGATTCTCTGTGATGCCAAATTTGATGATGAGTCTGATGCACATAATACTTGAAGCGAAATGAGGCATTTGTCTGAGAGGTTACAAGTCTTATTATTGCTAGCCGCCGTATGGTGAAAACAACTTGTTTTTCACTGACGGTCGAGTTTTACCCTTTTATGTATTTTTCGTTAAATGGGTTGCTTTGGTATGACAAAAAATGAAATTGTGCCCATCATCATGTTCTGGTGGGGTTTAGATTGTCCCGTACTTCTTAGAAACATTAAATATCAACATCGTGAAGAACGATTCACCAAAAGGCTTGAAGCCACAATCATGGATTGACCAGCTCTTGCAACATCTTTAGGTAGAAATACCCAAGGAAATAAAAAGCTGGTGAGTCATTGTTTTAAAAATAGTACTAAAGCCAGGTGCACATATGCCCCTAACTAAAAAAGTTTCGTTATTCTTGATGTTAGGTTTTCTTAGCCTATAACTATTTTTCAAGTTGTTTTCTTGGAATTTTTAATATCGGTCTCTGCCATATCAGGACATAATTGTTATGCTACATTAGAAGTTGAGTTATTTTGCCAAAATTGGAAATGTTAAAAATATGAGAACAAAATGTAGTTTTATGTTTATTCAAGGAAATTTTTACGAGGTTATTCAGTTTTACAAACGAAAATATAGTTACCAAAACGATTGTAAAGGAGCCTCCTTCATATTGGTAATGGAGCCTCCTTCATATGGGTTGTTTCCAGCGATGAGGAGGCTGCCTAGTAAACCATAATGTAATAATTTTCTTGAAAAAGATAAATCTAATCGCTTTGCTTGTGCATATTTCTGTCACAAGTTGTCAGGGTTTTACAATGTAAATCTTGTGTATTTGTATACCATTTTATTGTGAATGATTTAATTTGCAGACCTTGAATTCTGGGTGTGCTTTGATGATTCATTGATATTGAAATTGGAAAGGAGAAACGAATAATTCACTTCTGTAATAGTTTTGATTTTGATGTTGATTTTGAAATTAGGAAAGAGAATCGAATAAAACCCTTCCATACTTGTTTTGATTTTGATGCTGGTTTTGTAATTAGAAAGAGAATAGGATACCACTATTTAAGGGTTGATATGCTTTACCCTGCAAATGAGTAGTATGTATGCTGCTTTTCGGTTACCCTGCAAATGAGCAGTATGTGCTTTACCCTGCAAACGAGCAACATACAAAAATTAAATATCAACATCGTGAAGAACGATTCACCAGAAGGCTTGAAGCCACAATCACGGATTGAATAGCTCTTGCAAGATATTTAGGTAGAAATAGCCAAGGAAATAAAAAATTGGTGGCATTGTAGACTTCTTGCCATTATGCCTATACATAAGCCTAAATACAAGAATATGATAGGTATTGGCAAGGAAATTTCCAGACTTTAATTATCAACCACTTACCCACTTGTAATTGACCAAGTTGTCCACTTTGTATTTAAGCAATGCATCCCAACATTCCTTGCTTCTTCATCATACAAGGCATCGGTATGCTGATTACAGTGTTGCATTTGCAGCTATTATCCAGTATTCATCTGGTTAATTCCCGCAGAACTGTACCATTCATTATGAATATATGGGCTACAGAGAATCAAGATTGATCCCATCTAAACATTATATGCAGATGAGATATATTGCATATTGGTTGTAGTTCTTCATGTTATACTTTAAGAACATGAATATTGTTTCCATCACTCACAATGCGTACCTAAGGCACTATTATGGATGAAATTAAATTTATATCAATAAAACTAGAAATTTTTATAGAAAAGCAAACCATGAAATATTAATTGAACCAACAAGTTCGAGGATGGCTTAGGCAAAATAAAAGGGTCACTCTTAGAAATCTTCATTTGTAAACATTGTTATTTGCTCACTTGTCAAGCTTGTAAAAATGTACAATAAATGTGAGTACAAAGATCTTAGGTTCAAATCCTCGATTGTTTATCCATGAACACCTGCGTTCATGATGGATACAGGGGAGTGATTATTTTGGGGAAAAATCCCATAACTGACATTCTATTGATCTGTGTGTCCATGCAGTTGGTGACTTGAACCACCTGATCTCTGCAACCATGAGCTCTATGGTCTATAAATAAGGGTTTAGGGTCAGTTGTTCCTGAGGTGGAAGGATTAAGGTATGGGTATTTGGCATGATGGCCTAAGTTCTAGAAGCCAAAAGTCTTACCTAGCCATAACAAAAGAAAAATACAAAACGAACCTATCCTTTATGAACGAAAAATCCATTGTTAGAGTTTCTATGGAAGTTTAACACCCCGTTAGGTGTAAGCCATGATTGTCATGTCTTTGAATATTTAGGTGATGGGAAAAACTTCGAAAAAATTAGGCCTGAAGAGGATTGTGGAAGCCCACAACCAAGAAATTGTTTTATTTAGGAATCTATGATTGAAGGCTCCAGACTCCAAAGTATTTCGGGAATTAGGGAAGCATTCTGTAACATTAATATACATAATTAATATTAATGACTATATATAATTAATGAATTGAGGAAGTATAGTTCAAGTTTTGTATATGATGAGGAAGCTTTTCTTTTATGTCTTCCAGATCAGAGACTTAAGTGTGAGAATGTTTATTGGATATGGTTTGAATGTTCGAATTGTGGGTGAGGTGTTTTTTTTTTTGTTGGAAATCATAACCATATTTTGGTGAAACCTGGTAACAACTCATCACAGAATTTAAAGTTTTATATGTTGGTGAGACCTATATTAATTCGGTTGAGTTTATAATCAACACAAGCCAAGCATTTTTATCATAGATACAACTATAATTGGTGTAAATGGCATGGTTTTAGTTTTCGTTGTGGTTGAAGCTTGGTGATTCTAGGAACACCCTATTGTTGATTCATTTCCATTGGTTAGAGAAACCATGTAAGTGAAGACCAGACTGGTGGGTCAAGTTGATAGGCCACAGGAGTGGCACTTTGGTAGGATTGCCACAATTGAATATATTTCTAGCACAAGGACTATCCATAGGAGTAAGTATATAATACACGATAATATTAATAATAATGACTATATATTAATTCATTTTTTTTAAAATTTTAACTTATCGTCGGTATTGCAAGGCTTCCTAAGCATCGGTCTTCTGACGCTTTCAACCTACGAAATTTTTAACTTATCGTCGGTATTGTGATGCTTCCTAAGTGTTGGTCTTCCGACGCTTTCAACCTATGAAATTTTTTCCTTTATTTGCTCTTGCCACGCTTCCTAAGCGTCGGTATTTCGACGCGTTCAACCTACCAAATTTTTTTCCTTTCGTCACTCTTGCGACGCTTCCTAAGCGTCGGTCTTTCGGCACTTTCAACCTACGAAATTTTTTTCCTTTCATCGGTATTTTGATGCTTTATGAAGAGTGACATTTAGGAAGAGCGACGTTATAAATGTCGGAAAACATATCGTTGGAGTTGAAATAGTTAAGCAAGCATCGGTATTGCGACACTTTGCAAGTGTCGGTATTGCAACACTTTGCAAAATGTTGGAAAAAGTGTCGCTCTTCCGACACTTTATTGAAGTGTCAGAATTGAGACGTAATGGCTAAACTCATTTTGTCCGGCCTCAAACTGTTGCTCTTGCGACGACTATGTGTCAGAATAGCGACGAAGTGGCCGTCAGAAATTGGGCCAAATTTACTAGTGTCATGTTGTGATACATTGGAGCTATCCACATCTCATGATATGATACATTGGAGTTAGCCACATCTCATGTTGTGATGCATTGGAACTAACCACATTTTTCTGTGTTATAAAAATTCTCCAAAACAGATTTGCATATGTTTTCTCTTACTCGCTTATATACAAAACATATGAAAATTCCCTTTTAACTCGCATATGAATAGATGAAATGGTTCCAAGACTGATCCACATCACTTAACCGTATGTACTTATTATTATAGATATCCACAGAAAAATTTGTGTGTGATTGACAGCGAAGACTATGTATATATATAGTGGCAATATTCTTGTTTTTAGGCCGACCATCCACTAGCTTGTAGGCCAACTTAACTGTGAGTGTGAAGGTCGTCTTCATCATATATTTACAGCGTTGATATAAGAACTATTTCAATCCATTCTTCTATAAATTTTAGGACAAGTTCTTGGAGAATTCAATGATGACTAGGTTCTTCATATACATGACACTGAATACATTTAGAAATAGAAGACAAAACCTAAATAGACATCAAGAAGAAGTATATTAACCTAAGATAAAATCTTGTTCATTTTACCCATGAAGAAAGTAAAACCAATGTACATTTTATTATCTTTGTCTTCTTCTTTACATAAAAAACATCATTACATAGTCAATATGAAGACCGACCTAGTTACACTTTTCAACACTTCCTCTTAACTAGGGAGGTATTCATATAGGTACATGGTTACTTTCAAACTGAAGAATATCATAAGAAGAATCGGATTGGTAATCACATATGTATAACATCATATCAACGAACACTTTCCTAGTGCAAGTCCTTGAATAACAACCCCATATCTCAATGAGACAATAGGATACAATGCTGGCAATACACATGACTAATAGAAACCATAGTCATTGTCTCTCCAAGGTACATACCCCACCTAGGTGTTCACAGAGTATGAACTTCTTGGAATATTCTTCTCTTGGGTAGCCATTCCTCAAAGAATATCGGTCCACGACTACTCTTATCTTGAATGCCTTACCTCATTCTCAAAGAGTATTGAATGCTAGATTATTACCCAATCCTTCATTCTATCTTCCAGGTAATGACCAGAATGATGTGTCTATCCATTCTCTTCACATGGACTTCACTAAGACTTATAGCTATTAGTCCTGGTCTAGTGCATGAGACGTGTAATAGAGAATCACATATGTCATTCCCTCTCAATACAGGAAGGACAAACTTCAAGTTTATTCCAAATAAGAAGCTTACCACCGGGCTCCCTCTCAACCAGGGTCCTACAGCAGCGATCCAACTACTCATGAAGAATTCCTCCTCTCGATGTCATGGATTTCAACATTGAGGAATATTCAACTTTTGGCTTCATAGGGCACATATCATCCATCACTTTCAGTCACGATTCATGTCCACTATCAGAAAGTGATTCATCAGTCCTTCTCATATGGTTCACCATGCCATGCTGCTTTTCTTAGAATCATCTCCAAGGATCATACATCCTTTCTCATGATTAGAAGCCCTGCACAAATTCATCCAGATAAACATATACATATGGACTTTTAAAACAAAAGTTACCTCAGTGATGATCTTTCACCATGACATCTTCTTGTAGGCATAAATATCCTCTATTCATATTGACACATCTCCTAATGATATGCTTTTGTCAAGGGTCTTCTTATTTACCAGACTTCTGTCAGAGTCCATATTTCTTATTTTACTTTGAGGACCAAAAATTACTAAATCTTCCTTTCTTCCTGGACATGGCTGCAAAGGCTTAATTCTCTTCACTTAATCTTGTAACAAATTTGGCTTTCAATATTGTTTCCTCTATTTTACATAGAGACCCTAGATCGTGGAATGGTGTGGCTTCTATATTCCTGTATAATCCTGAAGTGAAGTTTCCCCATTCTTCTGGTAGAGCATTCAACACCACTATAATCATCTCAGAGTCAAACATTACTTCTCCCAGTTCCTGCAGTTGATCTCAGATTTCTTCTCCTGCAGTACTCACAGAGAATAGCTCCACCAATTTCTCATATATTCCTTTTTGATGATTTTAGATTTGATACCTCGGAGATGAGAGAGTGTTTTAAATATTCTATAAGAATCCTTTGGGCTCTTATATCTCCCTTCATGTATTTGGAATTAATTCATTGTCCTTGTCTTCCATGCAGGAAGGTCTGAAACCCTAACCAGTTTGATGCTTTCTTTGCAAAGAAAACATTTTTATAGATTCATATGAGGTCATAGAGATACTTACTTGAGTAGGGGCTTTTCTTCTTCTATCTGCTTCTCTGTTGAAGATGATGGAAAGAACTCCCTCTTCGATTGATTTCAAAGTAGGTGACCTTGGATCCTTTATGATCATGGATTACTTCAGAATGAAGTTGTCTTCAATAGTGTTGAGTGAATCTTAATGATGTGTCTTCCAACAATGTCTTCAATATCAAGATTCTTTGATGTTAAATATTACCTCCTCGATATGTGGATTGCTTGAATAAGGGTGAAATTCTTCTTGAGATGGCTTGAGGATTTCCTTGCAAACTTATTTGACCTTAGAATGTAGACTTTGAATTTTTCTTTAATGCTTTCTAGAAAACTGAATTTTGATCCTAGAGTGTCTCCTTGTCAAATAGCCTTTTGTCTTTAGCACCTTAGCTCTGATACCATGTTGAGAATTTGAAGGGATGGATATCAATACACGTTCTCTTCTTGATAATTACTTGTGGGCTTACTTGAGTTACTTATGTCTTGTATTCTTTATCTTTGTTAGTCTTTCATCAAGTTAACTATCAAAATACATGAGACACAAAATTAGGCTCCTAGATATAGGGAAAGACCTCTCCCTATTGGAGAATAAAACCCGCAAAGAATTATTCTTATAGATCTTGAAATGACAAGTACCATGACCCAGACTTAGACCCTTGACCTATGACTACCTTCAAGATCTTGTCACTACTTCTTTGGCTACCTTTAATGTTGATCCTTATTTTATGTGTTAACTTGCACTAGGTTTATTTTCAAATAGTACTTCTAATTGATTCAGATATTAGATCATTCGGGATCATATTCTTCACTTGATATCTTCTTATAGGATTAGTAATTTCCTTGTAGGAAGTTAAATCACAGATTTACCTTCCTTACTTTGCAGTAACCCTTACTTATCAGAAATATTGACTTCAAATTACATCACATAATGTACCGCATCGACATTTTAGAATGGTTACAGATTGACCATATCTTCTTCTCATCAATCCACATAGTTTTTCTGTTCAAGAGCCCATAATTGAATTCTTATTTATTTCATAATTATATTTGCACAATAGTCCACATTTGTCACTGTATATCTATAACCACAATTATTTTTAATTATGAGTTTGCAACCTCATGCTATGATACATTAGAGCTATTTGCATCTCATGTTGTTATACATTGGAGCTATTCGCATCTCATTTTGTGATACATTGGAACTAACCACATTTTTCTGTGTTATAACGATTCTCTAAAACAGATCCACATTTGTTTTCTCTTACTCTCTTATATACATAACATCTACAGCTTCCCTTTTAACTAGCATATTAATAGATGAAATGGTTCCAATAATGATCCACATCACTTAACCATCCGTACTTCTTATTACAGATATCTACAGAAAACTTGGTGTGTGATTGACCACAGAGACTGTGTATATATATAGTGGAAGTATTCTTGTTTTTAGGCCAACCATCCACTATCTTGTAGGCCGACTTAACTGTGAGTGTGAAGGCCGACTTCATCATATATTTCTAGCATTGATATAAGAACTATTTCAATCCGTTCTTCCACAACTTTTAGGACAAGGTCTTGGAGTATTCAATGACTACTAGTTTCTTCATATACATGACACTAAATGCATTTATAAACATAAGACAAACCCTAAATAGACATCAAGAAGAATTCTATTAACCTAAGATAAAATATTGCTCATGAAACCAATGAAGTAAGTACAACCAATATAAATTTTATTATCTTTGTCTTCTTCTTTACATAAAATATATCATTACATAGTCAATATGAAGAATGACCTAGTTACACTTTTCAATACTCTAAAGACAACTTCTTTACCTTCAACTAATTGTTATCTTTCTCTAAGAAGGAAATTATGAAATTATCCCTTGCCAAATTGTCCTTGAGTTCTTTGATCTGAGCATCTTTGTCCTTGATGATCTTCTGTAGTTTTTTATGCTCTTCACTGGCCTCCAAGTCTACTATGTCAATGTCATGATGGACGAGCTTCTCATCATCCAAAGATGTTCCATGATGTTATGGTAATCCATGTTATGGTTATGTGGGTTTGGTCCCTTCCTCAATATGAGGAGAAAACACAATTCATCTGCCTCTCTCGTATGTCTTAGTGACCTCAACCTTTCTCCTCACTAAAAATTTTCTAGGTGAGCCAACCTCCACATGTCTAGATGGTGCTAATGGTGAACTAGGGCTAGTAGGCTGGCTACTAGAAGGAAAAAGACATTTTCTTGAGTGAAGGTTTCCCAAGAGATGATATTATTTTCAAGCTAGTGTAAAACAATGATTTTGATTAGAGAATGGTGGAAGAGGCTGAGTTCAAGACCACTATACTTGTGCAAAACTTTTTCTGCCATCTTTGCCAAAATTCTGTAGAGGTAATAGGGAAAATTGAGTGGCTTTACCCTTGTGAAATGCATGATGAGTCTGAAATGATACACATATAGTCTAGAAAATCTTCCCTCACAAGTGTAGCACTTCATTATGATCTTCATAATTGGTGTACACTTCTCAAGGCGGTGCCCAACAAGAAATATCTTCTTCATGTGTTGTTGATAGTGTTTTCTGAGATAGGGTTGGTAATTTTGAATGTCTAGGTCTTGGTTTTTAAACCATTTCTCACCATGATTGGGTATCCCTGTGGCCTCAACCACTACATCAGTTGGTATAGTGAATGTAACCCCTGCAATCATGACCTTGTCCTTTTTGAGCTGAGTGGAAAACAATTTAGTCAATGTGGCATGGTATTTGACTTTCTCAACTGTCTCACAAAAAGGAAGACATCCTACCCTTTGAATAAAATTATTGGATAGTGGTGAAGACATAATTTCATGAGTGGTTAAGGTTTCATGTCTTAACAATTGGCCTCCCTTATTGTAAGGCCTCTTCTCCTCCATTTAATAGTTTGCAAGGGGAAAAACCCTAATGGGACAAAACAGGGGAAGAGAGCAAAGGGATAGGATGAAGGGGTTAGGGAAGGGATGAGTGAGTAGGAAAAATTAGGGAGATGTATAGGGGTCTTAGGGAACTATAGGAAGTGGAATGGAGTGAAATAGGTATGGGAATTAGGATCTAGAATTGTTACATAGTCTTAACTAGGAAAACTTCCAAAATATGCAGTATTAGGCTAGGGTTTAGGGTTTGGGGCTTAGGAAATGAAAATGAGAGAGATTGAAGGCTATGGGAGATGGTTTTGTGTATTAGGGAGGGTAAAAATACTATGGGAAGTTGTGTTGTCTTGCAAAATTTGAAAATATGTGCCAACCACTGAAACACAACATAGGGGGCCAATGAAGGGTTTACACTTTAAAACAATGAAATTGAGCTAGAAGGAGGGGTTAATGAGGTATAAATTACCTTTGAAATGATTTTGGATGCCTTGATAGCCTTAAAAAACCTTCAAAGTCTGATTTGATGCCTTTGGGAGATAAAAAACAACGTGTGGAAGAAAGCACGACGTGTAGCCTAGAAAATGTAGCATGGCTTCTTTGGTGTTAGGGTCCCGTGATTTGGCCGATTGGCTAGCCAAATGACGATGTAACATCAAACCAAGCTTTGGAGCCCAAGGACCTAGCCTTCCCGGACTCAGAGAGGGCTCTCTCTATAAGTGCAAAAGATGTCGGTGTGTTTACTTGCGATGTTCTGATATTAGGCTAGTTATGAAGTGTGTTTTTTGGTTTTTTTTTAGTTTTTAAGTTTGTGAGGGATGAAACTGATCAAATACATAAACTGGATGACAAGATGTAGATAAATTGGGCTATGGGGTCAAACAGATCAAGGAAGCTATGAAGTGATGATGTAAAGCTGCTGTAGGGCCGATTTGATTCACAGTAGAAGGGATCTCTGGGAAAAATGGATTAAATGGACAATAAGTTGGTGAAAGACAAGGGATTTTAAGTACAAACTAGTTAATAGCAGACATAAACATGTAATAGCAAGCCATTAATCATGCTAGGAATACTATAAGCTAATCAATACATAAGAAATCAAACATTCCAGCCATACATAGAGGTATAAGACCCTCTAACTTCGGGAAAAGGCTATCAGACTTTGGGGAAAACATATGAGACAAACTAACAACTCATAAACTATGCCGGAACACCTAAACATAGTCTCTAAGTCATTGGGCACTTGGACAAATAAGTTTTCATAGTTTTAGGCAAAGGGCTAGATCGGGACTAGGCCTCCTTGGTTCAACAAAATGATCAACAAATCAGTCAAAGAGAAAGTTTTATGGACAGAACTATGGTCAGCTGATAGGTAGGTAGGGAAAACCATACATCCTACTCAACATACATGGAATTGATGAATAAAACTTAGCAACAAAACCTTAGGTTACTAAAGAGCAGCTAAGAATTCTTTAGCATAACTAAGGGAGAAGAAAACATCAAGCTATGAAGATTCAGGGATTTTGAGGTGCCTCCATGGGCATGTCTCAAAATCAATCTTTACCGATCTATAGCAGCAAGAAAAATGAAATATGAGTGAAAACTAGAAGACAAAACACATTAAGAAGCACTATACCATTCTACCATGTCAAGGAATCCATCAACAAGCCTTCAACATTCCTCAAAAGCATCCAAGAGGCAATCCAAACATCATAACTCAAGTGTATTCTTCAAAGCTCATATGACCAATGCATTAATTCTTCTCTCAAGTTCAGCCCCTGATTTACAATGAGAACCATGGGATAAATAGGCTAGAAGGAGGAAAACCTCATGGAGCAACTAGCTATCCCATTGGCCAAGTCAAAATATCTAAATTTTCCCTTGAGGCTTTGCAAAGCCCAAGGCACAAAATATCTAATAAAATATCTAAAAAACCGCTAAAAACGGAAATTATATTGACTTTACATGATTTTCCCATGATAAAAATAGCCTAACGCACATTTGGGAAAAGCAGATTTTTGGAGTTCAAAAATTGCAAAAATACTTCATATTTATGCCTGAAAAAGGTCCCCTGACTTGCTGGATGCAAATGGAAGCCTTTCCCGATGTCGAAATGAGGCTCATGATGGCTCGTTGGAAAGATCTCTGTGTCTGCTTTCCAATGCAAGTGGAATCATCTCAATCTGATCTCTGAAAGTCCCTCAAAACTGTACCTGTGTGCAAAAACCCAGAAAATAGCAGGCTGCTGATAGGGCGGGCAGAATGTGCAAAATGAGGTTTTTTTTCGCCAATTGGGAGGGGCGAATGATCTTCAAATGCCCTGAAAATCGCTGGAGAGCTGCTCATGAAATTATGGAATCCATTGGTATCACCCTCCTCCCTTGACGACTCTTCAAACTGAAATGGCGCATTTATGAGTTTTTGGCGAAAACCCCAAAAAATGCCAAAAAACAAAAAGTTTTCGAAACAGGCCCAAAATTGGCATGTATGACCCTCAAGGGTCCATAGAGACATGTTCCGAAGCTGAAGCTAAAATATCGAGGGCTGATATGCTTTTTGCCTCTTTCCGTGCTAGGCGCCTCTCCTTCAATTTCTTCAATTTTTCTTGTGCCACCTTCAATTTGCGCCTGGCGAATTGGTTTAGCTTCCGAAAGTGAAGGGTTCTCCTCCTCTGTAGCTCAAGATCCCTGTTTTCCTTCTCAAGCTTTGTCTCCAAATGCTGGTTAGCCCTCTCAAGCCAAGCTTCCTTGTTTTCCTCAATTTCCCGCTCAAAGAGGGTAGTGAGAGGAAAAGCTTCGAATTGAGCTTGTTCTTCAGCCTTCTGTTTCTCCAAGGCTCTCCTAAGCCCGATGGTTCTAGGCCTCGTTCGCCTAGGCTGGTCCTCCTCTTCTTCATCATCAAATTCGCCGATAAGCTCTTCAATTCTTACTTGCGCCTTTTCTGCCTCCTTTTTGTACTTGATGGCCCTTGCCTCATGAATGGCTGCATGAAATTTCATTTGTTTGTTCTCAACCTCCAAGAAATTATTGAAGTTCCTTGCCCTTTGGAGATCTTCTTGTAACACCTCAATTTGCCCTTCTTTGTGAATGAGGATATTTTCAAGGATGCGTGCCTCATTGTCGCTGTCATCGCTTGGGATAGGGATGACAGCTGATTTACCTCCATGCTTGGCGCTTTCTCCAACTGTACTTTTGCCTTTGAAGGCCAATCTAGCGCTCTTTCTCCTTGGCAAGCTAGGAGTTGTCTTTTTGGGAAATTTCCTCTTCTTAGGGACAGTTTTGGTCACCATCAAGGAGGCAGCTTCAGCTTGCTGTCCTTCCTCAACATCCTGTCCAGCTTGTGGCTCAAAAGATGTTTCAATTGCTTGCTCAACCTGCTGCTCTTCAACCTCTGTCACGCTGCCTTTCCCCGACCATGCTATTCATCACCCTTAACTGGCCCAATACATCCAACCGTCGGGGCTGTCTCTTCAAAACTGTCGTCGTCGTTCATCAACCTCCTTTTCTCCCTGTGGCTCACTGCTCTCTTCTTCTCCTTGTTTACTTGGCTGCCCAGTGATCATCTTGAGTTTTTCAGGGGTAGGCCTACTAGATAAAGGCACTGGGCGATGGACAGGCTGAGTAGGAGACACATGAATAGGAGGGACAGTGGCGAAATCGGCATGGCTAATGAATAAATCCCATGAAACTCCTTTCTTCTCCAGCTGGTGTAAGAAAATGATCTTGATCAAGGAATGGTGAAAGAGAGAAGGGATTTGCTGAGGTGGAGCTTTCTTTTGGACAGTAGCTGCCATTTTTTCTATGCTATTGGACAAAAAGTATGGAAGGTTTAATTGTCTGCTTCTGGTAAAATGCATCAACAAGCGAACATGATAGGCAAATATTTGGCTAAACCTCCCTTCACAAGTGAAATATCTCATTATGGCCTTCATCAATGGAGCATAACTGTCAAGAAGATAGGAGAAAGGAAAAATAGCAGTGATGGTCTCTCTATGTTCCGGCTTGATGAAAGGTTTATAATCCTCCAGATCAAGATGCGCTTGTTTAAACCACTTTTCACCATGATATGGGATCTTGGTAGCTTTGGATACATACCTTGGAGAGATTTTGAAGTCAAAACCTGCTAACTGGAAGTGTTTGTCTTTGAATCTCAAAGCGCACAACTGTGTGAGTGGCGAGAAACTCTTGACTTCCTCTATCCTTTGACAGAAATCAAGACAGCCTACCTCATGGAAATTGAAAAGAACTGAAGGATGAGCATTGATGTCTTCTACGGAGATAGACTCATATCTCTTATGTTGTCCGCCTTTGTGATCTCGTTTGGGAGGCATTCTGTCTTTGAAATAAACCTTGGAAGAGGTAAACTGCCTTCACTGTATGAGGAATGCTCTGCTGGATATGAGACAGGCCACCAAACTGCTTGGACAGATATGGACACTGTGGTTTGGATGAAATGTAACAAAGCTTCCTTGAATAAGCCCCCCTCAACACTTATTAACAACAATTCTTCAAATTTGGATGCACTTCAGCTATGTATCCTTCTTAACAATGGCACTATATGTAAGAGCTGCTTTGTAGGTTCTTTGTGCACAGTCTTGAACAAATCCCCTCTTGTGATTTTGCTTAGAGGCCTGCTTGCACTTGTATTTTTGTCTTTGAAACCAACCTTCAAAAATTATAACCCTGCTCTTTTAGGTCATTTACCTTGAAACAGGCTCCTGTCAGCAGACTTCTATGGAGACCACACAGTGGGAAAAGAAATAGACCTTGTGGTTAGGTGAAAAAATAGCCCACTGTGTTTAAGAGAAAAACCTTTCACTTGTGATTTTTTAAGAAGTCAATCACTGTCTTTATAACTCTGCCCTTGATGTTTATTTGATCATCAATAAATGCCCAATCATCAATCAAATGCCCAATTATCAACAAAATACCCCGTTTCACCTTCAGAAAACTCTGTCCAACAATTTTCAGAATGACAAGGTAGTGTAATGAACAAGCAGACTTAGTTTAGGTGAAAAAGTAAATGCAACAGTGGTTTCAGGAAACAAACTCTCTGTTTTGTGAGTTTAAAAGGTTCACCAACACATCTATACCCCTGTTTTAATATCAAATGCAAAACACCAAGCACCCTGCCCTTTAGACAATGGCCATTTTTACTTGTGAAGTTTTGAGAAAATCAACACCACTTTGGTACTTCTGCCCTTAATGTCAAAATCTAGCCATCAACAATCTCTGTCTTTTACTATGATGTCATCTTTGGAAGTTTTCTGTCAATAAGTCTTCAACCTGTACTTCTGCTTTAATATCAAATTTCAAACACTAACAAACTGTTCTTCACAAAAAGGCTCCTTTCTTTGTGAAGTGTTAAGAGAACAAAAACTGCTTTTACACTTCTGCCTCCAGAGCTAGAAAGACATTAATTAAATCTGCCCCTCAATGTAACATTCACCCATAGAAAACTCTCTGTCAACAATTTTCCACAATGATGTAATACAGTGCAGGGGAAAACAGACTTAGCTTGGGTGAAAGAAACAGTGTAACAGTAATTCAGACCATATACTCTTGGCTTGTGATTTGTGAGATGTGCACCAATACATTCTATAACCTTGCCTTCAAGGTTTAAACTCTCATTAACAACCTCGGCCCTCTTTAAATTATCTCATCTCACTGTGTAGGAGACCGTGTTTGTTTTTTTTTAGCAAACTAGCAAGGTACGGGATTTTCAAACAGTTTTATCACCTATCAACACCTTGCATACGATGGGAGCTCATAAAAATACCTTGAAATTGGTGGATGCTCGCTTGAGAGGGTGCAAGAGACCCTGGACAGCTTGAAAAATGGGCGCGACAAACTCTGGAGAAAACCCGTCGCGCCGGAGGAAGGTGTCGGGTGGAACTGTCGTGTGGTCGGGCGGGCACCTACAGGCACGTCGCGCCCGCCTACAGGCACGTCGCGCCGACGTTAAAAGCCTTCACAAAACGACGCCCAGGCACGTCGCGCCACTTTCCAGGCTCGTCGCGCCGCCTTAAAACAGTGCAGAAAAACCTCAATTTGCTTGAAAACACGTCGTGATGCTTGGGAGCTGCGGCAATTTGTTTTTTTGATTTCACAAAAGACTTACTACTCCTCTATTTCATTCTTTTGATACTCCCTCAACGGTTATATTCAAAAAATAAAGACCCTGTGGCTATTTTTGAGCATAATGAAGCTTTTCGGTAAAACAGTGGCAATTCTTTAAATGATACAAAAATGTGTTTGCATCAAGTTTATCCTTTTAAACAGTGATAATCCTTCAACTTTGCTTTGCCTACTCACGAAGTTACATACAGGAGACCACCGGTGCCTTTGCAATTAGTTTGACAATTTCGGTCCTTAGGTGATTTACAAGTTTCCTTCTGGACTGTAAGTGCCATTCTACTAGCTGTTTCTTTTTATAACAGGATCCTCTGCTTGACAACTCACTGTGTCCCTTCCCTGTCTTTGTTTATTTGATACTATATCCTTGTGCTAAATCTGCCTTTTGAAATGATAACAAGTGTGTTTGTTTTTAAAACATATGAACAGGGGTGATTCATCATAACCAACTTCCTCTGCTTACTTATAAAATTGAATACCACTCGCCTTCTCCATCAGAAAAACAGACTTGTAAAATATGAAAACAGGGCCCTTGGGCAAACAGTCTTTATTTTGTTCTGATCAGTGTATTAAAACCCTTTTGGTCAATAGCACCATTTCATGACTGGACATATGTTTACTGCCTCCCTCTCTTGGTGATTGTTTTAGCAAAGAAGGACTATTTCATAATGCACCAAAAATATTTGAAAAGTTGTAAACACCCCTTCTTGAAAGGCGCCTCTTTTGAACTTTTGACATATGGTATTGTCTTGCTGCTTGACCCTTTCCTTAAGGAGAAAATCTTCTTTTTGATATCAGTGGCACACCTATGCTTAAAATTGTCTCTTTTTCTATTCATAGCATTGCATACCTGTCATCATGCATTTTATGACTCAACCTTGGTCACTGTTTACTTCCCTAGTGATAAATTGCTGCTTCTGAGTGTTTCACAAGTTTTTCTCTGGACTGTAAATACACTTTTTAGGTTGCATCCTTTCACCCTAGATTTCTTTGTTTGCTCAGAAGGATTTCCTTTGATTTCTGTATAGGTGATCATGAAAGGTCTTTATCCCATTTTTAAGTCAACTGCTCGCTTTGGCATTGATAGCATACAATATGTTCAATATTTTCCCCTTCCCTACTGTAGGTATAGTCAGACAGGGAGTTCCTTGAAACAGGAGTATCAGTATCTTTACATTATCAGAGCTGTCATTTATTTGTGTAGTGACCTTGTTTCAGTCTTTGATATCCTTCTACTGCTCTTTCTTGTATCAATCAGTTTCAGCACCTGTAGTAGCTTCGGCCCTCTACTCATGCATGGAGGAGGCTCTTCATTAGATAAGGTGTTTGAAGGTTTTTAAACAATTCTTTTCGAGACAGCCTTTTTCTGAAGGTGATGGTAAATAAACTACTTGGAAAACATCAGTCTTAGCACCTTCTCTTGCAAGCATCATTGTGTGTCAGCAGTAACCCTAGCCAGAGTAATACTGTCTCCCTGCACTGTCCTAAGGGTGATTTAGATATGTGGCTTGTTCATCTCATGATTGATTTACTTGACAAATAACCTTTGTGACTATGAAGGTCAGTGCTTTCTTGAAAAACCAAGAACTTTCTCTTGTCTGTGTAATGGCATTGGTTATCATCTGTTCTTATTTGATCTTGTGGATAGACAGGGTACTTATGCTTTGGAATTTTCACCAATGACATGCCTTTCTTCATTTCATCAATTCACATGATTCTGAAAGTTTGAGATGAGCTCCTTTATCAAATCAGACTTTCCTTTCTTTTGAGCTAGCATATTGCAAGCTCCATTCATGTTATGATCATCAATTACATTCATGAAATCTGAAGATATTGTTTCATTTTTTCAGTAAAGGTAGACCTGGACTTTTGCAACCTTCTGAGTCAACACTGGCCTGCGCCCTCTGCTTATGGATGAAGGAGGCGCCCTAACCCTCTGCTTGTAAATGAAGGAGGTTCTGGGCCTTGACAATTTACCCCTTTGCTGAGACAGTGGCGACCCTTTCTTACTGTGATTTTCATGCTGGAAAGAGCTGTAAGGTCCCGATGAGTGACTTTTGTTTTGCAGCTTCATCTCAGGCTCACAATACATTTAGAAGCAGCTGTTCCTCTAACTGTAGATCAAGCATTTCCTCCCGAGATGAAGTTATATTTCCTGCCTTTGTAGAAACCATAGAACACTGTGGAAAACCTACTAGTCAGCTTGAGATTGGGCTTTATGCAGTGCTGAGACCTAAGGAATATGATTGGCGCGACTTAAGGCTGTTTGTCAATTTCATTTGCAAAGTAAGGGATCAGTCATGGTAGGTCTGCTGCAGATGGAGGCTTTTCGGCTTTTTGATGATTGCCAAAGGTGAAATGTCCTAAAACGCCACTTCCTAACATAGGGGAGACTTTTGAAACAGATGTGGATTTTCCTTTTAAAGCTGATGGGCAGGTCAATAAGGCTGAAGCTAGATAGGATTGTGATATGAGGTTTTTAATGTTGCCAGGGGTGGACTGAATAGGTAGAAAGGCGAAAAAAGTTTTGGGAGGGTTTTCTGGATGACATATTGACATAAGGAAATCAGTTTCTAGAAAACTCAGCTGAAGATATAGTCATCACTAACATGTAAAAAATACTGATGGCTAACAGTGGCTCCTTTTGGGGAGGGCAGCTCCTCATCAGGAGGTGTCCAGAATTCAGATCTTTGGCTTATGAAGACCAATGCCTTATCCATTGGCGCAAAATTTTACCCTTCTCTTGATGTTCTTTCTGAAAAGTGACAGCATGGTTAATCATCAATGATACTTCTACCTACCCCACTATCTTTCCTAACATTTTTTCTTCTCTTTGGCGCATTTGAACTAGCAGCCTTTTGACAATGCATATTTTTCTTTTTGCAAAATGAACCTATCTATTTCTACTCTTATATCTGCCGGGAGTTCAGATTAAGCTGATGAACTCCTTCATTTTTCTACCTAAAACTAGATCGACTGTCAAGATTAAGCAGTTTGACAGGATTTCATTCTCTAATCTACAACATGAAATTCAAAAATGATCAAATCAGGATTAGGCAGTCTGATTTGTCATGCATTTGCGGCATAGAAGACAAGCTGCACACAAATGTTATTCTGCAACAAAGGAAACTAGACAAGCGGGCTAAGATGTACAATGTATTTTTCATCCCTCGCTTCTCTCTTTGGTTCTGTTTTAGGCATGTGGAACCAGAATCTCTCCCTAATCTAAGCTCTGTGATAAGTCAATCTTACAAAATGTTGACTATCTTGGCGCTCACTAACTTATCAGCAAATAAATTTAAACATGCTCAGCTATGATTAGGCTAGATAGCTGAACAGGACTTTGAAGTACTAGTAGCGGCATTTAGACTTGCGCGCTTTCCGAAGGACTGTTTTTTTTGGAACATGGGGCTTTACCACTGCTTTTTAGAAACTGCCCTCTTTTTCTACTTTTCACTGTTTTTGTATTTTCTACTTTTTCACTTTCTCTTCAAACAAACTACAAATGAAAAAAAGTGCTCACAAGGCTGAGTTTTAACTATCTACCTATCCTAATCTAAACTGTACACAACATACATTCATTTGGTGAACTCTTCTTTCCAATGTAACCAGTCAAGTAGATGATCAAATGGGTGATTCTAGTTTAGTTCTTTCATGATGTAGAAGTAATGAAAAGGCCACTCCCACTTGGTTTGTTTCTGGACAGTAGTGCTTAAGCTTTTTCTCATTCTTGGCAGCAACTTGTTCATGATAAAACCCACTACTCTTTCAGACTTCTTAAGGAAAACAACAAATGGATCTTGGAATAATGCCTGGTCTAGAGGTTTTGAGATATAGGATTCATTCAAGACTACTCTTTCAGACTTCTCAAGGAAAACAACAAATGGATCTTGGAATAATGCCCGATCTAGAGGTTTTGAGATATAGGATTCATTCAAGACTACTCTTTCAGACTTCTCAAGGAAAACAACAAATGGATCTTGGAATAATGCCTGATCTAGAGGTTTTGATATACAGGATTCATTCAAGACTACTCTTTCAGACTTCTTAAGGAAAACAGCAAATGGATCTTGGAATAATGCCTGATCTAGAGGTTTTGATATACAGGATTCATTCAAGACTACTCTTTCTTCCACTTGGCTATATTTGGGACCCCCTTGGTAAAGTAACTCTTCTTCATGATCACCCGAACTGTTAGACTCATCATGTATTGCAGTGTAGTTTTCATTCCAAGCTGATGTGTTCTGATTAAGTGGACTGAAAACTGTGTGGAGGTTATTAGTTTGGTGAGCAGGGATACACTGTTATAGTAAATTATCTTGAAAGGGTAGTGAGACAACTCTCATGTGTTTATCAGCCTCTTTTTCTTCATCTGCAATTTGTGACTCAATGGAACTTTGTGGTTGCAAATCTAGAGTTAAGGAAGATTCCGTGTCCAAAATGACTTCCTCAACTATTTCAGGAAAAGGCCTCTCATTTACAACATGCTCAAGAAATTCAGCATCTTCCTCAAGCTCATCATCAAAGCTGAAACACTGTTGATCTCCAATTATGTGAATGTTATCTCTGATGGACTGAAGTGAAGTAGAGAAAAGAGTCTGAGACTCTTCACTTACTTCCAAACTTTCAAGGCTATCCTCATCAGTGTCATATATGACCTGTAATGCTTGCTCACTTTTCTCAAGTTTATGAAACTGAGCTTCCTCCCAAAAATCAAAAGCTGAGTGTTCTGCACAGTTAGTGTCTGTTTGGAAATCACAATCATCAACATATTGATCAAACCTTGGAGAATCATTAACAAAAGAAATGTCATCAACCATGCACATTGGACTATCAGATTGCTTTTCTTCAAATTGATCTACACATCTATTTTCTGATTTATGACATGCAATATTAACAGGAGAAAGATTAGAAAAGTTGTGGTTATGTGAAGATTCAGAGGCTGTCTGTATGTTTATAAGTTGATCTATTTCCTCTTCAGTTAAAAAGGGAGGCATTTTCCTCTCTCCACAACAATCCTCTTTCTCTTGGGAAATCTGATTTAAAGGATGAATGTCTTTTTTGGCTTCACCTATGAGAGATGATGAATCATCACTCATGTCCTTCGAGAGATCCTGTGGGTTCTCTTTCATTTCTTGCTTGTTTTTATCTTCAACCAATTCTTTGTGATGTTGAGGATAGTTATCATGTAATTCATGAGTTTTTTCTGATAGATGTTCAGGGGGCCAATTTGCTTTTATGAACTCAAATGACTCCCAGCATAAAGGTAGAGATCCTACAGGTTTTTCTTTATCTTCTATCTTAGATTTGAATTCCTCTTCAATCAGCTCTGCTTGATTTAGGTGAGAGTTAACTTGAGCAGGGTTTTCCTGAATAATTGCTGAGAGATCTTTAGGATGCAAAATTTTTTTCAAAGTCTGGAATGATTTAAAGCATAAGGGTATAGATCCTAAAGGTTTTGATTCTTCTTCCATTTCAGAATCTGTGATTTCAAAATGGCTGATAGTGTCTTTAGAGCATTCCTCTAGGTTCTTTATTAGGCCAAAACATTTGACCTGACTTGAGTCAAAGGAATACAGGTTTTTGTAGGGTTGAGTTACTTCTAGTCTTAGGTTTTCCATGACTTCTTTAGGCATGAGGTTATGGGAGGCACCATAATCTAACATGGCATTATGTAATATCTTGTCCCGTATGTTCAGGCTTACATAGGAAGGAGAAACAGATCCTTCTTGATATTGACCTTCTATTTTCGGGCCGGATAAGAGCTCGGGTTTGTTTTTAGTTAGATTTAAAGTATTTGCCTTGCTCCCTATGTCAAAAACTTTGAAAATTTGAGATCTATACCTATCTACAGTTATTAGCTCAGTAAGGGGTATGGTAATTTTTATTTCGGAAACTTCCCCTTCGAAACTAAAAGGAGTTTGTAGTTTGGGCAGATTTGTTTCAGCTTTTTCGAACATGACCTTTTCTATGCTCTTAATTTGCTGACTCTGATTCGGGACTTTGTTTGACACCGTCGCCTCGGGAGTCTTTGTGGAGGTACTAGGAGTATTCGAGCTAAGACTTGTTTGAATAGCTTTATCTTTGTTTTGGTCAATTTTCTTAGCCATAATTTTGTTGCTATCCGTGGCTTTTTTAAGGATGGTGTCAGAGATTTTAGCAGTGTCAGGGCTACTCTTCTTGGAGTGGTCTTGGTTTTTTCTGGTTCTAAGGTTATACTACCTATGAGCTTCTATAATGGCATTATGAAAATCTATGGCAGGATCTTCGAGATCTTCATAGTCGGTTTCGTCCTGACTTGGGGAGCATAACTCTTGCTCTTCTGCTGTGGGGTAAACCTTACTCTCGTTATCAGAACCTATGAGTTTCCAATGATTTTCATCAATGGGTGCGGTATCCTTATTCTTTTCATCAACATAATTCTCACTAAAGGATGGTCTGATCTGCTGATCATTTCCTCTTGTTTTATTTTGAGACTGATCTTTTCTAAAGCCTTGTTTCCGGTTTTGAGGGTTTAGTTGGTTGTCCCTAGGAGGCACTTTTTCACTCATTTTTTCCCACATCTTTGTCATGGATTTGATCAGGCCATCTATTCTAGGATCTAGGGAAGGAGATGAAGTGGAGACCTTATCTCTATATGGGACTTTTCCTTCTAATCTAGTCCTGGATCTTTTTTCTGCTAAGTTGGCTTCTGTTTTTATGGCTATTTGTTGAATTTCCTCTAGGGTAGGGGGATCCTTGTCTCTCAGATGATATGTCATGTCTGGATCAAAACCCTCGGGGAATTTCACCAAGACTAAACCAAGTGGGGGTTTGAAATGAGGTGGGAGGGAGTTATACACACTGTTGAACCTAGTGCAGTATGCCTGGACACTTTCCCTATTTTCCCGTTTTAGGTCGTTATATTCTGACAGGATTTGAATAGGGTTCCTTCGGACTTCCCACGTGTTCGTGAAGACTTGGTAGAGTTCTAGGATGTTGTGGATGCTGTTTGGAGGCAAGCTTTTAAACCATGTTTTGGGTTCTCCACCCAGGCTTTGGGCGAATATTCTCATTCTGACGGTTTCGTCGTGTACTTCCATGTATTCAAAAGCATCACTAATCCTACTTACATGCTGTTGAGCCGTGGTGGTGTCTTCTCCGGTAAAGTGTGGGATTTTGTCTTGATATTTATTTGGGAGAGGAGCCAAGGGCGGTGGTAACACCAAAGGTGCGTACCAGGCTGCCATGACTGGAGCTAATGGATGATGCACAAGATGAGGACTAGTAGGCTGAAATGAAGTGGTTTGAACAGTGGTGGTTTGACCAGGTGTAGCGGATGAACTTGGACTAGTGATCTGGTTTTGAGCAGATCTAGGATGATAGGAGCCAAATTGATAAAGAAGCTGGAAATCAGGAGGAGTGGTGGGTGAAGTTTCTCTAATAGGACTCTGTGGTGGGTTTAGGGGTTCAAGATCTTCAAAGTTAATCTTACTATATGATTTGCTTCTGGGAAGAGCTTGTGATGACTCTAGCTCAAAAGGTGAATCTAGTAGGATAGTGCGATGTTTAGGTACAGATCTTGCTCTACGGATGGATCTACCAGTAGCTAGATGGTCAGTTTCAGAAGCTTGCCACATAATCTTTTCTGGATCATCTACTATGATAGGGGGATTTGGGTCTGGATGGGCTCTGGTATTGATTCTTCGTGAAGCCAGGTTTTAGATCCAGGGTTTAGAGAGAATGGTATTGGTGAATGTTTCTGGATGAGTGATTTTTCTAAAGTTATACTAAGGCGAAGGATGGTCAAAAGTAAAGGGATGGATTAATGGAGTCGCCAGGTGGAAATGGATTGTTTTTGTGAAGATAGCTATGGTCTACCGCCAAGACTAATCTGAGAATGTTTTGGATTTTCTGAATTTATGTGCAGCCTATGGTTTGTTAAAGTATCCTAGATTTGTTTCAACACTTTGCTAGGGTGATGAGAACAAAAAAGAGTTTACTCTAAAAATGGGTCTATGGACTGCTTGCTTGATTATGGTACCTAAAGACCAAAGAGTCCATAAGAGTTTGCTAGACTGTCATGTACTCAGTGTCTTACCATCTCCCGCTATGTTAGTGAGTGATGGGAAAGGTCTATCGGAAAGTAGCCTAGAGTTTGGTGAAATAGTAAGGCTTACTAGAGTTTAGTGGAGTCGCCAGGTGGAAAATTAGTTGTTTTGAGATATATTTGTATGGTCCACCACCAGTATTTGACAAAAACCAATCTAAAGGAGTTTTTTTGGGGTTTTTCTGAGTTTTATGTGCCTACAAGGTTTGGAAGAGTTTCCTATAACTGACTCATCATTTTGCTAAGATGGTGAAAGAGTTATTTTCTACTCCTCAAACAATCTCTAAGTTTACTAAGCTTGATTGAGACTTCGGGAGTTACTAAGTTGTACTTAGATTGCCACTAACTCGGAAGGTCCTACTGTGAGTGTCACTATGTTAGTGAGCAGTGGGATAAGTCAATCAGATAGTATTCTTAAAGGCTTCTAAAGATGAGGGAAACTAAGCTTTTAATCACTCAGTGTCCCACTGTGATCGCCATTATGTTAGGGTCCCGTGATTTGGCCGATTGGCTAGCCAAATGACGATGTAACATCAAACCAAGCTTTGGAGCCCAAGGACCTAGCCTTCCTGGACTCAGAGAGGGCTCTCTCTATAAGTGCAAAAGATGTCGGTGTGTTTACTTGCGATGTTCTGATATTAGGCTAGTTATGAAGTGTGTTTTTTGTTTTTTTAGTTTTTAAGTTTGTGAGGGATGAAACTGATCAAATACATAAACTGGATGACAAGATGTAGATAAATTGGGCTATGGGGTCAAACAGATCAAGGAAGCTATGAAGTGATGATGTAAAGCTGCTGTAGGGCCGATTTGATTCACAGTAGAAGGGATCTCAGGGCAAAATGGATTAAATGGACAATAAGTTGGTGAAAGACAAGGGATTTCAAGTGAAAACTAGTTAATAGCAGACATAAACATGTAATAGCAAGCCATTAATCATGCTAGGAATAACTATAAGCTAATCAATACATAAGAAATCAAACATTCCAGCCATACATAGAGGTATAAGACCCTCTAACTTCGGGAAAAGGCTATCAGACTTTGGGGAAAACACATGAGACAAACTAACAACTCATAAACTATGTCGGAACGCCTAAACATAGTCTCTAAGTCATTGGGCACTTGGACAAATAAGTTTTCATAGTCTTAGGCAAAGGGCTAGATCGGGACTAGGCCTCCTTGGTTCAACAAAATGATCAACAAATCAGTCAAAGAGAAAGTTTTATGGACAGAACTATGGGCAGCTGATAGGTAGGTAGGGAAAACCATACATCCTACTCAACATACATGGAATTGATGAATAAAACTTAGCAACAATACCTTAGGTTACTAAAGAGCAGCTAAGAATTCTTTAGCATAACTAAGGGAGAAGAAAACATCAAGCTATGAAGATTCAGGGATTTTGAGGTGCCTCCATGGGCATGTCTCAAAATCAATCTTTACTGATCTATAGCAGCAAGAAAATGAAATATGAGTGGAAACTAGAAGACAAAACAATATTAAGAAGCACTATACCATTCTACCATGTCAAGGAATCCATCAACAAGCCTTCAACATTCCTCAAAAGCATCCAAGAGGCAATCCAAACATCATAACTCAAGTGTATTCTTCAAAGCTCATATGACCAATGCATTAATTCTTCTTTCAAGTTCAGCCTCTGATTTACAATGAGAACCATGGGATAAATAGGCTTGAGGGAGGAAAACCTCATGGAGCAACTAGCTATCCCATTGGCCAAGTCAAAATATCTAAACTTGTCCTTGAGGCTTTGCAAAGCCCAAGGCACAAAATATCTAATAAAATATCTAAAAAACTGCTAAAACGGAAATTATATTGACTTTACATGATTTTCCCATGATAAAAATAGCCTAACGCACATTTGGGAAAAGCAGATTTTTGGAGTTCAAAAATTGCAAAAATACTTCATATTTATGCCTGAAAAAGATCCCCTGACTTGCTGGATGCAAATGGAA
This sequence comes from Pinus albicaulis, assembly GCA_034641835.2. Lineage (NCBI taxonomy): Eukaryota > Viridiplantae > Streptophyta > Pinopsida > Pinales > Pinaceae > Pinus > Pinus albicaulis. Next base: position 227,315,845 of record CM076580.1, read on the forward strand.
GCCTTCCCGATGTCGAAATGAGGCTCATGATGGCTTGTTGGAAAGCTCTCTGTGTCGGCTTTCCAATGCAAGTGGAATCATCTCAATCTGATCTCTGAAAGTCCCTCAAAACTGTACCTGTGTGCAAAAACCCAGAAAATAGCAGGCTGCTGATAGGGCGGGCAGAATGTACAAAATGAGGCTGTTTTTCGCCAATTTGGAGGGGCGAATGATCTTCAAATGCCCTGAAAATCGCTGGAGAGCTGCTCATGAAATTATGGAATCCATTGGTATCACCCTTCTCCCTTGATGACTCTTCAAACTGAAATGGCGCATTTATGAGTTTTTGGCGAAAACCCCAAAAATGCCAAAAAACAAAAAGTTTTCGAAACAGGCCCAAAATTGGCATGTATGACCCTCAAGGGTCCATAGAGACATGTTCCGAAGCTGAAGCTAAAATATCGAGGGCTGATATGATTTTTGCCTCTTTCCGTGCTAGGCGCCTCTCCTTCAATTTCTTCAATTTTTCTTGTGCCACCTTCAATTTGCGCCTAGCGAATTGGTTTAGCTTCTGAAAGTGAAGAGTTCTCTTCCTTTGTAGCTCAAGATCCCTGTTTGCCTTCTCAAGCTTTGTCTCCAACTGCTGGTTAGCCCTCTCAAGCCAAGCTTCCTTGTTTCCCTCAATTTCTCGCTCAAGGAGGGTAGTGAGAGGAAAAGCTTCGAATTGAGCTTGTTCTTCAGCCTTCTGTTTCTCCAAGGCTCTCCTAAGCCCAATGGTTCTAGGCCTCTTTTTCTTAGGCTGGTCCTCCTCCTCTTCACCATCAAATTCGCCAATAAGCTCTTCAATTCTTACTTGCGCCCTTTCTGCCTCCTTTTTGTACTTGATGGCCCTTGCCTCATGAATGGCTGCATGAAACTTCATTTGTTTGTTCTCAACCTCCAAGAAATGATTGAAATTCCTTGCCCTTTGGAGATCTTCCTGTAACACCTCAATTTTCCCTTCTTTTTGAATGAGGAGGTTTTCAAGGATGCGTGCCTCATTGTCACTGTCATCGCTTGGGATAGGGATGACAGCTGATTTACCTCCATGTTTGGCGCTTCCTCCAACTGTACTCTTGCCTTTGAAGGCCAATCTAGTGCTCTTTCTCCTTGGCAAGCTAGGAGTTGTCTTTTTGGGCAATTTCTTCTTCTTAGGGACAGTTTTGGTCACCATCAAGGAGGCAGCTTCAGCTTGCTGTCCTTCCTCAACATCCTGTCCAGCTTGTGGTTCAAAAGATGTTTCAATTGCTTGCTCAACCTGCTGCTCTTCAACCTCTGTCTGCTGCTGTTCCTCTTCCTGAATTCGATGCTGTTCATCAACCTCTAACTGCTGTCCAATGATATCCAACTGCTGCTGTCCCTCAAAATCTGGCTGCTGCTGCTCATCAACCTCCTTTTCTCCCTGTGCCTCACTGCCCTCTTCTTCCCCTTGTGTACTTGGCTGCCCAGTGATCATCTTGAGTTTTTCAGGGGTAGGCCTACTAGATAAAGGCACTGGGCGATGGACAGGCTGAGTAGGAGACACATGAAAAGGAGGGACAGTGGCGAAATCGGCATGGCTAATGAATGACTCCCATGAAACTCCTTTCTTCTCCAGCTGGTGCAAGAAAATGATTTTGATCAAGGAATGGTGAAAGAGAGAAGGTATTTGCTGAGGTGGAGCTTTCTTTTGGACAGTAGCTGCCATTTTTTCTATGCTCTTGGACAAAAAGTATGGAAGGTTTAATTGTCTGCTTCTGGTAAAATGCATCAACAAGCGAACATGATAGGCAAATATTTGGCTAAACCTCCCTTCACAAGTGAGCGCTTGATTGTAAAGATTATTTAGAACTTCATCCTTCTTGATTTTCTTTGCAAACCTCAACAAAATGATGTAGCCTCACCAAGAAGAATAAGCAGGCACAACGTAAACATAATTTTAAGCTATCATACTTTTAAAACAATATTCGTTAGAGAATGAAGAAGATATGAGGAAGCATCATAGGTTCATGATATGATTATTGAAAATCTACATTAGTGAAACAAATACAAAGAAGAAAAGAATCTAAATCTAAATTAATCTATCCCTAATCCTAACTGAATGAAAGGAAACATGACTAGATATAGTCATACTTCCAATGTAACAATTAGAACACTTTATTTAGTGTATGTATGTACAAGAAAAACATCAGTAACAATAATAAAAATATAATTGAACTAACATAAATAAATCTAAATGTATTATGTACACTAATTGCTAACATATTTACAAGAAGCAACTTATTTACAATCACCTTCTCCTGAAATATCCTTTGCAACTAAAATTCAATTGGATCATAGAAAGTTGGATGGATTTCCATTAATGATTGGAGGAGGTTCAAAAGTGAGGATAACATGCCAGATTGTGGAAATGCATTTTTAGATACAATGGCCTACATGAAATTGTAAGTCTTATGTACATATGTTAAATTATTAACAATATTCAGTATAGGAAAACTATCCAAATATATTTCAAATGTGTCAATAAAAAATGGATGGATGTTTGATATATTCAATAGAAGATCATTAATTTTATTAGATCGTTGGTCATACAATGATGATACACTTTCTTGTTGGCACTGGCTTTGAGAGGAAGGGATCAAGTGATAAGAGATGAACATCAATTGGAATTGGAAGAGTAATACCTTTTGATGTTTATCATTATGATTTGAAGCTTAATTATACCATTCAGGAAATGCATCAATTGAGCGTTCCATACTGAACTAATCAATATTCCAGCATAAGATATCTAAAACTGAGAAATATAGTTAGAAAAAAAATTAAAAAAACCAAAATAAATGAAGGAAAAATAACGAAATGAAATTACTATTTACAGTAGTAATACAATTATTGTTACAACAGAATTGGGATTTGTTTGAAGTAAATTTATCTTCACAAGCACTAGTACAAAATGGATAATTGGTTACTAAAAAAGTGACTAAAATTTGCATTTTAATGAAAAATTTTCAGTCGGTGACCAGTAGTAGCTAATTTACAGTATCTTATAACGCGTTGAACTTTTAATCATTTTTAGATTAGTCATTAATTGGTTATGTCAATTTTATCTTCTAGTAGTATATTGATCTAGGTGGATCTAGAGACACACACAGGACAAAGAGGGCTTATAGAAGCTCAAAAATCAAAGTGAATGAAACATAGGAAACTCATTTTTAGGTTGACGATTTCGTCTTTGTGATCGCAACGGTGCAAACAATTCATCAAACCGAGTCTGTATTGAGAAGTTAGAGCCAGTCAAAGTTCAGGGTTGACTGGGTGACTTGGGAAGTTAAAGAAGGCATGATTACAATGAAATCCATCCATCGGATTCTAGCCAGCTCTGTCTGGATTCCCCCTAGCTCCGACTGAATTTCAGGCGAATTTGTGGGACCCTTAATTTAACTCCTACGACAAAAAACCGAGTATTTTAAAAACGTCAATTTGTTTTAATAATAGCAAAAAAATATTTAAAAAGGGTGGAATTTTGGGGTCTAAAATGGGCCTCCTAAGGAAACTATAAAATAATAGTGGAAATGATAAAACAACATCTGATGACATCAGCAAATTTTAGAGGGAAAAAAGAAAAAACTAATTTTTCAACTCATATTTTCAACTTATCTCCCAATTTTTTTACTCAAATTTCGAGTGGGAGTACTTGATGGATGCAAAATTTAATTAATCATCCAAGGAGTATCCATGTTGCATACTTTTGATGGGTCTCGGTACACGAAAAATAATAAATATATGAAAAAAAGGATTGTAATCACGTTTTTTTATGTATTTCTCATTTTTCATGTAGCAGGGTGCATCGAAAGTATGCAACATGGGTACCTACTCCTTGGATGAGGAAGTAAATTTTGGAAATTTGAGTAAAAAATTTGGGAGATAAGTTGAAAATACGAGTTGAAAAAGTAGTTTTTATTATTTTAATATTTTTTGATCATTTTACCCTTTTATTTAAAAAATGGTGAAACATCTCCTGTGGTTGACATCATCCTCTTGAATCCTATTGGTTCTTATAAAGTTTATTTTTGTTGTACATTTTTCTTAGGAGGCTCATTTTAGACCTCAAAATTCCCCTAATGCCCGCCACCCCATTACACAATTAAATGAATTAAAATTTATGGGTTGGTGGGCCACAACTGCCGTCGGACCCCACGCACCCAACCGTATATATATATATATATATATATATATATATATATATATATATATATATATATATATATATATATTGATCCGATGGGTTGATCCGATGGGTCGTGACCCCCCCATACCCCACAGGGTCGTGACCCCCGCTCGACCCACGACATGAACCACACCACATACCCATATTATATGGTCTGGTGGTCGGCGGTCAACCCCACCACCCCAACAACTACATAACCCATGCCACGTATAACATATGCCACCATTATAACATGTGTGGGTTGGTTGGATGGGCTGCCCAATGCGGGTCCGACCCACACCAAAACTTAAAAAACATGCCCTCCAAAATATGTGTGTGTATTTTGTGGGAGGCGGGATTTGATCCCTCGACCTCCCTTAACCAATTTCTAATTTTTACCGTTACAACAACAAACTAAACGTTGGTTTAGCTGCCCGATGAACACAATTTAAACCCTTCTTTTCACCAGTGCGCCCAGGGTAGAGGTAGCCATGTGTGGGCACACATTTTGAGGCAGAGACAGAGGTAGAATGGTGACATGATTTTCAAGACAGAGAATGTCTTTTTGATGCTTGGAGAATCTTTTGATTCCGAGGTAAAATTTTCCTGTGTCAGAATGTATTAAAATTTATATGCATTTTAACCAGAATTTCACAGGGAGCGCGATGGTGCACCCATATTTGCCTTTTGAGAAACGATTTTGCAGATTCCCTGTGGAGGATAATCTTCAAGAATCTTGAGGGAATATTTCAAATTCCTTGGAGGCCGAAATTTTCCGGTGTTAGAATGAGGTCAACCTTATACTAATTCTTCTCAGAATTTCGCAAGGATCTCAATTGTTAGATCATATTCCTATTTTCAATTGCAGGTCGCTAGATTCCCTGTGGAGCAGCATCTTTGAGGAATCTAGGGGGAATATAAAAGATTCCTTAAGCCCCATATTTTCAGTTTGTCTGAAATCAGAAATTTGATAGTTGATTTTGCATTATTCGACGCCACAAATCTGATAGTGTATTCATATTTTCCATTTGACCATTCCATTTTTAGGCCAGTTTTCAAAGTGGAGTTGCAGGTGTCAACATTCAATGTGTGAGTAGTCATTTTCAGGATATTCGACGCCATGGGATTGATGGTACATCTAGATCTAGTAGTTTATCATCCTCTTCTTTAGATAGCTCCAGGATGTGAGGTATATGCAGTGTGATCATGTACTTCTTTGTCTCTTTTCCATGAGATGCATTATGTTGTATAGATCCACGTTTAATGTTTGATGTGGGATCTTGTTTTGTTCTTGATGTGAGATGTAATTTATATTATGGATTTTTTATGTTGTTCGAGACCCCTTTCTTTCCATGTTTGGTGGGATACCCTTAGTCACTATTGAGTGAGATTGTCATAATGATAGGATTCCTTTTTTAGAGTGAGAGTTCCTGTAGCAGAACATCTCGTGGAGAAATCCAGCCACTTCTACATGAGGGAATGTTCCTTGTATGACAGAGAAAATACCATCCATGTACATCACCACTTTTTCCAACACTTAATGCAGCAGCCTACACCATCTTGACACCAATGCCCGAAGACGTAGTCCCTCCTCGACGAACTCTGTTATCAATATCGCATGTTGCTAATGATTGTTATGTTCCTCTTCTCTACATCATGCATATGTTCATTTATGTTCATTAATGCTTTGATTAAATGCAATTCTAACACATCAGCCGAAGTAAAAGGTCTTGGTTTAAAGGGTATCAAATTTTACTCAGATCATATATTTAGTCATGAATTTGGTCATTAATTTAGTCATTGATTTAGACATTAATTTCCACTATTAATGACCAAATATACAACAAAATATATTACTATATGATCGCCTGAGATAATCAATTAATTACCAATGAAATATGACCAAAATGTTTGTGGTGTTATTAGATACTGTAAATTAGCTACTAAATAGTCATATATATGCACATTTTAGTCATCATTTGAAACCAATTAATGACCAAAGAAATATGACTAAATTTTGGTCGTGTTATAAGATACTATAAATTAGATACTAATAACAATATATATGAAAAATTTAGTCTTTATTTGTAATCAAAATTTATCATTTGCAATAGTCATTTATCATTTTTTGGTAGTTTCATATTCATTATATAAACGACTAATTTAGTAGTTTATATTCATTTCATTTAATTTCACTATTAATCATTATAAATTAATAATTTAATCATATATTCATTTTATTTGTGTTCATTCTTAATCAATATAAACTACTAATTTAGTAGTTTTATATTGAATTTATGTATTAATTAGTAATCAACATAAATTAATTAGTATGATTTTTCTACTATATTTAAAACATGTCATACAATGTGCATGTTCATCTAATATGAAAACACAAAATTGCATATGTTAATTACAATAGTAAGCAATATCAAGTTCAACTATAAATAGTTTCAACCACATAAATTATATTATATGAAATGTTAAAGTATTACAACTAGTTTCCAACTTAATATTGGTTGGCCTACAATTTGCACATGAAATGATGTTTCATCACTTCAAAACATTATCATTGTTTTTCCAAGGTATTGTGGGTGTGTTTCTTATACAGGATATTGGCTCCAAGGGTATCACAAGATTGGTTCTCTTCTCTCTCTCTTTTTGCATTTGTTGCTCCAGTGTTATTGCTGTCCTCTTTATTCAAGCTTCTTACCATCAATACTAAGTTATTTTTCTAAACATAGAAGAAGGTAAAATGCATATTGTAAGACATGAAAGACAGTGAATAATAGAATATAAAATAAAGTAGAATATAAAGAGTTTATATGACATATACCTCAACATTAGCAATGTCAAATCCATTTTTCCCCATACAAGCAAGAAACTCGAACAAGTTTTCTTCAGTTGGGTGATAGTGACCACTATAATGTGGAAAAATGAAATGTATAAACAAAGAAAATAAAATGTAACCATAGAAAAAGACACCTTAGTAACTTAGTATTCAACATCCAGGGAAAAATTAGGCACAATCATGCCAACTAAATTGCACATTAAAAATTTCAAGCTTTAGATAACTTGTGAAAAAAAATAATCTGAGGTGTGATGTTTAATCCTTATTGTTTTATTCTCAACAACATTTTATTTTCTAACACATGAACTTGATCAAGTATATAAAAATGTGGTCAAATAACAACATGAAAGTAAAATTTTCTGATAGTCATGAAAATATTTTAACAGAAAATAGTTATAAGGATTTCAATCAATATCGTGTAATACTAATTTCATGTTCATGTTTTGAATATTGTTTAAATAGACATGATACCAAGTATTTTCAATTTCATATTTAAAATACAAAACAAAATCAAAAGAAACATTCAAAATACAATCAAACAATAAAGAGAGTATATCATGAAATGAGCATTGCAATTATAATTTTTTTTTACCTGTCCACCGATGTCTTTTCTAGTATTCCTAAAAAAATTTCTTACCCACAATAACCATTAGGTGAAATAATCACAACATTAAAAACCATAGTAATCCCTACTAGAAACATTTCCAAATTCGATGGCTCAGGTGCCTAAACGATCTCTAACATCAAATGAATAATATCCAAGACATTCTTTGCATTGTATCCCATCCTTTTTACAATAAAATTTCCTGTAACCTTCCCACAACATAGTCAAGTAACAATCAAATGTTGGCATTGACATTTGTTTTTATCTTTTATATCTACAAAATTTTAATCCTATTTGTTTCAAAAACATATTAATTCATATTTAAAGGCTTCCTAGAATATGAGAAGGTATCAATCAAGTAGGACATCAAAAAAATTGAACTTAATGAGGTCATCCAACAATTTATATAATATCAAAATTTTTCTTATTGTGATATCTTCGGTAGAAAAAAGAACATATATGCAAAATAAAAACCCATACATTACTTATTTTCAAACTCTGTATATGGTGTATTCTTAGGAAAATTTTTAAGATGTTTGTTAGCATTTACCAAAGTGAACTGTATCTTGGTTAAACACTGTATCATTTCATTCAACATCAATTTCTGCAAGATAAATGTCACACATTATTCTTTCCCATTTTTCAACATGCTAGATATGATAAATTGAAAGTCACATAAAACCAAGAGAAAACCATTTTCTAACCAAAACAAACAAAAAAACAGGGCCTCTAATAAATATTCATTCTAATATAAACAGAGGAGAAGAGAGTGGACCATTTTTTCTGGTTTAATTTTCTTTTTTTTGTTATGAAAGTGCTCGAGATTCAAGAACCAAGAAATGTGAGTGAAGTTTTAAATATGAAAAAAATTATGTTCACCTTTGTAGACTTCTTCAAAATTATGTGAATGATGCCATTTTCGGATGTGGTAAATTCATAATAATTAATGGCCACATTGGATGCAGAGATTAAATATAAAAATTTGTGGACATGGCATGTATTCTAATTAATTGTGTTGCAATGACTACCGTGGGCCTCCATGGGTTACATGTCCTCATCTTTTTAGACTTGATGATGAAAGAGAGATAGCAACGGTAAGTATGGGTGTTCCTAGTTGGTATGGTGGATATCTTCAAACCAAGGTCATCATCTTAATGAACCTAGGTTCTGACATGGCAAACCTGGATCTGGGTTTGGTACTAAATTGCATGGAAGGACTTTAAGCCAATTTTAAATCAACTATGATATTTTAGCAAACACATACACTAAATTGACATTTTGCTTAAGCTAAAATTAAAAAATGGTATACATAAATCTACAAACATGTTCACATATATTCCAGAATAGTATTTCAAACACTCATGGTTAAAGCATAAAAACTAATTACATATATTATGGATATTCACAAGATACTCTTACCATCAGGTTTGATAATCTCACTTAATTTCTTAAATATCTTTAGCAACTACACCTATGGTTAAGGAAACAAATGTGAATTCACCCTCCTTTCATTTCTAGGTGCTTCTTCTATTATGACTGAAGCATAAGCATGAGAGGTATTTGCTGAGCCAAAACAAGTGCTTGAAAGAAAGCTCATATTCAAGACCTCAAAAGAAAGGGAAAATTCAATTGATTCCAAACATGGTCAATCTGGATTTACCTCCCAAAAGGAAGATGAAAGGTAAATAAAAAAAAATCAACAAACAATTTGAAGGGATAGTAAAAAAAATCACCTTCAGTTGAGAAAGATCTGATAAGGGCTCAACATTATGCCTTGAAGATTCCCTTGAAATCTTTGATACGATGTTTTGAATTCAACTTGAAATCATCGTAGATCCAATTTTGGCTATCATTGTATCATTAGGTGGGGGAGGTAAGGGTACCAGATTCTCCCAATGCCTAGGGGAGGTGCAAGAGATTCCTTTTGTCTTCCCGTGCTTTAGAGACTCCTTTCTAACCCTATAGTTGAAAGAATTCCTATACCTAGATATGATTCATTCTTAACATTTATAAGGATAGTCTCATGTTCTTGCAATGATCATTAAATATCCATAATTTCATAGAAAGGAACATTGAACACCATGAAAAAAATGAATTTTTTTAGCTATCAAAGTTAGCTCTTAATAGGAATTCCAAAAGGTCGTTGGCTGTGAGCGGCGAGAAGTTCTTTGTGGAAAAATGGAGACTAGGGTTCTATCTCTTTCATTGACGCCTTCTCTTTCCTTTGCAGTTCCCGCGCCGCAACAGATTGGGAGACCAAATCCATTTTCCTTAGCCTCAAATGATCTCGTCTCTGCGCCATATGCTCTGCTCAGTCCCTGTTATGCTGATCTGAAGCGGCCGTCGCAACCTTAAGAAAACTTGCAGCAGTTTCAGCTTTTCAAGGGTCCCTTTCGCCCCTCTGCAGCTCTTTATGCTGGCAACCTCAGCATTTATCACGATTTAGGGCCTATGAGCAATCTTGAATCGACAACCCCTCTCTTCTCCTTGCACACAGGTTGCAAAGAATGGTTTTACAAGCAGGGGAAGAACGACTGGATTTTTAACCACTCTGTTTCCCAGTCCTTTGTCTCGGATCTGTTTCTGTTTTTAAGTGACCATCTCTTTTCGCAGGGGAAATCTCCTCCCCATCAATGCCATGGCAGACTTGCTCTCGAAAGAATAAGATGGCCTGAAACTGTGTCTAGGAACCTCTTTGACTCATTTCAAATCCAAATTTCTCAACCTACAGGCAAAACCATCATGCAATGGGTTAGTTCTTTAGATTTGGTGCTGGATCTCAAACTGGATCTAGAACGGAAGATTAGGATCCCTTCAAGCCTTTAGAGACTTCTCTTTCAAGGTAAACAACTTGAAGACCTTCTTCCCCTCTCTACTTATATCATTAACAGAAACATCTCTTTGGTGTTAACCCTTCGTTTGAGAGGAGGTGCAACAGGACAGTCTTCCTGTGCTCCTCCTTTTTCTTACAAAGATGTAGTACACTCTGGGAACCCCAAACCCTCGGAAGCCCTTAAAACCAAGCCTTTTTTGGTTGACAAGATAAAGGAAGTTCCCTCTGTTGAAATAACCCATGAAGGTCTTGCAAATCAACTTCAAGAATTTGCAGAAAGAGCCATCATTTGCAGATTAACGGACTATGGCCGCGATCTCGGGATCTCTATGAATGGATCCATGCAAACTGGACTCATGATTGTAAGGTCAGTTTCTTTTCAAAAGGTTATTTCATTGTTCTATTTGATGACAGTAAGCATTATGAAAAGGCTTTAGAAGAAGGCCCTTGGTTCATGGGAACTGCAAGGCTCTTCTTAATTCCTTGGTTCCCAGATTTTGATCCAGCAACTGTAGTCATTACCAGGACACCTGTATGGATCAGGCTTCCAAACTTAATTGCCTATTTATGGCATGTTGCAGTCTATAAAGCTATAGGCAACACCTTGGGCAGTTTCATTATGGGAGATTATTGGCGGGAAAATAAAGGTCTCTACACATATGCCAGAATATGTGTGGAGTTAGATTTAAGCAAGGGACTTCCAGACCAAATCAATATCAAGATAAATGACTTTGTTTGGACCCAGACACTGGATTACAAAAATAATGCATTCCATTGCTGCCATTGCCACCAAACAGGGCACCTGTAGAACACCTGCCCATCTCTCCTGGAAAAAAAGAAAAAGGATAACCTCTCCAAGCCCAAGTCCAAATGATGGGATCCATGCTCTCCACCACCAGTCGTGGATTTTGAATCCTCTAGCTATGAAGATGAAGGTAGCGATGCAGAATTGGATCAAGCCCCTCAATCATTGGTCCCTTCCACATATGGACTGGCGCATACCTCTAATATAGTCATCGCCCAGAAACGTGTCCATATGACCTCCTCCTCTGAATCAGAAAAAGAGGGTCCCCCTTTGGAGAACCCCAGTCTTAAATTTTTTGTTGCTCATACACCCCAGGATGGATGGGTTGAAGTCAAAAAAAGGAAAGGGAAAAAGCTTCGTGTTGAGGCTTCTGCCCATTCTGGGTAGAAGTCAGTATTTTTGCTTTCCAGTCATATGTTGTAGCTCTTTGCTTGTTTCACTCCTTCTTCGGAACCGAGGTTGATAGTCCTATCATTTCCGGCTGCCGGTTTACTGTCTCTCTTGATTGTATCATCATCTTGTACCATATTTTTTCTTAATAGAATTAGTCCAATTCAGAAAAAAGAAAAGTTAGCTCTTAATATGGCATGATAAGGACATAAGAAAATCAAGACCTTATTAGGTTAATTTAATACCATTGATGGTTCATGTAAATACTAAGGAGACAATATATTATAAATTTTGTGAAGCATATATACAATAGTACCTAAACGAGTCTTGTCTTTCATGTGGGAGGCAAGGATGATTAGGCTAAAATTTCACTTACAATTTGTAACTGATACAAGCCACAACAAAATGCCAAAATGTATCAAGATTCAAGAAATCTACAAAATAAGTTATAACAAATAACATAACACATAACATGTTTGGCACTTGCTTCTTTTTCTTTGCAAATCCGAACATGTCTCGGAGCAACCTATGTTAGCTATGTCCAAACGATGCCAATTTTTCTTTTCATTTAAATTTCCAATCCAATCCTATGTAGCATTATCCAAGAAACTTGGCTCCTTCAGAGGAAATGAAAATTGTGTGTGTGCAATACAATTTAACCATACAAATTGGTCTTATTCTATAATGAAAAAATTTAAAATCACTATGAAGCTATGAAAATTTGGGGAAAATAAAAACATTTACAGATCAAACTAAATGCATGCATGTAACAAGTAACCCAATCTAAATGTGCAGATTTAGAAGTGATTGCATAATGCATCTCAGGGGTAGTGCAACTCACCCTCATTGGAAACCCCTTTAACACACACATACACATATAGACACGTGGGTCAAGGACATAAAGTTTACTACTAAAATAGGTGTCCCATGAATGTCACTTTCTCAAACAAATCCGTAAAATACCATCAAAGGGGGACCTTTTAATATTTTAAAGTATTCAAGCGCATATTATTAGAGTATTAACACTCCAATACTATAATTTAATGTAATCAAGTTTACAATATATTAAAATTTACTAAAGAGTTATTAATCGTAAATGTCATTAATTAAGAGGTCAAGATAAAACCATATAAATTATTGCAAAGAAACCAACTCTATTATCATGCACTTTAAATGAGCACGTTTCCTTATGAACCCAAGCCATAAAGGGAACTTTAGGAGTGGTTGTAAAAATTTCCTAGAGCTTTATGGTTATTCCTCTAGGCAAAGGTCAATTTATAAGCCTTCTACTAAAGCTATTAAGGCCAAGAACACCACAAATATCGAGGTGTTTACTATTCACTAAGTAATCAACACACCCCTTGCCTTGCACAATGAAGGAATGCCTTGAAGTGGCAATCACAAAGTGTTAGAGATTAAAGGTAGTGAAAAAATAGGTGCCTAGGTTATTGGTGGCTTGAGTTTTCTCAAAGGCACTGACATACATAAAGAACCTTGAAAATATGTGAACATGGCTCATATGGAAAAAGCTCTGTGATTGTTTCTATTAGCAATGGAAAACCCAAACTATTATTTAGGGACTAACATGATAGTCCAGGCGCAAAAAATAATGGATTAGATGTGTTCTTAGGGGTATGATAGAGTAATACTTGTGGAAGTACTCATAGATAGATCGGTATTTAACACATTTCAATCAATATCACTTAGGTGAAAAATAAAATCTTTCCTTTGGACCTGAGGTTTCACACCAAGTGTTCAACAAAATATTTGAACAGAAAGTATGTGACAAAAAAATTGGTAACAATGGAAATGTTAGTGGACCTTAATTTGAGAGGGCTTTGACATCAAAGAAAGATTTCAAGTTATTGTGAAGTCTATCATATGGAAAACCTTAATATTTTGGGTGAACTTTCTTGATTTTATAGTAAATACAAAGCAAAAACTATAGCTCATGCATATGATCCTTGTGGACCAAAAATAACTTTTGTTTGCAAGAAACCAACTTTATGACCCTTATATTTTGTCAAACATATGCAAAGACCCTATTCTAATTTTGGTGTTGTGCCTACTAAAAAGAGTGATGGGAAAACATGTGTTTTCATCCTCAGTGACTTTTTATTTCAAGGATAAGGTCTCAAATAAACCCCTACACTTCAGCTACTATAATTTGCAATCAATTTACAATATTTAAACTTATCAAAAAGTTATTAATCATAGGTGTCATTAATTAATGGATCGAGAAAAAAACACACAATGTGTTGCAAATAAATTCCCTCTATTAACATGCACTTTAAATGTGCATGTTTTCTTATGAGCCCAAGCCATAGAGGTCAACATGGTAGAGTTCTCTGAGTAAGAGGTCACAAAACTTCTCTCATTCTGTGAATCACATGCACCGATTCACAACACCTATATTAGAATTGTACAATTAGATCTATTCAAACTAGAAAAAAAAAAGTATTATGAAATGTATCTATACTCCAAAGGTTTCTTTATTATTCAATTTTGTTATCTAGATGAATGTCCCAAATATTTTGAAGAGGGTCCTCTAGGGAAGAGAAAATCCTTTTGTTATCTCGCAACTCCCACACTTCAACCCAACCACTATGTTAGTCACCAAAATGGCAGTTTGGTTTCATGTCCTCATTTCCCAATACTAGTTTGGAATTTATCAGTGTTTCTATATATTGTGAATACCTAGGGAACAAATTAAAAAAAAAATCTTGAAAATATTAAGTTTGGTTTTTTCACATATGCTTATGTGATATTCCAAATAGGAAAATGATAGTAATACAAGCAAATAAAACAATAATTCCGAAATATTAAAACACCATAAAATAAACCAGAAAGAGATGAGCCGTTTTATTAATGAGAAGGTGTAATACAAGTACAACAATGCTAAAAAATAGTAGCACTCAAGCCACCAAAGATGGCTAGAGTGACCCCCAAGTCCTCCCACTCAGAACATTGCGTACCTGCTTCTCTGTTGGAGACCCTACTGCACTGCCCCTACTAGAAATGGTGGAAATGTAACTGCTAGCTAAAAAGGGGTGCATAGATAAGGTTGTTCTAGTGCTCAAAAAATGCTAAGATTTGGAATCTCGACACTATGATGAAAAACCAAAAAACCCAGAAAGGATTTCCGGAAATGACAATAGCTGGAAATGCAACCATAGGGTTTATTTACACACTAAAGCTAGGAGACTACTGGGAGGTGGCTGAATTGATGAGAAATATTTTTTTACTCCTCCCAATAAAATTCCTGGATGAAGGGCTACTCCCCTCACTGAATGCCAAGCTAAGAAGCTTGGGTTATTTCTCCTCCAATACATATGCCCTCCAGAATTGCACAATTCCTGGAGGAGACTGCACTGCTGATAGGGGCTGAAGATTGGCCTAATGCGTGATGATGAAATGCAGCTCAAGAAGCTTTCCTAAGTGGGAACTCAAAATCCTCCAAGGATAAGGGTGGGATTTCTGCTCGGTAACACCCGTGTGCTAAACAACACAACAGACTTCTCTAAAAATATGAAGCATGCAAAAAAATATAAAATAAAATTAATAAAAAATATTTTGAGTGCTTTCTATGGCTTCCATCCCCTTCCTTATATGATTGTGATCCCTCACCCCTTTGGACCCAGACAATAATGATGCTACTCCCATGGCCACTAACCTCCATTATGACTACTCTATCCTCCATTGTCTCCACTACCTCTAGGATTGCGTTGTTGATTTTTTAAAATTGACCCCATCCACATGCACTAACCCACATTCACACCAAGGGGTGGTTTATTCATCTTGACCCTATCTAGATGCATTAATCCATATTCACATTATAAGTGGTTTTATTCCTATTAAAGGGATTTATGGGTCCCTATACCCTCTTATTCTTCTACCTTGTTGAAAAAAATAATAATTTAATATTCTAATTAGCTAAAAGATGATTAGGAATATTACAGTCCTCCTCTCTCAAATACTTCTTGTCCTCAAGCAACTGCAAAAATGGATGCTACAAAATATTCTCTCCTTCCCAAGTGGGATCTTCATCCAGAAGGTTCCTCCATCAAAACAAATATTCTTTGATCACCTGGTTTCTTAGTTGCCTCTCTTGAGTATCCAAGATAGCTTCTAGTTGTAAAACCAGATGGACCTCATCATCAATAGGTGGGAGCTCCATAGTGGCAACTGCATGTTGTCCAATGGCCTTCTTGAGGTATGAGACATGAAAAATATTGTGGATCTTACTACCAATGGGGAGCTCCAACTCATATGCTACTTCCCCAATACGGTAGATCACCATGTATGGCCCATAGAAACAGGGCTTAAGATTCTCAACCCCCTCTCCTTCAACGTAGACTTCTTGTAAGGCTGAAGATGAAGATAGACCAAATCATACACCTCAAACTGCCTCTCCACCCAAACTTGATCTGCATATAACTTCTCCTAATTTTGGGTTGTAGCAATGTTTTCCTTAAGAGAACAGAGTATATCCTAAATCTCTTGGATCCACTCTTTGGCTCTAGGAGCCTTGCTTGCACATCAAAAAATGATAAAGCATCATAATCATATAGAGCCCGAAATGGATACATACCGATCGACATATGAAATTTCGTATTGTAGAAATATTCTCCCAAGTGGAGCCAGCGTAGCCATGCTCTCTGCTGCACTGAAACATAGTCTTGCAAGTAGCCTTCTAGCCACTTGTTTACTATCTGTGTCTGACCATATTTCTGGGGGTGATCACTGGTACTCGATGTCAACGATGTACCCACCAAATGGAAAAGAGCATGCCAAAAGCCACCCATGAAGCGACTATCTCTATCACTGTTATGGTCTTAGGAAGACCATGAAGTCTAAAAAAATATCTAAAGAAAAGCTCAGCCACTTGTGAAGTAGTGTACCGTGAGGAGATGGAAAAGAAATGTGAATACTTTATTAGTCGATCAACGACGACAAAGATACAATCATTTCCCTCCACTGCTAGAAAATCGGTAATGAAGCCCATAAAAATTCTCTCCCATTTCCCCTCCGGAACAGGAAGTGGTCGTAAACCCAACATGATGGATGTTATCCCTTTTATTCCTCTAGAAAACTACACACTCCTTGATATGCTAGAGCACATCCTCCTTGAGACCCTTCCGTGAGAATGTCTCTCTGATGGCCCGATATGTATTTGTGAAACCTTGGTGGCCTGAGAGTGGTGAATCATGTGCTGCATGCAAAATCTTCTCCTTGAGCTTAGAATCTCTAGTTGAAGATCTGGTCCTAGTAGTAGTTGACCTCATCTATTACTCTATATCTCTCATCGGTCACCTGCCAATCTAGTATCTCACATGTGAATCGGTCTTTGGAATACTCCACCAACAATTGGGCCTTCCAATCTGAATCCAAACTCATCAAGGACAACGCTGTTGGTATTCATGATAAGGCATCAACTACCACATTTCTTTCCCTTTGACATATTCAATGTCAAAGTCATATGTCTGAATTTTACTAACGCATTTTTGTTGGCTCTCTTGCAACTGCTTTTGCTCAATAAAATGTTGATCAACGGTTGTCATTGATGTCAACCCAAGCAGCACCAGGGGCTAACCCAATTTTGCATGGGAATTTTGACTTAACAAATTAATATATTCTGGGCCAATAATTATTTTGATTGTTTCTACTTGTCGAGATGTTTCCATTGATATATGGCATGCCATGTAATTCTTCACGGTTTGAGAGATATTCATGTTTGAAGTTTGTACCCCTAGTTAGTGGGCTAAAACCCCATGGGGTTGGGGCATGGGTCATTGAAAAGTCATAATTAATATTTTTTATGCTCACTCCATCTCATCCCACGTTCACTTCTTGAAGCCCCTCTCTCGCTTAAGCATTCATATAAATTGTGATCTTCATTTCCTCCTTATAGGAGGGATTCGTCACTCTAGAAACGGAGTGATCTTGGAATTTTTTTCTGTTTTCTACGAATGTTTGACTGAATTTTTATGAGGGTGTAGCAAAATCTGGGAAAACATGATGAACAATTTCTATCAGGGTGCGCAATATTTTGGAATATGATGCATAGGATAAGGTTTTTACGAGGCGCTAAATTAAACTCAAATAAGTGACCCAGTAGTCGTCATAACTCTCTCTACGAGTATTGGTTGGAATTATGTATAAAGTGACGAGATATTTCACGATCTGCAATTTCTCCTATCAATTTCAGAATCAAATGAAGAAGCTCTGTTGACATGTGTATCTTGTACAAGTGCGCTCTTACGAAACAGTCCATAATTAGGGCATTGTGAGAAATTGGGTATAACTCTCTCTTGAAGAATCCAAATTGGGTCAGACCTGTGGCATTGGAAATATGACTCAGAGAACTACTATAGGACCAAAAATTAGATATTGAGGATCTTAAATAACAGAAATACACTAGATTCAATATCGAGCTCCTAGAAGACAAGAAAAAGCTAGATCATGTATTGTCAAGGATTGCAAAGGACCAAACTTTCTACAGCAGAAAAGCAAAGCAAGGTGCAGCAGAGGGTAGCATGAAAAGAGAAGCAACCAAGGTGCATAACAGCAGCAAGAAGTTCATCATATGAAGTCTTCAAGTGGGCAGCACTGCATACAATCATTGTAAAGGTATCATTGTACTTAGTCATTGTAAATACATTATTGTACAAATTGTACTAGTGTCTATCTACCAAGGGTTGAAGAGGCAGTGTTGGGAGGTCTAGTATCATCATTAGGTGGTTGTATCAAAGTTGGGGTTATGGACTAGTATATATTCTTCTTCTACATCATTCTATATCATTGTAAAGTGGACCATTTTCCTTGGTATGGGAGTCCATTCTTCTTTTATTCTTCTATAGGGTGGTAGGGTGGTGCTAGGGTGAGTTGTAGCTCATTGGGTGTTGGGGCATCCGTTCAGTTGACTACTAAAGAATCTCGAGTGTTGGAGCATCCATCCAATGGGATCTGGAGAAGAATGCTTTTCTAGATTCTAGGAAGTTGGAGCTTTATTTTCAATTGGAGTTTAATATTAAAGAATTATTAGAAAATCATTAGGTGGTTTTTGTCCCGAAGTGGGTTTCCACCTTAAAAAATGTGTGCATTTGTGTTCCTCTTGTTTACTGCTATCATTTTACAAACACTGATAATAATTGAAGATTAAATAATGCTCTAATTGAAAGGAATATTGATTCACCCCCCTCCCCCCTCTTAGTATTTACAACAATTGGTTTCAGAGCTTGGTTCCTTCAATAGTAGTTTAATAGTTGGAAGGAGGTCATGGAGCATACCCAGAATGGTGTACCTCTATTCAATGAAAATAATTATGCACACTGGAAAGTAAGAATGGAGTTGTATCTCTTGTCGCAAGGTTACGAAGTATGAGACACTGTTCAAAATGGATTTACATCAACCGTGGATGAACAAGGTAAGAAGAATTTGGTAAATGATGCAAAAGCAAAGAATATTATTATCAGTGGACTTATTGAATCTGCTTATCATAAGGTGTTGGGTTGTAAAACTGCCAAAAATGTATGGGACAAGCTTGAGAATATATATACAGGTGACTCAAATGTCAAAGAAGCAAAGCTTCAAATCTATAGAGAAAAATTTGAGCAACTCAGAATGAAAGAAGATTGCAACATTGTTGCATACTTCCAATACGTTGATGAAATGTAATGGAGGGATTGGAGAGCAGGTGTGAGAAGACTATGCTGGAAGATTCAGAACGATTACGAGGGAAGTTCAACCCAGTATCGAGTCTTAGATACGGTGATCATTAAACTCGGTAGGGAAGAATTACATGGAATTCCTGCTGTAAATGAACTTGATGAAAAGGGTTATATTAAATCTGTTTATGTTTGTTGCATCTCAAAACTAATAGGACAAAGCGGAAACTGTGAAATGACATACACTAGTGTGAAGAAAAGGAGATGATGATGGAAGATCTTCAGATGAAGAATATGCTTACTTTACGACAAAACTAAAACCTAGTAAGGGAAAATTCAAAGGTAAACTTCCATTGATATGTTTTGGTTGTGGTCAGGTTAGGCATTTCGTAGCAAAATGTCCAAACAAAAGTGATGGCAACTCAAAAGGAAATAACGGCTTTAAGAAATTCAACAAGCAAGGAAAAAATAAAGGATCCAAAAGGAACTTTCTCTCTAAAGAAAGGGCCAGCTCTCTCTTCGGAGTAAAGAAGGTAATGACAAAGAAAAACTGACAGAGGAAAGTGACTTTTACAGCCAAGACAAAATAAACAAGAAGTATCAAATAATGAAAAAGGAGTTATTATATGAATAAATTTCTGAAGTCATGAAAGCTTATAAAAAGAGCTCAATCTTGAGGAAGATGGATTTCAACACTCTTGAAGAACAAGTTCAGGGTCTCAAAATTGAGGTTGAAGAACAAAAATGTATTGAAGAGTCATTTCAAAATAAGTTGGAATAAAGCAACCAAGAAAGGGAAGCATTAGAAGCCAAAGTAGTCTCGCTGCGTAAAGAAGTGAAGAAGGGAAAAACTGTCCAAAACTATGCCAATAGCTCAAGGGCATTGAAAGAACTCATCAACAATCAACGATCTTATAATGACAGAACTGACCTCAGTTACAAAGAAGAAGAAGCTGGACCTTCTACAAAAAAACACAATGAACCTATGAGATCTGACATACATGAAGACTTTATTGGAAAGGATTCGCAAGCACATCCTTGTAAGACGATTCCTTGATGAAGATTTTCATCTAGGTACCAACATATTTTTCTTGGCTATTGTTATTCATGTGGAAAATTTGGTCATAAAGATGTAGAATGTCACACGTACCCTATGAACCAATACAATTCCAAGAGATTCTTCAAATATTAACCTCCTAGGGCTCAACGCTCTCATCAATAGATTTGAAAATTTAAGAAATAGCTGTATGGAATGTTACAAATGTATTTAAAATTTGGACACGCTTAGAGAAGCACTAGAACTTGAAAATCCTCTAGAAGAATCTTTGAAGCCATAGAACGAATGAACATGAAACAAGAAGAAGACCGATAATTGTGCTCTTGCTCTCAAGGCTCAAAACAACAAATATGTTTGGTATGTTGATAGCGGTTGTTCAACGCAACAATATGGTAGGGTGAATGAAATTTATCTAAGAAAGGGATGAACTATCCTTTGGAAATGATGGATCTTCAAATGTTATAGGATCGGGTACCGTCACTCTCGGAAGCAAAGATGTTATAGCCAAGAATGTTCTATTGGTCGAAAACATGAATCACAATCTGCTCAGTGTTGGACAAATGTGTGATCAAGGACACACAATGTTATTCAACTCCACAAAATGTGAAATCAGGAAAGGTAGGTATGGTAAAATTGTGGCTACAGCAAGTCGAGCTCCAAACGACATATATGTTCTGGATGAAGCAACTAAAGCATGTCTACTAGCTAAAGAAGATGAAATTTGGTTATGGCACAAATGAATGGGTCACATAAACTTTGAAAATCTTGTTAGGATAAGAAAAAAGGAAGCAGTACGAGAAATGCCGAAAATCTCAAAACCTTCCAACACACTATGTGAGGCCTATTGGCACAACAAGCAGACAAAATTCCAATTTAAAACAAAAGAACACTTTGCATCACATCCATTGGAATTGATACATTTTGATCTATCTGGTCCTGTGAGAACAAAAGGCTTAGATGGAGAATTATATTTCATGTTAATGATAGATGACTATACCAGGGTGATAGCCGTCACTTTCCTAAAGAAAAAATCTAAATAATTTGAGTGCTTTAAGATCTACAAGGAGTTGGTCGAAAATGAAACTGATCTGAAAATAAAGTGTCTAAGATCAGATAATGGCAGAGAATTCACTTCAAAATTATTTCAGCAATACCGTGACGAAAATGGAATAAAAAGAAAATTTTCAATATCACGAACACCTCAGCAAAATGGAGTTGCTGAAAGAAAGAATTGAATCATACATGAAATGGGTAGAAAAATGTTGAAGGACTCAAAATTGGATGAAAAATTCTAGGTTCAAGCAATTGATATGGAAGTCTTCATTATCAACCGAAGTCTTCTCAGAAATAATTGCAACAAGACCCCATATGAATTATGGAAAGGAAAACCAACTAATGTAAAATATTTCAGAATCTTTGGAAGCAAATGTTATATCAAAAGAGAAGATCAAAATTTGGGTAAGTTTGAATCATGTGTTGATGAAGGTATCTTTGTTGGTTACTCACACAAAAGAAAGGCCTATAAATGCTATAATCTAAGATGAAAACAGATAGTGGAGAGCATAAATGTTACATTTGACGAAGATGGTGTTCTAGTGAGTAATGATGAGGATCTAGAATCTTTGAAACTTGAGACAGAGGCTGAAAAAGACAGAGATAAAATTGTAGAACAAGAAGCAAATATCAACGAGGAAGAAGTAAACAATGATCATCAAGATATACCAGAACAACAACAAGAAGCTCCTCCAAGGAGAACAAAAGAGTGGATTCAAAAGAACCATCCATCAAATCAAATCATTGGTGACATAAATGAAGGTTGACAGCTTCGTTCATCACAACAAGCTCACGTTGATTTTCTAACAACCTTTGAGCCTAGTATTTTTTAGGAAGCCAGCCAAAATGAACATTGGGTAGCAGCTATGAATGAAGAATTGGATCAAATTGAGAAGAATAACACCTGGAATTCGTTCCACGACCAAAGGATAAAAATGTCATTGGGACTAAATGGGTGTTCAGGAACAAATTGAATGAAGATGGGTAGGTTACCAGAAACAAAACAAGATTGGTTTGCAAAGGCTATGCACAAGTGGAAGGAATTGATTTCGATGAAACATTTGCACCAGTTTCCAGAATGGAAGTCATCCGGATGTTTCTCGCCTATGCATGTTCAAGAAAAATCAAAGTCTAAAAAATGGATGTTAAGTCAACATTTCTCAATGGAGAATTAGAAGAAGAAGTTTACATTGAACAACCTGAAGGTTTTCTAATATCACAAAAATAAAACTATGTCTTCAGGTTAAAGAAGGCTCTATATGGCCTCAAGTAGGCTCCTAGAGCATGGTATGCTCATCTTGATGGATATCTACGTCAACAAGGGTCCAAGAAAGGTACTGTTGATAGCAATATTTATGTACAAATAGATAAAGATAATTTAACAATTGTTGAGGTATATGTGGATGATATAATATTTGGTAGCAATGATGATCGACTAAGTAAGAAATTTTCTACAAAGATACAAAGTGAGTTTGAGATGTCTTTACTTGGTGAGCTGACATACTTCTTAGGGCTTCAAATATCTCAGCAAGAGAAAGGAATATTTATATGTCAAGCCAAGTACATCAAGGAAATGCTCAAGAAATTCAAAATGGAAGATTGCAAACCTGTTCTTACTCCAATGGTAATAGGTTGCAAATTGAGCATAGACAACTCATCTAAGGATGTGGATCAGAAGTTGTACATATCTATGATTGGTAGTCTTCTATATGTAACAGCCTCTCGGCCAGATGTTATGCAAGCAGTTGGACAAGTAGCAAGATTCCAAGCAGCACCAAAAGAATCACATATTATTGTCGTCAAAATAATTCTTCGATATCTAAAGGGCACAAAAGAATATGGCTTGTGGTATCCCAAGGGTAACAATCTCATTATTCAAGCCTTTACAGATGCAGATTGGGCAGGAAGCATTGATGATCGTAAGAGTACTAGTGGAGCAGCATTATATCTAGGTGGTTGTCTCGTATCATGGTTGAGAAAAAAGAAAACTTCAATCTCGTTATCTACAGCGGAAGCAGAATACATTGCAGCAACATCATGTTGTACTCAAGTCCTTTGGATGAAACAAAATTTGCAAGATCTTCAAGTACAATTCAGTGAGCCTATTCCCATATTCTGTGACAACACTAGTGCCATCAACATCTCCAAGAATCCTGTCATGCATTCAAAAACAAAACACATTCCGATCAAATATCATTTTGTTAGAGAACAAGTCGCTAAAAATAATATCAAACTTGAGTATGTTTGTACAAAATAAAAAATTGTTGATATCTTCACTAAACCATTACCTCGTGAAGAATTTGAATATCTTCGTCAAAAGCTTGGGATTCTCCCAAGTTATCATTAGATTTTACTTTTTCAAGAATATAAAGAGGGAGTGGAAGTGTGTACAGGTCTGTAGGACGATTGTGTGCCAGCAGGAGTGGAAGTGTGTACAGGTCCGCAGGATGGTTATGTTTCAGGGGGAGTTACCCTTTGCCATTGATGTCAAAGGGGGAGAGAATGTTGTAGGAAGAGGTTCCATGATCGCAGGGGGAGTACTTGTGTTGCCATAAATGCCAAAGGGGGAGATTGTTGATCAGCAATTGTCATTGATGTCAACCCAAGCAGCACCAGGGGCTAACCCAATTTTGCATGGGAATTTTGACTTACCAAATTAATATATTCTGGGTCAATAATGATTTTTATGGTTTCTACTTGTCGATATGTTTCCATTGATATATGGAACGCCATGTAATTCTTCACAGTTTGAGAGATATTCATGTTTGAAGTTTGTACCCCCATTTAGTGGGCTAAAACCCCATGGGGTTGGGGAAT
Organism: Pinus albicaulis; assembly: GCA_034641835.2. Lineage (NCBI taxonomy): Eukaryota > Viridiplantae > Streptophyta > Pinopsida > Pinales > Pinaceae > Pinus > Pinus albicaulis. The sequence goes on from CM076580.1 coordinate 227,340,123, forward strand.
GGGTCATTGAAAAGTCATAATTAATATTTTTTATGCTCCTAAAATCCCTCCCACATTCACTTGTTGAAGCCCCTCTCAACGTAAGCATGCATATAAATCGTGATCTTCATTTCCTCCTTATGCAAGGGATTCGGCCATTTGAAACAGGTGATCTTGGAATTTTCACTCTAAATTTTTTTCTGCGAAGGTTCAAACGCTGAAATTTTTATTATGTGTAGCTGAAATCTTGAGGAAGCTACAGTAAAAATTTCAGATCAATTTGTGCAATATTTTGGGAGATATGATCTATGTAAGTCAGGGTTTTTCCAGGCTCCTGAAATTCATCTCAAAGAAGTGACCTTAGTAAACTCGTCATAACTCTCTCTCTGAGTATCAGATTGGAATTCCATAAAAAGTGAAGGATATTGAACATTATATAATTTTCTCTCTATCAATTTCAGAAACAAATGAAGAAACAGTGACACGTAGCACGCCGTACAAGTGTTCTCTACTGAAACAGTTCATAATTAGGGCATTGTGAGAGATTGGGTATAACTCTCTCTTCAAGAATCCAAATCGGGTCAGACTTGTGGCATTGGAAATATGACTCATAGGAATAATCTAGTACCAAAAATCAGATATTGAGGATATGAAATGATAGAGATATACCAGATTCAATATCGAGCTCCTAGAAGGCAAGAAAAAGCTAGATCATGTGTTGTCAAGGGTTGCAAAGGACCAGAATTTCTATGGCAGAAAAGCAAAGCAAGGTGCAGAAAATGGTAGCATGATAAGAGCAGCAACCAAGGTGCATAAAAGTAGCAAGAAGTTCATCATATGAAGTTTTCAAGTGGGCAGCACTGCATACAATCATTGTAAAGGTATCATTGTACTTAGTCATTGTAAATGATATTTACTTTACAGGCTTTTAACATGGTGTCTATGCCAGGGGTTGAGGGGCAGTGTTGGGAGGTCTAGGATCATCATTAGGTGGTTTTATCAAATTTGGGGTTATGGTCTAGTATATATTCTTCTTCTACATCATTCTATATCATTGTAAAGTGGACCATTTTTCCTGGTACGGGAGTCCATTCTTCTTTTATTCTTCTATAGGGTGGTAGCGTGGTGCTAGGGTGATTTGTAGCTCATTGGGTATTGGGGCATCCAGTCAGTTGAATACTGAAGAATCTCGGGCGTTGGAGCATCCATCCAATGGGATCTGGAGAATAACGCTTTTCTAGATTCTAGGAAGTTGGAGCTTTATTTTCAATTGGAGTTGAATATTAAAGAATTATTAGAAAAGAATTAGGTGGTTTTTGTCCCGGAGTGGGTTTCCACCTTAAAAAATGTGTGCATTTGTGTTCCTCCTATTTACTACTATTATTGTACAAACACTGATAATAATTGAAGATTAACTAATGCTCTAATTGAAAGGAATAACGATTCACCCCCCCTCTCAGTATCTCCAACAGAAAATACCGAAGACTGTTGTGATTAGTCTTTACTCGGAATCTGTTGCCTACAAGATACTACCTGAATTTGGCCAATGCATGCATAATGGCCAACATATCCTTGTCATATATGGGATACAACCTCTCACGTGGAAGAAAATTATGACTCTCAAAGGATATGGGATGGCCCCCCTACATCAAGACTGCGCAAATAGCCCCCCTAAAGCATCACATTCCAGCACAAAGGGTTGGGTGAAATATGGAAATACCAACACCGAAAAACTTCTCATCACCTCCTTGAGCCTATCAAAGTTCCTCTGCGCAGTTTTTGTCCAACCAAAGGCTCCCTTCTTGGTAAGATCTGTGAGTGGTGCTGCTAGTTGGGAGAACACTTCAAAAAAATTTTGGTAGTAGGTGCATATGCCTACAAACCCCCAAAGTTCTATTACATTCTTTGGCTCTGGACAATCCTGAATAGCATGGAACTTCTCCTCATGGACCCTTACTCCATCCACTCCAATGATATGGCCTAAATAAAGCATCTCTGTGAGCCGAAACTCACATTTGGAGAGCTTGGCATAGAGTTACTACTCCTCTAGAATGCGTAATACTGCCTCAATATGCTGCAGATGCTCTTCCCATGTGCAGCTGTAAATGAGGATGTTGTCAAAGAAAAACATTAAAAATTTCCTCAAATAATAATGGAATATGTGGTTCATACAAGAATGAAAAGTATTCAGAGCATTAATCAGCCCAAAGGGCATCACCAAGAACTCAAAGTGGCCATAATGACATCTAAATGCAGTCTTGGGGATATCCTGATCCCTTACCTTGATCTGATGGTACCCCAACCTCAAATCAATATTTTAAAAGAAATTTGATCCCCTCAGCTCATCCATCAACTCATCGATCATGGGTATTGGGTACCTATTCTTCATTGTATTCTTATTCAAGGCTCTATAGTCAATGAAAATCCTCAAGGTACCATTCTTCTTCTTCACCAAGACCACAGAAGAAGCAAAGGGACTAGTGTTGGGCTAGATATGTCCTAAAGCCAAGAGCTCCTGAATAGCTATGTCATTCTCATCCTTATAATATTTAGGGTGCCTATAGGGTGTGGTGATTACTACTTGGATCCCCTGATCAAACTCAATAGTATCTTCAAACCCTTGGTCTAATGGCCTTCTCGGTGGAATGTCCCCAAATACGTCTGTAGAATAGTGGTCTAGAATAAACTGCACATCAGAGTGGACTGATTTGTCCTTGCCTCCTACCTTTGCAATTTGTAGTTCTACTACCCATTCTATGTCTCCTCTGCACAAATAAGCCTCCATCCTATGTGTTGAGACTACCTGAGGTGAATAGGTGTGCATGCCCCTGATAATTTGGTGCTTACCGCTCCTCTTATATGTCCATTCCATCTCCAAATTCTCCCAATCCGTTGTGACCTTTCCTAGTGTGATCAACCACTGTACACCCAATATCACATTCGTGTCAGGAGTATTAACCACAAAGAAGTGATCAATCAATGTCTATGTCCCCAAAGTTATAGTTAATGCGAGAACCTAATTCACACACTGTATGGTTCTAGCTCCTAGAACCAAAACTGAGAATCCTTCAAAATCATTTGTGGGTATGCCTTTCCTCTGCACTAGTTAGGTATCAATAAAATTGTGGGTAGCCCCACTGTCTATCAATAACGACACCCTCTTCCCCTGAACTGTGCCTCAGAATCTCAATGTCATATACTTGGGAACTCCTCGAAAATATGCAAGGGCCCCTGTAGTTGGAGAAAATTCTCCATTTCCATCTCCTGGTTTTGGTGGATCCTCTCCTGGTGCCACAACGTTGGTGTCCCCTTCCATCTCCTCTTATTCTTCCTCTTCACTATCAGTGAATACTTCAATATAATGTGCCCTTCCAGTAGCACATCGATTCCCTGGTGCCCATGGTTCTTGGCAAGTGAAGCAAATCTTTGTCCTCCTAAAATATCTATAGATATCATCGCTGAGAGGTCCTTTTCCTTGGTTTCCTTTTGGGGGTGGAACCTTCATATATTCCCCTTTGAATGGAATTTGGGTTTTTACTGGAATGTTTCTCTTGCCCTTGAAAAAACATCTTGTAAGTCCCTAGCCTGCTCAATGGCATCTTGGAGCATAGCTGGTCTAGTGGAATTTACTAACCCATGAAAAGGTTCTGCTAGTCTATTAATGAACATGTATACTCTCCTAGCTACGGAAAGATCTAGCACCATGACAGAAAGTTTCAGGAACTTGGAGATATAAGTCTTCGGGTTTCCTGACTGCTTGAGCTTAGCTAGCTCAACAAAGTGTGCCTCTGGATTTCTTCGGTCAAATCTCTCTACCAATCTCTAGGTGAACTCTGCATATGCAGTCACACATGCATGTCCCAATTTATAGATTCTGTGGAACCACTATTCATGTGCTTCACCTTTAAGGTGCAGTGTTGCTATCTTAATAACTTCTCTCTCTTATAATTGGTTTAGCTAGAAATAAACGTCTAATTTTTCCACCCAAGCCTTTGTTGTGAATTTGGACAACCCATCAAAATCAGGAATAAATAATCTACCCATAGTACGCTACAAATCATTGTTCTTCATGTACCCTCCACCTCTATTGTTGTTACAGGGTCTTTTGTTATCTTTGATTTGGTAGAACTCTTGGAAGTTCAAATATTATTTGAACCTTTGAGACTGAGATTCATATTCTAGAAAATAATCACTGAGAGCCTCTTGCTCTTGTGGTTCTCCAGCCCCATTTCCTATTGCTAGGAAGGTAGGCATAGTGGAGCACTGGGAAACATGCTACACTGTCAGTTTCTCACACCAATGATGTGAAGTACCTAAAATTTCTCCATTTTGCAACCCTTTTGGGGTTTCCCTTTGTCTTTCCACTCTCATCTCCTTGATTTCTCTTGCGATATCTTGCATAGTTTGGAGAAGTAGTTTTGGAAACTCTTTCTCATCCATTTCTCCTGATATTGGAGACTTGCCTTTGTCTTCTATTTCTCCTTCTTTTTTGGTTGTATAGTAAAATTTTTGATATTTATTAATATACCACTTCTCCCAGTCTGTAAGACTCTTATTCTTATTCAGATGTCATAGATGTAAGTGCCCCACATGATGAGCCAAGGTTATGCTCTGATACCACTTTAATATTCCAAATAAGAAAATGATAGTAGTAAAGAAAATAAAACAATAATGCTGGAATATTAAAACACCATAAAATAAACCAGAAAGAGCTGAGCCATTTTATTAATGAGAAGGTGTAATACAAGTACAACATTTCTAAAAGATAGCAGCACTCAAGCCGAGAGATATGTCTAGAGTGACCCTCAAGTCCTCCCACTGAGAACACCGCATAACTGTTGCTCTTCTGGAGACCCTACTGTGCTGCCCCTATTGGAAATGTTGGAAATGTAATTGTTGGCTGAAAATTGGTGTGTAGATAAGGCTATTCTTTTTCTCAGAAAATGCTAGGATTTGGAATCTGGACACTATGATGAAAACCAAGAAAAAACCAGAAAGGATTTCTGGAAATGACAATAGCTGGAAATGTAGCCCTAGGGCTGATTGATGCACTACAACTAGGATACTGCTAGGAGATGCCTAAAATGATGAGAAATATGTTTTTACTCCTCCCAATAAACTTCCCTAATGAAGGGTTGCTCCCCTCACTAAATGTGAAGCTAAGAAACTTCGGTTATTGCTCCTCCAATAGATCTATCCTCCAAGATTGCACAATTCCTAAAGGAGACTGCGCTGTTGATAGGGGCTGAAGATTGGCCTGATGCCTCATGATGAAATACAACTCAAGAACCTTTCCTAAGTGGGCACTTGAAGTCCCCTGAGGATAAGGGTGGGATTTCCATTTGGAAACACCTGTGTGCTAAACAGGACAACAGACATCGCTAAATAGCTGAATAATGCAGAAAGTGATAAAAGAGAATTCATAAAAAATATTCATAATGCTTTCTATGGTTTCCATCTCCTTCCTTATATTATTGTGAGCCCTCAGCCCTTTGGTCCCACACAACAATGATGCTACTCCCATGGCCACTAACCTTCATTATGACTGCGTTGTCCTCCATTGTCTCCGCTACCTTCAGGACTGCGTTGTTGATTTGGTGAAATTGACCCCATCCACATGCACTAACCCACATTCATACCGAGGAGTGGTTTATTCATCTTTACCCTATCTAGATGCATTAATCCACATTCACATTAGAAGTGGTTTTATTCCTAATAAAGGGATTTATGGGTACCTTTATCCTCTTATTCATCAATCTTGTTGAAAAAAACAAAAATCAATATTCTAATTAGCTAAAATCTAATTACGAATATTACAGCTTGATCCAATCACTTCCAGAAGAAAACAGCTATGATTGACGAGAAAAACCAAAGTCGTGACTAGTTTCACATAATAAACATCTATCTTATTATAATTAACATGAGCAACATATATGCAACCTCAAAAGTACTGCTTAGCAAGGTTAAGAGGCCCAATATCCATTATATCCAAAAAAATAAGTTAATGCAATTAGAGCAACATTGAACAAAAGAATGAGGGGATTCTTTGCCACTCATTGCTAAGTGATTATATTTGTTGTGTACTATTGTATTTTGAAACGTGATTTTGGATTTGACTCTTAGTATTTGAAAATTTATATTTGTTGTGTATTATCATATTTTGAAACATGATTTTGGATTTGACTCTTAATAATGGAAAAATTGAACTTTTTCCATTTTAGTTCACAACTTCATGCCATGCTCCTTGGAAATTTTGATGTAGGTTGATATGATCCTATGATATTGTTGAATATGTTATTTTCAAGTCCGGAAAATCCGATCAAGCCTAGTTTCCAATCGAGCGAAAATTATTTCTACCTATAGTTATAGTCATTCATGTTTAGCTATATCCTTACTCCACATAGTACAAATATTTTGTGATTATAAATTTGATAGGGAACGTTGTTTCTAACTACCATTTTGATAATCCAACCTCCCATTTGAAATCTTAAATCCACTTAATGGTCAATGCTCTAATCTATCCTATCAAAAGACATGGTAACAATCTTAGCAATATGTTGAGTCTTCATGATTTAGATTTACAAGAAATTCATGACAACTTTAAATTATACAATGGAAACTCTTCAAGTCTTCACAATCTACAACAACAACTTCCCCACCTAGCACCCAAACCTTCAAGTTCTAATCTCAATTCTCCTCCATCCATAGACTAGTCAATAGTCACTACTAGGAAAAGAATCTTGAAAGAACAAAAATTGGTATAAAATAGCGTGAGTTTTGTGATTTCATTAAATGTTACAATGTTTAAATTTCATGTATAATATAAACACAAAGTAAAAAATATTTATTTTTCTATATAGGCTAAACAATCCAATCAACAACTCAGCTCAAAGCGACTCTAAAGTAAAGCCTTCCTCCTACAATGCAATCAAAATTACATCCAAACATTCCTTTCCCATCATAGTACTCGATGTTATTGTGTACTATGGTGCTTCTAAAAAAATATTATAGAAATTTTTAAATACTCCTTATGTTTCTTGACCATCTCTTGCAAAAATATCTTGCCATTCCATTTATGGTGCCATAATTTTGGCACTAACAAGGTTAATAAAAAAATAAGTTATGGACCCAACAATTGCATTCAAAAAAATTGAATTTTTTCACAACAAATTGAAAACAGAAAATCAAACAGTCTCTATGACCAACAATAGAAGGTAGCAAAAACCTTCGAATTTGACCAACCCCTTCAATTATTGTCAATAGCAAATAGCATTATGCAAACAGACACATTGAACACTGCAGGTCAATATGAAAAAACAAAATTTTGTTCCACAATTAAATATAGGATCCTAAAATGAAAATTTGACTATTTATATGATTGGCATGCATCACAATGAAATTTCAAAATGCCAATATATGATAACTGAAATAAATTATCATCCGTGCTCATGGAATTTGAAGCTTATAAGCTAGAAATACATTAAATGTCGAGAACAACAAAATATTTTCTAGAGATGTAAATTTAAAACAAAAAATACCATTGGCTTCCAGAGTCAAATTTTGATAACAACACATTTTAGAACAATCAAGACTACTAGGAAAAGAATATTGAAAGACCAAAAATTAGCTTAATAAGATCCTTGGTATAAAAGAATGTGAGATTTTTGGTTGCAGCAAACAAGATTTCCCCTATTTGAATTTCAATTCTCCACAACACAAACATTTTCAGACACAACATGTTTCATAAGAAAATGTAATTATTCTCATTGTTGCAGCCATATTAAAACACTCATGTATGCAAAGTTGTATTCCACATGCTACAACCACCAATAGATTGTGCCATCAATTGCAGAATGATTATTTCTCAGCCACTAATTAACATGAAAAATATCTAGCCTTAATATCTCCCAAAATCTGCATGGAATGTCAATAAGATATCTATTTACTTTGGATGACTTCCCAAAGTCTGGGGATGCATCACATAACATGGAATTACCTCTGATTGGATGCCAAGTCTAAGGAGAATATATTCTACCAAATTCATGCAAGGATAATATATTCTACCAAATTTGTCCGAGACCGCAATGAATGGATTATGTTCTCCAATTTCCAAGGGTTAACTATTGATAACAGAGGCATTATTAATGGGGAAGGCCATAAATGGTGGGCTGGTGATTGAAACCAATACCAAAACCATATTTTCGACAGTGTCCCCACATCATTTATGGTATATTCTATCTCAAATGTACATTTGAGAGATTTGAAGTTCAAGGACAATCTAAAAATCCATTTTGAAATAGCTCATTCAACACATGTTCAAGTCGAACTTGGAAATTGTTGCTCCAGATGATAGTCCAAATACATATGTAATTCACGTCTATGCCTCTTAACGTTCAATGACTCAGAATTAAAAAATTGCAAGAGGAGATGATTGTATTTCTCTAGTAACAAAGATCTCAGACATTGAGATCACAAAACTTGTTTGTGAGCCTTGACACATAATAAGTATTGGAAATATTGGAAACAAGGATTTAGAAGATATAGTTTTAGACATGTTTGTTAATGGATCTTCTCTCAATGGCACACAAAATGGATTAGTATGCATAAAAACATGGCAGGGGGGTTTTGGGTATGCCCAACGAATAATGTTCCAACATGTGAACATGATTAACATCTCAAAGCCAATTATTATGGATCAATATTAATTTGCCCCTCCAACGCAATGCCACACTCAGTTAAAACCATGCAACAAACATAGTTTCATTGTTTAAGCTCACAATGTGACATACATAGACATCACTGGCACTTTGACAACGAAAGAGGAAATAAAACTTGTGTGTAGCGAGATCGTTCCATGTACAAAAATTGTGATGGATAACGTAATCCTTTGCTTGGATAATAGAGACCCGACCACGTATTTATCAGCTAATGTGCATGGTTCTAGTGATGGCCAATTCATTCCTTCTGTTAATTTCACATCACTGGGCTTGCAAGCATCAAATTAATTTATTACCAAGAGTTATCGATAATCTCATTGGTTATGCAATTATCTTCATTTGTGCCATGGTGGTCATATGAAGTTGTTATTCTGATAAATATTTATAATTACCTTGAAATATGTGAATATTATGCAACTAATGAATCGAGTTGTCTTTAGTGCCACTTTTTGGAAGTTTTTTCCGATCTACTTTCTCCAAAATTTGGTAAGAATTCATTGAAATCACAAGCTTGATAGGTAAATCTTACACAATCAAAGTTCCCTAGGGGGTTTTCAAGGTGTTAAATCCATATATATAGTCAAAAAATCAATTTAAATAACATTAATTAAGATTTCATCTAAATGTTTTTCCACTGGATTCCAGCACAGGAAACTCAAAAAGTCGCACTAAAGACAACTCCCTAATGAATATGCATCAATTATGGTGGAGAATGAGGAGTATGTAAGAATTGTGGACAAAGGTCATAAGGATTCTGCTAATGGGTAACCCAAGTCTTACTAAAGACAACTGCCTAATGAATATGCATAAGCTATGGAGGAGAATGAGGAGTATGTAAGAATTGAGGACCGAGGTCATGATGCTTCTGCTCATGGGAAACCCATCACTAGGAAACTATGAGGATGATGAAGATCATTATTTTTTTTATAGAGAATCTTTGTTCTGAAATAAGAAAATCAGGGTGGGAAATCTGTCTATTATTCCTGAAGAAATTGAGTCTGATCTAGCCGAGTCCAGTGTTTGGGAGAGTGAGAGTGGAGCTTCAATGGTGGATTATCCATCATCATTCTGTAAAGTAGATCCGTCAGAGCATTCTATTGAATCTTTCTAGGTGAAATACTCAGAGAGGATGCACTTCTTGGATAAGCTTAACAACCAAAAAACCTATGCATTAGGGGTTTTTCAAAGCCATGAAACCTGAAAACCTAAAGAGGTGACTTCAAGGCCAAAGAATATATTCTGAGCAAGCCTGTGGTCACATATGATTCCCAGGAATCCTTGAAGAGAGTGAAATAGGACCTAGAGGTTGTATATGTTAGCCAAACTTAATTGTCCTAGGAGGCTCTACATTGGAAATATTGAAAGTTCCAGGAAGAGGCATTATATGGATCAGAGAAGGATTTGTTTTATGACCACATGGAAGATCAGTTTCAACAGTTTAAAGTTTTGTTGCAGAGGTTCCTAGATAATGAACAGTTTAAAGGTCCTGGGATTTGGTCAAAGGTTCCATGAAGGAAGTGGAGACAGAAGAAAATACAATAACAATAGCTCAAATGCTTAGTATCATGGAGGAATCCATAATGATATGCTAGGATTTTGTTAGGTCTGACAAGAACAAAATTTTAGTGCAGCACAAAATGTTGAATTGTTTGTACATAAGTCAAGAGGTAAAAGATCCCAATGACTCTACTCTCCTGCATTTTATGAGGAGAAGCGTGCATTGTAAGGAGTTGAAGGTGCGAGAGCTTGAAAGGAGAGGGAGATGATTGATAAAGAGGCTTCATCCTGTGGCCAGAGGAAAAGGGATAGAGATCTTGATGACCCTTGTGGACATCAAATTAGTATCCCAACTATTGAGGATGTCGAGGATCATTACGGATCATCAGCAATGGTGCCAGAAGGGACTCGATAAGCTTAGTATTCATAAGGGTAAGGTCCATAGACCACGAGGTACTATATTATTTCTGTATTGATCCTACATTTTATTTCAATACTTCGATTCTTTTCTTGTAGAATTTTAGATGAAATATAGGAGTTGAAAATGCTAACACTAAATATTTATGGAATGGGAAGCTCGGATTTAGGGGTTTCACAACATTATGAAAACGATAGCTGTGTTTTTTTTTTATAAATTATTTCTTTGGGAGCATGATGCTCCCTGACAGAAGCCATTAGAGCTCATATTCATGTGACCCAACTCCCTCCAAATATTTTATCATCTGAGGTCTTTGGGAAATAAAGAAAAATAAATCCCTTGCAAGAATGTCGAGCATCTACAAAGGAGAGACATACAACTATATTTACTTGCAAAATGGGATATGATGGTCCCATCTAGAAATTAAATTCTTGATGGCAACATAACTGGTTTGAAATCTTTGAAATATGGATACAAAATATACCCGCGTGACGCTTCCTCTGGTGCAATTGTGTGAAAACTTGAACGGTTTAGAAAACCTAATATCCAACGAAAATTGGTCACATTTCCCATATGTAAGTGCACCAAGCACAATTTTCTTGTTATCAACATGAAAATTGAGGAGAAAAATCTGAATTTCTTTTGCATTTTGAATCTTGCCCAGGGCTGTTTGCGATAAGTTGAGATATTTACCATCTCCAAGATCACAGTTGTGAAATTCCCCAGCTTTTACCTCCACACCCAAAAACTCCATTTGATCTATAGAATTTGTTGTGGCAGGTGATAATGCAGTGCAACCTCAATAAATAAAACCACATAATGTAAAACACTAAACCCTTTGTTTGATATTGCGACCTATTTGAGAATTTCATGATGAAAAACAACTCTCGAGCAATCTCACCCTTATGAAAAAAACAAAGATAGAGTATTGGAAGAAAAGAAATGGACAAAGAGCCCTTGACCTTTTCCTTCACCGACATCTAACCCAACCATGCTTAGTTTTTAAATCATAGTTTGAACCAGAAACCCGAACCAACCCCATTCACCGGGCAAAGAATTTTCCATCATGGGAGGCGGAGAACAGGGAATAATTTAAGATCGTTGGATTTCCTCAAGATCATGAGCAGTAGAATGAAATTTTATTAGGTTGAAAAAAAATCAATCAAGGTATCATGGAATTTGAAAAAGTGTTCATTCTATTATTATATTTATTTTTGTACGTGTTTTATTTGGAAGGGTTACGGGGAGTTTAATAATTCCAAAATGATTTATTTGTTTTTTAAATAATATTTTATTGACTTTTATTTAGTGAAATATATTTAAAAATTGTTGAATCCATTTTTTTTAATGTATATATATGTTTATAAGTATTAAAAAAAAATTCAACATTTAAATTATGAAATTTCCATCTATATCAAGGTTCTCACTTGCTAACTGCACCTTATTAAGCAATTTAATGTTGACATGCACACCATCAACAACTGGCAGCTATGCGACATCACTCCACCTGCTAATCAACATGTGAATAACTTAAATGTTCAAAAGAGTAATCGAGCCCTCTGCATCTACACCCTCTCAATGCTAATTCTCATGTCCAACCTCACACATAACTTAATGTTCGCCACCATTTTAACTCATTTGCTCAATCACCATATCCTACATTCCTCCTTGTGACCCTATGAAGCTCAGGGTAGTCGGCTTTACCATACTTCCATTATTGTTGTTTTCTAAGATTACATCCCCAAAAACTTTGTTCTCCAACACACTGTAATGGTGAGGTAACAAGGCCATGTTCAACACGGTAGCAAGGGCATAGGTCACCCTCTCACCTCTCCATAGTGTGATGACCACATGGTTCTCTTTGACCATGACATCCACGAGCATATCATGTGTAATGTAGTTATCCTAGAAGTAGTTAAGAGACGAATAATTGGTGACGCGCTTTGGGTTGTACATAATTTACTGGCTAGGCATCTCTAGGACCTAGATTTGGCTCGCACTCGTGTTGAACATCATGTGGTTGAATCTAATGCCTACACCAGTTGAATTAGAACACCACTTCATTGTCTCCTGCAAAAAAATATTATTAGTTTTCCTCCCAACATGACGTCCTCCACTTCCTCCAACACTTCGGACAAGTCTAGAGAGGAGAAACCATAAGACTTTCTCTCTCATCAAATCTGCTCTCACACTATGATTTTAAATCGAATTAAATTCCATGATTACCCGAAAAAAAATTTGTTATCCTTCCATTGAAAAATAAATCACTAGGCCTATTCCCTATGAAATCTCTCTCATACAGCAGAAAATTAGCTAAGAATTGTGGATACTTTACTGTTATTTCTAGGATCTACTGTTGAATCTTCAAAATATATCAAAATTAGTGCCAATTTTCTAACATGTCTCGTTATTTGTTGCATTGTAAAAATTATCCAACTTGATATCAAATGTGGTCTTTTCAGGATTCGCTTCCTCAAATTTCACTCCACCAAAGGTTAGACTCACCTGAGGGATCATTGCAACAACCTCCACTGACAACATCTCAATGTGATGCACCTTCAGATTATCTGTCAAACAAGGCACAATATTATTTTACTCTTTTGGGAAGAGGCTGGAAATGGATTCAACAAGCTTGAGAGTTTTATTAGAGAGAGGAAGCCTTAACCCATATGGATCATAGTGTGATGGAAATTTCAGTTTTTGGGTTTTGGGTTCCATAGAAAAATAATTTGGAGCGTCATATTGTAATCCAAATGGAATGTATAAAATTGATATTTGTTATTTATCTGTGACTTCATGTGTAAAATAAAGAATGGGATAGTTTTTATAGTATAAATCAGTCCCTAATATGTACCAAAATGGTAGTCCCATGCTTTTAAAGATGAACTAAAAGTTGGGAATGGACTCACCGGGTTTTTAATATATCGAGAGGAGGACAGCTGCTGCAAGGAGATAGATATTTCCAACCACAATGAGAATAGATGCCTCCATGGTTTTGAACCTGCAACCGCTAGACTTCATAAAACCTTGAACCTTAATAGATGTTATTTGACTTAAAAATCTACACTTTCTCGTTTAATATGATAAATGGCCTCTCATACTCTTCAAATTTCAATTCCATCCCTGCAAATAGTAACAAAATGTAACACAAATATTAAAGCCTAAACATACATGTGTGGCTTTAAAAAAAAATGGATTTTGAACAAGAGACCTGAGGTGTCTATACACCTATATATTGGAAGAATAAATGTGGAGTGGAATTGCATTGAAGTTAAAAGTGATACATAACTTGGTGCCATCAATGGACTGAATTTTCGACGGTGGCATTTAGTATTAGATCTGCTAGTGGTAAAACAGTAATTCAGAACTCTCCAAGATCTCATTTTCGTGGCCTATGATAAGTTCGTGGTTGGGACATAACTCAGATGTCATTTTCATTCCCTATGAAAAGTTGTGGTTAGGATGGGTATTGTAAAGCAACATTAAAGCTTAAAATTTTAAAAAGTGTTAAAATTTTCCAATGTGAAAAAATTAGATATGATATTTTATTTTCACTTACATATGATTTTAGTTGTATTTAAGAAACTCACATGTTTTTACATGTTTTCGTTAAGATATTAGGCATTATTTATTATAATAATAAAAATAAAAATAATCTAGTTTTAAGGTTACGTTTTTATGCAATTATTTTTCTATTAAAGTTTATGTAGGAAACATGTGAGATGTTGGACGGAAACAAGTGCTTAATCTAACTTGGTTGTGTTGAAAACATTTAGTTGTTCTTGCATATTATATTGGTGCAAATAAAATAGAGTATATACTAAATGGATTTAATATTTTAAAACAAGTGTTAGTTTATTAAAATTCATATGTTAAATTTGGAAGGAGTAGGATACATATCCTTCTTTAGGTTAAATATATTCAAATTGTTGCACCAATGGGGTTGTAAGACCTTATGTTTTCATCTTGAAAAAATTGATTTCTCTCCAAGTCACTTGCATAGTTTAGGTTGTTATAAGAAAATTAGGTGCTTTTGCTTAAGATGGGAACTTTTTATTTTAAGAAGTGTGATAACGTGGTTTCAATGAGGCATTAAAAGAGGGAATGAGCATGCACATTCAAGATGCTATTGTTATGTTTTGCTTTAGGCATGAGTGCACGTCTAAGAAGACTCTAATAAGGGTTGAAGAGTTTGTATAGTTATAGATGTTGGAGGGTTGTAGTCTCAGTTAGAGGTTTAGATTGTAAGTAATTTAAGCACCATGAGAAGTTATGTGAAGCAAAATTAAGATTTTTGATAAGATGCATGAAGGAAACTTGGTAGGGGTACTAATTAGTGAACATTCCTTGATCAAAGTTCATAACCAATCCTTGGCACTACCACTTTGCAAGATGAAGAAGAAATATGAAATATATGTGTAACCTACTAAATAAGATTTCAAGGTTGTTACAAACATATATAGTGGTCATGTCGTATTGCAAAATGAGGTTTTGGCCCACTCCCATTTTCAATAATATTTCAACCTTTGAATTTAATTCCCCATGAATGTGATCAAATTATATAACCCTAAATATTATAATCAGATCCATAATTCTAATCATCCTCTGATCCAATGAATAAGTGTATACGGAAGTATAACCTTTTATCCAATCTATAACAACCTTTGAATCCCCTATCACTTGTAAGTTTATATTGTTGAAGTGACACAATCAAAATGACTATTTCATATTATTGTAGTTCTTGCTAGGTAGTTGTATTTTTGTTCCTAGACTAAATTAGTCATACATGTTAGTCAGTTTTAGTAGTATTACTTATTATCTAGTCGTATATTTTAACTGGTGACTAAATTATTCATTTATGTTACTCATTTTCAGTTGGGTTTTTTAATATTGCTAAATTTTTGTAGTATTTGACTTGGAAAATTTGAGGTGGCTAATTTTTTTAGTCACCTAGTCCCTAATTCCACCATTTTCTTCTAGTGTGTTGTACTGAAATGGGACGAAGCACATGAGGAAAAGGGTAAACTCACTAAATTTCAGAAACTTTGGCTAGGGAAATATCATATTATGGAGAAACTCGGCCCATCTACTTTTATCCTCCAAGACTTGCAGGGAAGGAAGGATTCCCTTCATGTAAATGGGTATGTCCTTAAGAAATAATTTTCTTGAAAATCATGCTACCTTTTGTAAATATGTAAATAATCATATGTATAAGTTGGTTTATATTATAGATAATTTTGTTGATTGGACTTGTGCTTGGGTAGTATTTGTTAATAATATTTAATCATTTTTTATGAAATTCATTTAAAAAAAATGGTAAATTATCAATGAGATAATTATTATGCTATTGTTTCATAATTTTATGAGTATTAAAATCTATGATTTTGTCCTTGTTATTGAGTGAACTAATCATAACCTAAAGTTTTTAAAAGGGCTATTTTGTCTCATAACAAGCCATATCTTAGATATTTACTGAAACAAGTAAAGATTATGAAAATAGTTTATCTTCTTATGACTCTATATGTCATCCTCAACTCTGAAGGAACCATTTTACCTCCCCATCCACCAATTAAATATTTTTAGCGTGTAATTCAAAAATATTGAACCTAAAAGATAAGGGGTCTCATTAAGAGCCAAATTACCATGATCATGGTTACTGACGGTATAGACATTACCAAATTTTGTCACCAAGCCAGGGTAATGGCTTATATCCAAAAGATATAAGACAATAGGTCCCATCATGAGTCAACAAGTTCACTATCATCAATACTTGTGAATGACATTTTCAATATCTAGTCACCAAGTTAGGACAATGACTTCCAAGAAAGAAAATATATACAAAATTATGAACTAAAGCTCTCTAAAATCTATCCTAGTGGATGGGATATTGCTATTTCTTTGGTTAAAAGGTAACCCTGTCAAGGCTATGGACGGTTGTTGGTAGCAATGGCCATACTTGTGACATCAGAGTCTACATTAATGCTAAACTTGTAAATACTTTTTACCTCATTAATATAGCTAGTTTTAATAATTGGTTAACAAAGATAAATCAAGTCCTTCATATGAATAGGTTGTAAGGTTTGCAAATAGAAAATTTTCATTTTATTTTTAGAGATATTTTTATATAAAATTTTAACTTTAGGATACCGATATTCTCTTATTTATTCCTTTTTCCTTTGAATTTCATTAATTTTTTCAAATATAACTATCTCGTCCAATGTCTTGCTAATTATTGTAGAAAAAAACAACCCCCCGATTTGTTTTATTTTTCTTGTGAAGACATAATAAAAAATGGGGAACCTTTTATATTTTTTTTAGTTCTAAATAATCTTGATGTTTGCTTTAAAATAATATGAAAGGGAAATTGAACTTAAAAATTCTAAAGATAAAACTAAGGAAAATTCCTTATCAGGATTAAATCTTATCAGGATAGCTTTATCGGGGCCTTTTAATAAAATTTTATGATGTTTTGCCTCTTTGAGATCTGATCTCCCAAGGTTCTGAGATAATTTATTTATATTTATTTGAGTTACAACATATCAGGCCTCAGCTTATTAGGAATTTCTCATATCGTAACACTTATTTAAAACAACTTATGAGATTAATGTTCTTCGAGTATTATTATATGTCAAAACTTATGTATTTAAAAATTGTTGCATCTCGGACTTCGCATCCCAGGAGGCTTACATATCAGAAATTCCCAGCATCATAACATTTGTATCTCATATGCCCTCAAATCTCAGAATATTTTGTATCACTACCTTTGCATATCATACCTTCCACATCTAGGAAGATTTCATATCACAGTCTCAAATCTCAGATCTTTACACATCAGGAAAACCTTATATCGAAACTCTATTTTAATTCCCCTCCGATATTATCTGTTCTGATATCTTATATGCCATGATCATATGGTCCCGTTTCCATTAATTTAAGTGATTTACTGTTTTTATTATTAAGTCTTTAATGAATTAAAATATCACATTTATTAAACTTTGGTTTTCCTAATTTTTTTTTAATAAAGTATCTTTACAGATTATCACCATTTTTTATGGTGTCCGTGAGTGTTGTAAAAAGTTTTTCTTCTAAGTCTCCGTTTTTGTTTCCTATATGAAAGATTAGATTCTCAATTTTCAAAAGATATGAAGAAAGGTAGTAAAGCAAAGACGAAGGTTCCATAACAGCAACTTGCTGGTCCATTGCTTGAAGATGTAGATGATAAATCTCTAGTTGCAGGATTGTTCTTACATACTATATGTACTATATATGTCATAATTCCTTCATGGGAATCAATTTATCAATTCTATGAAAGTGAGAATCCCAAAGTTACTATTAAAACAATTATAGCTGATGAAAACACCCTTGTCTTGAAAGCCACTTGAAGCATTATTGCCAACTCTTTCCTTCACAAAATTATAGCTAGGCCACGATTATTTACTTACACAGACATGGTTCGTTGGGTGGTATAGAATTTGGATATTTCCTATAAACGCATTCATACTAAAAAGAGACAGTAATTGGGTCTTTTACCAGAAAGGATTTACAGAGCATGCATCATTTTCCAAATCATCGGTATATTTATAATAATGAGTATTTAGAGGCTTTCATTAAGGAGAATTGGCACACATAAGAAGAAATCATACAATGGATACAGAACCCAAAAAATCATAAAGCAGAGGAAACCGATAAGTACTCACTCGATTCCCTCGCTATTCCTTTCTCCCAAGTTGCAGTTATGATGTGCTGGCTGCATGCACTATGTAATTTGTGTCAAAATTCCTTGACACCTAGATACCTCTAATTGATGGGGCTTCTAAAAGATATATATTAGACTGGGCTACTATGCTTTCAAATAATTTAGCTTCTCATATCTTAGCATTTCAACAAGCTAGGAATATTTTTGAAGATATGTTATGGATGAATTATGTTTTTCTATGGATTTTCCTACTATGGGTTGGAAATGGACCATTTAGGATCCCAATACTATCCACATTTACCATGACCTCTTATGGGAATATAATTGTCTTTACCATCTCTACCAGATTTTTCACAGGGTTATGATTCCAATTTATGAAGCCATATTTTGTCTCGGCCACCTAGAATGTCATAGGAAGATATCAATGACCTTCAAAGGGTCGAAAATTGGTTTGGAGAAGAATCGTTCTCTTATGTTAGATTTTGGGGTACTCTTTCCCATCCCCATGTGTTTCCTTTGTTTATACCTGATAAGTTAATCAGAAGGGAGGTAACATATCAGATAGTGGGTTATGGTATCTCTAAAGTCTTGAGAGAATCCAATAAAATGGTATGGCATGTTTTCCCTGTGAGGTTTGGTATATTCTATTTAGTCAATTATCGCCATGCCGAGAAAGAAATCCTTGCTATTCAAGCTCTCAAATTTCCTATTGTTCCCAATAGATAGTTTGATCCAGATTCAGTGGTGAAGAATTTCACTGCATCTCAAGGAATCAGAAAATTCATTCATAAAGTAGACAAGTTTGACAATATGTTTGTACAACTTTCCTCCTATCCTATGATACTATGAAGAATGGAATAATAGTTGAATGTATATGAGAAGACTCATTTTATCCAATACATAAATTCTTTGAAAGCCAATCTTCCATTAAATTTCATACAATTTCCTGAAGAGAAGTCATCAGTGTCCACTGCTCAACCTAATGGTCCTACACATAAGTTCATTCATCCTAAGGATCAACCATAAGTTTTTATAATTTCTTCCCCACCACAAGTTGAGGAATTGATTTTTAATCTTGAATTAACTGAGACATGGAATGATTTTAACATAGCTATCAATCTTAAGATCAAGGACCAAACTTCAATTTCTTAAACTTCTACTTCATCACGAAAAGTGGATGTTCACGGTACTACTAAGAATGCTAAGTAATATACCACATTAGAGGAAGTTACTCATAAATCTTCCATTCATGAATAGAAATATGTCAAAGTTATTTCTACTTTCCCTAACATAGAGGTTACCGTCAAAGTGGAGGAAATTACTCCTTTAGACATATTTTAGAATCCTTAGCATAAGGTAGTGGTGAAGAGAGGAAGAAATAAAAGAAAGCTCGAGCAATCTCAATCATTGGTTTCTAGAAATATTTCTTCCTTTGAAGTCTTGTGGAAAGGTTCCTCTACTATACCAGCTAAAGAACTAGGAAAATTAACTCAATTCACGAGAACCTATGCCTCTACTATAATAGATAAAGTAGAAGAAGTCCAATAATTACTAAAACAAAAAGAAGAAAATATTTCATCATTGGAACAATAATTTAATGTTGAGAAGCAGAATATCATTGAGAAATGGAAAAATCATATAGCATAGTTGCAAAAGAAATTTGATACATTGAAAGTACCTGAAAAGGAAATACAAGAGAAAGATGATCAACTTAAGAAAATGCAAAGAAAAATAGAGTAGTTAAGTATAAATCCTCAGCTGAAAAAATTTAAGAAGGAGTTCAAATAGTTAAAAACTCTACTCGGGATGAAAATTAACAAAATATATTCTGCAACAAGCTCATATTGATTCAATATCAATGAAAAATATGAAATTTTCTTGTGGATCAATTAAATGAAATGATGAATTATTTCGATGAAGTCAATGATCAACTGACTGATTTTCTGGGATGGCAGGAGAGTAGAGAAGGAAGAGAAGAAAATCTATCTAAAATTTATGAAGCGCAGAAGACAATACTTTTCTAAGAGTGGGAAGTTATAATGAAACAAGCTAATATTGCAGCCAATGAGGCCCAAGATCTTTCTAGTTCTATCACTAAATCAATCAATGATACTCTTTTGCAAGAAAATATGATTTCTAACTGTTGAGAGGATTCACTTTTAGATGTCAAGAACTTAATGAACGCTTGGGTGGAACATAGCAACATAATGGTGGAAATAATTGAGTAGTTATCCAAAATTGACCTAAAGAATCATTTGCAGTTTCTAGTCAAGCCCCACATCCAATGGTTGGTACTTCGCTGCTTGTCCAATGTTTCTCCACAGATGCTACCACCATTAAAATCACCTATTTTCACTAGTCAAATGAGAACCAAGACTAAACATCCTCCAGAACTCATGAGCATGTTAGACATTTGCACGTTGCGATAACTTAATATTGGGAAACCCTCGTCCTAGATTCAAAGTTTGTTGCAACAATTTTATATTTATTTCTGTTTAGTGATTTAAGGAAGAGTTTGTTTTTATCTTCTTTGTACTAATGCTATAAATTCCCCTCTCTGAGATGGAGAAAGGGGTTCTTAATTTTGAGAAGAAGGAAATTGAAATTTCACTATTGTATTTTAATTTTTTCTTAATATAAATTTGAGCCACTTACAATTCTAGATTGAGTATATTTACAGTCTGTAGGGTACTACTATCCATTGTTTATATTGATTTTCTTTGAAAGGAATTGTTAATTTATATTTTTCACACACACACACACACACACACACACACACACACACATATTTCAGTCAGTCTTTCATGATCACTATGGATATGTTTGGTTGAAATTTTATGGTATATTATGAACAACGATATATTTATAATATGTGATGTTATAATCAAAATAATTTAATTAAATTATTTTTATTAAATCGAATTAATATCGTAATTGCATAATGATCTACATTATTGTTCTTGTTACGACATCTTTCTAGCACATATGTTTTCAACTTATCCAAGTATTATAATAAGTTATAATGATTTGTAAGTAATTTACTAGAATATATTATTTTCCCCTAATAAATAAATTATCACCACCATTCATTCGATTCCAATTTATTTAAGGGTAACTAGTCCCATAATTTCAGTCTAAGCCACTATTTGAAGCGAGAAAAGGGTCTAATTAGGACCCCGAATAGGTGGTTTTACCCAATCTTGATAAGGTCAATTCAGATCATCAACATGCACCTAATGGTGAGGAAGCGCATTGGATCTTATTTGTAATTGGCAGGTGGTTTCATCATGGAATGGAAAACTTAACTGGGGCCCAAACCCACCAGAGGATCATATTGACACCCCTAGGGGATGTGCTGAGATCCATGTGACTCCATCAAGTGTTAGAGAATCATTTCATGCCATGGGAATCCTTAATACCTTGAGTAGTTTGTTCATTTCCCCACATTATTTGTGAGATGATGTTCTTGGAGTAGTGTGCCTCAACCAACTTAGCATTATCATGGCAACTTATTTAAGGACTAGAGGAGGTTTGTCTCACCCTTGAGACATGGGAGGGTGGACACCATCATTAGATCCCTCACTTGGACCATTGTACATGTTTTTATTTCATTTGGAGACCCACGAGACCACCATTTTTGCCTCAAACCCACATTATGTCCCTACATGATGACTTTCATGGAAATTAGGGGTCATCCCCTAATTCATATTTATTGGAGCCCTCTCTCTTATGATGGCACTCATAGGACTCAACTTGGCCCTCCAAAACCCCTACATCGTCATGACATCATCAACTCAAGTTGCATATGGATGGCTAATTCATAACTTCTGATAGTTACTTGGTTAGCTTGTGACCAAGAATTTTTTTTAGAGTACTATTTTATGATTTTTTGGGGCTCATTAGGGTAATTAAATTTAGAGATGCTATTATAAATAAAATTGAGACTAGTTTGTGAGAACTTGTCATCATCATTTGGATTCTTCTCTTATAAAAGACTTCAGACTTTTTCTCTTGGATGCTACTGGAGAATTTTTTGGAGCTAAAGTTTCGACAATATTTGGAGCTACTTCATGATTTGTGGATGGATATATCTTATTGTCATTTTGTAAGTGCTTATTATTGAAAAAGTTTCTTGGAATAATTTCTAATATATGGAATTGTTGCAACTAGTTAATGTTTTCATGCCCTAATTTGTTGAATATTATTTTGGAAAGCTATTTTATTGGAAATTGCATGTGTTACTCATTGCATGACAATTGATGAATGTTCCTAATGGATGAGATTTTTTTTTCTTCCATGAAACTACATAAATATTGGGTGTGTAAATGTTAAAAGTTGGTTTCTAGGGAATCAATATTTATCCTCCTTAAACATGGTTTTATCCAATTTTGAATCATATTAGACTCCATAGCCCAAGGGACTAGGCACTGGTCCACAACATTTGGTGATCAATCCTTCTTCTCTCCATTTTTTCTCTCTAAATTTTTGGCTCGTCTTTCCTAAGATGACTAGGTAAGGCATCAAGTAAAATACTCTAGAGGAGGATTTTTTGGATTCCATTCGAACATAACTCTTCTTTGAGGTCTTGTATAGAGGATCTCTAATTTTGGTTGATTTTTCACAGTGATATATCCATAAATATGTGTGCCCTAGGTGCACTCTAGAAAGGAAACCTAGCTTGTATTTCCATGGATAGAAATATTTCTTTAGGGTTGTATGAGATTTGTATTCAATGGTATAAATCATAAGAGACCCTTTCCCCTCCCTTTCCTTACCTAGTGAGCACTTTTGGAAGCATTTCTTCTCGCACTTATTCGTAAAACCCTATTGAATATACAAAATTTCTTCTTATAAAATATATAAAATACTATAATATATTTTACAATATCATTGTATATAGGTTTTCAAAACATCAGTAACCCTAGTTTGTAGTTCGTAAAATATCATTTTGTTAAATAAAATATAATTTATTTATTTTTCTAAAATATTATGTGCTAGGAAGTTTGTGTGCCTATTAGGGAATTTAAAATGATGATATCTCATTAATACATCCACTATTATTGATTATTTCTATGATTTCCAAAACTTAATATGTTAGATTCGTACATAAGATGGATTTATGTTGAAATATAAGGAAAGCAAAACATGGTACCATGAAAGTTTTTAAAATTTTCTCCTACTCTTTATAATATTTTATGTTTTATCCCTGATCGGGGTGCACATATTTCGAGGGAGTAATATCATTACATGACAGATGGGGGATTTCCGTCCTTCAAACCTTTATTAACCATGATGAGGAAGGCAGCATAGTGCTCATGGCAGCATGTGGCCGATACGCGATTAATGTGGTGGATGGGAAGACAGCCTATGCTGTCAGACTGGAAAAGGAATGTTTTGGTGTTATTAAGTTAATTGAATTGGCTTTTTCATTCTTCCATGCATTGTTCATCTATAGTGGATACTCTGAGGAAGCGAAGGTAGACGACGGTGGCTATACCATGCATCAGACATGCAACTTTGCTAGGGTATGTATTTTTCCTTCTTCTGTCTATGATCATTGATGTAGTCTGGGCTATGTATTGTGAAAGGAAAGCTTTGTTTCTTTGGATTCAGTTGGTGGATTATTGGTTTGTTCTTCTACGCCCCGTTGAACCTTTTTTTCGTGACCCTTGTCATTGTTCCCACAATCCTTATGTTTCAGTGGTGGTTCTGGTCAAGATAACCTATTTTTTGCATTCTGCTGTCGGGTGGGTTGTAACTGACAGGTTTATTTTGTATGGGAGCTGCTAGGTTTGGTGTGCTTTTCAGTTCTTTGTTCAGTTGACTGTGGTTTTGGTTGGAATTCTGTTTTCTATTCTCTCTGGACATAGTTGGGATAAGACTTCTTATTTTACTGTTCAATATGCTACTCATTTGTACCATTGGCATGGTTGTTTCGTTCCTGCTGTTACCCAATTTCTGCCTTCTGCTGTTGGGTGGGTTGAACTTGGAAGGTTTATTGTGTATAGGAGCGGTTGGGTTTGGCTGGTTTTGTAACGCTTTGTTTATTTGGGGTTCGTATGGGTTGGGATTATGGGTTCACTTTTGCATGGATACAATCGAGATAGTACGAGTCTCTGCTTTCTAGTTCAAAATTATGACCATGTGTATCTCTGGAATGTAGGTATCTTTCTTACTGTCAGTGATAGTTGGTGGGCGGATTTGTATGTCCCGTTCTTTGTGGTTACAATTATCCTGTGGAGTCATTGTTTTAGCATAACTGTGTGTGGTATTGAGTTATCTGTTTATTTCCAGACCATCAGTCTTTGGGATTGGGCTCACTGTTTTCTTTTTACCTGTCTTTGACGCAGTCATATGGCCTCTGAGCTCACCAGAACTCTATTACACCTATCTGGTATCTTCACTGAAGGCGTCCAAATTTTAATGGTTTGTAATTTCTTGTCTTTGTCCATCCTTAGGCCAAATTCCATCATGGTTAAGAGACAGTCTTGTAACCATCTCGCTAAGGGAAAACAACAGCAGGTTCAGCTTGAAGCTTGCCTCAAGAAACGAGGTAGGAAGCCGTGTCAAGAGGTTTTACAAAACCTCTCTACAAATTATGTTATTGGTAATTCATCCACTGTCTGAAAGGAAATTCGAGGATGGGAGAGGGAAATTCATACTGATGCAGAAGATAATGATGATGAAGCTGAGATCATGGATTTTGTCACAGATCCTGGCAATACCCGTGGCCGTTTAACATTGTTTCATCAAACTGTTCATACTTACTGGATAGTTAAATGCCTCTTGGCTAAAGCTATGCAGATTTTTCCTCCTAATCAAGAGAAGATTGAGCCACGAATAGTGGATTTGTTACAGGACATTCAAAACCAGTTGAATCATATCAAAACCACTCAGTATCAGGCTACTGATCGTATCAGTAGAATAGATGATTATGTGGGCAGAATCGAGAAACAAATCCAACAGCTGCAACAAGTGGATATGCCTGGATCCACAGCCAAAGATCCAGCACCGATTGACTCCTCTGATGGCTAGTAGTTTTAGAATTTACTCATGTTTATTAGATGCAATTTTGTTTTTTGCAAGGACATATCTTAATCCATAGACTTGTAGATAATCGAGTAAATAGTCAGTTAGTTAATGAAGCACATGGGAGAATGAAACTGTTTCAATTTTGGTTGGCATTTAATGCTTTAAGGTGGCCAACAAATCTTACAGGCAGGTTGAGGCCTAAGAACTGGATTTTTATATTTTGTAACCTGCTTCAAATTATAAATAGAAAATAGCAAGGCACTACCAAATTCACAAATATATATATATATATATATATATATATATATATATATATATATATATATATAATGTTTTAATTTATTAATAGATTTTCTCTATCAATAAAAAATATTAAGATTTATCCATTCATAAAAAGAATAAGATCTTTGTGGTGCAAAGACAATAAAACCAAGATGATAAAAACATATAATTAAAACTAATAAACATCTCCCCACCTAACCCAACTCTTATTTTAATATATTATTTAATAATACCTTAATATATTATTTTATTAATACTTAATACCTTTATTAAATAATAATTTTTGCTAACCAATTTTATCTTCCCCACACATTGTTGTATTGTTATTTAATATGTCATTTTAAAGATTATCATTTGAAAAGTCATATTTTAATATAGTATTTAATAATATATTTTATTCCATCAATATTAATATTAATATTGAGTCTTTTGTCACTTTAACACATTCATTATAATTTTCTACGTTATTTTAAAGATTATCCTTTAAGAAAGTTATCGAGATTTGATTCCTTACCATCACCTCCTTGTATTGTTTTCTCTTAACTTCAATGCACCTTTTACATTTGCTGTGTTACTTAAGACATCACTTTTTTGACAAAGTTGTGAATAATTAATTCTTTGTTATCATGTTTGTATTACTTTATTATTGTGAAGATGATTTGGTAAAAGTATTACGAATTGTATAACTGTATTATGTTACGAAGATGTTTGTATTACTTTATTATTGTGAAGATGATTAGGTGTTGTCCAAGGCTACTCAACACCTTTCCCGGGTTTCAAAAGATGTTTGGAAGCATATATGCCACCTTTATCCTTGCATGAGACTCTGTTGATCAGCTTCTTCCAAGATGCATTCAACGATTTCTTTTCTCCACCAAACAATTATACTTCAGCTTTTGCTTCCCTTGACCCTACGCAACCCGAATCGGTTAGATCTTAAGGGAATGTGCTCTTTGGCCACTGCAGAATCTGTCCTTTCGCGACTTCCCACGATACGGCTGACATCACTGCAGGGATTTGTTTCAATTTATTTGTCCCTTGAATTTGCAGAGGGGATGCAGCTAAATGTCACGCCTTCACTAACTGGGCATCAAGCTCCATTGCGACCGACCAGCCGTACCAGAAAATGCAGATTCCTGGTGCAAGATACCAGCACCTTAACGTTGTTATGTCCCTTGTTTTAAACCAAGTTAACAAGTTTTAGGAAATTCAAGAGGTCAAACTTTAGGTGTTTTTGATGGTATTGAATAGATTTCCACCTAAATCTATTTTCACTTATTGACGATATTGAATGTATCAACAATAACCTTATTGATATATTAAAATACAAGTTTTTATTTTTTAAATATAAGAGAGTTTTTTCCAGATTTAGCAGGGTGTGTTATAAATAAAAATAGTAGTAGTTTATTTGTTATATGTTTTGAGTTTTTTGGTATATTTTTTTTACTGAAATTTATTAAGATGGTTCAAACTAACTTTTTACAATTTGAATGTCCAAAAATGTTTTACAACGTTAAATTATTTACTAGTTTAAAAAAGTAAGAGCATAATCTAAATTTTCATTGAGATAATATGTTGGGGTTTGCAAGTGAGACAACTCATTTTTATATTTATTAAAAATTAAAAATTAAAATTAAATTTAATAAATCAATATAAGCAATGAACATGAATGATAAATTAAAATATAAAATTCGAAATTATTACTAATTTTGAAATTCAAATTGCAAAATAAAATACTAATCTAGTCTAATACTAATATTATCTAATCATCATTGCACATCACAAAAACAAAGCTTGTTATCATTGCTCATTGTCAAGAATTTAAGAAGTCTGCTACAATACAATCTATTATTTCCTACATAATCATTCTATGATGTTGTGATGCATAATAAATCATTTCAAAATTTAAATAACAGCTAAATTTTAAAACTTAAAAAAAAATTAATAGAATTGTAAACATGAGCAAGTCATTAAAGTTTAATTTCAAGTCCCAAATTAAAAATATAGAAAACCATGGATTATAACTTTTCTTTCTTCAACTAGCAAATGCCCCTTGTTTAACTGGCAGTCACGCCATAGGTTTAGTGTGCCATAGGTTTAAGTATAGATAGTATGTGTAGTGTTTAGATTTTTAAATTTCTATTTAAACTTTAACACTTAGGTTTAATTTTTTTTAATTTTAATTTTAATTGAGAACATATTAAAATCCGAGGTTATGTAAGTTCCCTAAAAGGTCTTTTACTTTTTTTTTTAGAGAAAGCTAGGGAATGGCCTAGAAGTCCTCAATGAAATGTCAGGTGAATTGAAAACTATTTCCAAAATGCCTAGATCATCAAAACAAAAGAAACACCATAATTTCCTAAATGCCTAGATCATCAAAACAAAAGAAACACAATAAATTTTGATAGAGATAAGTCCCAATGCAACATAGCTAAATTCCAAGAAGAAATTGCCATCCCAACAGATACTATTTCCAAAATACCTAAATCATCAAAACAAAAGAAACACCATAAATTTTGATAGAAATAATCCCAAAACAACATATAGCTAAATTCCATGAAAAAATTGTCATCACAATAAAATTGTCCCCTCAAAAAACCATGCTTCAATTTATATATACCATCAAACACACATTTTAAATTTTAAAATATGTTTCAATAAATTCCAACCAAATTATCATAAACATATAACATATAATAAATTCCAACCAAAACTCCAAACATATAATATATAATAGTTAGAAAGGGCCGTCGAATTGCCCACACTTCCAACTGGGCAACAACTCATTAAAAAAATAAAAATAAATAAATATCAGATCGAATTGAAGCCAGTCGATTCTCCTTCCGGGTTTCAAATTGTTACTACAATCAGCATGCTGCAGTGCATAGAGATTTTGTTTGCTACCAAAATCTCATGACGAAATCAAAATCTTCAAAGCAGTGCAATGAACAGTTTGATTCTCGTGATCGTTTGCAAGACAGACAGGGTACTAAGATATCAGGGTTGGCCACGGCATTGGGAAAGGCTGGTACGACGCAGTCGTCAACTTCAAGGAGAAGCTGACAGTGACACCACCATTATTTTTAATTTTGAAAGTGACAGCGGCGTCTTTGACGCTCGTGTTCTCTTTTCGACTATATCCTGCTTTATAAACATACACCACATTATATATATATATATATATCAGAACGTTTCATATTCTTATCCAATCAACCGATCGAAGTGTATAAAATCACAAAAGTTAAATTCGAATTAAACTGAAGATAAAAGTTATAATCACATGGCATGAGGATACACTGTACATACTAGAGTGTTTAGAAATATCAACAAAATACATTACAAAAGCTATCAGACAACTAGTTCCTTCTGGATTCTATTTGGGTGAAAATATGTTCTCTTGAATTAAAAGAGTAAAATTAATTTTAATTGAAAGGGTGAAATTAGATTGATTACAATGTTTAAAGTTTACACTCTTTAAACTTGGGCGTTTGGGAATATCAACAAATTGTGAACTTACAAAAGCTATTTCTGAGAACCAGTTGTTTGTAAATTTTATTGGGATAAAATTACATATTTTTCTAATTATAATTGAAAAGGGAAAATTAAATTGACTACCATGCTTAAAGCTTTTAAATCCTAAAAAGTTTAAATGATATTAGTGTGATAAAACACAAATTATATTGTGTTCAATGGTTGCTAAACTTAATATTATTAAGTTGTTTGAAGGTTTTAGGTTAATTATGGAAAGAAAATTGAATATGCTCAATTTCAAGTCCAATGTTGTGAACATATATTTTGGCATGGATTAGAGTATCTATTTTATTCTTTAAAAAATAAAAATAAAAATAATTAGGTTATGATTTTAAAAGGGAAAAACAATTACAATTGAATAAGAATAAATTTTACTTCAACATCAGGTTCTTCGTTACTGAGAGATTACTTAAAATATTTTAACTCTAGAACAATGGTTATGAGATACCATGCTCTTTTCCATGCTTAGGCTCATTGTTCAAAATTTCTTAGAGAAAGAATATTGAATTTTTTATACCAAAGGGAACTTTGGGGTTCTACATATAGGCCATGTCCTTCATCTCTATTAACACTTTTTTTATAATTTAATTTACCTAATGTTGCTGATGTTTTTTTCTTGGACCTTAGTAATGTGCAAAGTGGCATGCAAGCGCATTTTGGGGGTCATACTTCTCTTACTACATGGTGCATTTGTCCAATGGCCCAAGTTCTATGA
Source organism: Pinus albicaulis (assembly GCA_034641835.2). Taxonomy (NCBI): domain Eukaryota; kingdom Viridiplantae; phylum Streptophyta; class Pinopsida; order Pinales; family Pinaceae; genus Pinus; species Pinus albicaulis. Next base: position 227,369,990 of record CM076580.1, read on the forward strand.
AATAGCTACTTTCATATCCAATTTTCACATTTGCACATCAATTTGTTGATATGGTATGTATAAACACTCCTCTCAATGGTAGAATAATAAAATAGAAATAAAAAAATTCAAAACATACACCCCATGCTGAATATTTGTTTTTTAACTAATTGAGTGTTTGAAGTTAACAATGTCAAATAAAATCAAATTAATACTTTGTATAATATGTTTGTCTTTTATTTCTTTATAGGATTCTATCTCTAAAGTAATTCTCTTCTTTGATGTGATGTCCACATCATTATTTGGTACTTGAACCTTCAATTAAGGTGTTTCTTTAATGGAATTAATTCTTTTAATTTATTTTGATTAAAAAAACTACCTAAAATCTACCTTGGTTTTAAGTTTGGAATCATCTTTAATGTTCTATCATCCATTTTGATGTCAAAATGACATCCATTGTCTCAACAACACTTTACATTTAGCACAAAATCTCTTCCTTATAAGTTCTCTTACAAAATCTCTTAACCATTGCCAAGTTCTATATATTATTGTGGTAATACACAACATTTATATTTATAATTAAGTAACCTATATGTTACTACAAATTTTCTCTTATTCCACCCTCCCATGCTTCACCTTGCAATCATGACACTTAATCCCAATAAAATTTCCCTTCCTATAGAACAGTCTCCACCTTTACAGTCACAACCCCTAACCCAAGAACATTTCCCCTCCTATAGACCTTCCTACACTATATTCTTACTTTCTCTTACCTCTAAATCACCCTAAATATTAAAACTAAGTTCCTTTCTCTCCTCACTTTGCTTTAGGATTGCACCTCCAACACACACCCAATATAAGGTTCAATGGGAGCTCAAAAATATACATTTCACTATTAACAACCCAATTTACATTGTGATAATATTGATGAAATTTTTTTCTCACCATTTCCTTTTAGTTAGGAGATTCTAATTTCTTAACTTCTCACTTTACTGACCAAACTAGTTCAACCATATAAATTAAACGACCAGTAAACACTAATATACATCAAAACACCTACCTCATGATACATCTCACATTTTTAAATTATATATATATATATATATATATATAGATAGATAGATAGATAGATAGATAGATAGATAGATAGATAGATATAGATATAGATATAGATATAGATATAGATATCTATATCTATATCTATATCTATATCTATATATATATAAAATAAATTATTGCCTCAATATTATTATTATTATTTAAACATATATACATTTTTAAGAAACATGTAACAAGATTATTAACTATGGAGGTTCACTCTCACCATACCATGAAGATTAGTAACTTAGATTCTTAACTTGTAAATAGGATTCCTCACAATACTATTAGCGAATAGCATGGCTTCCTAGTACCATATATCCAACAAACCAAAACTTATGTTTATATAAAACATGCTGATATGACATTTTTAAAATTTTTCAATTTAATTAAAATGTTAGAGAGACATCACTACCTTTAATATAAATTTCAACCTTTGATTTCTAACTACTATTAAGAAAATTCTTGTGGAGGTTAAATATCTACCATCTACCTAATAACTACTGATAATTCAATTAAAATTTTTGAAGCCTTAATCCAAAATAGACACAAATATTAGCATAATCGCATGTCCTCCATACATCTACCAATCTCCTCATTATGTCAATAGGCTCTTTACAAGCACATATGTGAGAGACGTTGGCATGTTAGTTTAGCATAATCACATGTTAAATATAAATAGGATTCCTAACTTGTAAATAGGATTCCTCACAATACTATTAGTCAATAGCATGGCTTCCTAGTACCATATATCCAAAAAACCAAAACTTATGTTTATATAAAACATGCTCATATGACATTTTTTTAATTTTTCAATTTAATTAAAATGTTAGAGAGACATCACTACCTTTAATATAAATTTCAACCTTTGATTTCTAACTACTATTAAGAAAATTCTTGTGGAGGTTAAATATCTACCATCTACCTAATAACTACTGATAATTCAATTAAAATTTTTGAAGCCTTAATCCAAAATAGACACAAATATTAGCATAATCGCATGTCCTCCATACATCTACCAATCTCCTCATTATGTCAATAGGCTCTTTACAAGCACATATGGGAGAGACTTTGGCATGTTAGTTTAGCATAATCACATGTTAAATATAAATAGGATTCTTAACATGTAAATAGAATTCCTCACAATACTATTAGCCAATAGCATGGCTTCCTAGTACAATATATCCAAAAAAGAAAAACTTATGTTTATATAAAACATGCTCATATGACATTTTTTTAATTTTTCAATTTAATTAAAATGTTAGAGAGACATCACTACCTTTAATATAAATTTCAACCTTTGATTTCTAACTACTATTAAGAAAATTCTTGTGGAGGTTAAATATCTACCATCTACCTAATAACTATTGATAATTCAATTAAAATTTTGGAAGCCTTAATCCAAAACAGACACAAATATTAGCATAATCACATGTCCTCCATACATCTACCAATCTCCTCATTATGTCAATAGGATCTTTACAGGCACATATGGGAGAGATGTTGGCATGTTAGTTTAGCATATGCATTAGATATTTCTATATTATACTAGTGCAACTACACAAATTAAATGGCTAGTAAAAAATGATAGGCATTAATCCATAATAAGTATCAAAGTACTTACATCAACATGCATATCAAGTTGGTAGAATAACATAAATTACAAAATTTCTAAGAATCAACTAAATTTTTAACCATGATGAGATTCACCCCCTTTATTAGGCCTTGTTCCAATACTATGCCTTATCAATATGGCATGCCCAAAAAACCATAACTCATTTGATATGACACTTGTTCCTTTGACATTTTTTAATTGATGATTTTAATTAAAAGGGAAAATAAGACAACTAGGTTAGAAATAAATCTAAGCCTTTGATTTGTGTATGATACTAATAATATTCCACATAATTCTATGGAGCTTAAATCCCTATCATCCACCTAATAATTATTGATAATTAAATTAAAATTCAAGAAGTCCTATGCCATAATAAAAATGCGTATAGGATCAATGAAAAATGGAACAATAAAATACAATTCACCAAAAATAGAACAATTAATGTTATTAAGAAAATATTTTTCCTATAATGTATTTCTCAATAAGTAGAGAAATGAAAACTTAAATTTTCTTTTACTCATGATTAAAAAAGTATCAAACAAAATTTCAAAACAAAAGTATTAGTATAAAAACCATATAAATTAAATAGATGGTAAACACCAATAAGCATAAAAACACTTACTTCATGATCATATTGTCAATATAAGAAAGATGGATATATAAAAGTTAACCAAGTTATTATTATTATTATTATAAAATGAATTCATATATGAGTTAAATATATACACATTCAAAAAAATTGTAACAAAATTCATAACCATAACCTTTGTTATAATACCATGGGCCAATACCATGACTTCCTAATATCACATGTCCAAAAAACCATAACTTATGTTGATATGACATTTTCTAATTTATTGATTTAATTAAATAGGTAAAAAGAACATAACTACTTTTAAGATAAATTTCAATATTTGATCTATGGATACTACTGAGAATATTCTAAAATATTATATATTGGACGTTAAATCCCTACTATCCACCTAATAATTATAGATAATTAAACTAAAATTTGGAAAACTAAATTACCAAATAAACACGTCTACTCACATAACAATATTATTATTTATTTATTTATATTATAATTTAATAGTAATAATATTAATAATAAATATTAATTATAAATACTATGATATTATTTAATTTTACATCAATTCCTATATCTATATATAAAAAAAATGGTTAGTTAAAAAAATTTCACCATATGTGAATTTGATATATATATATAAAAGTAAGATTAAAATGCATGTAAACTCATAAAAAAGAGCCGATAAATTATTATTTCTAATATTATTATATCTTCTAATAGTTTTGATGTGAAATTGCTCATCTGCACTCAATGACCCTCATGTATCCTCAATGTTCAGTCTCTCTTTTATATCATCCACTGTCATGACCCAATGATGGTCACACCACCGTGGGCATGTAACACTAGAGAGATTTCATATCGAGGTGCTCAACTACTCTTTCTCAAAATACACCTCCAACCTATGTGCCTTATTCAATTCACTTTTTACACTTTGCGGAAATAAGTTTCAAACGGGTCAACACAATATCCCAAACACTTAGCCAATTATTCAAGTTGAATTTACTTCTATTCCTTCACTTCATACAATCTGCAATATCGTAACTTCAACATAAATTTACTTCAACAATGAACAGAAACAAGGAAAAACATGTATAGCGGGAGGGGGAACTCCCAAACAACTTATCCCCTTTTATTATTTGAAGTATGTTACAAAAATTTACAAAGGACCATCCATGGTAAACCTACGTGTTGCCCAAGTTTCTTAAAAGTTACAAAGTATGGAAGTCATTGGCATAACCCAATGAACTATCTAAAAGTGCCAAGTCCGAGAACCCACGACATGCCCAAACTAGAGGTTAGCACCTTTCCCAATAAAAACCCCAGAATTTTGCACCTTTAAAAACTAGAAAACCAACGCTTTGACTTGCCCAGGAAAATCGACTAACTTTTGAGAGCCCTAAATCTTCCTGTGACTTATCTTCAACTACAGTTTACCTTCCTTTAATCTGCTCCCCTCATTCTGTGACTTGATTCTTTTTGTGTGAAATTTATTTTCCTTCTCCAAATCGTGCAAACCTTCTTTTATATGTGTAATTTCCCAAACATTAAACTTGGTAGGCACCACTTCATACTTTCGTTTGAACTTTGTGTTGGTGTGTGGGTTCCCCTGTTGAAATATTAAAGTCACCTGCTAAGCCTTTGAGCAGGGAGAAAAGAGTACAGAGGCAGCGCAACAGAGATAGAGTGCACAGGACTCTGTATTCAAGAAGAATGGATATTTGTAAGAAGAATTTCATTTTTTTGATGGGCCGCAGCCACAACAGCAGAGGAGAAGTTAATTTGGTAATGGGTAGAGCCATTTTTACAGAGGAATGAAGATTTTCCCGTAGTTCTGAACTACAGAGGAGCATAATTAATTAAAATAGTCATTTCAGGCGTTTAAAGACCTCAACAACCAAAATGAAGAAAAATTGTTCAAAACAGGTGGAAGTCCTTTTAATTTCTAAAATGGCGGGACAAGTGGTCCCCACCACTTATATTCCAATCGGAATTGCAAGTCTTAATAAACAGTGTCTTGTTGATGTGAAGATTTGTGATGCGATCCAATCGCAATCGCAAATTGCAACATACAAATAATACAAGGACCAAGTGTCTTGCTGATGTGGTAGAGTTTCGCAGTGGAACGATTGTATATAATACAACAAAAAATTATATATATAAATCGCCCCCACCACAGCAGAGGCCCGTGGGTTCACAATACCACGTGGCATTTTATAATACAATCGCAAGTTTGTAATCGCAATGGTTTAATCGGAGGCCTTTTGTTATGTGCTCTGATCGAAGTGGCAGACCCGATCTAGGTATAGGCCGGAGTTCATAAATTGAATCAGATCCATCTTTGAATCGGAATCGAAACCTTTTGTGTACAAGGCTCGATCGCACATGTTGAAGTCTCGGACCCGATGTTCTTTTATAGCGCAGTTTATTGATGCATCGAGTCCAGATTCCAATCGCAATCGGAAGATCGGGGGTCATGCGTTTTTTTTGTTGTTGTTTAAATTTTCGGACCCGATGGACTTATCATGGCGCAGTTTATTAATTGAATCGGATCCGTTATCTAATCAGAATCAGAACTTTCATATGGTCTGATTGTTGTATTGAAGTTCCGGACCCAACACCATCTATATGGCGGATTTAAATATCGGTCCATTGCATCTGGTTGTCAATCGCAATCGAAGTTTTCGGTTTGTTGTTTGTATTGTGGGTCCCGTATAATATTTGTTTTACAATAGATTTTAGTTGAAGTCTTTTATATGGTTTTATGTAATGTTTAATATATGCGTGGCATATAAAACAAAAAATGCCCGTGAGCCTGTGTGTCAATTTTTGTTATTTGGTATTGTTTCGCACATTAGCGTAAAAGAAAATTACACAACAGTGTTGGTTACAGTGACAGAGAGTTTATTGGCACTGCGTTTGTAGCAGTCCTATTCTTAATCCCTCTGTGCTAGAGGAAGAATTTGGAATAGTTTATTTTGAAGAAATAAAAGTTGTTTTTAGTTTGTGAAACTCTGTTTCCTGTCAAGAAGTTTTAAATTTCTCTGTGTTCTGAGGAGAGGAGTTTACTCTCTCCATTTATTGTTCTGGAGTTTTTAATATTCCAACATGGTATCAGAGCTAGTTCAGGCTCTTTGAAGGTTTCAAAGAAGCTGAAGAAGATGTAGACCTTGTTGCAGTGTTTTCTCCAGCAGTGTGAAAGCTCAACAGAGGTCAAAGTTCAGGTAATTCTCAAAGATAACAGAGCTGTAGTTCTTGTTTTAAAAGAGCTTTTTCTTTCAAAAAGGAAAGACAGTTTGTTGAAGTGAAGAGTTTAGTTTAAAAGCAATGGCCGGACCAAGCACTGGTATGAGCATTGGAAATGTTCAGCTTCCACAATTTAATGGAAAGAACTACGATTATTGGGCCATTACCATGAGAGCCCTATTTGTCTCACAAGACTTATGGGAATTTTTAGAAGATGGTTTCGTTGAACCAGCTGATGAGTAGGCTTTTAAAGCCTTAACTCAAGCAGTGAAGGACCCATTAAATAGAAATAAGAAGAAATATGCTAAAGCTCTCTTCTTATTGTATCAAGTAGTAAACGAGAGTGTGTTTCCAAGGATAACAGCAGCCCAGAGATCCAAGGAGGCATGGGAAAATCTGAAAGTAGCCTATCGAGGTATGGAGAAAGTTAAAACAGCAAAACTTCAGTTGCTGAGAAGAGATTTCGAAACTCCTTGCATGAAAGAGTTAGATAATGTACATACATTCTTTACACATGTGATTGGGATTGTAAATCAGATAAGATCCCATGGAGAAAATCTTGAAGAAAAGAGGATTGTGGAGAAACTTTTGAGAAGCTTACCCTCAAAGTATGATGTTATTGTTACCACCATAGAAGAGACCAAGGATCTCTCACAGTTCACAGTGGATGAACTTCATGCCTCACTAATTACTCATGAATAGAGATTGAGCAGAGATGAACATTCATCTCTTGAGCACGCCTTCAAGACCCAGATGCCTCCAGGAAGAGGAAGAGGTCAAGGCAAAGGAAGAGGAAGAGGCAGAAGCCAGAATAGAGGTGGAAGGAACAAATCTTCACATTCACATGGAAGGAGCAATAGTCAAAATTAGAGCCATGGCCAATGCAACAGCCAGCAAGGTGGACATCAACACCAACACGCTCATGGACAAAGGTATGACAAATCCAATGTCCAATGTCATTATTGCAAGAAATATGGGCACTATGCCAATGAATGTAGAAAGAAGAAAAATGACATGAAAAATAAGCAGAATGCTAATGTAGCAAAAGAAGAAAAGAACCCAAGTAATGTGCTGTTAGCATGTAATGTAGCACAAGATAGAGAAGATGAGGTTTGGTTCTTAGATTCAGGATGTAGTAATCACATGACTGGAAATAGAGCAATGTTTGCCAATCTAGATGAAGAGATTAAATCTGAAGTGACCATAGGGACTGATACTAATATCTCTGTAAAAGGAAAAGGCAGAGTTAGTATTCGAGCCAGAAATGGTGAGCATAAATTTGTCCCTGATGTGTATTATGTTCTAGGTCTGAAATGTAACATTTTGAGCATTGGGCAGATCATAAACAAAGGTTACAATGTAATTATCAAAGATGATGTGTGCACAATAAAAGATATACCTCCAAGCAAGAAAATCATTGCTGAAATACAAATGACCAACAATAGAATGTTTCCTCTCAAGCTCAACACTGACTTGAAGGGAAAAGGAAAAAGCATAGCAGCTGTAACACTAGAAGCCTTTCAGAAGGAAAAGAAAGATGAAAATTGGTTATGGCACCTGAGATTTGGACATCTCAATTTCGGAGGATTAAATTTGCTGCACAGAAAAGGAATGGTGAGAGGTTTACCATTGATTGAGAAGCCTGACAGCCTATGTGAAGGCTGCATCTTGGGAAAGCAACACAGAAAAAATTTTCCATCAGGGAAAAGCATAGGCTAAAGCACCCTTAGAGATCATTCACTCATACTTATGTGGGCCAATGCAAACAACATCAGTTTCAGGCAGCAATTACATGTTGACCTTCATATATGATTTCACAAGAAAAGTGTGGGTTTATTTCCTAAAATATAAGAGTGAAGTCTTTCAGAAATTTTTCCATTTTAAAGCTCTTGTAGAGAAACATAGTGGGCAGTACATTAAATTTCTCAGAACTGATAGAGGAGGAGAATATATATCAAATAAATTTCTGCGTTTTTGCGGAGAGAATGGCATACACAAGTAGTTTACCACAAGATACACACCACAACAGAATGGAGTTGCTGAAAGAAAGAATCGAACCATAATGGAAATGGTGAGAAGTATGCTAAAGGAAAAACACTTGCCGAATGAGTATTGGGCATAAGCAAAAAACTGTGATGTGTATATTTTAAATAGATGCCCCACCAAAGCTGTGATGAACAAAGTTCCAGAAGAAGCATGGAGTGGCAGAAAACAAGGAGTCACCCACATGAGAGTTTTTTGATGTGTGGCATATGCACACATTCCAGACAAGTTGAGAAAGAAGTTGGATAGTAAGGGGGAGAAGTGCATTTTCCTTGGATATTTTGAAGATTTCAAAGGATACAGATTGTATAACTCATCCAAAAAGAAGTTTGTGATAAGCAGAGATGTGAAATTTATTGAAGAGGAAGCATGGGATGGAAGCATTGATAAAACAATCAATGTTAAAAGCTGTTTATCTCATGATGAATATGAGGGAGATGTGGTTGAAATTGACAACCCATCCATAGCACAAGCTCCACCAATACAAGGACAGCAAGGGACACCTCAAGCATTAGCGAGAACACCCTTGAGAAGAAGTGGGAGTGCATCACCGAGCACAACACATGGAGCAGATTCGAGTGCTTCTTCAAGCACGAATACACCAAGTGAAAGAGGAACAAAATTCAGAAGCATTAGAGAAATCTATGAGCAAGGAGCGGCATATGAAGGTATGAATTCCCTATTTGCTTTGTATTATCAAGTTGACGATCCTATTAATTTTGAAGATGCTATTAAAGATAGAAAATGGATAGAAGCTATGGATGATGAAATAAATGCCATACAAAAGAACAAAACATGGGAGTTGGTTGATCTCCTAGAAGGTAAAGAAGTCATTAGTGTTAAATGGGTCTATAAGACCAAAAGAAATGCTGAAGGAAAGATAAAAAGACACAAGGCCAGACTTTTTGTCAAGGGATACAAGCAAAAGCAAGGGATAGATTATGAAGAAACTTTTACACCAGTTGCAAGAATGGAGACAGTAAGAGCAGTGATGTCCATAGCAACACAAAACAAATGAAAAGTATACCAGATGGATGTAAAATCTGCATTTTTAAATGGATTCTTAATGGAATATTTTTACATTAAAAAACCTCTTTGATATGAGAAGAAAGGGCAAGAGCATAAAGTCTTCAAATTGAAGAAAGCCCTTTATGGGCTGAAGCAAGCTCCAAGAGCATGGTACAGTAGGATAGACTCATATCTACTGGAAAATGGATTTGAGAAATGTGAGGGAGAACCCACCCTCTACATCAAAGAAAAGGATGGTAAGATGCTCATTGTGGTTTTATATGTTGATGATTTAATATTTACAGGTAATGATGATTACCTTATTGAGAATTTTAAAACAGTCATGAAAGATGAATTTGAAATGACTGACATGGGTTTGTTGAGATAATTCTTAGGAATAGAAGTAGAACAAAATGAAAAAGGGATTTTTATATCTCAAGCAAAGTATGTGAATCAAGTTTTAGAAAGATTTAATATGCAGGAGTGCAAAGCTGCAATTACTCCCACAGTAATGGGATTGAAGTTGAGTCAAGATGACAGCAGTAAGGATTTTGATCCAAGTTTGTATAAAAGCATAGTTGGTAGCCTCATGTATTTGACTGCAACTAGGCCGGATACTATGGATGCTGTTAGTCTAATTTCCAGATTTATGGAGAATCCAAAAGATGCACATTGGCAAGCAGAAAAGAGAATTCTGAGGTATGTGAAAGGAACTAAAAGATTTGGCATTTTGTATACTGCTTCAGAAAATTCAGAATTAGTTGGATACACTGACAGTGATTGGGCTGGAAGTGTAGATGATCGGAAGAGAACTTCTAGTTATGTTTTTCATATGGGTTCAGGAGCCATTTCATGGGCTTCTAAGAAACAGCTGATTGTAGCATTATCTATAGTAGAGGCAGAATATGTGGCAGCTACAGTAGCAGCGTGTTAAGAAATTTGGATGAGAAGAATGTTGAGAAGTTTATGCCAAGAATAAGTAAAATGGAAAGTGATTTATTGTGAAAATAGCTCAGCTATTTCATTGTCAAAGAATTTTGTGTTTCATAAAAGAACAAAACACATAGATACAAAATTTCATTATATCAGAGAATTGGTAAACAATGGTGAAATTGTTTTACAACATTGTAAAACAAAGGAGCAATATGCAGATATTTTAACAAAGCCATTGGGGCAGAGGACATTTGAATTTTTAAGAAAATGCTTGGGTATGATGGATAACCCAGCAACTGAATTTAAGGGGGAGTGTTGAAATATTAAAGTCACCTGCTAAGCCTTTGAGCAGGGAGAAAAGAGTGCAGAGGCAACACAATAGAGATAGAGTGCACAACACTCTGTATTCAAGAATAATGGAGATTTGTAAGGAGAATTTAATTTTTTTGATGGGCTGCAGCCACAACAGCAGAGGATAAGTTAATTTGGTGATGGGCAGAGCCAGTTTTACAGAGGAACAAATATTTTCCCGTAGTTATGAACTACGGAGGAGCAGAATTCATTAAAACAGTCATTTCGGGCATTTAAAGACCTCAACAACGAAAATGAAGAAAATTTGTTCAAAACAGACGGAAGTCCTTTTAATTTCTGAAATAGCGGGACAAGTGGTCCCCACCACTTATATGCCAATCGGAATTGCAAGTCTTAATAAACAGTGTCTTGTCGATGTGAAGATTTGCGATGCGATCCAATTGCAATCGCAAATCGCAACATACAAATAATACAAGGACCGAGTGTCTTGTTGATGTGGTAGAGTTCCACAGTGGAACGGTTGTATATAATACAACCAAAAATTATATATATAAATCGCCCCCACCACAGCAGAGGCCTGTGGGTCCACAAGACCACGCAGCATTTTATAATGCAATCGCAAGTCTGTAATCACAATGGTTTAATCGGAGGCCTTTTGTTATGTTCTCCGTTCGAAGTGGCGGACCCGATCCAGGTATAGGCCGGAGTTCATAAATTGAATCGGATCTGTCTTTGAATCAGAATTGGAACCTTTTGTGTACAAGGCCCGATCACACATGTTGAAGTCCCAGACTCGATGTTCTTTTATGGCATAGTTTATTGATGCATCGAGTCCGGATTCCAATCGCAATCGGAAGATCGGGGGTCATGCATTTTTTTTTTTGTTGTTTAAAGTTTCGGACCCGATGGAATTATCATGGTGCAGTTTATTAATTGAATCAGATCCATTATCTAATCAGAATCAGAACTTTCATATGGTCCGATTGTTGTATTGAATTTTCAGACCCGACGTCATTTTAAATATCAGTCCATTGCATCCGGTTGTCAATCGCAATCAGAGTTTTCGGTTTGTTGTTTGTATTGTGGGTCCCGTATAATATTTGTTTTAAAATAGATTTTAGTTTAAGTCTTTTATATGGTTTTATGTAATGTTTAATATATGCGCAACATATAAAAAGAAAAAGGCCCGTGAGCCTGTGTCTCAATTTTTGTTATTTGGTATTGTTTCGCACAACAACGCGGAAGAAAATTGCACAGTAGTGTTGGTTACAGTGACAGAGAGTTGATTGGCACTGTGTTTGTAGCAGTCCTGTTCTTAATCCCTCTGTGCTAGAGGAAGAATTTGTAATAGTTTCTTTTGAAGAAATAGAAGTTGTTTTCAGTTTGTGAAACTCTGTTTCCTGTCAAGAAGTTTTAAATTTCTCTGTGTTCTGAGGAGAGGAGTTTACTCTCTCCATTTATTGTTCTGGAATTTTTAATATTCCAACATCCCCATGCCAAGTCAGGTTGACCTTCGTGTCGTCGTGCGAGCACCCTAGTGTGCTCGACATGCAACGCCCCATCAGGTGCAGGTGTTCGCCTATCATTCATTCCTTTGTTCACATGCCCCGTCATCCATATGGTCATGCCTATCGTGTCAGCCTCCACCCATGTCGTTCGGTCCACCTCCACATATCTTTCTCGACTCGTTCCTGTCGTTTCAACCATTCACCCGTGTTTTATTGTCGTGCACGTCACGTTTTCCTATGGAAACCTAGGAACACTTCGTGCAGGTGTGCCCATGACAATCGGCTTTGTGTTATGCAAGTGACACCCCGGTCCACTTCAATTCCTCATATTTTGTCCTTCACTAGTTCAAATGGGTATGGACCATCACGGGTGCTCGTTTGGCCTTGGTGCCAATTTGGGACCTTAACATCCTCCTGCACTTAAAAATAATTATCGTCCTCGACAACAACTCCACTTTGCTAACTTCTTCACCAAGTACAAAATGTCAAGAAGTCATCTACACCTAGCTGCACTCAACCTACTACTCAAGTCCCTGCTTCATGAAATCTTCACTTTATATAAAACTTTGTCAAGTTTCAAGTATTCATGCAATAAAGATTCCTAAGTTTCATGGTTATCAACCACAACTCATTGTAATCCTCTAAACTACCCAAACTCATGGAAGTATTCCCCGTCCAACTTGGCTGTAATGCATGAACTGCAACTTGCATCATGCCAACCCACCACATATCATCACGTGAACTATTGCTGCCATACTCCAACTCAACTCCAACATATCTCAACGCAGTGATATCCCCCATGTCTCGAATTAGTTGGGTGATAATTCTAACCATCATGTCGAAACCATGAAAATGCACCTCCTCATGCCTTCGTTGGTTTTTTTTTCCAACACTTGGTCACATCGTCAACTTTAATCAAGAACTCTTTCCATTTTCATAAATAGGTACTTCAAACAATGCTAAATCATTGTGCCATATCAAGGACAAAGAGGAAACTTCATCTCATATCCGATATGTTGCTCATCAAATATGTGAAAGGGGCAAGTCTTCACTTGCGTCATCGTCTCTTCCATGTGCTACCATTTTTCATAGAACAACATCCTAAATAGATGCTCTTCTCCATAAAAAGCTAAGTCTCTTCAGACTCAACTTATGCCCAAGTGTCTCCACCAAGGCAACTTCATCATTGTAACTCCCTTCAAATTATTCAAGTCATCTCAGGCTCCTTCCAACCATATTCAACTTGTCACTTCAAGCAGGCACACTTGTTTTGGTCATAAGTCTCATCACAAGTCACATATACCCTATTTGTTGCATGAATGTTATCATAGGTTGCCCATGTCTTCCTTCAAAAGGACCATGGCCTTGCTGCATGAATGAGGCTAACATCCCCATTGGTCCTTTTGCATAAATTCTTTTTATGGCACCAAAACGTCCATCCTGTACAAGATCCTCGCTTGGCACTTCTTCTTGATGCCCAAATACGATATCATTTGCTAACACCCTTGCTTAATGTCCCTGCATAATTTCGGCCATGCCCTTCTTCAACTTCATTTAGGTGGCACCCTCAATCACCCTCCCTCTTCGTCATCATAGGTCCCTTACTTCAACATTTCCTCCCACATTGAAGGTTTACGAAGAAATACTCCTTGGCCCAAACAAGGTGCTAATGATGAACCAAAGTATGTATCATATTTCCTTCCTCTTGAGTGTGGCTTTTCTTCCTTCTTTCCATAAGTCATGTTAGAAACTTGGCAAAATATTCATTCACCCAAGTATGACTCACTCATCATTTACAATTCATAATGTTTCACCCTTGTCTCAGACACTCACACCATCTACCCTAAATCCGGATACCACTTGAGTGATTCCTGAAAAAATAAAAATCATCCATCCATAACTAGATGCAAACTCAACTCATCCTTCCAACTAAAATTAATCCATCATACATTTATCTCTATCATCACATGGGGAACCATCATACAACTTCCATAAATAGCTTCCATGTAGGATACTCTCCAAGGAGAAACTTCATCTTCCTTCCATGGCTACAATATGCATGAATTTGGTTCAACTTTGGAAGGATTTGTCTCACCAAGATCTCCCTCTTTCGTCAACAAAATCACAAAAATGTTTATTCATACTTGTCACTATAGTAAAATTATTCTTTCCCAAGCATTAAAATTGGTTGGCTCCCTCTCATACTTCAATATGACCTTTGTGTCGGCGTGTAGGTGCCCCATGCTAAGTAGGTTTGACATTCGTGTCATCGTGTGAGTGCCCTAGCATGCCCGACACACAATGCCCCATCTGGCACCTAGGAATCCTACCTTCGTGGGGGCGTGGCCTAGGTGCGACTTCTCACCCATTGTTCATTCCTTCATTCACAAGTCATTCCAACTGTCTTTCCATGCTCATTGTGTTGATCACATATGTCATTTAGTCTACCTCTGCATGCCTTGCCCAACCTGTGCCCGTCATGTTTCCCATCCACCCATGTTTGTCTGACGTCGATGTTACATTTTCATATGGGTGAGCGGTCAACCTGTCTTCATGCAAGCTCACCCAGGTAACTCGTCTCTGTGTTATGTAGTTGACGCCCCACAGTCCACTTCTCCTACTCATCTTCAATCTTTCGCCACTTAAAGTGGCTATAAAATGTCATGGATGCTTGCTTGGCCTTGGTGTCAACCCAAGGCCCTAACACCCACAGTCCCTCTAATGCCACCTGGATTTGATTTTTATGTATTATATCACCCATACTCCCTCTTGAGAAACTCCAAATTATTTTCTATCACGTGTCTTATAATGTTGCATAGTTTGAAATATTTTTGAGGGGCTTCATGGGATTCCTTTATACCACTTCAACAACACACCCCATGCTAATCAAATGTTATTGGAGGAGTGATCATACCAGTTTCATACCCAGTTGGATTTTGCCTATGTTGTGAGTAAGGGATACTCAAGAGATAAATATACAAATCCTCCTTGACATCAAGCCAATTGCATGGTGATATGTCTAAATCTGTAGGTTTGTGACTCAATAATTACATTGTAGGCATGGTTTATATTGTACTTGGGCTTGAGGAATTTTGATTTTTAAATAAATGAGAGAAAAAGATTTTATTTCAAGAGAATATTCTATCTATTACATCATGCAACAAATGATATAAAAAGTATTTTAATATGTTTTTCAGTTTCAAACCCAAGAATAACCTATTAAATCTAAATATGATTTATTTATCCACCTCTTAAGCAACCATTAATGATTGGAATCAAATCGTTTGATTTTGTTTCATTTGATTGATATGAGAACCTACGGATTTGTACACGTCCTATTTTTTCCTATCTATTTTTTATTCCACCGTGCTATCCAAATACATTCCATTCACACTTTTACATCATGTTTGATTATCGATCCCTAGCTTTTCAATGTTTCCACTCACTAGCAGGCCTGGTATGCACACTCATTTCATAAATTAGAAGAGCATTGTTTAAACTTACCATATTATTAAATCAACACAGTTAAATATAAAAATATTGCCATATTTTTATCTAACCAAGGTTGAGAGAATGATCAAGCATACTGCAAGAAAAAAAAGAACCTAGGAGAATGCAAGCTCATAATTTACAACCATCTTTAAATTTTAGCTTTAAAAGCTAAAATTAAAAGTTTGGCATTAGTTGGATAAACTGAAGTTAACAAAAATGCAGGTTGTAGATACTTATGAAATGAGGTCACTATTTTATAGTAAAGCAGGTGATGTGTTAAAGTGTAACCCTAGAATTTACTGTCTTCCCCAATTTCACGGAGGCTTTTTGTAATGTTAAAATTATGATTGTATAGTAGGTGTGGTTAGTATGGGTACTTAGTTTATATCTGTTGGTGAAATATTTACATATATTATTAAGGTTTGTATCAACCACACTTATTAATATGATTGTTCTAATTTAGGTCAATTATAAAATCATAAAAGTATTTTTCAAAAATGGAGAGTCGAGAGTTAAAGGATGAGAAGTGCTTTAGTTCTTGGTGTTAACATTAGAAAATCGTACAACAAAAGAAAACAATAATTAATGTCAAGCCTAAGGATTTACAGGGCAGGAACACATTATGGAATCAAGGAGTATTTAAAATCTCTAAGGTTTTGAGAAATCATATTTGAACTAGTCTTAAATACTAAAATGCACGCTTAATCCTTCGAGAAGAGCTCTTCTGCCCGCCTTTTTTCCCGATAAGCACGCATTCCTGGAAATGGAAAAATGTCGCTTTCTGGGACCACACAAATAAAAAGACAGTTACTCCTTATATGAAGCCGCCTAAGGAAAACCACCAGTACCTCCTTAGACACTATGTCAGCACACAATAAAATCATACCTCTCCCTTGGGTCACCATCCATCATGTACAAAGGGAGGGAAGGAGGACTTGAAACTCCCCTATATAAAGACACCAAGAGATGAAGAAATGGTGATCACACATTGTTATGCCAGCCAAAGTTGCCTAAGAAACACCAGCAGTGTGTGACTCGGAGCTGAAGCTAAAGAGGACTCGATCGTTGGCCACACAACAATCCTAGTCCACCACAACAGAGAGAGAGGGAGATTGCATCAGAGGCAGGGCTTGGAAGACAACATCCTTGCATCGGGACCTAGAACCATTTTCTAGGGGCCCTTTGGCAAGTGGGTAAAAATTCTTCTCCATATCAAATGTTTAATAAGAAGAGGCCTTCGAGCCATTGTTTGCATTATTATCGTTTTGAATCTCTTTATAGCTTCTGTATATTTATGTTTTAGTTTTAGTTTAACCTGAGCATACTTTAGCATACTTTTTCCACTAAATTCTATGCTTTTGAGCTCCACCACTTTCTGCCTGTTACCAATAGTTTAAAGAGTAGACCACACTCTTTAAGCTAGTGCGATTTCATACACCTGTCCTTCAAATTCTAGTGGTGTCTTTTACTATGATACTCGAAACCATCTATCCGACACAAGTGTATTTTAACTATTGCATATCATAATTTTTTAACCTTAAATTCACTGCTATACATTATACATCATACATCAGATTATATAATATAGATTAACCCAAATATAATATAGCCCCTTTTCATTAGGGGAATTTTGAGGTCTAAAATGGGCCCCTAAGGAAATAATAAAATAATAGCTAAACCAATAAAATAATATTTATGAATTTGCAATTCACTTTTTGCACCAAAATCCATGTAACCATGGTTAAATTCCATTCAAATGTTGTAACAAAATAAAAATAATAAAAAATTGTATTGATGTGACTATAAATAAGAATGAGATTTTCAAGAAAAAGTCATTATCATTGCACAACTAATTCATTTGTCCTTTGTACTTAAATAACTTAAAATAAAATATAAATATAAATTCATAAATTCTTAATTATAGAATATACTATTAATTAAAATTTATATTATTTAAATTATATAATAACATGTAATTGATATACTATATAAAAATAATATAATATAATATATTGTTTTATGTATGAATTTTATTTTACATCTTGAATTGATTTGATTTATAAATAAATATTTGAAAATATACAAATATAATATATATTGAAAAATGTGTAAATACATGAAGATTGTGCAGAGATATACATTGCTTCTTTCAAAAAATATGAAAGACCAATAATAATATTTTATTCAAAAAGTGTGAAATGACATTTATTATGAGTACTTTACTTTACCATGGTTAACCATGAGTTTTTATCCACATTGACAATATGACAAGTAATTACCTTTAACTCAAGTAATGCCACCTCAACCATTAGGGATGATGTCATCCCCTAAAATTTGATTGGTTCTCATAAATTGAATTTTAATTGTACATTTTCCTTAGGAGGCCCATTTTAGACCTCAAAATTCCCCTAATGTAAAAAGCCTCTCTGCTTGTTATTTTAGTTCTGGTTATTGTTTATTTGCTAATTCATGCACTCCTTTCTTTTGTGTCAATACCATCTTCTTTATCTCCTTGTGATTCAAGTCGCTTATTATGCTCTTATGCATCCTATTCCGCATTCATTATTCCTTCTTGGACTCTGCGATTGTATAACTTTGACTCAATTTCCACAGATCTTATCTGCTAATATTGCCCCTTCAAAAGATATCTAGGGTTGGCCCTTGGATATGAGTGCATATGTTTCATCTTGTGCTAGTGTGGGTCCATTCCTATACTATACTCCAATATCTAGCTTTTTTTGCAACAATTGTGTGTCCTATTCCTACAATTTATTCTAATAACTAGCTTGTTTTGCAATAGTCGAAGCAAACAACACTGATAGAGCGGAAAAAAAATCTAGTGGTGGCTATAAGTGGTAGCGAGGATACAAAATGACATGTATTTAGTTGTTTTTATACTTTTTGTCTTTGAAGCTTGATGGTTGTAATTCATATTTCCCAAAATTTCTGTTAGATTTTGGTGAAGATAATGTCAGAATTTCCACTAATTTTGAAGCAAAATTGTAGCTACTCTTTTGTCTTTATGATTATCCGTGTGAGTGTCGATCATTGTCTCTTTGAGTGTGGATCACTAAACCCTAATTTTCACTATTATTCTTATTTTAATTGTAGATTCTAAAAATATTGTAGCTACTCTTTTGTCTTTATGATTATCCATGTGAGTGTTGATCATTGTCTCTTTGAGTGTGGATCGGTTAACCCTAATTTCCATGAATATTCTTATTTTCATTGTAGATTCTAAAAATATTCCAAAAATATGAAGAAAAACAATAAGGTTAGCCAATGAACCAATATTGATCTAATCTTATTCACATTCTAAAGTATCTCAGATAACCCTTACTAATACAGGTTCTTTGAGATATCACTCATGGTGGTGTTTTCAAATACACAAGTCTTACTAATGGCCTACTTTAGCTGTGACACATCTGATTTTTTTGAAAAATTCAAACTCCTCCACCGACTCAATTTGTGTCTTTCAATATCAAAGGATATATACCTCATTGTTAAATTTTTAGAATGGGACCCTGTTTTCAATGTGGGTAACAAGTTATGGAGCAAACAACATCTGCGACACTGTTACGATTCAATTCCCAACATAAGTAGATGTATTTTCAATCTAATTGACCATTCATGAGACGAATATTGATACATAAATCATAGGGGTCAGGAAGAAGTTGGCGAATGGTGGTCTTTTTAGTTTTTTTGACCATTCAAGAGAGGAATATTGATACATCAATCGAAGGAATCCAAGATATGATGCCCAATACCTGATTGAAGTGATCCATCTTTGAAACTTGATAAATTTGATCAAAATGTTGTGAAAACATCTATATATGCTATTAGAGGTTGCCTCTTCACCTTCGTGCAAGATTACATGTTGATATGATACTCTTATGTGTTGGAAAATTAATATCAAACAATGCAATTATTAAATTGACAACAATGATACCTTTGATACACATGTAAATCAACCAAGTAGATATTTTGCAGGTTGCAGATTTAGTTTGCAGACTGAAGGACATAGATTAAATGAAGTTCTGAGCATGAGTACAAATTACCCATTCCGTAACACATCATATAATTAAAGTCAAATGAAATTTAATGCAATCTTGGTAAAAATTTATGGTCAGGTATTAATTCCACAAATAATATATCTACTCAGCAAAATAGAAAATCATTTTTGTACAATTACCCATCTTGTGTCTTAATATTTTTTCTTATCATATATTAAAATATTAAAATGTATGCTTTTAATATACATGTATGTAACATTCTTTGATATATAGTGGTAGATGTAAGTTTGAGAGGTCAGGAGGAGAAAATCATGGACCAATTTTTTGTGGTAAGAGGAAAAATATTTGTTAAGGGGTTTTACAGTGAATTACTCCGCAACTCCTAGTGAAGTGTAAATCTTAGTAAGAAACATTATTTTACTGGGTGAAGGAGTCGTAGCCTCCATATGAATTTTTCTCAATGTATTCAAAAAATATAACATATATATTTTTGCAATATATTCCTGGAAATTTCACGTCTCATTTTTTACTGCACAACCACTCTATTTTACTCTATTTTGTTGTGGGTTAAATTACTTGAAGTTTTTGGTCCATTTTAGTTATGAAAGTTAACTGTAATTTAATCTCAGTGATTATAGTTTGAGAAAATACTCCTTTGCCTTATCTTTCACATGTTATAAGAGCCTTGGTTCAACTAGGAGTAACAAACTAGATTTTTATTGCAAGGAATTAAGAGGTGTTAAATGTTTCTCTTGAAGGTCTTTTTTTTTGGAACATATTTACTAGGAGGGAAATTTTTTTTTTTTTTAATAGATAGAAATGGAAGCATCAATAAAAATCTTTACTAACCTCAAATACCTCATTTTAATGGATAAAATTATGATTATTGGGCTATTACAATGAAGGCTTTGTTTTCTTCCCAAGATATTTGGGATTCGATGGAGAATGGGTTTCAAGAACCAATAGATGCAACAACATACAATTCTTTGACACAAGAAGAAACATATTTGTTGATGGAAAACATGAATAAGGATTCAAAATACCCCTTCTACATTTTTCAACAAGTTCAATAAAGTATTTTCCCAAGGATTACAGTACCAACGAAATCCAAGAAAGGATGGGATACCCTCCATACAGCCTACCAAGGCATGGCAAAGGTGAAGACAAAAAAACTACAAATACTAAGAAGAGATTTTGAGAAAATTTGTATGAAGAGCTTAGAATTTATACTCATTTTTTACACATGTAATTGGACTGGTTACTCAAATCAGGTCTCATGGTGAGACACTTGAGGAAAGGAGAATAGTTGAGAGAATTTTGAGAAGTCTGCCAGCAATATTTGATTCCATTGTTGTGGCCATAGAAGAGACAAAGGATATATTATAATTTTCAGTCAATGAGCTTCATGCTTCATTGATTTCTCATGAACATATATTGAACAAAGCAACAAACTCCTCATTGGGGCATGCCTTCAAGATACAAGTTTCAATTGGTCAAGGTAGATGTAGAGAAATATCATATTCTAGAGGAAGAGGAAGAAGCCCGCACAAAGGTGGTAAAGGTAGTGCTTCAAGTTCAAGTGGAAGGGGTAGCAATCAAAATCCAAGTCAAGGCCCAAGCCAAAATCAAGCACAGGGTCAGAGGTATGATAAATCTCAAGTTCAGTGTCATTATTGTAAGAAGTATGGTAATTATGCAAATGAATGTTGAAAGAAGAAACATGATATAAGTAGAAAACCAAGTGAAAATTTCATAAAGGAAAATCATAAGCAAGATAAAATGTTTTTAGATTGTAATGTAGCACAAGATAAACAAAAGGAATGAATATGTATGGTTTCTATATTTAGGGTGCAAAAATCACATGACATGGAACATAGAAATGTTTTCCAATTTTAATTGAAAGTGTGAAATCATAAGTGACATTAGGGACTAATAGAAAAGTCTCTATCATGGGAAAAGGAAGAGTCGATATTCTAACAAAGAAGGGGGAGGAGAAGTACATTTCAGATCTTTATTTTGTCCCCGGTTTGAAGACCAACCTCATAATGATTGGACAACACATGCAAAAGGGCTACAATGTCTTTTTCAAAAATGACGAGTGTGCAATTTTGGATAAGTCTCCAAACAGAAAGGTGATTGAAAAAGTTTAAATGACAAAAACTATAATGTTTCCCCTCAATTTAAAACCAAATTCGAAGGAATAACGTGTTCAAGCACAACTATCGATGAATTCACAAGAGAATGAAATAAATGTAGTAGTTGTCACAGAAGTAAAATTTCAAGCAGAAGTTAAAGATGAAAACTAGTTATGGCATTTCAGATTTTTCCATCTCAATTTTGGAGGCTTGAATTTACTGCATAGGAAAGGAATGGTGAAAGGATTTCCACTCATATAAAAACCAGACAATCTATGTCAAGGATGTATCTTGGGAAAACAACATAGAGAGAAATTTCTAGCAGGAAAGTCAATAAGGGCAAAGGAACCTTTGGATATTGTTCATTCAGACTTATGTGGACCAATGCAGACACCATCAATTGGGGGTAGCTATTATTTTTTGAATTTCATATATTCTTATAAAAGGAAAACATGGGTCTACTTCCTAAAACAAAAAAGTGAAGCGTTTAAGTGCTTCCACCAATACAAAAATCTCGTTGAGAAGCAAAGTGGACACTACATCAAAATTTTGAGCACTAGCAGAGGTGGAAAATACATCTCAAATGACTTCTTATGCTTCTCCAGGGAACATGGAATTCACAAGAAATTTACAACAAGGTATACACTTGAGTAAAATGGTGTCAAAGAAAGAAAAAATAGGACCATTATGGAAATGTCAAGGAGTATGTTGAAGGAAAATCATTTTCCAAATGATTATTGGGTTGAATTTGTCTCTTGTGCAATGCATATCATTAATAGGTGACCAACCAAAAGTGTTAATATTATAGTTCCTGAAGAGGCATGGAGTGGAAGAAAGCATAGTTTCACTCACATGAGAGTGTTTGGATGTGTGGCTTATGCACATGTCCCACACGAGTTAAGGAATAAGTTGGAAAACAAGGGGGAGAAATTCATATTTGATGTATATAGTGATGAATCCAAGGCATACAAGCTCAACAATCCATCAACCAAGAAGGTCATAATCAACATAGGTGTTCGGTTTATAGAAGAAGAAGCATTGGTTGGAAGTTTAGAGAATAAAATTAATGTGAGAACATGTGTACCACATGAATACAAAGAGGAATGGACCACAACAAGTGATTCCTCAATGATGAATCCTCCTACTATTCAAGTTCAACAAAGTAGTCACCAAGTGACACCTTCAACAAATAATATGAAAGTTTTGTGTAGTCAATAAATTACTACTACAAGCACACCACAAATACCTGCAACACCATCCACCTTAGGCACACCATCAAGTGACATTTCAAGCTCATATTCCACAAGCATAAGAAGACAAAAATTAAAAATTTTAAGTGCAATATATGAGAAAAATGAAGTTCATAGTGGTGCTTGTCTAAATTCCTTATTTGAAATGTTTTGTCACGTAGATGACCCAATCCATTTTTAGGATGTAGTCAAATAATAAAAATGGGTTGCATTAATGGATGAAGAAATAGGAGCAATTAAAAATAATGACACATAGGATTTACTGGAACTTCTACAAGGAATAGAAGTCATTGGAGTGAAGTGGGTATATACGACCAAGAGCAACGCTGAAGGAAAGATTGAAAGGCATAAAGCAAGGCTAGTTGTAAAAGAATACAAGCAGCATCATGGAAGAGATTATGTGGAGACATTTGCACTAGTCGCAAGGATGGAGACAATGCATGCAATGTTGTCAATTTCTATGCAACAAAAATGGAAAGTGTATCAAATGGACGTAAAATAATTGTTATTGAATGGAGTGCTGAAAAAAAAAGTATATGTTGTGCAACCACCTAGTTATGAGGTAAAAGGCCAAGAAGACAAGGTGTATAGGTTGAGGAAATCTCTTTATGGTCTGAATCAAGAAATGCATGCATGATATAGCAGGATATATGCTTACTTGATGGAAAATGGCTTCAAAAAATGTGATGGTAAGCTTACTCTCTACATCAAAGAGAGTGATGATAAGATTATTATTATTTTTATATATGTAATTGATTTTATTTTTACAGGGAGTGATGATTTAATCATTGCGGATTTCAAAGAAGTTATGAGAAGTGAGTTTGAAATGACTGACTTGGGGTTGTTAAGGTATTTTTTGGGCATAGCAGTAAAGAAAACTGAAAATGGTATTTTTATTTCCCAAGAAAAGTATGTAGCAGACATTTTGGATAGGTTTAATATGCAGAACAACAAGCCTTCACCAACTCCAACTGTCATGGGGTTGAAGTTGAGAAAATAATATTGTAGCAACAATGTCAATCCCCCATTATACAAAAGTATGGTGGAAAACTTAATGTATTTCACTGCAACTAGTCATGATATAATGTATGTAGTGAATCTGGTGTCAAGGTTCATCGAGACACCCAAGGAGACACATTTGAAAGAATCCAAAATAATTTTAAGGTATTTCAATGGGACAAAGGAGTCTGGTATTTTGTACACCCAAAAAATGATTTTAGGTTGTTTGGCTACACTGACAGTGACTAGGCAGGAAGTGTTGATGACAAAAACAACACGTCAAGATATGTTTTTCATTTAGGTTCAGGAGTAATTTCATGGGCCTCCAAGAAGCATCCGATAGTGTCATTATCAACAAAAGAAGTTGAATATGTCGTTGTGACAACATCAACATGTCAAGTAGTTTGGATGAGAATAATGTTGAGGGATTCATCCCATAAATAAGAGGGAACAACCACTATTTTCTGTGACAACAATTCTCCAATTTCACTATCAAATAATTTAGTTTTTCATAAGAGGACCAAGCACATCGACACTAAATATAATTTTATAAGAGAAATGATTAATAATGGTGAAATTTCATTGCAACATTTCAGGTCAGAAGAACAATTTGCAGACATCTTCATAAAGCCATTAGCATGTGAAAAGTTTGTTTATCTCAAATATTGTTTGGGAATTTTCAATGGAGGTAGTTGTGATAAAAGGAGAGTGTTGGAAAATTAATCTCAACCACCACAGTTATTGAAATGAAAAAAATCATACATTTGATACACGTGTAAATCAACCAAGTAGATATTTTTCTGGTTGCGTAGTTAGTTGGCAAGATGAATGACAGATATTAAATGAAGTTTTGATTAGGAGTACAAATTTCCCATTCTGAAACACATTAGATAATTAAAGTCAAGTGGAAATTTAATGCACGGTTGGTAAAAACGTATGGTCAGACATTAATTATGCAACTAGTATATGTACTCCACAACATAGAAAATCATTTTTGTACTATAGCCCATCTTGTGTCTCAATATTTCATCTTGTCATGTGTTAAAATATTAAAATGTATGTTTTGAATATAAATGTATGTAAAAGTATTTGATATTGTGGTGGATTTAATTCTGAGAGGTCAAGAGGAGAAAATCATGGAGCAATTTGTGGTGCAAGTTGAAAACAATTTGTTACAGGGTTTTACAATGAATTACTCCACAACTCCTAGTGAAGTGTAAATCTCAGTAAAAACTCTTGTTTTACTAGGTGAAGGAGTCGTAGCCTCCATAGAATTTTTTTTAAATGTATTTAAAAAAATATAATATAAAGTATAGTTTGTTGTGATATATTTCTAGAAATTTCACGTCTCATTTTTTTAGTGCACAACCACTTTTTTTACTTTGTTCTATTGTGGGTTAAATTCTTGAAGTTTTTGCTCCATTTTAGATGCAAAATTCAACTATGATTTAGATCTGCGACTATTTTTTGAGAAAATATTCCTCTATTAGGATGCTCTCATAGAAAACAACATAGATTTTCATGCTTACATATGTCGGTGGTGGAAGTAAAATTTTATCATTATTTGCAGCAAAGGCTAG
Source organism: Pinus albicaulis (assembly GCA_034641835.2). NCBI lineage: Eukaryota > Viridiplantae > Streptophyta > Pinopsida > Pinales > Pinaceae > Pinus > Pinus albicaulis. The sequence goes on from CM076580.1 coordinate 227,395,787, forward strand.
TGAGAATGTATTGTTGGAAACCTAATCCTCTATGGGTAGGTGTGGAAGGCGAATGGACTAATGGAGTCCAAGAGACCACTTGGAATGAGAATCCAAGGGTCACACCAATGTGATATAAATATACATCTATGGTGAATAATAAAATCATAACACGCTTATATTTCTGTCTATGTGTGTTTAGTTTCCCTTTGTGTGTCTTTCACCATGCATATTTAACATGGTATCAGAGCAAGACTATCTTGGCATGCTCTAATTTGAACTATTTTTTCAATCAACGAAATTTTAGCTGCATTATTTGTACCCTACATTACTCCATTGAAAGCATTGGCTTCTGTCTATTTTACCTACTCCCTTTGCCAATTGCGCCCTTTCAACAAGACGGGTTCTTTGCACCCTGCATTTCTCCATTTAAATCATTGATGTTAGAGCTGAAGTATATTCGTGGTGCATTATAACCAACACATTGGTTTCAGAGAATCTCTGTGTGTTTTTGAAGACCATTTTTCGAATTTTGTGCATCTAATACCCAACAATGAAAAATTCGAGCGTTGATTTGTGCCAAAGGAGGTGGCCTACGGTGGTGAGTAGAAATTTTTTTGTTGAATACATTGAATTGTGATTGCGGCACATTGGTTTCAGAATCTGATTCCTACATCGGTTTGAACTTTGGTAGAAGAAAAAAAAAGTTGGAGCTGTATTAAATTAGTGCTGAAACGGGCATTTGAAATCCTTTTTTGAATGCAATGTTAAACGTTGGGAGCGTACAATGGTTTCAAGTTTGTTGGAAATTTTCTTAGGCATTATTATTTGCATTTAACTTTGAATGGATCATTGAAAACCCAAATCTTTTATCAGGTGTGACTATGGTAAAGTTTGGGCATCAGAACGTATACCCCAGTTAATGCTTCTAACTCATAGTTACAATACTCCCCCACTTATAATCTATATCGATTATATAACTTTGCTAGTTATACCTCTTGTGTCTATCTGCTCTCCCTCCTTGGCCGTCGATCATAGGAATCCTTGACCACAACCCTTGTTGCGTGCTCTCCTCTCAGAGCACTGCTTCGGCACCACGTTGCCTACTTGCACCTCTACTCAGCCAACATTACCTAACACTTCTAGCTCTCGTTGGCTCTCCCTTTTCTAGCTACTTCACACTCTGCGTCGTTCGGACCTCTCTCCCATGCTGCCACCTCCGAACATTTAATTAGAAATGCAGATGCATTGCACCCCTGACTATGCAGAATTATAAGTCTTAGTCTTCTTGAACATTGAACAAATAATACTCCACAAGTGAGAGATTATTCTCCTCCTTCATGGAGAATTCCACAGGCTCAGTCACCTCAATCCTACCCCATTTATCAACAAAAAATCACATTGAACCTTTAAACATGTCGATCTTAGCATTACGAAAGATGACTGTAGAGCCTTCCTTCATAAGATAAACTTGCTTGTTTTTGGCCGTGAAAATAACGATGCCTATTTCGTCGCCAATTCAACACTCAACGATTCACATTTGACAGACTTGGACGACCCTTCTGAAGCACAATATTGGCGCTTGTTACCTTCACTATCAAATTATGGCCAGAAGTTCGTGATCGAAGCTGATCAATATTGGTAAACATGGGCTTCCTCAAATTTGAATTGTGATTGGAATTGGGAGACGACACTATCTCTCTCTCACTCCTCAACATGAAACCCTAAAGAATGCTTGAAAACCCCCTCTGAACCCACTAGTACAAAATGGCTAATTAGTTACTAAAAAAACGAATAAAATTTTCATATAAATGACTATTTTTCTGTCGGTGACCAATTGTAGCTAATTTACAGTATCTTAGCTACTATTATAAGTCTTAGTCTTTGTCTTAGCTAATTTACAGTATCGGTGGAGAATAGTAGCTATTTTTCTGTCAGTGACTTTTGGTAGTTATTAATTGGTTATCTCAATTTTGTTGTCTAGTTGTATATTTGGTCATTAATTTGGTCACTGATTTAGTCATTAATTTAGTAATTGATTTGATCATTAATTTAGTCATTTATTTGGTCATTGATTTAGTCATCGATTTAATTTTTGATTTGGTCATTAATTGCCACAATTAATGACCAAATATACAACAAAATATATTATTATATGATCACCCGAGAAAATCAATTAATGACCAAAGAAATATGACCAAAATGTTAGTTGTGTTATAAGATACTGTAAATTAGCTACTAATAGTCATATATATGCAAATTTTAGTTATTGTTTGAAATCAATTAATGATCGAAGAAATATGACTAAATTTTAGTCATGTTATAAGATATTGTAAATTAGCTGCTAATAGTCGTATATATGCAAAATTTAGTCGTCATTTGTAGTCACAAATTTATCATTTGCAGTAGTGATTTATTCATTATATAAATGAATAATTTAGTAGTTTATATTCATTTTATTTACTTTCATTAATAATCATTATAAATGACTAATTTAGTCATATATTCATTTTTTTTGTGTTCATTATTAATCAACATAAATTAATTTGTATGATTTAAAAAATGTCATACAATATGCATGTTCATCTAATATGAAAACACAAAGTCACATATTTTAATTACAATACTAAATAATATCAAGTGCAACTATAAATAATTTCAACCACATAAATTATATTATATGAAATGTTGAAGTATTACAATATGATTTTCCAGCTTAATATTGGTTGGACTACAATTTACACATGAAATGGTGTTTCATCACTTCAAAACATTATCGTTGTGTTTTCAAGGCATTGCAGGTCAATTCGCCAACTCTGAAGACTTGAAAATCAGTCTTTATATGTGTGTCTTATGTGGGATATTGGCTCTAAGAGTATCATGAGAACAATTCTCCTCTCCCTCTCTTTTTTCATTTGTCACTCCAGTGTTATTGCTCCGCTCTTTTTTCAATTCATGCTTCCTACCATCAATACTGAGTTCATTTTCTAAAAACAAAATAAGATACAATGCAAAGTGTAAAACATGAAAGACAATGAACACTAGAATATAAACTAAATTAGACTATAGATAATTTATACGACATATACCTCAACATAAACAATCAGGGAAAATTTTAAGGATGGAAAATTGTCTTGAAGTTTAAAAAATTGGCGAATCTCACTCGTCCCTAATATGCAAACTATAAAATGTTTATTGATGTATTTGTAAAATTATTCAAATTTATAATGATATTATATATATTGTCTATATAATTTTGGTGATTTTTAACGTAAAATCATTTTATATTGTAAAATTTGGGCGAAACATTTTTATAAAAAAATGAAAATTGGTGAATCATTTTTTTGGAAAAACCATGGAAAATTAGCCCACCTGCGAATATTAGCCCCTAAAATTTTCCATGTAAACAATGTCAAAGTCATTTTTCCCCATACAAGTAAGAAGCTCGAACAAATTTTCTTCATTGAGGCGATAGTTGCCACTATAATGTGGCCAGATAACCTGTATAAAAAAGGCAAATAAAATATCACCATATATAAAAAAGAACACCTTAGTGACTTTCAACTTTCAAGGAAAGCTTAGGAACAATCACGTCAACTAACTTATATGCTAAAAAGCTCAAGGTGTAGATAATTTGTGAAAACAAATAATCTGAGGTGTGATGTTTAATCCTTGTCATTTTATTCACAAGAACATTTCATTTTCTAACGCATGAACTTAGTTAAGTATATAAACAACATGTACTCAAATAACAACATGAAAGTAACTTTTTATGATAGTCATGAAAATATTTTAACACAAAATAGCTATAATGATTCCAATCAATATAGTGTAATACTAATTTCATCTTCAAGCTTTGGTTGTTGTTTAAATAGACATGCTACTAAGTATTTTCAATTTCATAGTTAAAAGAAAAAACAAAATCAAAAGAAACATCCAGAATAAAATCAAACATTAAAGAGAGGATATCATGGAATGGAAATTGCAATTATAAAAAAATTGTTTACTTGTCCACCGATGTCGTGTTTGGCATTCCTAAAGCATTTTCTTTCCCAAAATAATACCCATGAGGTGAAATAATCACAACATTAAAAACCATAGGAATTCCTACTAGAAAATTTCCAAAGTTGATGGTTTAGGTGTCTAAGCGATCTCTAACAACGAATGAACCATATCCAAGACATGATATCCATCGTCTCCCCATCCTTTTTTCAATCACATTTCCTATAACCTGCCCACAACAGAGTCAAGTAACAATCAAACAAAGACATTGGCATTTTTTTTAATCTTTTATATCTATAAAATTTGAATCTGATTTTTTTCATGAACATATTATTTCATATTTAAAGCCTTCTTGACATATGAGAAAGTATCAATCAATTAGGACATCAAAAAAATCGACCTCAATGGTGTCCTCAAACAATTTCTACAATATCAATATTTTCCTTGTTGTGTTATCTTGGGTAGAAAAAAGAACATATCTACAAAATAAAAAAGCATATATTTTTTATGGTCAAACTTTGTATATGGTGTATTCTTAAGAAGTTTTTTAAGATGTTCCTCTGCCTTTACCAAAGTGAATTGTAGCTAGGTTAAACTATGTATCCTTTCATTTAGCATCAATTTCTGCAAGATAAATTTCACACATTGTTCTTTCCCATTTCACAACATGCTACATATGATAAATTGAAAGTCACATAAGACCAAGAACAAACCCGTTTGTAACCAAAACAAACAAAAAAACAATCTCTCTAATAAAACTTCATTATAATATTAGAAAATGAAAAGAGAGTGGATCATTTTTGTTATTTGACTTTGCCTATTTTTTTTATGAAAGTGCTCGAGCTTCAAGAACCAACAAATGTGAGGGAAGTCGTAAATGTGAAAAAAATTATGTTGACCTAATTTGTAGACTTCTTCAAAATGATGTGAATGATGCCATTTTCGGATGTGGTAAATCTCATAACAAGAAATGGCATGTATTCTAGTAAATTACATTGTAAAATACCATGGGCCTCCATGAGTTATAGGTCCTTATTATGTTAATATTGATGATGAAAGAGAGATGGCAACAATAAGTATGGGTGGTCCAAGTTTGTATGGTGGATATCTTCAAACCAAGGTCGTCATCTCAATGAACCTAGGTTCTGACACGGTAAACCTAGATCTGGTCTTCGCCCAATTTCATTCCATCATACTTTGTCAAAACTCAAGAAAACATAATGGTCCTTCATCTTATAATATGGTTTCAATTGAGATTATAAATAAAGCTTATCCAAATCAAATGGATTTTTGGGCTGCAAGAGATATGGATAATTTAAGTGATAACAATTATATGTTTTTTTTCCCAAGATTCAACTGTAGGGATACATTTTGTGGATTTTACTAATAAATATAATGAGATAAATAATCCATGAGGAGAATCTACTGTTCATTATGATTAGGGAAATACTCAGAGATAATAAGACTATTTAGGTTCAAATCAAAGATGGTGTTGATTCTTGTAGCTCCTTAGTTGTTGGTAGTTTTTCAATTCTTCAAGGGTGGGGTCCTTCAGCATAATTGCATCTACCTTGGTCATATCACCCAAAAGCAAAACATAATCAACAAAATAAATATGTCAAGTTTAGGGAAAATCTTATTTGTATAGTTGTCAAGCTTATAGTTCTTTTTTACTATGTTATAACTCTGTTGAGACCACCTACTCTATAGTAAAAAATGGTAGAGGAGCCATTAGTCATATCTACCCATGGTATTATGTAGGCATGATAGAAGGATAGGCTGAGGCATTAATTAGAATTGCACATATATTGAGGAAAGACAATTCACTATCTAGTTAACCAATTGCACATTAAACCGTATATGGATGAGTAGCCCTAAATAAAGCCATTTTTCTCTATCATATGCCTTGGAAAGATAAATTAACATTGCTTGTAATTTTTTTGGTTTCATGTCATAAATTCCTTCTTGGGAAACTCCTATTCCATAATTGATTTGTTTCCTAGGAAGGATGCAAAATTTTTCTAATGACATGGAATCAACTTAGTGGATTTTGACCCTACATGACCAAGGAACTCAGGAGCCTTGGGTGCATCAACAGTAGCATCCTCCAATGAAAATAGTATAGTCTCCAACCTAGAAACATCAAAATTATATATAGTTATAATTCATAATAGCAAATGACCGTAGATTGTAGCAGTCCTTAAATAAATTCAAACTTGAATAAGAAAAAACACAAATTTTCACATTATCCTTCAGTAAGTTGTCCTTGATTTAGCAAGAAAGGCTCAAACTTACATAAATGTGTAAGTAGATTCCCCAGACGATCAATTTCAACATCTTTCCTGAAAAAAAATATGATATCCAAAGTGAAACCATAGTTGAATGGAAAAATGGTGCTTTAAGGTAATCTACACAAAAATTTGCCTCCTTCAAATCTCTCACACTTGATGGTATGTCATGCAAAATTAAGAAAAAGTCAAGGAAACTTGTCAAATTCTCTAAAAGAAATAATGAAAATGCATGGATGCTCTATAAAGGAATGCACTTGTAATATTCTTTGATTTCCATTTTAGCCTTTTTCCTAAGTTGAACCTCAAAGAGTTGTGAACTCAAAGTTCTTTGAGAATAATGTTCTTACAGTTGAAATTCAACATTTGCAGTCTTCCCACCTCTGTCACCTGATGAGTATGAATTATTAAACTCTCTTATGTCATTATCCAAAAAATTTCATTCCTAGACACATGATTTTGCAAATAAAGGCTTTTATGCAGCATAGGTCCTTGTCAAAATTTCATCTCTCATACCAACTGGCATCCAATCAAAACTGCAACCTGAAAACGAACCTATGCCTGTTTTTCTATTACTTAGGATGTGAATGGTGGAATACCCTATAGAGCACTCTTAGCATATGCAAGAGGCTGAGCCCTCCCTCTTATTCCCTTGCCAAGACCTCCCTTAGGACCAAGAGTCAAGTGGCAATCATTAGAAGCTTTGTGTGTTGAAAGGCTTGGCATTGATTTATTTTCAAATTGAGCCCTATCCATAATCCGAGCATCTTGACTAGTGAATCCACGCTCACGTGGCCCCATATGGGGTTGTGGCCCTTTAATCCCACCCATATGTGGAAGTGAACGCGTCTGTGCACCTGCCATGTAAGGTGGCATCGTAGGTCCTCTCTCACCATGATCAAGTGGTGTCACAAGTCTCTCACCTGAATGTCCCATATTGGTACATTGAGAGAAACCTCCCTATCCATGTAGTTCTTGCACAACATCCTGATGCACTTCCTCTATTTTCTTGGTTCCCTCAACTTTATTCCTTTGTTTCCATTCATTCATCCTCAGATCAATCAGATCCTTCAACATGAACCTCAGCCTAGAGGGAAGCCCTTGGTTATTGGTATTTTTTGTCATCCTATCGAGGTAAGCATCAATATGTTCCTTGGCCTTTGAATGGTCAATCATATGACAAATAGTGCTCATCAGTTTTCACAAAGATTCAACATTTTCCTCCTTTGGATGTTGAAATTCACCAATTAATTTCTTGATGCATGCATGCATAATTATTTGGTCAACATACTTTATTTATAAAGCTCACCAATAAACCTTATATTTCCTAGCATTCATCATCATGCTGCATTCTTCTTCTCCCGTCTTTCTTCTGCTGAAAGGATTTTTTCACCATGCTCTTTTTCTTTCTCAACCTCTGACTCTTCTCTTTCATCTTTTTCAAAGTATTCATGACATTTTTTCAAAAGAACTTGTTTGAAAACAACCTTCTCATTATCTTCATAAAATTATGGTATTCCTGCAGCAAGCTTAAAACTGAATTTTGCATACATTTCACAAAAAGCGAGCTCCATCAAGGCTTTGTCAAATATTTGAATATTATACCATGAAGACATGATGCAGAGTCAATGTTCACTTCTTTGACCTTTTCAAAAAAATTCTCAAATTTTTTGGGCATTAATTTATTAAGGATGGATTTAATTTGTCTTTGTTTCAACTAAACCTCATCGGAAACGTTTCCCACTTCATATCGGTTCATTTATATATGAATTATGGGCAGAGAAGGCTGTGGAGGAGGAATCAAACCCTTCTGAAAACTAGAAGCATGTTTCCACGTATCAGCATCAGAATTATTTCTCACTAGTCCAACTTGTGGAAGTGGTGCTTGCGCATAAGGCCCTCCTGGAAGGATGACATTAATACTCATTTGTGTTGCACAGGTATTTCTTGCAAAGCCAGTATTATAACATTGGCCAGGTCAAAACATAGCAAAGGAACCACTAAGATCCGCATCCATCCACATATCACAATCATCAGCAAAAGCATCCACCGGCTTGGCCCATCTATCAGCATCCAAAATAGCCATATTTCTCCCACGACGTTCAAGTAGATAATTCCCACTCAGCTGCCTGTCGAGTCCTCTTGCAGTGATTGCTAATGCATCAACCTCTCCTACATGAGTTGCAAGTGCTTGGGAATTTCCAAGTAATTCAATAATGTCTAGCAAAATTTCAAAATGATTTGGCAGATATTTGCACCGATATTTGATTGTCAATAAGGAATCTCTGGAGTACTTCTTGTCTCCTGTACATTCAGTAACTAAAATAGCTACTTGATTCATAGGAGTTGAAAGCTTGGTTGCATCTTCCTAGTCATCCACTTCTTTCAGGACTTGCTTCTCAGGCTCTTTTGAAGAAGTCTTACTCTCGACATCATCCGTTACTATTTTGGATGGTTCTGGAAGGATCACATCTTCCTCCTTCTCCTCTTGAACCTTATAAGAAATATATAAATCCCAGTGGGAACTACAACATTTTCCTTACTAGAAAAAATCTTCTTTTTCTTCTTCTTGTTGACAACTACTACCTTGGTAGCATCACCAATATTTGCAGCATTATTCTTCACAAAAACATTGGAAGAACTTTTATTCTCCTTTTCTGTCAATCTAGCTACAAAATCCTTCTTGCCTTCACTTTCAACATGCAAAGATGACACCTGAAGTTGATTAGACATTTCATTAATAACACTATTAGTGGTGGATACTTAACCCTTATCTTCTGTGCCAAGTGCCTTCACATTGGCAGCTAAACCTTCCCCAAGTACTTTAGCACTATCATGGTTAACCCTACCTTTGTTTCTACATCCAGAATATTTTTTTCAGTCAACAAATTTGTTACCAAACTGAGAACCTGGTTTTTCCTTCAAAATAGCCATATCAGCTTTAGGGAGGACTATTGTGGCTTCTGATTGCAATTCCCATTCAAATACCTTGCCTATATTTGTTGTTGACTACTCAGATACAACTAACACTTCACCCTTTTTCTCTTTGAGAAGATTTTTATCAACAGCCACTGTGCCATTGTCATGTGTATCCAATTGAGATGCCAACCTACTCTCATGCATTCCATTGATTTTTCTCTCCCTAGCATGCAAACTATCTTTTTCTTTTCCAATGGCAGAATTGGAAAAATAAGCTAGCTCTTTGTTTATGTCAACATCAGGTGAAATTGAAAACTCATATGGGAAATCAAAAACCACAACAGTCCCATGCTCAGGATGGAGAAAATTTCCAAGATCTTTCTTCTCTCCAATTATAGAATTAACAAAATTATTGTTGCAGCTTTGTCTAGCATTATCGCTTGTTGATTCAAATTGTTTATTCTTCACATTTCTAAGTTTTGAATCTAATTTAACGCCATCCTCACTACATGTTGAGCTCTTCAATGTTCCTACAAGAAAATTATTGTTATCAAACTTCATATCTTTTGCTGCTTTATTTACTACTCCAACATCCTTTGTAGAAAACTCTATAAATAGCCCATAAGTTTATGTTTTTCCTTCATATCCCTCACCAGAGCTTCCCAAAGATGAACACATATCAGCAATGATCAATTCAATTACATATTTTGAATCTTGTAAGGTTCCAAGGTTCCCTTGGAAATATCCCTTTCGGTAATCTCATCTACATATGATGAAACTCCTGATATCCTTAACGAGGGAGTGTCCACAACATTAACCATGTTTCCTGATGTCTTCTTTGGAAATAGTATCTCTTTCACATTTTGCGGGATTTTTAAATGAACCCCAAGGATGGGCTGCAGAATCAGGCTTTGGCAGTGAAGAATGCATATTTGTTTCTATTTCTAGGTTAGAATTAGCCCCTCCATCAAGAACTTTAACTATCTTCTGTAGGGTTGTCATTAAAGGAGTTGTTGAGGTAGATGATGAAGTCTGACTCAAAATTAACTGATCCACCCGCCGGTGAGAATTGCTAAGTTTAGACTCCTTTGCAACCACCTCTCTTTTTTACTCCCTTTCCATATTTGAAGAGATTCCTACCAATGCCACAGGTTGTTGCATCTGTTGATTTTTAGGCCCGTGCACAGATTTTGTCACCTTATTTGAACATTCATTTGTTGAAATACTTGCTTGTTTTTTAGATATGTTTTTCTGCTTTTCACTAGTATGATGATATAATCTGACTCAAGTGCAGAAACTACATAACAATTTGAAATCATACCATCAGAGAGATCACATGTTTTCATAGTAGGCATGTTCAATGGTGACAGTTTAAGTCCATATGCCTTATCTATAGTCAATACTTCAGAAGGAGGACTGATGGAAAACTGTAAACTACAATTATCTTTGTTGTTGACAAATGCAACTGCAAGAGAACTTGATTAATTTCCAAGAGATTTTGGCAAGGAGTTTGTATTTCCATCCAGAACTTGAACTGTGGTTTCTGAAGCCTATGGGAATGGTTTCAATATATCTAGCATCTCACTAGAATGGATTGTAGATAGTTTATCTCCTCTTAATGGGCGTGAATCATTTTATTTTTGTCTTTAAATGTTGATGAAAAGTATATGAAATGTTACCATATGGCCCAACTAGCATCGATGAGTAGAAATTCATTGGGCGTGAACCACTTAAAGAAAAATAACCTGAAAGTGGAGGGTTGTATGTAGGTAGTCCTGCTAATGGAGGAATGGAACCTTTAATTGATGACACAACATCAAAGATCAAAGCAATGAAATAAAATCATTATGGAAAGAAATATGCAAAAATTTCTCATTTATTGCATATCAAATATGCTCCAAGTATGGGCACAAACATGAGATTTTAATTTTCAACTCTCTAGGCTCTTTTCAATGTGGTCAACCAAAAAGATGTAAAAAAACTAAATATTTTGGAGGGTTCAAAACTGGTTGTGGATTGAGTCTGCGACAAATTCAACGTAGTGGCCCCTCATTTGGCTCACATTTTGCAACGTATCAAAAAAGTATACAACAAGTTGGATTGGTTCTATTGTGGCCATATATACCATGAAATCAGTACCCTAGCAGACAAGCTCTCCAACTTATTCCACAAGTGCTATAATACCCAGAGTATACGAATAATAATTTTGTAGGCGTTTTTTCCTTCCATATCTAGTTTTTGTGACTCACTTATTATTATATTTTGTGATTATATATGTAAACAATCCAATGATATTATCCGAAAAGTCATAGAGATTTTTTTTGGCTTTTAAAAGCTCGCACAATATATAATTGGAACACAATTTTATTACTACAATCAATCAATTACTTCTACATACCACTAAATGTGGAAAAATATGTATAACCTTTGATCACCTTGAACATCAAGCACACTAAGAACCTCAAAAATGGGGTTCTAATAACATCGCCAAAGATCCAAAATTGACAAAGCATAATTTAATGAGTATTGATCAGTTAAAATTACCATGTGGATCAACTACTCAAGTCGAAACGATGATATATTGGATTAGGTGTGGGTTGCACTTGCATTTGAAAGAGTGAACACAATGTGGATAAATAACATTAACTACACTAGGAACCTCGAAAATGGGGTTCTAATAACATGGAAAAAAATCCAAAATTGAAAAATTACAATTTAATGAGCATTGATTAGTCAAAAGTACAATGTGGATCAACAACTCGTGCTGAAATGATGGTATATTGGACTAGGTGAGGATTGCAATGGCATTGGAAAGAGTGAACACAACGTGAATAGAGTCATTTGGAGAAGGAATACAAGGAATCACAATCTTGGTTGCACATATAGGGATGGTCAAACAAGCAAGTAGAATCATTTGTGCCACCATAAAAATTGGTAACTCATTTTTTCTAAGAGACATCCAAAAGAGTCATCCAAAACTGCATTTTTTTATAAGAGAAAGCTTAAAATCCTCCTTTTGGAAAATGCATCCTTCACATTAGGGAAAATTTTCCATCTACATTCCCACAGAGATATGTAGAGAAATGTTTCTTCAATCATCCCAAAAAAGGCAAAAATAAAAAACCCTTTTGGGAAAATGCATTTCCCTTTATGTTTCACCACATTTCCAAAAACAGATATGTGGAAAAATGTTTCTTGGAGAATCCTACAAGAAAAATACATCTTGGGAACATGGGAAACATGGAGGTGCCCCCTCCCACCCTAAGGGACACATCCCCGTAGAACAATGTTTTTTTCATTCATTTAGTCGCATTTCTGAGTCACCATTGCTCATTTGTTTATGAATACAAAGTTTATCATATACTGCTATGTTGAATGGTAAGCATGTGTCAAAGGCCCTATAACAAGTGGATCTTCTTTGGATAGAATCAAGGCCAAGGAATAAACTTTCATGGTTGCAATATAAGCATGTGGACAACAACACAGTAGAAATTCATTATAATACAAAAACCTTACAAAACCATATTTTCTTGATGATCAAAAAAGCTTTGAAATTTCACTTGCACTAACCATATCATATATTGTCATCTATTGATAAGGTACATTTATAAGACCTCATTTATAGATATAAGACCTTGGAAAGTTTTAACCCTGTTCACCTCTGCTCTGCTCTTACATAGCCCGAGAGATTAAAAAAATATACTATAGAAATAGGCCAGGAGAATATAAATGAGGGCGGGAGGTGGCACCCGACCCCTATTTTCATTTGCATATTCTACTCAATTTTGTTTATATAAAATAAATTAATGCTCATAGGGGAGACGAAAAAGTGATCGTTCAGTCTTCCTAGCGTTATATGAAGCCATATGGATTGTTTGGGAGGAGGTGGGAGATGTAACGTTTATAAATATTAAAAACTTCAAAAAAAATAGGACTCTCTCTCTCTCTCTCTCTCTCTCTCTCTATATATATATATATATATATATATATATATATATATATATATACATATACAGATACATATACATATATATATATGTATACACACACACATATATATATATATATATATATATATATATATATATATATACATGTATACATGTATACATGTATACATGTATATATGTATACATGTATATATGTATACATGTATATATGTATATATATATATGTATATATGTATATATATATATATGTATATATATATATATGTATATATATATATATGTATATATGTATATATATATATATGTATATATATACATATATATATATACATACATACATATATATATATATATATATATATATATATATATATATATATATATATACATATATATATGTATATATATATATGTATATATATATATATATGTATATATGTATATATATATTTGTTGGATATTTCCACTGTTGTTTTATACTCTAATGCATAACAACCCTAAAGCTGAAAATTTACATAGTTAAAATCCAGGAAGCCTCTATTCAAAGTGATAAATTTTCTGTTCTGCAGTAGAAGTCTTTCGGGGAAAATTTCAACAAAAATATGTCGTTTGTTGCAATGACGTGACATATTCATATGCTGGTCTATGTTTGTTCAACTATATTTTTCAAGGCTTTTGTGGAGTAACAAGGGTGAGGTGGGATCCTAGAATTTTTTCTTGCCAATATTCATGATGATTTCAAATTCAATAGTGACTCGATAAGGTGAGGTGTTGGGATGTGCATATTTTTTACCCACACAGAACATGATTCAATGCATTCACTTGGAAGGGTTTGACCTTTTGCATGTACATGGAGAAACGCTACAATGGCTTCTTCTTTTTTTCACTGTAACCTCCACATAGTTGATGGTGCCCTACCCCACCCCATCTAGAGGAGCCACATTTGAAAGAGCACCATTTACAATAAAGAAATACACCTCAGAGGCCATTAAAAAAATCTAAAAAATATGAAAAAACTGAAGGCCAAACATCTACTATACCTCAACAGAACATATACCCACATCAAAAAAAATCTAGGCTCCACACTACGCATTCACATTCCCAACATTCATTTGGGAGGTCCGCATTGGCTGCTTAAAAATTTTCAATCATCACCGTCAAAAGAGAGGTTGTAGATTTGTACTATGGAACAAGGGATGACATGCAATAGCAATTCGAGGCAGAAAACACGATCACAAAAATCCCACAACAATGCCACAAAAAAAAAAGTTGGTGCAGATTGTGAAACTAGATCAATGTACTATTCAGATAACGGCAATCCAATCATTCAGTCTTTTTATTTCTTGTAATTTTAAGAACAACAATTCACATTAACATAATCGAATGTTTGGACATATGCGTATTGTTTAGCACTAAGTAATTAATGACGATTTTTTCTAGTAGAAATCCGGTTTCACGTCCCTTTTTTTATTGAATGTTATATAGATATTGTACCATATTTTATATTAATAATAATTAAAACAAGCATAGTTACAAAAGCAGTATTTGCCCAAAAAAAGTGAGACCATCCTCTTTCTACAATACTTGCTAAAATTTCCCTAAATTAATTTTGTACATGTTGGGTTCTTGTAAATTCATTTACCCTGTGATCTATCCAGGTAGAAAATGCCATTGACCCATTAAGCCAAAATAATACTCGCTTATATTCAATGCATTTACATAATTCACATTAAATTAAACAAAAATTACCTGGATATATAGCAGAATAATAGCCAGGGATTGCACTCTATCGTAGTCGCAAAACAACACACTAATATGTGCCCATGCTGATGATGCACACAACATGTTATGCGCTCTCTTTCGTCCACACAAAACCTTAAAACGGAAAAATCCTGCCAATGAAGACAATTGAATCAGTAGACCCCAAACCCTCCTAAAACGAAACTTTCAACAAATGCTCTGGGATTGATTTTGAATTGCGTCGGAGCCGAAATGGAAAAGGAATGCGAGCAGATCACGACAAGAGATGACTCAGGCAGCTACATGGATGCGAAAATCCACTGAGATTTGCATCAGAGGCTAGACTTTCGATCTCATTTTCTTGGCCAAGAGAATGCAAAGTTCTAACCCCATTCACCTTTGCTCCGCTCTTACATATCCCGAGAGATCAAAAAAATACTGTAGAACTAGGCTGGGAGAATATAAATGAGAGTAGGAGGTGGCACTCGGCCCAACATGTCCAGAGTAGATCCTATTTTCATTTACATATTCTTCCCAGTTTTGTTTATATAAAATAAATTAATGTTCACAGGAGAGACGAAAAGGTGATCGTTTAGTATTCCTGGTGTTATATGAAGCCATATGGATTGTTTGGGAAGAGGTGGGAGACGTAACATTTATAAATATTAAAAACTTATAGTTTAGTCTTTTTATTTCTTGTTATTTTGAGAACAAACATTCACATTAGCATAGTTACACAAAGCAGTGTTTTCCCAAAAAAGAGAGACCGACCTCTTTCTACAATACTTGCTAAAATTTCCCTAAATTAATTTTTTACATTCCTGTAAATTTATTTACCCTGTGATCTAAAAGGTAGAAAATAATACTCACTTATATTCAATGCGTTTACAAAATTCACATTAAATTAAACATGATTTACCTGTAGAAATAACATAATAACAACTAGGGATTGAATTGCGCAGGAGCCGAAATGGGATCGGAATACGAGCAGATCGCAACAAGAGATGACCCGGGTAGCCGCATGGAGGCAAAAATCCACCAATATTAGCATCAGAGGCTAGATTTTCGATCTTGTTTTCTTGGCCGGGAGAATATAAAGTTTTAACCCCGTTCACCTCTGCTCCGCTATTACATATTCCGAGAGATTAAAAAAACATTGTAGAAATAGGTCGGGAGAATATAAATGAATGCGAGAGGTGGCACTCGGCCCCACATGTCCGGAGTAGATCCTATTTCCATTTGCATATTCTACTCACTTTTTTTATATAAAATAAATTACTGTTCATAGGGGAGACGAAAAGGAGATCATTCAGTTTTCCTGGCAATTTCTTCACAGGGGAGACGAGAAGAAATTGCGGTAACGTATTTGCAAGAACAACAAAAGCCATAATCACTAAGCTAGTGGGAGATGCCCAAAACCAAGTGATGTGTTTTGGGCGAGATATATTTTATTTTATATCGAGATATAAAATTTAAACAAAAAATGAATACTCTTTCCCTCCATTTTTCCAAACATTATTTTAATGTTGTCTTCCAAATATCATTTTTAATATCATATTCATTGTTGTTTAGATGGATGTTGAGCGCACTTTGTGATTCTTTGTAATGCCAACAATTTTTTAAAAATAAGTTTCAAAAATCCATTTAATTTCATTCTAATAAATTTATTTTCAAAATATTGATGATGAACCACAAAATGAGTGGTTCGAAACGAGTGGACTTTAAAAAATTTATGTGATTTATCTAGAAGAGTTTTTAAATAAATTAAATAATTAATTATTAAAATAAAATTGAGATAAAATAGTAAATTTAGGAGAGTTTTTAAAGAATTTAATTAATTAATTATTAAAATAAAATTGAGATAAAATAGTAAATTTAGGAGAGGTTTTTGAAACCCATGGTTTTGCTCATGGTATTACACCTTACCAACGAGGGTTAATTAACATGATCGTAGGTCCCAAATAGACCTGCTCTCATTTGGAATGGATAATCCCAACGACTTTTAAGGATTGTTATAAGGGTTAGGAGAATAATGAGTTAGTGGTTAAGGGATTAAGGATTAGGGGTTAGGGGAATAAGGGCTTAGGAGTTAGAGGTTTAGGGTTTGGGGGTTAGGGGAATAATGAGTTATTGGTTAAGGGGTTAGGGACTGGGGGCTTAGGGGTTAGGGGATTTAGGTGCATTTAGGGGTTAGGGGAATAATGAGTTACTGGTTAAGGGGTTAGGGGTGAGGGGATTCAGGTGCATTTAAGGGTTAGGGGAATAATGACTTAGTGTTTAAGGGATTAGGGATTGGGGGCTTAGGGGTTAGGGGATTCAGGCGCAGTTAGGGGTTAAGTAAATAATGAGTTATTGGTTAAGGGATTAGTGGCTTAAGGGTTAAGGGGTTTAGAAGTTAAGGATTTTAGGGGTTAGGGGTGAGGGGTTAATAGATTATGGTTTAAGCATTAATGGTTTAGGGGTTTATGGGTTAAGGGGTTAGGGGTTTAGGTGTTAGTGGTTTAGGGGTTTAAGGGTTTAGAGGTTTAGGGTTTAAGGGTTTAAATGGGTTAGGGTTTTAGGGGTTTAAGGGTTAAATTGGTTAGGGGTTGGGAATTAGGGTTTAAGGGTTGAGGGTTTAGAGGTTTAGGGTTTAGGGGGTTAAATGGGTTAGGGGTTTAAGGGTATAAGGGGTTAAATGGGTTAGGGGTTGGGAATTAGGGGTTAAGGGGTTAGATGTTTAGGGTTTAGGGGGTTAAATGGGTTAGGGGTTTAGAGGTTTAGCGGGTTAGGGGATTTAGAAGTTAAGGACTTTAGGGGCTAGGGGTCATTAGAGGTTAATGGGGTTAGGGTTTAGGGGGTTAAATGGGTTAGGTTTTTAGGGGTTTAGGGGGTTAAGTGGGTTAGGGGTTTAGAGGTTTAAGGGGTTAGGGGATTTAGCAGTTAAGGATTTTATGGGTTAGGGGTTAGGGGGTTAAGGGATTAGAGGTTTAGGGTTTAGGGGGTTAAATGGGTTAGGGGTTTATAGGTTTAGAGGATTAGGGGATTTAGCAGTTGAGGATTTTATGAGTTAGGGGTTAGGGGTTAATGGGGTTAGGGTAGGGGGTTAAATTGGTTAGGGTTTTAGGGGGTTGAATGGGTTAGGGGTCGGAAATTAGGGTTTAAGGGGTTACTGGTTAAGGGTTTAGAGGTTTAGGGTTTAGGGGGTTAAATGGGTTAGGGGTTTAGGGGGGTAAATGGGTTAGGGGTTAAGGGTTTAAATGTTTAGGGTTTAGGGGTTAAATGGGTTATGGGTTTAAAGGTTTATGGTTTAGGGGATTAAATGGGTTAGGGGTTTAGGGGTATAGGGGGTTAAATGGGTTAGGGGTTTGGAATTAGGTTTTAAGGGGTTAGGGACTAAGGGGTTAGAGGTTTAGGATTTAGGGGGTTAAATGGGTTAGGGATTTAGAGGTTTAGGGAGTTAGGGTTTTAAGGGTTTAGGGGATTAAGTTTTAAGGGGTTAGGGGTTAAGGGTTTACAGGTTTAGGGTTTAGGGGGTTAAATGGGTTAGAGGTTTAGGGGTTTAGGGGTTTAGGGGGTTAAATGGGTTAGGGGTTAAGGGTTTAGAGGTTTAGGGTTTAGGGGTTAAATGGGTTAGGGGTTTAAAGGTTTAGGGGGTTAAATGGGTTAGGGTTAAGATGATAGTGTCGTTGGTCTTTGTTTATGCACAATATTTTTTTATTCTTTGTGTATCAATGTAACAATTTTGTAGGTACTGTTGGTTGTTGCCATGTCTTCTCTATTTATTAATTTCTAGTATTTGTTAGCCATTTATTTACATTTATTGATGAAAATGTCTATTGCAATTAAACCAAATGTATGTTCAATCTCCAATTTCAATCTCAGCGACAATGTTGTCACATAATTTGGGTCCAAAGAATGGCCATATGATGAAGTCTCAATAACCACATTGCACCTCATGATTGCTACAGAAAAGCTTAAGTTCGAGTGTCCCACATTCATGAGAAAGTTGGCTCTTATACTCTTTCTCCACCTAAATGTGTCCTAGAAATACCCTTGTTTATTGAAAAAAAATCCTAATGTTGTCGAGCTTCTCCCTTAACAGACCAAGGAAACAGATGAGACTGAGAGGAATGGAAAGCACTACAAAGTTGGAGAGAGTACAAAAGACTAGGATTATTTAAAGCATAAGCTTGAAGAATGTAACAATGCTGAAACAACTGAAAGTTGCCCCAAACAAACAATTGATAATGTGAAACCTTCTTCTGTACTAGCCTAGCAAGACTACATTCATGTGAGAGCAAGAAGAGGCCAAGTGACTTATAGGCATAGTCTAGCAGAGAGGGTATGGTTCCCTCTTTTTAATGAAAGATTTGATCTAAATTTTTTCTATTGAAGATGAACCATTTTAACCTTGCCAACAAGGGGGAATTAACCCGATTGTAGGTCCACACTAGAGATGCTCTCGTTTGGAATGGTTATTCCCAATGGGTTTTAAGGATTGTTATAAGGGTTAGGGGAATAATGAGCTAGTGGTTAAGGGATTAGGGGCTTCGAGATTAGGGGAATAGGGGCTTAGGGCTTAGGGGTTAGGGGAATAATGAGTTAGTGGTTAAGGGGTTAGGGATTGGGGACTTAGGGGTTAGTGGATTCAGGTGCATTTAGGGGTTAGGGGAATAATGAGTTAGTGGTTAAGGGATTAGGGATTAGGGATTAGGGTTAGGGTAATAATGAGTTAGTGGTTAAGGGGTTAGGGGGAGAGAGAGAGAGAGAGGGAGAGGAGTGGGAGAGGTAGAGAAGGGTAAGAGAGGGAGACATTGACACAAAGATGGAAGGGGGGCAGAAAGAAGGAGAGAGGGAGGACATCTAAAGGAGTCGCAACTCAAGATCACCTCCCACAAGGATTCACCAATTGTGAGAACACAATGTTTGTGGTTGCATCTTCTAAATCATTATCACTTCCACCAACACCTCATCCAATAACGCCAATATAAAAAGTTTCAGGCTCTCGGCAACCAAAAGGAACATAATGTATGTGCCCTGAATCTCTTCTACATACTTGTAGCTCTCTTCCCAAACCAAAGCCACTAGTGTTGTGTGTTCACTTTGCCCCGAATCTTGTGAAAACATCCAGAGGTAAGGAACTGTTGCACCAAGGTATGGATCCACAATGTGTTATATCCACTAAAGGAGAACATGTTCCTAACAATAGGTAGATTCTCACAGCTATCCCTTTGTGGGATGTTGAGAACTCCAAAATGCCACATGCTCATTAATGAAATCTATAGATTGAGAACTTTCATACAAGACTTGAAGTCATACTGGATTTGGACCAAAAGGCTCAGGATCTAGGTAGCACAAAGGAACATCTGCAATATGATTTTTATTATTCTCATATAGATAATTTTGCATGGATATCTCCTAGAGTTGAAATGCATATTCCAGGTTCCATAGAACATCTCCCATGGAAGGCTTGTCAAAGCCCTTCTCTTCCAAGAACTTTTCAGTAGTCTCCCTAAACATTTTCAGAGAACCAGAGTTGATGGTCCCAACAAGGTGAGGGTCAATGATTTTTTCAAGCTTTCCCTTTTTTCGTCAGTGCATTTCCCACTCTTCTGTATTGAATTTTTCTCTAGGAAAAACAAGATTAAGAGTTTCCCTTGCACACAAGAACTCCAGTAACACTACTCCAAAATAATACACGTCATATTTCTCTATTAGTTGCTGACTTCTGAAGTATTCAAGATCAATGTACCCAAGGGCCAAAACTACCTTTGTATCCATTCTTTGAATGTCCAAAGTCCGCCAAATTTTCCCATGATCCTGTTATCGTGGAGATCTTTGACATTTAGATAAGCACAGAGGATTCACAACAAGGGAATTAGATTGCATTGACGATATATTGGAGCTTCATTGGTATCTCGCCAGTTAAACAGTTTTCCAAAAAGTCGAGGGAGTCTAAATTGGTGCAGTTGAAAAGTAATATTTTTTTGTCAAGGCCAAATCCCATGACACTAAGCTTGAAAACCCTCTCATTATCGCAGGTCACGCCTTCGAGCAATGAGATGGTGATGGTGCATGGGTTTTGATCTTGTATCCAATCCATGGTCACACCTTCGAGCTCTAAGATGGTGACATTGTAGGGGCTTGTATCTTGTCTCTAGTCCATTGCGTGAGCTTGGGTACATAAACCTGGCACCATGTTGGGTTAAGGGACATTATGAGTATTCAAAAAATAAATCTAGATAGAGAAATGGAATTATGGAGACATTGGCTATCACACATATTTGTTTTCCTTTGTCAATGTTCCAAAGTCGTCGATCCTCCAAAATGAGTCTTCTTCCCATTCTTTCCTCCAAAACCAGGGTTCATTAGTGCTGCCATATATGCTAATAAACCCCCTTCACCATCTGCCCCATCAGGAAATTTGAGTTGTCAAACAAAAATGCAAAGGTCAAGATCTCCATCATCGAGGGTTACATGGCATGTCTTATAACTGTGCAAAGAATATTATTTTCAATACATTGCTAGATGGTGGTATGATGCAAA
Source organism: Pinus albicaulis (assembly GCA_034641835.2). Lineage (NCBI taxonomy): Eukaryota > Viridiplantae > Streptophyta > Pinopsida > Pinales > Pinaceae > Pinus > Pinus albicaulis. The sequence continues at coordinate 227,417,193 of CM076580.1, forward strand.
TATCCCATCTAATATTATTTCTTGATAACCTTATTACCAAGCTATGTGTGACTCTATTATATATACAAGAAAGGGCTTCAAATTCCCTACTATGCATGACTTGAGGGGAAATATTTTGAAAAAATTGATTTACTACTTTTATTATTAATCAAATATAATCAAAGTAAGTGGTGGGATAATAGAGGTGGGGATTTGAGGGTTCAAAATCAGATTTTTCAAAGCAGAGGAGGTCATGGTGGCAAGGGGAATCATGGGTTTGATTGATTTGAGGTAAATTAGGGGCAGGTTATCCAACATTGCTACCTAGAGAATTGTTGTGCACTTATCAATAACTTGATGGAAAGAGTGGACACAACTGAGAGATAATGTCATGAGGAGCATGTAGAGAAGATGGAAACATTGGAACAAATGCACTATTTACAATGCCAAGTATAGGAGAGACTGGTAGTGGCATGGCGAGGCCAAAATCAACTCACTAAGAAATTAGAAAAGCTGGAGACTTGGTTGGCACACTTTGAAGGGCACGGTCAATGTGACTTCTGTCCTCCACCGCATCTAGGAACAACCCTGGAAAACCCTGCATCTATCACGTTGGACGAATAGTATGCTATTTGGTGTTCTTTATGTTTTACATGTGTTTTGGTGCCTTTGGCCCAACCATTTATGAACAATGTCCCTAGTACCTCTTTTGTATTTTTTTGCATCTGGTGAAAATTTTTGTCAACAATCCCAGTTGAGGTAAGACCACGTGTTTTGTAACTGGCTATATGTACTCCTTTTTTTCTACATGGATATAAAATTGACTTAGAAAAAAACAAAGGTTCATACATCATTAAAAAATTAATTAAGTTTCATACTTAAATTAATAAATTTTCATACCTATTTACTAAATAGGTTTATAAATATATATTTTAGGTTTATCTATTTATAATTTATCAAATGTAAATATGATGATTTAATACTAGATTTAAATGAAATCACATGTTTAACATAAGAAATGTTATATTTATCTATTTATTAAATGTAAATATGAAGATTTAACCTTAGATTTTAAAAAACTCACACTTTTAACATAAATCAATGAAGTTTACAAATTAAAATTTATGGCCAAATATTAAATATAAATATAAATATTAATTTGGCTATCTAATGAATGTTATAACCTTTACTAAATTTATAATGAAGATGGCATTAGTGTAAATTTGATAGATGATACATGCAATTATGTTAATTGTATATGAATCCATCTGCACTGTTAAACTTTAGAGAAAAGGGTATTCATAATTTTAACACTGTAAATTCAGGGACCCATTTGTCTCTACATTTTAACACTGCAAATGGATTCAGAGACACCTATAGTGAAATGTAACACTTTGGTACCAAAATTGCAATTTTCCATATATGGAGTGACACAATTAAAAATTACTGACATAAATGGCTAATTCATATAGTTGTCATACTTGTTATTTGGTCATATTTTTATTCTTGTACAATAACAATGATTTACATTAATCATTATTAATTTTGTCACTTATTATCTAGTCATATATTTTAATCCTAGACTAAATTAGTCATTTAAGTTAGTGGCTTTAACTTTAGTCACTTATTATCTAGTCATATATTTTATCCCTAGACTAAATTAGTCATTTATGTTAGTCACTTATTATTTAGTCGTATATTTTATTCCAAGACTAAATTATTCATTTAATTTAGTCATTTTTAGTTTGGTCACATAAAATTTCTCAAATATAGTAGTAATTCACTTGAAATAATTGCGGTGACTAACATTTTTAGTCACCTAGTCATTAATTTCATCATTTTTTACTAGTGACCATTGAAAAAAATCACAGAATGGAATAGACCCTAAGAAAAAAGTAAGCATACATATGTGATCAGATGGTGTGGGAACACATATACATGGTGATATTATATTGTGGTATATTGTGTGAGTGGTAATATTGTATGGTGGAGAGATTTTATATGCACAATAAAGGGTGAATTTTTTTTTTCGAAAGCACTTTAATGATGCATTCTCTCTCATATCTATTATGGTAGTAGTTTTCTCTCGCAAGGATAACTATCTTGAGTGGTCTCAAAAAATTAGCATTCATCTCTTATGATATAGAAGTGGTTTGGACAATAACTTGTTTTTATTCTTCATATCAAGATTTGACATTACACTTATATTTTGTGCTAGTAGTAGCTATTACATAACTTTTGTTGGGAGTGAAGGTACTTCATTTGGGTTAACCAATAGTCTTCAATCATAAAATGGTAGATGGAATATTAGAATTACTAAACGATATTATATTTTCGACAGTTGATGACATAATCAAAATCAGAAAAACCACCCTTTTTGACATTAAGACCTGTCTGCAAAATGAACATGAGAAGATTGAATTTTTGTAGCTTGAATCTCAGCTACAACAAGAATAATTACAACAGTGGAGTCATCATTTTGAACTTGTTTCTGTTCAGAAAATTGAAACAGACTCCCATCAACAGCAAGAATATAAAGTTGAGGTTGGTCCAAATTCAGTACCCATTTCAGAAGCAGATGTGCAGAAAGATGTAGACATCCAACCTGCACCTCCCAAGCCCATCATCAAACCTTGGGAAGAACTTTTCCACAAAAAGCACAGAATAGGTCTTGGATATGACAATGAGTTGTCCTTTCATATTCCAGACTACTCCAAGCCCATCAAATTTTATAGTACCGGATTTCTTTATGACAGTTCACCTTCAGCTGTTCCAGATCCTGCTCCTCTTCCAAAGTAGCAACAACAGATCTTAAAATGCCAACACTCTGATTGAGTTTTCCATATGAAATATCACTATTTCAATCTTCGCCATGCAAGCACTATGGTCGACACACCCATTCTTCACACAAATGCTTCAGAAACAAGCCTCCTTCAAGAACAAAGATTAATATTGGATGGATCGATTTTTGGGAATAGGCATAAACAACCAAGAAGATGTTTAAGTTGCATGTCCGAACTTGTTCTTGAAAATTGAACAATCTTGCGGTTGATTTTTTGCCATCATCTCACCTTGTACTTGACAGGGGGGAAATTGTGGTCATCTACAAGATTTGAAGCCACATCAAGCGAGCCTGAGCCACAATCTCTCATTCCAGATTCAAAATTGTAGCCAGAGACACAACAGTTCAAGTGAGCCTGAGCCACAATTCATCATTCCAAATTTAGAGTTGTAGCCAGAGACATAGATGCCTATGAGCATGCCTTTGGTTGATGGACAACCTTCAACCATCTATGCGAGGTTCATATTATTCCTCTTCAAAGAATTCAAAGAACTTCCTCTAGCAGAAGATTTCAGCTTCTTACCAGCTTTGGTAGAGTTCCAGGAAATGCATTAAGCATTCCAGTGTTGGTGGTAATCCTTAAACCATCGTAGGTTTTAGAACTCCCTTCTTCTAGGTTCAAGGTCTCCCTCTTCAAATATGACAGACACTTCCTCTAGCAAAATCCCTCAGCTTCTTGCCATAGTTGGAAGAGTTTCGGGAATTGCAATAAGCATTGTGTTCCAATGTTGGTGGCCATCCTTAAACCACCTCTTTATGCCAACATTTCAAAGAGCTGATTCAGCCTAAGTGCTACCATGCATACTTTGCAGATTTGTATTACAAATCTCTTCTTGGACTCACACATACCCCTTCGCAATAAGGGGGGAATGTTGGACACCTAATCCTCTATGGGTAGGTGTGGAAGGTGAATGGACTAATGGAGTCCAAGAGACCACTTGGAATGAGAATCCAAGGGTCACACCAATGTGATATAAACATACATCTATGGTAAATAATAAAATCATAACACACTTATCCTTTTGTCTATGTGTGTTTAGTTTCCCTTTGTGTGTGTTTCACCATGCGTTTTTAACATGTGTACACCATGGAAACATTAGAAATGGTTCAATTATCCATGAAAAATCATGGTTGGACTTCAATATTTTCATCACCATATAACAATAACAATGACGGTGCCATGGCAATGTTGGAAATGGTTCAATTATCCATGAAAACACATTGTTGGACTTCCATCTTTTCATCACCATATAAAAATAACAATGAAAGTAGGGAAACATCAAGAGGTTAGGTGTTTAGAGACAGAAAATTTTTCCATATAATAATGATCATAGGGTAACTTCAAGAGGTTAGATGTTTAGATAAATATTTTTTTTTTAAATGGAGAGAATTATTACTAAATAAATGGAGACTAGAATCAATTGTAATTAGATGGTATAGGCTAGTTCAATTTATTAGGCAATTTTCTCCTCCCAATGAGCAACACGATATGTGTGATTTATTTTAGTGACAAGTATTTATATTTTAAAATTGTGACTAAGTTTTCTTATGGGCTAGAATAAATTATTATGTTTATTTTTTCCAATTAATTTTAGATAGGGGTTTCCTTCAATGTTGGATGAAAGAAGATGTGTCCAACTGCATGATTTTGTTACTAGGATTATGCTACATTCAGTCTAGTATGGATGCCTCTTGGGACATTTTTATGCCTTACAATTGTCTTCTACCCTTAACTCTTTCCAATACGATTTAAATACTAAACTCCATTGAATCCATTTGATCTACAACTCATGAATTACTATGGCGTTGACTTGACACCATTGCATGGATCTCCCATTTAATGTTCTTTTTCCTAGCCTATTATTTTTTACCCAATATTACTCATGATTCCTATCCCTTCCATGCTTCACTTTATGAAATTGGCATTGGCTTGCACTTTATTGCTTCATGTGGTACTCATGCTCATAGACTAACATGTAGGTTTTATGTTTTCTTATGGGCTAGAATAAATTATTATGTTTATTTTTTCCAATTAATTTTAGATAGGGGTTGCCTTCAATGTTGGATGAAAGAAGATGTGTCCAACTGCATGATTTTGTTACTAGGATTATGCTACATTCAGTCTAGTCTGGATGCCGCTTGGGACATTTTTATGCCTTACAATTGTCTTCTACCCTTAACTCTTTCCAATACGATTTAAATACTAAAATCCGTTGAATCCATTTGATCTACAACTCATGAATTACTATTGCGTTGACTTGACACCATTGCATGGATCTCCCATTTAATGTTCCTTTTCCTAGCCTATTATTTTTTACCCAATATTACTCATGATTCCTATCCATCCCATGCTTCACTTTATGAAATTGGCATTGGCTTACACTTTATTGCCTCGTGTGGTACTCATGCTCATAGACTAACATGTGGGTTTTATGTTTTATTCCATGGATGTGTTGTCCAATGATGGTTGGTGCCTACAACTAGAGCTACAATTACAAATTGATCTAAAATTCAATGTGTCTTATCTCATCCTATGTATGAAATGGTTTGGATGGTTATAATTATTCTAATCCATATGTATTCACAATGTGAGAAACAATGTTAGGTGTTAGTGCCAACCATGGTGGCATAATGTAAAATTCTTTAAGAAACATTGACTTAAAAGAACCAAATCATCCAATAAATCTCCAATTCTTACTTGGTGTCCATATTAGTTTACTCGACAACTAGTGCAGTAATAGGAAAATTGACTGCCCTCAGAAAGGTTTAATAAAAAAATACTTTTCTAGTAGTCCATGCAAAATTTTGCGATTTTTCAATAACATGAAAACTGGAAAAAATCATGTTTGATCAAATTCAAAATTATATAGGTCCTTTCCTAACCCAAGAGGAAAGTCTACGAAATTTCCATTTGAACCTAGGATAGATGATATGACACATAGGTTGCTCCTCTCTGGGTAGCATTATGAGTTAATAGAACTGAATAATGCACAAAGTTCTGTGAGCCCCATGTAATTCTTGTTTAGTTATTAATTAAAGTCTCAAAGTTGACTATGTCAAAAAAAAAATTGGATTAATTATTTCTAAATATTTATAAAGCAATTGTTGGATGAATAAAATATAAAAAATTGTTTGGATATATTTTATGTCTAAATAAATTTATTTGAAACATTGTCTCATTTCATAAGTTATGAGCTTCATCCTATCCAAATTCACATGGTTTCATATTAGTGGCCCCTTGTGCCAAGTAAAATAAGAGTTGTTTTTAGCAGTAATAAATAAACATTCGTTTATGGTTCAATGTCTAAAGATTATCTAAAATACCAATTCAAATATAATGTCATGCTATGCCAAAATTATTTCTCAAGGGATATAATATCCCAAAATGATATCTTTCAATGTTGAATTATACAGGCGGGATGAGTGACAAATCTTAAAAGTTGATGCTTGCACTAATTGAAAATACTTACAAATATAGATCAAGTGCCGATGGATTTCATCCTTGCCACATTAAATGCATTTGGGTATCAATTTTTGAGTTATTTAAGATTTTTCCCAATATGAAAGTCATTAAGAATTTATGAAGAAGTGAAAGACACATTTTGGGCTCTATGTGCCACTTCCAAATGAGAAATCTAGGTATTATCCTTTAGTAGGATTTTCTAGTTTTGGTTGAGCTTTCCCTCAATAAAAAAAATATCTAAGGCTGTTTATAGCAACCACTTGAATTATAATTCAAAATAAGTCTCTCTTATATTCCATCCCATAATCTCCACAAAACTAGAGGCCCCAGAAAGCTATTCTTAGGCAAGAGGTTGTATAGGACCAACATATGGATCTTTTTTAAATAATATTTCTTGTAGAACTAAGCTTGGATTCCACTTTAAGGCCTCCAAATTCTTTTACTCTATAGATTCACTATCATAAATATCACCACAGACTTGAATAGGCTTGTTGTACAACATTTTTCCTAAGAAATTGTGGATTTACCTTGAAAAGAGAATTAGAAATCACCATAAATGAATATCATTCAAAAGAATCCTAACTCTAAGTGATTTAATTTTTTCGCACCAATTTTTGTTTGATGGCCTCCCAAGCTTTCCAAATGGTTTGGTTACAAACCTCCATTTTCCCTCTAAATGGAAGCCACTTCTAGGCCATCCTCTTAGTGGTGTGACATTTCCAATTAGATGAGCTACTTGCTCATGTCAATTAATTCACACTTTTCCATTTCTTTTATAATTGATCAAAATATCCATTGTCACATTATGCACGACTTATTTAAAATGACTCTACCATGGTATATATCATCTCTTATTCCTTAAAAGTAAGGATTTCATGTGCTCTCGTGTATGGTACACAACGTTTCATCTTTATTTTAGTCGATGTGCTATGGTTTCATGTGTGGTTATTTATCTAGAAGGTGTGATGGTTTCTAAAATTGTGTTTTAAGTACTCAATTTTTCATACTAAAAACAATTCTTATCTAGAATAATTTTATTATTTTGTCGTGTATACCATGAGGGGGCATAAATATCCTTAGGTAAGTTTGTTTTTTTTAGGAAATTTCATACTACTAGTGAACTAAGAAAATAAAATACATATATCCTAACCATATTGATTGATATTGTGAGAGGAAGAAAGCTAAATATCACCACATAGAAAAATTAAATAGAAAGAACAAGATAACACCCAAATCCTTATTAATTGAACAAGATAAAATTTTACATATACATCATTAGATACTGCATGTTCTTAGTTAAGGTGAGGCCCATCTATTATATTATTTTTAGTTCCTCCTTGAGTTACATCATTTAATACCATGGGTGCATACCACTTTCCCTCCTGATCATTCCTCCTCTCTTAGGAAGCAATGGTACCCACTCATCAAGATCCTTTATTATAAGCTTATGTTGAATGCAGCTCCCAATGAGCTAGTTGTCTTGATGGAGGAGATATGAACCAATGAAGAGAAGGGTTTTGAAGGGTTAACAAATAACTGTGAGTTTGTTGATGACACATAACAAATTTTTGTTGAAGATAATGGTTTTCTGTGGTTAACCCATAATTGTGGGTTTGTGGATGACCCATAACCAAGTGATTGCAATGTGCCAAATTCCAATGAAGATAGGGGATTTGTGCGGTTGACCCATAACTAAGGGTTTGTGGATGCCCCAAAACCGATTTGGTGACAATAAGATTCAAGCAGGGATAATTTTAAGGATGGAAACATATCTTGAAGTTTAAAAAATTGGCGAATCTCACTAGTCCCTAATATGCAAACTATAAAATGTTTATTGATGTATTTATAAAAATTATTCAAAGTTATAATGATATTATATATATTGTCTATATAACGTGGGAAATTTTTATCGTAAAATAATTTTATATTGTAAAATTTGGGCGAATCATTTTTATAAAAAAATGGAAATTGGCGAATCTTTTTTTTGGAAAAACCATGGAAAATTAGCCCACCTACGAATATTAGCCCCTAAAATTTTCCATGGATTCAAGAAGTATTTTGGGTGGTTGACCCATAAATGTTGGTTTGTGGATACCCCCAAATTGAGTTGGTGATGGGAAGATTCAAGAAGGGTTTTGTGTGGCTGACCCATAACCATGGTGAATGAAGTTCCAATGATGGAATCACCTTGTAATGCTTGTGGGAAAACTATGATATTGATAGTGTATATCAAATCAAATGGGCTTTGAGATATTTTTCTTGAAGGTATGCTAAGGTAACATGGTGTTGTGAGTCTAACTTACAACATGCACGAACAAGCTAAATTATAGCTACAACCAGAACACACATATGAGAATACTTAAAGAACAACATAATTTGAGAAGGAATTCCATCAAAGTTTCTATTATAATTTATATATGTTTATACATAGATGATATGGTTAGGGAAGTTTTACCCACTCTCAACCAACCCTTAATTTACTTTATTTTACATAGTTAGTGAGTGTTACACATATTTACTCAATGTATTGTATATGATGAAAAACATAGGTCCAAAAAATGCTACAACATCTTCCCTTCCTCAATTCCTTGCTAGTCCCAAGCAAGGATGCATCAAAGCCTTGGATCTATACTTATTGTAAAATTATCCTCATTGTACATCAACCATGCATAGGTAACTCAACCATAATAGTTTCCAATTGGATAGGAAGATCCATTAGTATAAGGCTTACAATGACTTCTTCTTATTTGGTGGATACTTAATCGTGGAAACCATCTGTTCACATTCTCTGTAGTATCTATATCATATGGACTACTACTCCAAAAAGGAATCGTAGGGAAGCTCCTCTCCAATCCAGAAGCATCATTTTCGATCTCTCTATGGATGTGTCTAGTGCATGAGTGCCATTCTTGGGAGTCTTTCATAAAAAGAAACAAACAACTGAACATGCCATATCAACCATTTTTCCTTTTACATATGTCACAACCAAAGATTAATTTTGCAATTTTATATTAAGGGGATACAATAATTTCACTATTCATCATCTTATTATTTCAATTCTTTATGTGTATGTTCTGCTTGTATGATCTCATTCTTAACTTCATCATTTCATTCCTTACCACTATTATTATTTATTTCAAAGAATTATTTCTATTGTTGCTATGTAGGTTCTACTGTAAAATTATGTGTGTTGTATATAATAGATGCTCTCGCGTTTGTCTTATGATAGCTTTATTTTTATAGCCGTTGATTAATTTTGATGTATTTTTGCATTGACTTGGTTGATTACTTGTTGTTTAGTACTTATTTCTTTTGATTTTTCTAGGGTTCACAAAAAATAGAAACAATTTGTTTCAACAAATAACTACTTCCAGTGATTTATTAACATAAATTTTATATAAAATCCAATATCATTAAAAATTATAAAAAATAAAATTTCAACCATTAAACATGAAAGAGAATTATAAATGAAAATGAGATTAGGAGACAAGAGACATGGAAAATTAGGCCCAAGGCTAGGGAAAATCCCATCAGGGGAAAATCAGGGAATATTTCTTTATGAGAGAGAGAGTTAAAAGTTCATCAATACATCTAGACAAAATACATGAAGATAACATCTAAAAATAAACAAGAACTTCCCCAAAAAATGCCAAATCTCTCCTCCTTCCTTACAAAATTCAACCTCTTCTTTCTCCTTTCTTCACTAGAACAAATATGATCAAGTCACAACTCAATGTGAAAAATGAGGAGTAGTGGTATCCTATATAGAGTATTCAAAATGGATCAAAAGGGTGCATCCAAAGTGACCTAACTAACTTGAGGCCAATTTTTTCTAGGAGGCTGATTTTGGGGTCATAAACTCAAATTTAATTTTCCTTTTTATTTTCTTGATGATAATACTGACCATGCGTTTTATATTTCCAAAACACCCTCTTAGCTAGGGAGGTACTTTTCATTCTCTCTAAATATCAATATCCCTGAAAAATCCATAGGTCTGTTGGCAACAACTTAAGGGAGAGGCCATACATACAAGTTTCTCTCCCTTTCAAGATCACTCTCCTCGACCAATCCACAGGGAGAGATCAAAAAATTAGTATCCCCAATCAGAATTATAGATCTATCAGTCACATGAACCAAGGTATCACTTCATGCCTCAGAACCAAGCTCCCTAACCAAACTAACTAGCCTCTCGGTCGGTTGACCTAAGGGAGTGACAATATTCCCAACCATAATATATGGTCTCTCAGTTACAACCCAAGGGAGATTCATGATGCTATATAATAAAAAATCCCTCTCCAAGAGGAATTCATAGCCATTGCAGGAAAGAAGTAAACATCAACAACTTTCTTAACAACAAAAAAGTATACCATGGTTGAATCCAACAGATAACAATAGGCTTAACACCAAACTATGTATTCATCTTCAGTTGTGGCTTCTTACGAAAGAAAACATTAGAATATGCAACATACTAACACAACAGATAGTTCAAAAATCAAACTAGAGTTCATCAATTAAACAACATAGTCTTGCAACTTGAAATTTTCATCATGGAGATGTCCATGGGAGTGTAGTCCACTATGCCAGATCACAAAAAATATTTCACGAGGCTCACGCCTTTTTGAAAAAAATATCCTTATTAGAAAAGACACATAAGTCCTCATTCCTTGTCAGAGACATATCAAATACATAGGAGAAAAATCATGGGCTCATCTTTAACATATACAGATCAACATTGCTCTTTAAAATTGCCAACCATTTTCATATTGGAAGTCATAGATAAAAATATTATTCAAAAAAGATGTTTTTTTCTACTCCCTCTGAGTCCAAGGTTCATCCAATCATGAGCATTCTTGTCACTTTTTTCTTCCATAAATTTCCACATGGTTGGAAGTCTTTATTATGCACCTGCAATACTTATTGGCATTGTAGTGTTGGCTATTGATGTCAACATGGAATTAACATTGTTTATCATATCATTGATGTCAACTTGATGATGAAAAATCTCATTTTTTGTGATTTTTATGTAGATATACTAGACATGAGTTATTATTTATTTGATGTAGAGGTATTGACTTGTTGCAAAGATGTCGATTCATGCTGAGGAGGTTGACTAACTAGGTTTCGATGTGTTGACTTGATGCAGATTTTTTTAGCATGTTAATCCCCTTATGATGATGTTCTTGTTGATGAAGAGGAGTTTGAGAAGGTTTTACAGGGTCCAAATATGTTGTAGGAGGCCTTACATTTGCTGGAGATGACAATACTTATAAATTAGATTTTGGGCATGAAGAGAGCTTTATACAAGGTAACACAAGTTTTAGAAGGAAAACATGCATCACAATAGTGGGTAACACAAGTTCTTAGTGAAAAAATTGCGTTAGTAGCTCAGTTCCCGAAAGAGAGGCCTGTGTTACTTCCTAAAAGTGGATTTTTGCAATTTCTTTATGTAATATGATGATTTCCAGTGATTATAACCAGGATAATTTCTCATGTTTTTTAGAGGAAATATCAAATTGATTTTATCTATAGCTAGAAAATTTGATTTAGGTGTGAATGTATTGATTCCTTGAGTAGTGGAGAACATGGTTCGAGTGGTTTAAATACATGCGAAAAGGGATCATTGTGAGGTTACATAGTGCACCCAATGAAAATTAGAGGTCTATGTAAAGGTCAAAGGTTGAGATACTTAAGCATGTGCACACATAGAGGAAAATGGAATAGATCATAGAATAGGAAGGTGCACGGAGAGGCTGAAAATAATGGTTGAGAGGTAGAGTTAAATATTCTTGTTGTGCTAGAGTTTCCAGAGGTTGTAGCATAGGTAAATAAAAGACATAATGTGTAGGATGAAATCTTGATTGATTAGACATAGTTTAGAGCATGTTGTATTAGAGATTCAGAGTTTGATGGAAGATAAACAAATCATTTAGTTTATTGATTTTATGACTAATGTGTTTTTTATCATAGGGTAAAATACTTCATTTGTATGGCATATCTCTGTATCTATGGTTGTTTTGTTATTACATGGTTGAGTCATTGTGTTCAGAATATTTATGTTGTTGATGGAGTGTGTTTAGTGTGAGTATGTAGTAGGTTGGTTGTGTGGTTCACGAATGTTGACACCTAATCCTAAAGGGTTGGGTGAGAATATTCAAATATTGTATATTAAATAATATTAGGAAATAAGGAAGGCCAAGATTCATTGGGAGATGAATCCCAATAGCCTCACCTCCATGTATAAATACATGTACATTCTTCACCTAATACACATTCTAATTTGCAGAGTTACCTCCTAGTTTGACATGGTATCAGAGCCAGTCCCACTATTGGCATTTTTGCCTATGGTGTAACTCCCTCATTCCTTTGCTCAGTTAGTTTTTATGCTAGTTTTTGTTGCTCCATTAAATTGCTGTACTGAAATTCTGCATTTTTTTTAATTATCTCTACAATTTGCACAGTTCTGAATTGTTTTTGCAGTTGAAGACTCTGCAATTCTACAACTTTTTCTATCTCTGCAGTCCCTGCAATTCAATACCTACAAGACCTGCAATTCTACAATTCCTAATTTTTTTTTTGGCCTCTCAACCTCCCCTTTGAAATTATCTCCACTCCATACCTCACTACACTCATCACACTCACCCACCTCCCTATGCTACAGCCCCCGTCTCCCCTTACTCCTCCCCACACTCCCCTACCTATGCCCCTTCCTATCATAGCCCTACATCCTTCCGCCCTCCCTCGCTTGAGCTCCTCCCACTCTACTCGTTCCCCCACCCCTTATCGCTTCAAGCCTATGCTCCTGCTCCCTCTCGGCCAACCCACCCTCCACTACCCACTACACTCATTCCTCATCATTCCAGCTTGTCGACCCTCGTGGCTCATGGCCCGGTTCATCTGTTGTAATACACTGTTAAACATTCTACGCATACACCGCTCGATTATTCAATACAACAATCATATCACAGTCAACGCTTCTCTCCCCATGGCCTTTCAGCCCTCCCCGCCCTTCTTGTCCATCCCATTCGCTCTGTCATATAATATGTTCCTCCCACCATATGTAATATCCATTACGCCCCTCTATACTACGCTGTCATATCGCTCTTTCATTCATAATACCACTCCCATTAATAATACCGCCCACACAATTCACAATACCGCCCACCATTCATAATACAACACATCACCATATATAATACCGCCCATGGTCCTCTTCTTATAGCATTGTCTATCCTATTTAATATCGCCCACCCCACCATATATTATATCACCCCTCACCATATTATACTACCCCCCTGCTCCCCCCAACAACCATATAATATAGTACCCATACAAATTTTTTTTTTCTCCAAAAATATATATATATATATTTGGTGCAGAATTCAGTATTTTCAGCAAACTGTTTTTGTCCCCTTCATTTGAGTATATTTTCAGAATTGAAGATTTTTTCCCCTCAAAATAATTTTTTCCAGCAAAGTAATCATTTTTTCCTTTCAGAAGAATGCATTCTCTCATATCTATTGTAGGGGTGGTTCTCTCTGGTAAATAGAACTATCTTGAATGGTCCCGAAAAATCAAGCACACTCTCATTTTTAATGAGTTGTGGAAAGGAATCTGTGAAGGACAAGAAGGAAATCCACCAGCAAAGCCCACTTCAGACAAGGAGCTCGCCATTTGGGAAAAAAAGAACTGCAAGGCCTATGCCTTGATTTCAGCTTCCGTAAATGAAGAGGTGAGTTGCCATATTTCATCATTCTCAAATGCCTATGAAGCCTTGAGCAAGCTAAAAGAACTCTATGACTCACATTCATAACTAGAAATTGTTCAATTGATGATTAAGCTGTTTAGTCTTAAAATGAAGAATGATGATCCCCTTGCTTTAGCTTTAGAAGTTAGATCTATCATGCATGATATTGATAGCACTAGTGTAAAAATTGACATACCTCTCATAGCGTATGTTAAGGCATTATATCCGACTTACTCACATTATCTTGAGTATTTGGAAGAAAGTGGGAACCTTGAGCATATCACCTTTGATACCCTTGAGAAAAAGTTTGCATAAAGAGAGAAATATTTCGGGAAGAAGACAGTCCCTTCGTATTCTGAAGAGGCTGCATACTTGGCACATAGAGAAAAGATTTATGCTCCAGATTCATCCAGAGGAAGAGGTGGCAGAAGAGGAAGAGGAAGAAGAAACTTCAGAGAAAGGGGGGGCAGACAATCTGACAAATCTGATCTTCATTGCACACGTTGCAATAAAGATGGACATGATGCATCCAAATGCAGGACACCTTGGGATAAAATTGAGCAGCAAAGAAATCAAGACAAATTTAATACTAATGACAAATACAAAGGTAAAGCACCTGAATCCTCTCATTATGTTCTAGCACATTGTAACAATGGAGTAACTGAAGACTTGTTTGATGTTTCATTTACTTCATGGAGAGATGATTGGTTGCTAGATTCAGGAGAAACATGTCACATGACATTTAGAAAATATTTTTTTGAAGAATTTACTGACAAAGCTGATGGAGCAATATATTTCACAGATAAATCCAAACTCAAGCCATCAGGGCTTGGCACAGTCATGCTTAAGTTGCCTGGTCTTCTAGATCATATTCTACATGAGGTTCTATACCTCCCTGAGTTGAGGAGAAAATTTTTGTCCCTGGTCCAAATCCATCAGCAAGGACACTCCATTCACTTGTTTGATGGCAAGGCAGAGGTCAGAAAAGAATCAGATCACTCACTTGTAATGGAGGGAATAGAGGAAGGGAGACTCTTGAAGCTGAAAGGTTCCTCTGCTCATGCTCAAAACTTTGCATTCAGTTCACATCATGATGAAGGTACATTCCCATCAAGTATTTTATGGCATGCTAGATTTGGACACTTAAACTATGAAAGCCTTCGTTTGTTGAAGAAAAATGGTGTTAATGGACTGCCTACAATTCCTCGGAAACCTATGGAATGTGATGCTTGTATTCTAGGAAAGCATAGAAAACAGCCATTTCATGATTCACACTCCAGAGCACATAGAAAACTTAAGCTTGTTCATTCAGATTTATGTGGCCCTATGCCTGTTGCTTCTGCAAATGGAAATAAATACATGATGACATTTATTTATGACTACACCAGAATGTGTTGGATTTACTTATTGAAGAATAAGTCTGATTCTTTTCAAACATTCAAGAATTTTCATGCATGGATTGAAAATGATGCACAAAATCATATTGGCTCTCTACGTA
This sequence comes from Pinus albicaulis, assembly GCA_034641835.2. Classification (NCBI taxonomy): domain Eukaryota; kingdom Viridiplantae; phylum Streptophyta; class Pinopsida; order Pinales; family Pinaceae; genus Pinus; species Pinus albicaulis. Next base: position 227,432,719 of record CM076580.1, read on the forward strand.
TTCATAATGGAAAATAATACACTTCAAACGAATTTGAAAATTATCTTCATCAACATGGGATTAAACATCAAACAACTGTGCCATATAATCCCCAACAGAATGGTGTATCTAAAAGAATGAACATAACTATTTTAAATATGGTTCGCTCCATGTTATTTTTCAAGAATGTAAAATTGATGTTTTGGGATGATGCAGTTCTATGTGCTATTTACATAAAGAATAGGTGTCCTTCAAGTTCAATTAGAAACAAAACTCATTTTGAAATGTGGCATGGCCGCATTCCTTCGGTAAAGCATTTCAGGGTCTTTGGGTCCACCTGTTATGCTTTGATACCTAAGGGTCAAAGGAACAAAATTGGTGCTAGAAGTCGAAAATGTATCTTCTTGGGGTACTCCAATACCTCCAAAGGATATCGTTTCTATGGTGAAGCAAATAAAAAGTTTGTAATTGCAAGAGATGTCATATTCCTTGAATCTTCCAAGAGTGACAAGGTTCTTGAGCGGCAACTTGATCGCTTGGATAGATTCACACATGCAAAGTCTTTCCAAGAATTTTATAATCAGATTCCACATCTTGAAGGGGGGATTCTGATATTGAATAAAATTGTGGAATCATGTCCTAAAGCACTCTCTCCCCCACATGAAGAAACAACCACAGATGACACACTGAATGATGTGATTGACAGAATTGGGAGATTGAATCTTGAATCAATACCAACTCAGTTAGATGAACAACCTGGGCCATCTCATAAAGGTCCTCCCAAATGGCTGACAAAGACACTGGAGAATGTTCATCCTGATGAGGTTGGAAAAACAGGAACAAGAAGTTCCACTAAACAAATCGAAGGTGATGTAGATAATTTTGATTCTCCTATTGATATGGATATTGCTTATAACTGTGAATTGAGTTTGTCTATAGATCATGAACCAAATTCCTTCAAAGAAGTTGCTTCTCATGATGAATGGAAAGAAGCAATGCAAAATGAGTATGATGCCTTGATAAAGAATGGAACTTGGAATCTGGTTGATCCGCCTTTGGGAACAAAACCAATTGGTCGTAAGTGGGTCTACAAGAACAAGTATAAAGTAGATGGCTCACTTGACAAGCACAAGGATAGGCTTGTGGCAAAAGGTTTTGCACAAAAATAAGGAATCGATTATGAAGAAACTTTTGCTCCCACAACAAAATGGACCACCATCCAGACTCTCTCTTCCCTAGTAGCTCAGAATGGATGGAAAGTCCATCAGATGGATGTTAAAACCGTCTTTTTGAATGGAGATCTAAAGGAGAAAGTTTATATGTCCCGGCTAGAAGGATTTGTTGTAAAGGGTCAAGAACAAAAATTTTGCAAGCTTATAAAATCCTTGTATGGCCTCAAGCAAGCACCATGAGCCTGGTATGAGAAATTAACCGAGCATCTTCTAAAACTTGACTTCAAACATTTTGATCTTGATGATGCAACTTTTTTTGTTAAGAAAGTTGGAAAAACAGTTGTATATCTTGTGGTGTATATAGATGATCTTTTGATAACAGGGAACAATGAGAGATATATTGCATCCATGAAGAAAGAATTGAAGAAAGGTTTTGAAATGCTTGATTTGGGTCATGCTCATTACTATCTGGGTATTGAAGTAATTTAACATCCTAAATATATATTTCTTTCTCAAAATAAGTACATTAGAGATCTTTTGAACAAGTTTGGCATGGATGAATGCAATCCCTTAACCACTCCAATGGAAAAAAACTTGAAGCTCACATCTATTGAAGGGAAGGAATTCGAGGATGCAACTAAGTATAGACAACTTATAGGAAGTCTTATCTACCTGACCACCACCAGACTTGACATTTCATTTGCTGTTGGAATCCTCTCAAGGTTTATGCAAAAATATTGTGAAGGGCATTGGTTTGTTGCAAAAAGAGTGTTAAGGTACTTGAATGGTACTCAAGAATTTGGACTCAAATATACACAGGTAGGTGACTTCATCTTGATCGGATACTCTTATTCATACTTTGATGGGGACAAAGAAACAGGGGTGTCTACTACAGGTTACACCATGAGTCTTGGATCAGGAGCTGTCTCATGGAGATCACGCAAACAATCAGTTCCAGCAGATTCCACGACCGAGGCAGAATATGTGGTATCAGCTGAAGCAACAAAGGAAATAGTGTGGCTCCGAAAAATCCTGGAATATTTGTAGATGAAATAAATGTATTCCACATCACTCATGATCGACAACAATTCTGCAATAAAGTTGGCCAAGAACCCTAAGTTCCATGATCGAACAAAGCACATCAATACAAAATACCATCTAATTCGACATCATGTTCAGGCCAAAACCATCCATCTACATCATTGTTCCACAAATGAGAAAACTGTTGATATCTTCACCAAAGCACTTGGAAGAGAAAAGTTTGAAAAGTTCAGATCGATGCTTGGGCTCACCAACATCCCTTTGGATTAAAGGGGGGAATGTTGACACCTAATCCTAAAGGGTTGGGTGAGAATATTCAAATATTGTATATTAAATAATATTAGGAAATAAGGAAGGCCAAGAGTCAATGGGAGATGAATCCCAATAGCCTCACCTCCATGTATAAATACATGTACATTCTTCACCTAATACACATTCTGATTTGCGAAGTTACCTCATGGTTTGACAACAAATTCTATAAGCTATTTATTATGTTTATAATTAGATTGGTAGTTTTTTTATGGTGTTGGAAATATGTCAACCAATGGGGTATCCCTGATTTGAAGTACCAGTTAGACCTCACACCATTTGGAGTAGGAGCCCCATCTAGAGTATCGGCCCAGCTAACATGTATCTTTGTACATTTTCCTTGGATACAAAGCTAACCACAATAGAGTAGAGCGAAAAGTGAGTATTCTTTGTGAAATATTCAGTTGTGGAAAGCTTAAAGTTCCTTCTACCAAAAGGGAGAAAAGTGGGCCCTTTAAATAAAAGTAACAATACTAATCTAGAAAAGGAACACGAGCATAGACATATGAATGAACCATTGATCAACCAATGAAGTAGTTCACATGGAAGAAATAATTGTTAAATCAAATACAATGCACCTTTAAAAATATAAGTACCAAAGGCACCAAAATAGTTCAATTTTATTAGTACATATGAAAACAACATACATCACAAACATTCAAAGAATAGTATTATAATATTCACGACATATGCATGAAAGCATGCTGGCAAAAAAGCTTCTGAATTAAGTAAAATTTCCAAGATACATCAAGACAATGAACACCACTAGTCCTAGTAGTGTAGCATTAGAGAAGTCACTTTCTCCTCCAAAACAAGTATCCTCCTCTCCAATGCCTGATAGGAGGAGCCAAGGTAAAAATTCATTTTCATGAACAATGAAGGTGGATATATAACAAATGGGGTGATCATTCACATCCCTTATTAGTCTTGGACTAACCTTATGACTGTTTAACTTCTCTATTACCTTTCAACTCCCACATGAATTTTCATATTAAATGGATGAATCTTCAACCTCCAATTTACATTAAATTTTCCAATAGAGAATTTACATAATCCACAAATGATGTGGTACATGATCAATCATGTAATATTCCCAAATGGGGAATGTAGAAATATAATGCAGAATGATAAAAAAATAATGCATATCATATTTTAAATAGTAAGAGGCCAATAAGGAGACCTTTCACTTGTTATTACAACAACAAAACACGTGTAAGAAATGGCCCACCATATGCACAACAAGAAAATAAAGCCTGTAATGAAAGAAATCCCTCAAAATGAGGTGTTGCAACCATATATGAAGATTGGAAAAGCCTTACAGTGTTATTTTATTGGCTCTACACAGCTATAGGTTACACATAATATCTAGAGAAAATAAGTGCATAAAAAGTTAGATCCATATCAGATCCATGCACTATACAAGCTCCTTTATAGAACTCCCTTGGGGTTTCGAGAAAAAAATAAAGTACAAGATGTAGATCTGAGATCTAAGACTGCAGATCTACTGAAAATTACAGATTTGGAAAGTTTGGCTGAACTGATATAAGAAATAGAATAGCCTCCTCCAATAGATCTCCAAAGTGAAGGGAAGATCCCCAACACTTAGAAAATCACTCTCCAAATGGTGTGTTGAACCACCTTGCAACTTCACCTACAGAAATAAGGCAGATCTGGAAGTATACTGCAATGTAGGGATCAAAATAAGGTTGGCCTCATGCCAGTATCTGAAAATGATGCTAAAGCCCTCCAATACTATCCTCCCAATGGAGTATAAACATCCTCCACTGAAAAAGGAGAAATGAAATGGCCTAAATCTGAAAGATCTAGTCTCCACTTGTTGCAGCTTGCAAAAACAACCAAACCCTCAACATGATATGTGCTATAGTTGAAAGAAGAAGCTTGACCCTAATCCAGATTGTGGAAAATGAAATACAAACTCTCCCAAGAGCTATTCAATGGAAAGAGGTGGGATTTTCAATCAAGAACACCCAACGCTAAACAACATTCAATCTCAGGAAAACAACAAGAGAAAGATATATGTCTAAATACATCATGTATTCAGAAAATATGATAAACATCAACAAATTTCTAATGTTTCCATCCCCTTCATTTTATAAGACAAGAGCTTTCAAACCCTAAACCACTTCCAATGATATCACTTCTTTCACACAAGGCACCTCCATATAAAACAACAGTGTACCTTATTGATGGCCACTCCTCCATGACAACGTTGTAGATTTGGTCAAGGTTGACCCAGTGAAAATTTCTTAGCCCCTTTCACACCTTAGGGTGCTTCATTTAACATCCAAGATCTAGCATTTTCATATTTGGCATTGATGTATTAAGTATTAAGGGGTATTATGGACCTCCCTTTCTCTTTTATTCTTTAAAAAAAGTAATAAAACAAAATTGAATACTCCAATTATCCCATGAGTAATTAGGAATATTACAGTCCTCCCTTCCAAAATTTTGCTTGTCCTCAAGCGATTGATAAGGTGAGAATTATAACTCTTCTCCCCCTCCATTGGTATCACCAACATGTGATAAGCTTCCTCCATAAGTTAAGTGTTCACCAATTGATCCCTCCATGAATTCCTCCTCTAATTTTCTCATGAGATGTAAATACTCCATCCCATAAGGAGACAATAATTCAAATGAAACAAACATGGTTTTACTAATGTTCTCCCTGAAATATGTAGCATAAGATTCATGGAGAATCTCCATCCCATAGGGCACATGCATAACTCCCATCCTCCCTCCATACATTCCCATAAAATGTACAAGTACATCATCAATGTATGGGATCAAGACTGCATACATACAAACATAAATTTGTGCATATGGAGGTGGGTCATAGTCCCACCTGTGGAACTAGCACAGTGCATCTCCTGACTGCATCAGATCATGATGTGGTAAGTGGTTTCCCCACCACTTAATTTCTGTCCAAATCATCTCACTATGGCTGAAAGTGTGAGATATGTTTGGTGCCTTAGGAATGAACCTGTCATGAAACAAAATCTCCCTTTGTCCTCCAAGGGAGTGGCCATGTTTAGAAATTTTTGTGGCCAAAATTTGGCCATGAAGTTTATAAGGTACAATACTCCTTCTTGGAGTTATGGTCTGCATATACATGGTGAAATAATGCAAACAATAGTAAAATGAAACATTATTTACATGAGCTTATTCTCCACCAAAATTCCTCCTTAAACAAATGGAGTCATGCATATACCTGTCCCCTCTCTCAAAAAGAGAAAGAGATGGCTGAATTAACTACTTCATAGAGTTATGTTGCTACCCCATCTCCACATGGTACATGCATCTTTGAAAATTATGATATAGTTCTCCTTCGAAGCCCTTCCATGTGTAGCTTCTCATGATGATGTTGTGGAATCTCATGGAATATGTGTGGCTGAAACAGAACTCTTTATAGGCCCTTTGTAGTAACTTCTCCTTGAGCTTGGAGTCTCTAGATAAGAATATTCTACCATGATAATAGATGACTCCTTCTTGGATTGAATAGCCCTCTTCATTTAGCTGGTCATCAAGTATCATGCATGTGTGAAGATCCTTGGAGTAATCCACCAACAATTGGGATTTGGAATATGGATCAATCTCCCAGAATAACAACGCCGATGATCTATCAACAGAAATGTTTTTCATATGGCTGCTCTCCTCTTTGACATCTCCTATGCCAAAGGTATATGATGGAAGGTTGCTATTCCCTCCTTGCTACCCTCCTTGCATATGCATATGCTCCAATAAATATTAAGGCCTTTGAAATTTAGTCTCTCATAGGAGACTATAACTACCCAATAACTCCTTGGTTTAATCAAACTATGCATTTGTGGCCACCATATTCTTTCATGTATGGAAGATTTCTCCCTAAGTGAGATCATCTTATGAGTATCCATCGCCAAGGAATGGTCTCCTTGCACCCTGATGGTGTCACCCTCCAAACTTGAAGCATTTCCTCTCAATGCAGTATGAGATGAGAGAGTGGATAATGGTGCTAGCACAAGGATATCTCCCTCCTCCTTGAGCTTACCCATGCCTCCCAGTGCTGTATTTTGGTCTTCTAATGCTCCCAACTTTTTTGTATCTATTAAAGGAGCATCAAGATGTGAGAAATATTTGACCAAACTGGAATTAGGTGGTTTCCCAGGGGGTTTACCACAAGATAATGATCTCTCATGAATCATCCTCATGTGCATAATAGATGGGATCATCATATCCCTACTTCCACTAGAAAAATTCACCTCTATTTCTTGTGTGGAAGTTTCATGATAATTGGGTATCACTCTTAAGGATGCAAGAGTGCTTCTAATTGGAGAAATTGCCCCTTCCTCACTTCCATGTGGTGGTTGATAATCTCCTGCTATTTTAGCGTTGTGATCCCTCCTTTTTTCTTCTTCTTCTTCCTCCTAATCATCTGAGAAGACCTCTATGTAATTTGCTTTTCCAACTACAAATCTATGTCTAGGGGCCCATGATTCTTGTTAAGTGAATAAAAGCTTCCTTCTTCTTAGATCTCTCCAGACATCATCATCAAGAGGTTTCTTGTATGAGCTCTCCTTTGAAGGAGCAACCTTTTCTTCCTTTCCTTTTGAAGAAAAAGAGGGCTTATGATGAAAAGTTTCCTTTTCTTTTGGCAAAGCATCTTGAAGGTCTCTAGCCATTTCAATAGCATCATGTAGGGTAGTGGGCTTGGTAGATTTAACCAACCCATGAACAGGTTCATCTAACCCATCAATGAACATGTACACCCTTCTTGCTCTAGACAAATCATGAACCATAACAAAAAGTCTTAAAAATTCAGAGATGTAAGTTTGTACATTACATGATTGTTTCTTCTTTGCAAGGCTCATGAATGGTGCTTCAGGATCTCTTCTATCAAATCTTTCCACAAGCCTTTTAGTTAACTCTGAATAAGCATTCACATTGGCATGACCCAATGTAGACAAGCCATGGAACCACCAGTCACGTGCTTCACCTTCAAGGTGCAAGGTTGCAATCTTAATGCAATCCATCTCTAGAACCTTGTTCAACTGATAGTAGATGTCAATTTTTTCTACCTAATATTTGGCAGAACACTTGGATGACCCATCAAAATTGGGTAAAAATAATTTTCCATAGTGTGGTGTCGATCATGATTATGAATGAATCCACCACCTCTATGATGATGCCTTGGTCTTCTATTGTCCTTTATTTGAAAAAACTCTTAAAAAATCAAGTGATATTTGAATCTCTGATTTTGAGGCTCATATTCTTCAAAATAGTCTTCAAGGGATTCATTCTCTTGAAACCCTTCATTTCCCACAGCCAAAAATGTAGGCATAGTAGAGCGTTGGGAAACTTGTGGCTGATGCACTGGCTGATCATTCCAGTGGTGAGACATGTCAGAGTCTTATCCATGATGAAATCCTATAGGGGATTCCTTTATTTTATCCATTCTCATCTCTTCGATCTCTCTATCAAGGTCTTGCATGGATCTAAGAAGGATCTTAGGGAAATCCTTCTCTTCATCTTCACCTCCAGGTAAAGGGGCTTTACCCTTATCTTCATTATCATTTTTATAATCAAAATTTCAATGCCTTCTCTTTTGATACCTCTTTTCTTTGTCAGTAAGAGGCTCTCCTTCTTCATAAGACATATTGGCTTTAGAATGCATAGGCTATGCCAAGATGATTCTATGATACCACTGTAATATTCCCAAATGGGGAATGCAACAATATAATGTAGAATGATAGAAAAATAATGTAGATCATATTTTAAATAGTAAGAGGCCAATAAGGAGACCGTTAATTTGTTATTACAGCAGCAAAACATGTGTAATAAATGGCCCACCAGATGCATAACAAGAAAAAAAAGCCTCCAATGAAATAAATCCATAAAAATGAGGTGTTGAAATCATATATAAAGACTGGAAAAGCCTTACAGCATTATTTTATTGGATATACACAGTTGTAGATAACACATAATATCTAGAGCAAATAAATGCATAAAATGTTAGATCCATATCAGATTCATGCACTATACAAGCTCCTCTATAGAATCCCCTTGGGGTTTTCAGCAAAACACCAAGTACAAGATGTAGATCTGAGATCTAAGAATGCAGATCTACTGAAAATTACAGATATGAAAAGTGTGGCTAAACTGATATAGGCAATAGAGTAGCCTCCTCCAATATATCTCTAAAGTGAAGGGAAGATACCCAACACTTAGAAATTCTCTGTCTAAATGGTGTGCGGAACCACCCTGCAACTGCACCTACAGAAATAATGCAGATCTGGAATTATAATGCACTGTAGGGATCAAAATAAGGTTGGCCTCATGCCAAGGTCTAAAAATTATGCTCAATCCCTCCAATGCTATTCTCCCAATGAAGTAGAAACCTCCTCCACTGAAAAGGAGCACTGAAATGGCCTAGATCTGAAAGATCTAGTCTCCATTTGCTACAGCTTGCAAGAAAAACCAAACCCTCAACAAGATATGCACTGTAGTTGAAAGAATAAGCTTGGCCCTAGTCTAGATAGTGGACAATGCAATACAAACTCTCCCAAGAGCTAATCAATGGGAAGAGGTGGGATTCCCGATTAGGAACACCTAATGCTAAACAACATTCAATCTCATCTAAAAAACAAGAGAAAGATATATGTCTAAATAGACAATATATTCAGAAATATGATAAACATCAACAACCTTCTAATGCTTCCATCCCCTTCCTTTTATAATACAAGAGCTTTCAAACCCTACACCACTTCCAATGAGATCACTTCTTTCACACAAGGCACCTCCATCTAAAACTGCATTGTACCTTATTGATGGCCACTCCTCCATGACAACGTTGTAGATTTGGTCAAGGTTGACCCAGTCAAAATGTCCCAGCCCCTTTCACACCTAAGGGTGCTTGATTTAACAGCCAAGATTTAGCCTTTTCATATTTAGCATTGATTTATTTAGTATTAAGGAGTATTATTGACCTCCCTTGCTCTTTTATTCTTTAAAAAAAGTAATAAAACAAAATTGAATATTCCAATTATCTCATGACTGATTGGAAATATTACAGTCCTCCCTTCCTAAATGTTGCTTTTCCTTAAGCGACTGATAGGGTGAGTTCTGTAACTCTTCTCCTCCTCCATTGATGTCATGAACATGTGATAAGCTTCCTCCATAAGCTAAGTTTTCACCAATCCATCCCTCCATGAATTGCTCCTCCAAAGTTCTCATGAGATGTAAATACTCCCTCCCATAAGGAGACAATAATTCAAATGAAACAAACATGGTTTTCCCAATGTCCCCCCTTAAACATGTAGCATAAGATACATGGAGAATCTCCATACCATAGGGTACATGCATACCTCCCATCCTCCCTCCATACATTCCCATAAAAATTACAAGTACATCATCAATGTATGGGATCAAGAAAACATACATACAAACATAAATTTGTGCATATGGAGGTGGGTCATAGTCCCACATGTGGAACCAACATAGCGCTTCTCCTGAATGCATTAGATCTTGACGATATAAATGGTTTCCCCACCACTTAATTGCTGTCCAAATCATCTGAGTATGGCTGAAAGTGTGAGATATATTTGGTGCCTTGAGAATGCACCCATCATGAAACAAAATCTCCCTTTGTCCTCCATATGAGTGGCCATGTTTAAAAAATTTTGTTGCCCAAAGTTGGCCATTAAGTTTATAAGGTACAATAATCATTCTTGAAGTTATGGCTTGCATATACATGGCGAAAGAATGCAAACAATAATCAAATGAAACATTATTTACATGAGCATATTATCCACCAAAATTACTCCTTAAAAATATGGAGTGGTGCATAGATATGTCCCCTCTCTCAAAAAGAGAAAGAGATGGATGAATTAACTCCTTCATAGAGTTTTGTTGCTACCCCATCTCCACATGGTACATACATATTTGAAAATGCTGATATAGTTCTCCTTCAAAGCCCTTCCAAGTGTAGCTTCTCATGATGCTGTTGTAGAATCTCATGGAATATGTGTGGCTGAAACAAAACGCTTCATAGGCCCTTTGTAGTAATTTCTCCTTAAGCTTGGAGAATATAGATAATAAGATTCTACCATGAAAATAGATGATCCTTCTTGGACTGAATAGCCCTCCTCATTTAGATGGTCATCAAGTATCATGCATGTCTGAAGATCCTTGGAGTAATCCACCAACAGTTGGGATTTGCAATATGGATCAATCTCCCATAATGGAAACACTGATGACCTATTAACAAAAATGTCCATCATATGGCTGCTCTCCTCCTTGACATCTTCTATGCCAAAATTATATGATGTAAGGTTGCTATTCCATCCTTGCTTCCCTCCTTGCATATGCACATGCTCCAATAAATATTGATGCCTTTGAAAGTTAGCCTCCCATGGGAGGCTATCATCTACCCAATACCTCGGTATAATCAAACTATGCGTGTGTGGCCACCATATTCTATCATGTATGGAAGATTTCTCTCTAAGTGAGATCATATTATGAGTATCCATAGCCAAGGAATGATATCCTTGCCCCCTGATGGCATCACCCTCCAACCTTACAACATTTCCTCTCAGCGTAGTATGAGATGTGAGAGCGGATAATGGTGCTAGTGGTAGGATATCTTCCTCCTCCTTGAGCTTACACATGCCTCCCAACACTGTATTTTGGTCTTATACTACTCCCAACCTTTCTAGATCTATGAAAGGAGCATCAAGATGTGAGACATATTTCACCAAACCTGAATCAGGTGGTATCCCAAGGGGTTTACCATAAGATAATGATGTCTCATGAATCATCCTCATGTGAATAATAGATGGGATCATCATATGCCTACTTCCACTGCAAAAATTCACCTCTTTTTCTTGTGTGGAAGTTTCATGATGATTGAGTATCACTCTTAAGGATGCAACAGTGCTTCAAATTGAAGCAATTTCCCCTTCCTCACCTCCATGTGGTGGTGGATCATATCCTGCTATCTCAACATTGCGATCCCTCCTTTCTTCTTCTTCTTCTTCCTCATCATCATCTAAGAAGACCTCTATGTAATGTGATTTTCCAGCTACAAATATATGTCCTGGGGCCCATGATTCTGGGAAAGTGAAGCAAAGCTTCCTTCTTCTTAGATCTCTCTAGACATCATCATCAAGAGGTTTCTTGTATGAGCTCTCCTTTGAAGGATCAAACTTTTCTTCCTTTCGTTTTGAAGGAAAAGAGGGCTTATGCTGAAACGTTTCGTTCACTTTTGGCAAAGCATATTGAAGGTCTCTATCCCTTTCAATAGCATCATGTAGGGTAGTGGGCTTGGTAGATTTAACCAACCCATGAATAGGTTCATCTAACCTATCAATGAACATGTACACCTTTCTTGTTGCAGACAAATCAGGAACCATAACTTAAAGTCTTAAAAATTTAGAGATGAAAGTTTTTGTATTACTTGATTGTTTCAAATTTGAAAGGCTCCTGAATGGTGCTTCAAAATCTCTTCTATCAAATATTTCCACAATCCTTCCAGTGAACTCTGAATAAGCAGTCACATTGGCATGACCCAATGTAGACAAGCCATGGAACCACTAGTCATGTGCTTCACCTTCAAGGTGCAGGGCTGCAATATTAATGACATCCATATTTGGAACCTTGTTCAACATAAAGTAGATGTCAAGTTTTTCTACCCAAGATTTTGCAGAACACTTGGATGACCCATCAAAATTGGGTAAAAATAATCTGCCCATAGTGTGGTGTCGACCATGATTCTGAATGAAACGACCACCTCTATGATGACGCCTTGGTCTTCTATTGTAATTTATTTGAAAAAACTCCCAAAAACTTAGGTGATATTTGAATCTCTGATTTACAGACTCATATTCTTCAAAATAGTCTTCAAGGGATTCATGCTCTTGAAACCCCTCATTTCCCACAACCAAAAATGTAGGCATGGTAGAGCATTGGGAAACTTGTGGCTGATGCATTGGTTGATAATTCCAATGGTGAGACATGCTAGAGCTTTCTCCATGTTGAAATCCTTTTGGGGATTCCTTGATTCTTTCCATTCTCATCTCTTTGATCTCTCTAGAAAGGTCTTGCATGGCTCTAAGAAGGATCTTATGGAAATCCTTCTCTTCATCTTCACCTCCAGATAAAGGGGCTTTACCCTTGTCTTCATTATCATTTGTATAATCAAATTTTCTATGCCTTCTCTTTTGATAACTCTTTTCTTTATCAGTAAGAGGCTCTTCTTCTTGAAAAGACATATTGGCTTTAGAATGCATAGGCTGTGCCAAGATGATGCTCTTATACCACTATAATATTCCAAAATGGGGAATGTAGCAATATAATGCAGAATGATAGAAAAATAACACAGATCATATTTTAAACAATAAGAGGCCAATAAGGATACCTTTCATTTGTTATTGCAGCAGCAAAAAATGTGTAAGAAATGGCCCACCAGATGCATAACAATAAAAGAAAGCCTCTAATGAAAGAAATCTCTCAAAATGAGGTGCTGCAACCATATATAAATACTGGAAAACCCTTACATCACTATTTTATTAGCTTTGCATAACTGTAGATTACACATAATATCTAGAGAAAATAAGTGCATAAAATGTTAGATCCATATCAGATCCATGCACTATACAAGCTCCTTTATAGAACCCCCTTGGAGTTTTTAACAAAAAACCAAGTACAAAATGTAGATCTGAGATTTAAGACTTCAGATCCATTGAAAATTACAGATGTGGAAAGTGTGGCTGAACTGGTATAGGCAATAGAATATCCTCCTCCAATAGATCTCCAAAGTGAAGGGCAGATCCGCAACACTTAGAAAATCACTCTCCAAATGGTGTGCTGAACCACCTTGCAAATGCACCTACAAAAATAACGTAGATATTGAAGCATACTACACTGTAGGGATCAAAATAAAGTTGGCCTCATGCCAATATTTGAAAATGATGCTCAAGCCCTCCAATCCTGTCCTCCCAAAGAAGTAGAAATCTCCTTCACTGAAAAGGAGCATTGAAATGGCCTAGATCTGAAAGATCTAGTCTCCACTTGCTGCAGCTTGCAAAAACAACCAAACCCTCAACAATATCTGCGTTGTATTTGAAATAAGAATCTTGGCCCTAATCTCGATAGTGGACAATGCAATACAAACTCTCCCAAGAGCTACTCAATGGGAAGAGGTGGGATTCCTGATCAGGAACACCCAATGCTAAACAACATTCAATCTCAGGTAAACAACAAGAGAAAGATATATGTCTAAACAGACCATATATTCAGAAAATATGATAAACATCAACAACCTTCTAATGTTTCCACGCCCTTCCTTTTATAATACAAGAGCTTGAAAATCCTAAACCACTTCCAATGAGATCACTTCTTTCACACAAGGAACCTCCATTTAAAACTATGCTGTACCTTATTGATGGCCACTCCTCCATGACAATGCTATAGATTTGGTCAAGGTTGACCCAGTCAAATTGTCCCAACCCCTTTCACACATAAGGGTGCTTGATTTAACAACCAATATTTAGCCTTTTCATATTTGGCATTGATTTATTCAGTATTAAGGAGTATGATGGACCTCCCTTTCTCTTTTATTCTTTGAACAAAGTAATAAAAAAAAATTGAATATTCCAATTAGCTCATGACTAATTGGGAATATTACAAATCATGACATGACATGGACTGCATGACGACATGGAAATGTCAAGTCACTAATTTTTGCTACTATAGTTAAGTCTTCTTGGAATACAGTTCATGTTCTTATTCTTCCTCCTCCTCATGACTTGAAGACAAGGAGTCTTAAATATGACATTGATCTTTTATCTTCTATTGTAATTTTTTGTTCCTTCATCTCCTCACCTGATGATCATTCAATCCTTTTGGCTCCATACGTGTCTTATAGAATTGTATCCTTCTCCTTTTCTTCCATCACCATCCTTTCATGATAAGATAGAGTACCTATAGTTGAAAATAATTAATGACAAGATGACATCAGTTTGAAAGGCCATAATCTAACCTATTATTTGGAATCACTTGTTACGGATGGAATTGGTGACTAGTGGAGTGAATACCTCAAGGATTTCTCATTTATAGAGGCCAAGGTATGGGACTGAGGCTTGAGGATGCACAATGTACACCTCAGGATGACCAAGGTCAAAGGATTGTGCAATTAAGGGTTTTAGGAGCTCAAGGTTGGGACTTGAGGCTTGAATTTCCCTAATGCATGACTATAAGAGGAAAGAATAAGTGAATGCGCAATTGAGGGGTTCAAGAGATCCATGTCGAGGCTTGAGGCTTGGAGTTTACCAATGTTAAGTTATAGTAGGAGAACAAGCTGGGAGATTTCACAATTGAGGGGTTCAAGGGGTCAAGCTTGAGGCTTGAGCACTAAGTTTTCAAACTGCACAATTGTGGAAGGAGAAGAGCCTATGTAATTGCATAGTTGCATAGTTAAGGATCTCAAGGCTAAGGCTTGAGGACTGAGACTACACAATGCACAATGGAGGACTGAATAAAGAGGGAAATAACGTAGTTTTGGATCTAAGGGGCTAGGCTTGATCAATGAGATTGAACAATGTGCAGTTCTTCAAGGAAGATACTACACATTACACTTTGAAAAGAGGCAATGTTGTTTCTTGAGGACTAAGAATACACAATATAGAGTTTAGGAGGGCTGGATAAGGCCGAGTGGCCTGGTTAGGGAGTTTTCTCAGTTTTGACTAAGAGTGGAGCAATAAAATGAAGATGGGCATAACAATAATTTAATTATGATCACACATTTAGATATATTTTTGACACAACAAGGAAGACTCAGAACATATGAATAACACACTTTCTTCAATGTGACAGCTTTGCAACGACTATCACCGAGTGCGACACCAAAGACACACTTTGCGATGACCATGACGACACTTGTGCGACAATGCTTGAAACTTTAGAAATGAGTGCGATACATGTTTACATGATAACAAAATTTTTTTATCACAAATATTACCCCTTGAAACAATCTAAAACTCCACTTCGCACAATAAGTTACACTTCTCATGCCAAAATATTGAATTTTCTATATGAACGCGAAAAGTGTGAATGACACTTGCGATGTTTGAACGATAGTGAAAAATACACATGACATAGCGAAAATAACATGAAAACAACACTAATTAAAGTGAATTCAAGAAAAAGTGATAATCAAAAACATGAAAATGACCCTTGTGAAAGTGAAGGTGTGCAAAAGCAACAATTTGAAAAACTCACTAAAATAGAAGTACAAACACAACCAAAAGTGAGAGGCTTTCAATGACAATGCACACTGACTGTCGACATGAATTGAAAATTACACCAGCATTTTCTTGATGGACTATACTAGGTTAGTTTAGGCTCGCATGAAGGAATGCACTCATGAATTCATTAGGGACCGAGCATGCATAATAAGGTGACTTTGATACTTACAATATAGTAAGGGATCTCAAAGAGTCACCTCCCTACATAAGAAGCCTTTTTCTTCTTTCACCCTTATTTATTTATTTTATAGGATTGTGCATCAACACTTATTCATTTAATGTGCAAAAGAGGGATACGAACTTACTGGGAGAAGAAGATGTTTCTCCTTCAGAGAAAAATATATAAGATCTTTGATATTGTTTTTCTCATTTTAATTTTCCCCTTGTCCTTCTCATCTTGACTGGATAAACATCGATAAAATTGAAACATCAAGAAACAAGTGTAGGCATGAGGATTCTAGAGTAGACATGAATATCATGATTTTACATAGATATTTCCTCACACAAGGATCATATTTTCCATCAGAACATCATCGATCAAAGGATAAGCAAGATGAGGAGGAAGGACTAATGGTTAGAAAAATGTTGGAGTGTGACAAATCCCATTTTTATTCTTATATATTTACTTTGAGCCAAAGGAAACATCCTTCATGTGAAGTTGTATTAAAAAAAAACATGAAGAAGAGACAAGACACAACAAGAAAATGAAAATCAAAAGGACAAAAAAAAATGGAAGCTAAACAAATAACAAAATGAAAGATAAAATCTACAAAAAAAAAAGGCTACTAAAAGCAAGTGTAGGATGAGTGCTATGGAAGCTAAGATGAAGCTAGACCTGCTCCTAACCTAACCAACTAGAAGGCCGGGGTCACGCATAATGAATTTTACAGTGTAGCCATTATAGTTTCTCCCAACCTACATACAAAAATATATGATCGATTAACAATGATATAAAGTAATGTGAAACAAAAAATATAAGAGCTTGAATAATTTACACAACAAATTTAAGGTATTTCATGTCAGTAGAAAGATGTGTGATAGTCACTACTTCTATCCAATTAGCGATCTTACATTTTTGATGAAAATTACAAACAGAAAAACCCTGAAAGCTCCTTGTGAATGCACCTTCATCTATGTAATCCTTCTTAGCAAACATGAGAAAAGAAAAAAAAATCTTATTAGAAAAATGGCTTGCTAAGTAATATTCTTCCGAGAAATCATAGATTAGATCATGAAATTTGAAACAATCCTCCTAAAAACCACAAAATCCTTGAAAAGATGAATTCTCAATTAGAAGCACGGGATTTGGATGAGAATCTAGTAAGGGAAAATGGTTCTGATCCTATTCATTCAGCATGCTAAGACAATGAGGAACTGGCATAACCATCAATGAAGGATAAAGTGTCTCAAATTCTTGGATGGTATCTAGATAGTGAGATGTTAAACCATAAATATCAAAGGAAAAAAAAATTCATTAGATTCCTTGATGGGAAAATGGTAAGTTGAATGAAAGTCATCAGAGCTAGAATCATGAGCAGATGGGATGATTAAAGCATCAGATTCTCAACTTTTAATTACCAAGGATACATTAATTTAAATAGTTTCGTGAATGCTCTGAACAATAAAACCAACTTGCTTGCATGCTGAATGTGAAAAATCATCTTCCCGTAACTAGTTAAAAACTGCTCAAGCATTGTAATCATTGAAAGAATTAAAGAGGAATGGTACTATAAGAAATATATGAAACCAGTTAGGATGTAATGTATGAAAAAAATGAACTTCATTCAAAAAATAACTCAAGCACTTGCTAACACTCAAGAGGATTTACGGTATCATCAAGACATCAATAATAGAGTGTAGGAGTTTATTATCCAACATAGAACTTGACATATATGAATTTTTCAGCCAAATTTTATATTAAAATTGATCAGCTTCACAATTTCACACATTCAAAAAAGGTATACACTTCAATCCTGGATTCAATATAAGAGATTTGCATGGAATGAATTCACCACAATAGTATGATCAAAAACTCGATCTCAAAAAATAGGAAAATTGTAATGAGAAATCAGAAAATCCATCAAGAAGGATTTTGCATCGAGTGAAACAATATAAATGAAAGAATTATGCAAGAAAATATAGATATGACATGGTTCATAAATTTTACCAGGATCGCGAGAGCCTAACATAACGATCAATGAGAGTTGAGGTGTCTCGACTTCCTGATAGTTTTCGTAAATTTGAAAACATAAATAAGAAAATTTTATAATCATAGTTAGATAAAAAAATTACATGCAAACAACTGCTATAGATTTAGTTAACAAAATCATGGTTATCTTCATGGAAGCTATCTACATCACTGGTTTGACCAATTTTTTCAACTTCAAAAAACAAATTAATCAAGTCATAATATTCTTCTGATCGTAAGTATGAGGATGCATGAATCAGACAAAACTCACGATCACATTGATTCAAAAAGTTTGCCCAATGCAAAACAACATATGATAAGGTATGGAATGGGTGCTTTATAATTTCATCACTTTCTTCTTTATCATGGATATCCTCACTATCATGTTTCATTTCAAGATTCAACTCATGAGATAACAAACTTGAACATCATTAGGAGTCTCCATCTCAAGTTGATGCATCGAAAATAATAGAGCACAACAGATACAAAGATGAAGAGGAAGAAGTGTTTGTAAGTGACTCTTCTTTGACTGAAACAGATTTAGGATCTAAATCCTTCGAAATAAAATATTCTTTAGAAATTGAAAGATTATATGGTGCACTTGGGAATTCATCATCATATATATCAATGGAGTCATCCTAATCAGAATGATTATTTCCAAACACTTGAGATTGATTAGGATAACTAATAGAAATTTATTGACTACCAAGATTACCAGATTCAATATCGACCAAGAATGGGGAAACACGATCTTAACACGAAGGATTTTGAAAAAGAGAAGAAATATTGAAAGAATCTTCACCCTTTTTCTCCTCTACCTGTGAAATGTGACAACCCAACGCCTAATCATTGCTTAGGTTTGAAAGAGGTTGATTACGAAGATCAAGGGATAAGGGGCTGTGGAAAAGAGATGGTAAAGGACATCAGGTATTCTTATCATATTCAAGACTTAATTTATGAGCGGTAATATCATCTTGTAGAATAGAGGAGTTAGTATTCACCATAGGCTTATTGAACCATTCAGGGATTTCATCCATGGGATCTGAATCATGAAAAATGGAAGGAGGATGATAAGATGGATTAGGAATTTGATTTGCATATTTCCAAAATTTATTTTAATCATAAGGAGGCAATCGTATCAGGACTGGAAAAGGATCATGACAAGGAGAAAAATGAGTAATAGATTCCTCCTATGAAATTAGAGGTGTATCATAATTTTCAAGAGTTGGGGAAGGAGAAACATCATGGGGTTTGGGTTCATCATGCCAAGATATATGAACCATACGCTCAAAATATTATTTCAAGAAATCCCAATCCATATCTTCTTCTGAAAATTCACAACAAAGGTGAAGGAATCGACCAGATAAATCCTCAACCAATTCATTAGGCTTCATTCTTAATTGATTAATTATTTTAATAATATCTCGGTAATCATATCTATCGAAGGCTTGATAAATATCTTGGAGGAAATGATGAAAATAATGGAAGGAATTAGATGATAAAGTATGACACAATCAATTAGAATGACTTTCAAGGGTGAGGAAGAAAATCACACAATCAAAATCTTCATCATGAATTTTGTAACATTCACAAAATTTAAGAAAATCATAAATGTGCTTGGCTATGGGTGTTTCATCCTTGTTGTCAAACATCCAATGATACAAGTTATAAATAGGTTCATTGAGCATTGAAAATTGACAAATGGATCAATTAGAGAAACAAATCAGGAGTATGATTTGAGAACGAGCCATTAAAGATAAGATATCCAGAATAGGCTCAACGGGCACAACTTGTAATTTAGCCCCCCTTCTAGTGCCACTTTGTTAATGGTGCTAGAAAGATGTCAACCAAGGTTGTATCCTTGATGTGAAGTCCCAATTAGCCCTCACACCATTTGTATTAGTAGCCCCATCCAGAGTATTGAACCGACTGCCATGTATTTTTGAAGATTTTCCTTGGCTACAAAGTTCAACGAAAGGGAGTAATACACAAGTATTTTTGTATCAACAAGTGAGTATGCCTTTTTAAATGCTCAATTCCAGAAAGTATCAAGGTACTTCTACCGAAAGGGAAGAGAAAAGTGGGCCCTTTAAAGACAAGTAATAGTACTAATATATAAAAGGCACATGAGCATATACATGTGAATGAATCGTTGATCAACAAGAGAAATAGTTCCAAAGGAAGTAATGATTATTAAAGAAAATATAACACACCTTTAATAAGATAAGTACCAAAGCCACTGAAATATTTCAATTTCCTTAGTATATATGAAAACAACATACATCACAAACATTGAAAGTAAATTCTTACAATATTCATGACATATGCCTGAAAGTGTGCTGGCTCAACGAGCTTATGAATTAAGTAGAAGTTCCAAGATACATCAAGATAGTGAATACCACTAGCCCCAATAATGGAGAATTAGAGAAGTCACTTGCTCCTCCAAAACAAATATACTCCTCTCCAATGTTTGGCTGGAGGAGCAAAGGTGAAAATTTATTTGCGTAAATAATGAGGGTGTATATATAACAAATGGAGTTATCATTCACCTCCATTGTGAATCTTGGAATTTCATTTTTACCTTTATTTAACCAAGTGACTTACAAAGTATTTCATTTCCTAGGAATTAATACATGTATTAATTGTGGAATTGTCCCCACCATGGTAGACTTAGGAAATTTCTAGAATTAACCTATGTTAAGTTGTCGTTGGAAGATAAATACTTAGTGTGAATTTTCTAATGATTTTTTTAAGCTCAGCACCTCATTATAGGTGGGTTACATCACATTGTGATGCATGTAGTATGCCTCAATATTCATGCATCATGCCTCGAGATATACATAGCTGTGTTAGCATCCATGTAGGTTGATCTAATAATATACACTTACATTTGTATCCATACCAATTTTCTTGGAGTGTATGTTATTGCATTTAGGATATGTGTTGGAATAGTGGATGATAATCAAATTTCCACATCATTATTGAGGTGATTTCAACAAAATTTTAAACAATTGTAAACGTATGGAGCATGCATTAACGATGTGGACCATTTCCAAAGGACACACTTACTATTAGGGTAATTTATCTTTTGATAGTGTTTAGAACTCTACCAAATCAATGTTTTAAGATGAAAACTGGCTATCGTATTTCTAAAATGGGTTTATGGTAGAAAATAGGGAATTTTTTTACCAAGTTATGATGTTGCTAAAATTTCCATGTGAGAATTATCATGTGTTTTGACCACTCGATGATCATAGATCGAGAGAAGATCATATATTCAGAATCAATCATGAATCTTCTAATTATGAGGAGGGAACCTTAAATTCGAGGATTTTAATGTAATAAATTTAGGAATTCCTCATCATTTCGACTTGAGAACATGATTTGAGGATCATGGTTTCATCTTATCACATGGCATGAGCTCATCCTTTCACTTTAGTTCATGTTTTTCAATGTATGGTATTGCGTAGGCCACCATTTATATGAGAGTGCATGCTTTTCATTTTTCATTATTAGAAACAAATGGACTACACTTTTTCTCTTTATTTGGTATAGGTTCTTTTTTATTTTCTTGAGTGTATTATTATAGTATTAATAATAGTTGGATTTGGCATGTAAGATATATTGAGGAAATGGGCCACTACAATGAAATAAAAACAAATGAGGTATAATATCTTTCTGTGTCACTTATTTGTTAAAGTTCTAGACTATATCATAGTATTGGAAGTGAATATATAGGTGTTTTTATTCTTTAGTTTGATCTATTTTTAAGTTTGTAATACCTAGGTTGATTCCTTTCATTTGGATTAACGTCCCAATATATCTTGCATAGATCAAATTTTAGGGTTTGATGCTTACCAAGTATTTTCTAAGAGATGCTTAAATACTTAAGTAATTAAGGAAAAGGGAATATACTCAAGGAATAAATCAAGGCACCCTGTTTAATAGTAGCATATAATATTTTTCTTTCTTCTTTTAACCATCTTGATCTATATTTTCTCTTTCCATGATTTTTTTAACAACCAAGGGTTTAACAAGGTTATAATTTTTTATTTAGGTTTCATTTTCAAATTTGTATAAGGGTGAATGCATGAAGTTGGGTTACACTTTTGTGCCAAATATGGGGATGAAATTTCAAAATTTTACTCTTTGAAGCCCTTGAAATTTTGATTGAGAGTAGAAGGGAAATTTGTGGAGAATTATGTTGTTTTCCTAAGGATAGTTTTTGCAATTATTTTTAATGTTGTATAATCTACCAATTTTCCATTAATTGAAATGCTTGTCCTTGAAATTTTTTACACATACTAAGAGGTATGTGTGTGTTCACATAACATAACTTATTCTAAAATGTACAATTATATATAAATAATCCTCCATCCAATGGCATATGAGTTTGACATTTCAAATTCATATGGTATTTTTCATCCAATTTCTTTTAAAAATAATTCTTGAATTTTTTTTTGACACTTTCAAAGTGGATGAATAAAAAATAAATAACATAAAATATACAAAACGAAAAAAAAAATTTCAAAAAATAAAAATATCTTCGTTTATGAGTCCTATTCAAAAGGGTACTCTTGGTTTTTTAATTTATTTAAACAATAGAAAAAAATATTACATGAACACGTGTGTCTGCAAGATATAATTGAAACATTATAGCTTAGCTGTGTGTGTATATATATATTTGAAAATTTAAAACTCACAAGCCATTGGATGGAGGATTATTTCATTAATCCAACATGACCAAATCCACCATTTAAGGACAAATTCTATCTGAATCCTGTTAGGTCAAAATACGGTGTTGCAGAGAAATGTGCAGAGTCAGGAGCCAAACAATTGTGTTTTATGCCCTCAACGTCTTGATTGAGCACTTAAAAAGGTCGATCAAGTGCTTAAGGTAAAATTTGAAATAGCTTGATCAAGGGTTTAATAAACCCTTGATCAAGTTGTCGACATGGTTAAATAAGGTCTCT
This sequence comes from Pinus albicaulis, assembly GCA_034641835.2. NCBI lineage: Eukaryota > Viridiplantae > Streptophyta > Pinopsida > Pinales > Pinaceae > Pinus > Pinus albicaulis. Next base: position 227,455,676 of record CM076580.1, read on the forward strand.
ATCGAACTATAGCTCGATCAAGCCATTTGAATCATAAACTCTTCTTTATATTTTCAGTGGGAATTAAAAAAAATAGCTTGATCGAGCTCTTATTTTACTGTGGGTTACATAGGATCTCGATCAAGGGTTTATTTTTAAGCCCTCAGATAACTCAATTGAGATTTTTTTTTCTCCCTCCCAACTTGTCCTTTTCTAAAAAAAATTAGCCTTGCTTCATGCATTCACCAACAGGCTAATAATATTTTATCTGTAATACCCTTGATTTGAAATTCTTGTTTTTATGTAAATAGGACAAAGACTATGTGGGCCTATGGAACAATTATGGTGCTGGTGGAAATATTTTAATTAATAATTATTTATGAAAATTATGGCTATTTTGTAAAGACAGAGTAATAGAGATCTGGAAATCCTTATCCATGAGGAGGATAGAATTTCATACTTTCCCAAAATTCTCCAAAAAAATCCTTTGGTGAAAAAAAAGTATGAAATTAGATAGAAGAAAAAATATCTAAGAAATCACCAGTAGAAAGGAAAGTTACTGGAAAGAGGCAAGAAAAACCACGCTGAGGAAAAGCAAGTTTTAGAGAAAATTTTTATGGAAAAAATAAAAGTAAAGCCAAGGCTATGGGAAACAACAACCCAAAATAACAGGATACCATTATGGAAACTTGTTGGGGAAGTTGGCTTAAAAGTGCCATCACTAGTGTGACAAGAGGTTGTCAACAATTGGGGAAAATTGATCTCTTCTCGAGAGAGAGATCTTAGGAGAAGCTCTTGGTTGGGAGGAAAAATCATCTTTACAATTTGGTATTCAACATATGGAAATTTTATAATCAAATTTCTCGTATTTTAGTAATGGATAGAAGCATGAAATGTCAAAGTTAATAGACCAATTCTGCTTTGTAATTAAGGGATTAATGCTAATATTATATACAATGTCAATAGTGTGTGCTGAAATCATGGTATAGGCTATTTGGATATTCTTTGTTAATATTATATACAATGTCAATACTATGTGTTGTATAATATCAATAATGTGTTAAATGCAATGTCGATAATGGGTTCTGTAAAATAGACTAAGGTACTATAGTTGGATACAATTACAGTATGTTTAATTATAAACCCAAAAATTGGTATGACTAGAGGGTAAACATAGTATACCTATTTATATATGAGTAGAAGTAAAAAAAACAAAATATATTGCTAGAATGATGAGCAGAAAACTAAAAACCTAGAGACTAAGCTAAGATAGATCTAGCATTGGAAAAGTAATATTCTTTAAATTTACTGGAAGGAATAGATAATATTGAACTTGCTAATTCTAGATATTGAGAAAAAATAAAAAAATAAGTGACTGCACGATACAAGTGGTATTTATGAATAAATTATAGATACATTCATCATTTACTAGAAAGCTAAGCAAGCAAACCATTATTATCCAAGAGAATTATGAAGGTACATAACATTTGAAAGGATTCAAAAACTGATTATTTCATTTATAAAATCTGAAAGTCTGATCTAGGTACATATGCATCCATCGCTAATATGATGAGGAACTGTAATCCAGATTTCCAAATATAAATATATAAAAATCTCTAGAGACAATAATCCTTTTACATCCTTGATGATTACACTATCATATGTATATGAATGTAGTAAAAATAAGAATACATATTACATGAGTTCATTAAATATCAAAGGCCAAGTATGGCACTAACACCTAAACATAGAAGCTACAACAGCACATGCCTAAGCTAAGAAATACTCAAATCCTACCAGAAGGAGAGCCATGGCAGAACAACGTGCTACCAAGCTGAGGAATAATACATTTGGTAAGTATGGGGAGTGAGGGAACCTTGAGTTTCACACAAACCAACATAATTCTGAAAGCGTACCTGTAAGAGAACAAAAATGTGAAAATTAGAGAGAGCCAAATAGACTAATAAATCATAATTATTACATTGTAAGGGACATAGAGATACATTACCTGAGCACACTATCGTGATGTTGGTTTTTCCACCTATGCATACAAATAAAGCAATATTGTGAGCGAAGGGATCCTCCAACATATAAATATGGAAATAAACAAATGAGAAATAAAAAAAATTACATAAGGTATCAAAATAACATCTAGGTGGAAGGATATGAGGATAGGTTGTCATCCTAATCTCCTTCAACAAAATTATCTGTATGAGAAAAATATTTAAACCTGGCTAGCAACAACCCACATAATAAATTCAGATCGTAATGCAAAATTATACGCAGAAGGGATAATTACAAGAAAAATTAATTACGCAACAAGGCCCCAAAATGAGAAATAGAACATGGGTAAGAAGGGTTGTGCCTAACCCTGAATGAGGAATTAAACCGCATTACGAAATTGCATGAAAACCTTAAGGGGTAGAACACCCAGATAGGTTAAGCATTTTCCTTAAGAAGCGTGAAGGGAAATAAAACCTAGTTTTTCTTATGAAACTTCCATGAATAATACAAGGAGGAAAAACCCCAATTACAATACAATTCGATGAATAAATAAAAAAATAAATACTCAAAAGGGAATGGAGCAAAGAGTGGTATATACTCTGCATAATACTCTAGAGTATTAAACGAAAAATGATAGGGGTAATGCATAGATTAACCAAAGCTCTAACGAATATACCCAAATGGAATTAGATTTATGAACAAGATGTAAATGATAAACACAAAATTTTAATGGAATAAGGGATATTCATTACATTGTCCAGCATACCCATTCAAAAGAGTTAATGTAGAAACCAAAAGAATAAAGAGGGCATTATTCTATGGTCTGGTCAACGTACTCACATAACCATGAACTCAACCTAACTACATATGGACAGAATGGAAAAGTACAATGGAAAAAATTAAATTCCAAACACAAATATAGCTAAAAATAGACTTAATTGAAAGAACAAAAATTATTCAAATTCATATTCTGGGTTACATATCAGAAACTATTCAAATTCAATTACACACCAAATCGAACAGAGGTTTCTAATATGTCGAATAACATATCAGATACATAGAAATAGAGCTGAGTCTAATAGGGATAAGGAATCCTAATTAACAAGGGTATGTACATATCAAAATCATGGTTCTAAACCTAGCAATTATGGGGGTGGAAGCCATATTTAACCCAAGATTGATGCTACATGAAATATACTAAAAAACCAGAATCTGAATATTGTACAAGAGGTATAAACACTGAAACAAGGATGTGTAAAGAACCACTTACCTCTTATGGGAAGGAAACGACTAGAGGAATTTCAATTTGAACGCAAATACTTGTCAGAGAAACACTGTGAGGAAAGTTATAAGCTTTTACCAAATCACCATGCAAAGAAATAGAGGGACTCCTCCCTTGGAAGGTTAATAAACCCACAGTGAGATGGATATTCTAATTTTAACTAATCCAAGACAATAAAACAAAGGGAAAATGCAAAACATAGGTTACTTGAGGTGAATGCCAAGTCTGAAATGCTACGGGCTTATCGTGCAACACAAACAAAACAAAATTAGGATTCAACCTGGAGATTGTAAGAAAAAATACCACTATGTATACATGGAAATAAGAAAACATAGGGAAATCACTGTAACATTCTTACCTTTTAGGCCATCACGAAGAAATACTTTGTGTAACATCATTTTGTTTTCACAGTGAGCATGCTAAACACATAGGGTCGATTTCGAGGAGGAATCAAGCTACCATGGCTCTGGAAATTGAGTTACAGGTTCGAGCTATGAAGGCATAGCTCCTTCAGACATGACGACCACAAACGATGTAGTGAAAGATCGAAATGAGGAAGTTTAAGGTAGGTAAAACCCTGAGGGTTTTCTTAACAAATATGAGCCTTATATCCTCCCCCTTTGATCACAACCATTCATCCTGGGCATCGATAAAGGTCCAGGCGACGTGAGGGCACATGGCATCTACCATATAGTTTACTCTGAGTGAGACATGTCATCGAGGTAGGGTCAACCTATTAAATCCAAAACATATTTAGGTAATGGGTGTTAAAGCCTTCGTATAACCCTATCTACGTTTAATATAGGAGTAAGGGTGTAGAAAACATACCATAGGAGGACTATAAGTAATTGAATTATTAGAGTAGGTATAGAGTATAGGTTAACATATATGAGGGTTAATGTATGTAAATGTATGTAAAGGTATGTAAAGGTTAGAGTATATGTTAATATATGTGAAGGTAGGCTAGCAATATTAACCCATGAAATGTGCATGTAAAAAAATTAAAGAGTTAGGAATCCTTCAACTTAGTAAGGCTCAAAATTGCCAAGACGTTATAAGTAAGAGTCTTAGTTAGTGTGTAATGGTTATAGGAACATTGTAGCTTTAACAAACATGAAGTTTATTTAAAATGTTAAGATGATAAAAGAGAGAAAACAATCATGAAACCATAACAGTAAATGATGACATTTTTTTTGGGGATATGACATTATCTTTTATAGTAATATTGGATTTTCTACCCATAAATTTCTTGACATAGTTTAATCTCAAAATCATTTATTGTTTACGAGCTCATTTTGTATAGGTCTAAATACTTTAATGTTTGCATTTTTTAGATTGAATTACAATTTACATTTCGATATTCTTATTTGCATCTATTTTCTATGGATCTATCCTGCATCACATATATGAAACCTAGTATGCTTAAAATATAATATCTCACTCGGAGTTCATTTCTTCAAATTCTTAGAAAATTAGGCTAAAAGCCATGCTCATGGAGGTTGGTTGTGGATTTGAAAAAATATGTTGAGGAGCAACATTTGTGTATGTAACTACGTTAGCACAGCTGTTGAGGGGAATTTTTCATAAGAGGATATGCCACACAAAGTTCTAGGAGAAGAATGTTGCAAAATGACATTTTGCGACTGGACCCCCATGGAGGGGGAAACACTTACATAATATTATTGGATAGTACACCACATTAAAAGTGGGTCATTGAGCCAAACAAGAATGCTACTTGGTTAGTACATCATCTTGGGTTTTGGATAAACCCTAGTCTAATGCTTTTACATCCTTTTTTAGCAAAGTATTTTATGTGAGGTTTCCTTGTTGAATTATGTAGGGTTAGTTTTGTTGAATTAGTCGATATTTGATGTTACCTTCCTCACTTAGTCTATATAAATGTAGGACAACGCCTTTGGCATTACTCTATATTCACGTACTTGTTAATAGTTATGTCTAATTTTCTTGGATTAAATATTGTACACTTGAAATTTAGCAAGGAATGGATACTTTGACTTGTGCCTTAGTCAAATATTCCAATTTTAATTCAATCTCAAAGTTTCTTGAGTTAGATTTCAGTTAACATGTGTGATGTGGCCTATCACTAAGTTATTGTCAGTTAATTCGAGTTAGATGGATTTTAGTGAGTTGTGTACTAGTTGATAGCTAAATTTCATAGCTAAAATTTAGCTATCTAGTGGATTTAAACTCTAGTGTCTATCTATTAACTACTTTCTAGTTCTATAATAGAGATAGACCTGAGTTCTTGAGCTTATTTCAGTAGTTTGATTTTTTTTAAAGTCAAATAACTCTCGAATAACTAGCTACATCTAATAAATTTAGACCTAGTAGGTTATCCAATTCGAATTTCCTATTGAAATTGAATAAAGGCACAAATTGTATTTATTATGGTACACAATTTTTTGTGAGCATAACTTGAGAAAAAGAAAGATATATTCTCTTGTTAATTACGCAAGAAAATATGACAAATCCCTATTTTTTAAGGGCATAATTGCACTAGGAAATAATATCTGCTAGCAGAATTTGTTTGCCTAAGTGTTGGGAAAGTCTTGTAGAGGGTTAATTAGTATTGTAGGGAGATTCAGGCTTGAAGCATATTCTATGTAATAGATCAAATTGCTTAGTTGTTTAATACAAGAAAGAGGGGTTTTCCCCAGTTGGGTTCCTCAGAGAAATTTCTATGTATGACTGATCTATGTGTGTTTGTGTTTCTATTCATTGTTTTCTTTCCGTAGAATTTTGGTAGAGAAATCTTGTGTCTTTTGTGATTAGTTTTCACTCGTTAGCAGTTGCAAGCAAGGATTTTCCACATGTAGGGATAATGACCTAGATTTTGTGATCTAAACCCTTTATGAGACTTTAAAATGAATTATAGTGACAATAATGATTGTATATCTTAGAAAGTTTGTGGTTTAAGGGAAGAGGACTTATGGTTTTTGTTATGTAAACCCTAGAGAAAGAAAACGGAACATTATATCAATAGAGGATTCTTAGAGCTTATTAGACTTCTTAGCTTGAGGAAATTGAGATATTATATTGATGTATTAATGATTACATTATAATATTTTCTATAAGAATTGTTTGTTCCATGATGGAAGAGAAACAATTATGTGATTTGTGGGATGTAGTGTCTAGAATTGGAATACATACATACATACATACATACATATATATATATATATATATATATATATATATATATATATATATATATATATATATATATAGATATATATATATATATATATATATATATATATATATATATATATATATGAAAATTTGTGTGTGCGTGTACTCATAACTTCCTCTTCATGTATAGATATCAAGTGTACTTTTCTTACTTTTCTACCAAAAAATTATGTACTTGTATATTTCATTTTCAACATATGTTCTTATTTTGATTGAGTATTTTTTAGTGTTACTTATGTATGTTCATTTCAAATAATTTTGGGTATATTTTATTGAGTAATTTTGACAAGTGGATGATTTGTGGTTGTTAAAAAAAAAGTTGTTTACAAGTTATTTTTACATTTGTTATATGTTAGGTATTGTTCAATTATGTATAAAAACATAGTTCCCTTGAAATATATTCAAATGGATTTTTCCCTCTCAAGCTTCCTATTGAAGCCTAAAAAACCCTAGGAAATTTTGTGAAATTCCAAATTTTCTCATATACTTCTTCCCAATGTCTTTTTCACTAAAGTATTAATATAATTTAAAATCACTACCTTTTGGTTTTAACCTCTCTATAAGGGTTTTGACCTATTTTCCTTCCACTTTAACGTTTGGATTTCAAACCCTTAAAAAGAAGTTACATTAAGGAATTGATTGTCTTATATCATATTGTCCCACCATAAATGTGTTATATATTAGTACCAGGATGATCCAAAACTCTCTAAATAGATATAATATTGATAACCAATCAATACAATCTCCTTCTAGCCAACCATGTACATGGATAACAAGTTCTCACCGTTAGGTATCTATTTAATCCTCCAATTATATTTTTCCATTTCTAAAGTCCCTATATTCATAATGACTATCAATGTGTATGGTTAATGGGATTCCACCATAAGAATTTTTCAATTTTCCAAACCCCTTTTATCCTATTGTCTTGATCCATGAATAAATATTGCATCAATGCATGTAATAAGAACATGGGGCAATGTCTATCTCTCCATCATTAGCCTTCCCTATGAATATTTCTCACTAGCAAGCTAAAGATCTTTCCCTCATGTTATCCTACCAACCAAACACATGTAGGGTTAGTAGGATTCCATTATTGGGAGACATATTTATTACATATATTGTACTTTCCTCACTTCCAATTCCAAAATCATCGCTATGATGAAATGTGTCATCCATTATGGATATTCCATTGAATAGTTAGTCACAATACATATGATAAAATTTACTGAAATATGAAATAATGTTATGAGGGTTAATTTTTCCTTAGATTTAGGGATAATTAAGTTATTGTGTTCTACTTATTCATAAAAATTATAAAATGCTAAAAATAGATAACTATAGAATTAATCACTCACAAGCCATAATACACCAACATCTGATTTGGGTAATCGTTTCATGAGAAAACCTAGATGGAAGGTGAGGTTCCTCTATTCTCTCTTTCTCCAAATGGGAAATGATGCAAATATAAAGGAGTGATACTTGCATCCCATGGAATGTTATATAAAAATACCCTATCCATTATTCCCTCTCTCTATTTACCCTCAACTACGCTTATCGATTATGGAACAAAATACAATAGAATAGAATTGAACACCTTTTACTTGTAGTAGCCCAGGTATAACACACCGATATAGATAACTAGGGCTTAAATTTTACCCATTCAACCTTCAATATGAAAACATTTCTAGATTTTTCTTATTCATGGTCATGTTTCTAGCCCCTTTTCCATGAGTAATGGGGTTTACATGGCTTCCTCTCGAATCTTGGTGGAAAAGACATGAAGGCTAAATTTCGAGTGGAATATATTTTGTATATAAGATCTAATTGAGTTATTTATTGTTATAATAGAAATATATATGTGTAGAATAATGGAAGAGGGTATAACACAAAAAAGAGTTTTTATACTCCCAAAACAACATAAGAAATTCCTCAAATCACATGTAAAAAACTTACAGCCCCAATTCACGAAATTGGGACTAGTTAGTATAAGTGGTCCTATGAGCTAATTCATCTAATATTTTTTTATGTAAAAGAATCGAAACTGATGAAATATAATAAAATTCTACACTCTAGATTATATCTCCCCATTTTCGAAGGCTTTGGGTTCAAAAGATCGTTTACTAAATGAGGTGAGACATTTTTGCTCTACCTTCTCCCTAGAGTATCATTTACTTGCTTGGAAGTTGTCCATTCAACCCAATCCACCAAATTCATGTTAACCATGTCTTGTAGTTTCATACCTATTTTGAAAAATTGTATCCTTTGTTTAGTTTGCATGAGCACCTAGTGCTAAATCTTTGATAAAATTTGGGACCTATTCCTCTTCTTGATCTAACTTGGAAGGCTCATAGAGTTTCAATTATTTTGCACCAACTATTGAGTAAAAGTGTATGTATGGGGATATATTTCATCTACAGGTGTTATCTCCCACCTTTTTTCAATATATTCAAAGGGACCATATCATACATCCTTACTTTTTCTATTAGTACCCTATAGCCTCTCCTTCCTCAATTGTATCCATACTCTATCTCTGTGTCTTAATAACTTTTCTATTATGTGTTGATCAAACATGTCCCTATAGTTTTCCTATGAATTTTAAAACATCTCATATACCTATAGATGTATCTCCTTGATCTTCTTAAAAAAATTATACCCTTAAGGCATCCCATATAAGACCTCCCTCACACCTTCATATCGTCTATATGCAATATCCAAAGGTGAAGGTGGAAAATATCCAAAACAAGTTCCAAATGGGGAATTACAAGTAGAAGTGTGGACAACTATATTATAATATTGGTGTATATATACCATATCTTCATCCCAATTATTTGGATACTTATGATGATATTTTTTGTTTAACCATTTGTTTGTGGATGGAATGGTGTATACCTATTTAACTTTGTTTTTATATTCTTCGACAATTTAGTCCAAAACACACTAATAAATTTTGTATTCCTTTCTAAAATGATGCTTTTTCAAATTTAAAAATTTAAGCAGACCTGTCTAAACGATAATTTTGATGGCTCTTTCACCATTGATTATATTTTTATAGGAAATGAGAATGCCCATCCTATTCAACCTTTCAAGTAGCATGAATATGTAGCCATGTACCTTCCTGGTTGTTGCTAAACCTCCCACATGGTACATGAAAATGATTTCCTAAGAAAAAGTGGGTACACCTTCATTATGTGTTATATTTTTTGCACACTACCTCCAGAAATTGTACATTGTGATCGTTGAAGAGGGCTGAAGGTCCCCTACATAGTTATTCGATGGATGTGACTTTGAAATATGTTTTGGGAATTTTTTTTTTTAATTTAGTTTTTGCAATTTTAAATTCAAGGTGTTCTCATTAAGAAAATATGTGGCACATGGTGACCTTTTCACATGGTTTTATGGTTTCATTTAAGGAACTATGGTTGTATTCTAATCCATGGTAAATAAATTGGCGACCTATGGATGTTGTAAGATAAATATATTGTATTATAATACTATATAAAAATCATTTTGTTTACCCAAATTTGGGTTTCAAGGGTAAAATATTTATGTTAATGTGTTTATATTCCTTTGCATAATTTTAGTTTTACTAAGAATCTATTCGTAACAACTAATTATATAGGGTTAAAACCTATATTTGGTATCAAAGAAATTTTGGCTTCAAGGGACACATATGTGGCTAAGGGGTTTTTCTTGGGCTTTTGGTAGACCCTATTATAGTGGGATATATTTATAATCAATTATTTTAGTGAAAGAAAATGAAAAATAGTTCAAAGATAGAGATAAAGAAATTCAATGGGTATAGTTTTGTGCTCTGAAAGCTCAAAATGGAAGATATGTTTGTGGAAAAGGATTAATGAATCATTTTGGTTATGAGTATTTCACTAACAAGTATGTGAAAAAATATTGGAACAATTTGAATTGGAAGGAAAGAGATAAATAAGATTGTGTCTCTCAGATTCAACATTATTGAATTTTTCAAGAGAAGCTATGATGAAGGCATTGTGGAACAAATTAGGGACTTTGTAATAGTGTAAGTCCCTAGTGAACAAATTCTTCTTATTTGAGAATATATATAACCTAAGAATGATGGATGGAGACTCAGTGAAAGACCATATAAATTCCTTCAATACTATGGTAACTCAAATATTATTTGTTGATATTAAGATTTGAAATCATGATAAGTGTATCATTTTTTTTCTTTACCAAACTCATGAAATAGTTTGGTTGTTTCCATGGTAGTAACTCAACTACTTTAATTTTTTATGATATTCTCTCACCCTTTTTGTTAGATTAGATGAGAAGGAAAAACAAGGATTGTTAGAACATGGATTCCTTGTTTGTAAGAGGGCGCCCTTACAATATAAATAAAAATAAGCCCTTAAGTGGGACATCTAAATCTAGAGGAAGATATAAATCTCTAGGAAAATTTGTCAAGGTATGTTGGAGATGTATAAAAGAATGGAATTAAAATAAATATTGTAAATACAAAATTGTTGAAAAAAGGAATGTATTTCATGATTCTCCTTTTACAAAAGCAAAATCCTCCTATTTCTTTATCAAACCTTTTCTTTTTACTTTGTTAATTAAAATCAAATTAATGGTTTGTGAATATTTGTAAAACTTGTTTTGAAAGCATAAATAATAAGAAATAGGTTTGGCCTTTATTTATGTCCTATATTATGGCTCTAAAGTGATTCTTTTCTTGGCTGAAATGTCAACATCATCATTTAGTATCAAAACCTTCAATTAAGGTGTGCCATCACGAGAATTCAATTCTTCTAATTCCTTTTGGCTCAAATATCCACTTAAATATTCTTTAGCTACATTTTTGGGTTCATATGTAAGGTTCTCTCATCGACTCTAAAGTCACAATGACATGCATCCTATGAACACCACTTTACATTTAGCATCATATTTCTTCCTTCTAAGTTTTTCCAGCAAGTTTTTTTAACATTTGCAACTTCTATATATCATTTGGCTAATACACAACATTTATCTTTATAATTAAGGAATCTATATGCTACTACGGATTCCACCTTGACATCCTTCACAACACCATTATATCACTTAATTGGCCAAGAACCCTTCCCTTCCTATAGACCTTCTTGCACCATCTCTTTACTTTCCTTTACCCCCAAAATCCCACTAAATCTTAAAACCTATCTCCTTTACCTCATATTCCACCATTAACAACCCAATTTTCCTATTGATGCCAATTTTTTCTCACTATTACCCTCTAATTAACAGACTCCAACTTCTTAACCCCTCACTTTACCTACAAAATAAAAGATTCACCATATATTTATCAAATCAAGAGGCTCTTTACAATCCAAAATGAGAAAAACATTGTCATATTAGGTTAGCCTACATATTAGATAATACTGTAATTATATTTAAAAAATGTATATTTTGTTTAATTAAAAAAATAATTAAAAAATACAATTACCTAGAATCTTTTTCGGTAATAATCACATTAAAATGAACATTAACCAACCAGTGTGGTTCATCATAAGGACTAGGTGAGAGATCAGATCCGCATGTTGAGTTTAAATAGATGCAAAAATGGCTAAACTAGCAGTTAGGATAATGACTAGTTTGACTATGAAATTTAATAACTATTATTTCTATTTTAATTAATTTAATTATTTACTTAATTATTAAATATTTAATTAATTTAAAACTTTAATTATTTAATAAAATATTTTTATTTTATTTAATTTAGTTAATTAATTATTATTATTACTGACAAAAAGTCTTATTGAAAAAGATTCTACATAATTTTAGGATGGATCACAGAAGCCAAAATTCTATAAAAAAAAATACAAGTCACACAAACCAATTATAACCAAGAAAATACATTTCAATAATTGTTTTTTAATAGATAAAAATGAAAATTAAAAAATCTAATGTCATTCACTATGATTAAAAATATAAAATAAACGTTAAAAAATAAAATATAACCATATCAACTTAGAAAAAAATTGGATTTGCATTTCGAAAAAATTGACACCTTTCTGAATTTGATAACTCCAACTAAATGGATGGATATAAACTAATAGCGGAAATTACACAGTTTCTGTGAACCCACCCAGTTTCTGTAAATTATTATCTGTCTTAACAAAGTTTCTGTGAACCCACTCATGTAAACCCAATTCCTCAATGTGCAGTCGCGTTTCTCTGTCATCCTCAACGTGCGGTTTATGTTTTATATCACCTACGCTCCATCTTGACCAATTCGATATTAGTTCGACATATTTTGTCACTCCATCTTGTACCATTTCAACGATATAACCGGTGCTAACCAAACGATCGTAGAGGAGTGGGTTCATACCTGGTTGCTTCCGGAGATAAATATACAAGTCCTCGACATCAAGCCAAAGGATTAGTGATATGCCCAAATGAGTAGGGTTGTGACTCAATAAAATGAGATGTGTTTGCCGCGTTGGATATTTTTGCTAACGGGTAGTCTATGATCACAGAGGATAGCGACTTAGCTAGCCAACTTTTAGGCCACCTCAAGAGATGCTTTGTTCAATTGAGGCAGGGCCTCGGTACAATAGAGGGCCAAATGGTGTTTCTTGCTCCTCCGGTGTTTTTTAGCAGCCCCTGTTAAAGTTCAAATTATCTATATTGCACCCGTATAATTTTAATGGTTTCATATTATAATTAGTATAGATTTATTTAAAGTATTGATTTAACATGAGTAACATAGAAAGATCAATTTGTTTTGTTGCAAATTTATTTTAGAATGCCAAAAAATAATGTGTAATTTTTTACTATTTAAATTTCATTTTTAAATGTTCTACAAATTACAAATTATTTTATATGAATTTATATTAAAATATTTTATTCATAAATCACATTGGATATTTTATTCTATAATACATTAAAATATTTCATTTTAGCAAAATTTTTTTTTTTTTGTGTGTATACATAAATATATAGAATTGATATAAGGTATTAAAATATTTTTGAAAAACATAAGATTTAAAAATGTTACTCACATATTGTATTTTACTTCTAACAATTGATTAAAAATAAATAGCATATATACATTTTTTATTTTTTTATTATACGAAACTTGAAAAAATATTTACATGTCAATTAATCCATTTTAGAGATCTATAGTGGTAATTTTTAGTTGTTTAAATTGTATATTTTGATATTTTATCATTATTAATATGTTATATTAAAAATTGAATGTGCTACACATTTTCTTTTCATTAAGAAGTAAGTACTCTACCTTACCTTTAATTTTTTTTTCCTTTCGAGCAAAAGTTAACATTAACACACACAACACACTTTCCAAAATATATGAGTTAATATGGTTATTCAAATAGGTTATATATATATATATATATATATATATATATATATATATATATATATATATATAATGTTAATAGATTATAAGTAGTTTATGCTTGGTAAATATGTGATTAATATAGATATATAGTGGTAATTTTTCATTGTTTAAATTTTAAAATTTGATATTTTATCATTATTAATATTTATTTTTTTATTTTTTATTTGGCACACATGAACGAAAATTATTTTTATTCTTTTGAGGCCTTACACATGTCCCTCACAGTGGAATGTAGAACATGGATCTAACATTAGATATAACATCAGGGGAGAAACTTATCTTAGAGTCCAAAAAACAATGTGTAATATCTTAGAGTCCAAAAAACAATGTGTAATTTTTTATTGTTTAAATTGCATTTTTGAATGTTAGATCTAAGACTTTTGTGATCCAGAATGTAGATAAATGTACTTTGGAATAATGTAGATAAATGTAGATAAACCACATTAATTGGTTTGAAATGTGGACCTAATCCTAATAATGTGATTAATCCGAAAGTACATTTATTTGCATTTTTTAATGTTATACAAATTACGTAACATGTGTATTGAGTAATTTTATATTAATTCATATTAAAATATTTTATTCATAACTCACATTGGATATTTTATTTTATAGTATATTAAATTTTTTTTTTTTATCATTTCTTTGTATATATAGATATATATAAAATTGATATAGGATATTAAAATATTTTTGAAAAGCATAAGGTTTAAACATCTTACTCATATATTTTATTTTACTTCTAATTACTTTGCATGATATTAGGTCATATGGACAACCAATCAAAAATTCATAGCATATATTTTCTTTATTTTTTTATTATAGGAGACATTGCTTTTCTATTTAGAAAATATTTTATTTTAATTTTAAGAGGGATGGACATACTAACACATAACCTTCACACTAGCTGTAGAATCAGTGGCATTGTCTACCAAGAGGCTAGAGGGATCAAATCTCAAACTCACATGTCAATTAATCCATTTTAGAGATATATAGTGGTAATTTTTCATGGTTTAAATTGTATATTTTGATATTTTATCATTATTAATATTTTATATTATAAATTCAAAGAGTTAGATATTTTCCTCTTATTAAGAAGTAAGTACTCTAATTTACCTTTAATTGTTTTTTCTTTTGGAGAAAAAGTTAACATTAATATACACACATATAAACATACACTTCTTGAAATATATTAGTTAATATAGATATTCAAATAGTTTATTTAAGTTCTATATTAAGATATTTATAAGAGAAATATATATATATATATACTATTTTATCTTTGTAAAGTTATATAAATCTATATTTATGCTGTAAGGCGTTATTATTTGAAAACAACTTTGCTCATGTGCTAGGTGTATTATTTTGGGCCATTAATCTGAAAATTTAGACGATTAAAGCAATTTCTGCCCTTAGATCATGATAGAGTGAAGAATGGTTGTGTTGGAAGTTAGTTATAAAAAATTAGTTACACTAACCAGGGATGAAAGACTTGATGTGGAGAGATGATTGCTAGAATCTTTCATCTCGAGGGATCATGTCCTGCTTTCTTTCATCTCGAGGGATCCTATCCTGCTTTCTCTTATGGTGCCTCTATTTTTCTCGGTTTCGAAATTTGATTCATCTATGTGGACATAGACATGATGGAGCATAAAGGTATAGCTGAATTGCATCATGCAGGTCTATATGTAAGAGATATGGACATGTGTTTCATAACTATGGTTACATGACACACCACAGATGTGCCTTCACATAATCTTTACCCTGCTTTGTTTATTTTCTTTTGGTGCATCCGTTTTTCTAGGCTTTGAAATTTGTTTTATTTCTTCGGTTGCCTTTGTTTTTTTGGGCTTTGAAATTGAATTATCTATGTGAAGATAGAGATGATAATGGTAAAAGATATCACTAAAAGAGATGTGCAAGTAGTCAGGTAGATATCGTATGCGTTTGTTCACTGAACTCTTCAAAACATGTGGAAATTAAATGACTCCATCTTTCAATTTAATTGAGGATTTTCGGTGTCCTCAAGGTTTTATCACATATATAGATGAGAGTCTGCTATTTGAAATAAGGTGGCTCAAATGCTGGGTGGTCCTTCCAGTCACTTGAATACCTTGAATATAATAAATTATTGTTAACCATTGAACATTTTCTACATCATTCTGTTTTTTTTTAAATTCTTTTAACGAATTCTAACAAGAAAACTGCCAATCTATGTGAATATGAATTTATAGCATCTTTAGATAACGCTTTTAAAAAATCATATATAACAATTGAATTGGGGAAATTTCTAATCAGCTAGAATC
This sequence comes from Pinus albicaulis, assembly GCA_034641835.2. Taxonomy (NCBI): domain Eukaryota; kingdom Viridiplantae; phylum Streptophyta; class Pinopsida; order Pinales; family Pinaceae; genus Pinus; species Pinus albicaulis. The sequence continues at coordinate 227,471,826 of CM076580.1, forward strand.
CCGACTAGAATCCCACCCATATAACAGAGGTTCGTTCTTTCAGATTGTTACTAGAACCCCAAATTTCTACAAGTATTACCTCCAAAATAAATTAAACCAAAGTTAATCTCATCCAAAAATAAATTATCGCCTTCTTAAGTAAAAATTTAAATTCGCATTGTAATCTTAGAATTCAGGCCTTTGTGGTTGCTACTCTGAATAGAAATTTAAGGTGTGTTCTTACTCCAACTTTAGGCTCTAGACTTTATAATTTCAGCATAATATTTTAGATTACATTTACAGTATATTTTAGATACGAAATTAGAATTATTATTAACTTTCCATTTAATAATATTTTATTAAATGTTAACAACGATTCTGGGAGAGGCAAAAGGTGATCTCATGACCTCTGAACCAGAAAGAGAAATTTGGAAAATAAACAATGGTCTGGCTGATTGAAGGAAAAAGCACACGTCCCTCACTGTGAACAGTGCCGGTAATCCTTTAAAGCTTTTAAATCCTAAAAATATGCATTGCAATTGCTAGTTTTATGTAATTTCATTTAATGAAAATATCTTATTGATAATTATTACAGTTGATTTTATATCTCCAGGCACTTTATTTCTACAATCTTAAAATATATTTGATCTATTTTTACTTTTAAACCTTTTTGAAATGTTATTCTATAATATATATTTAGTTATTCAATAAACATAAATTTGTGTCTCATCTCTAAATCACTAATAGATGTTCACACAAAATGGAAAAAAAAAATGTTTTTTTCTTTTAATTAAAATGAAATGAAACTGAAAATTATATAATTATAATGTTGAATTTACATGCTATATACATATTTTGCACGTCTTCTAATATAGTTCAAGTTCCCAAAAGAAAGATATTGACCTTTATATATATAGATATAGTTTTTGGCTTTTTAACATATGGTTGGTAGCCATTTTACAAAAACATACCACATACTTTCCTACATATTTAGGGATACTTGTGGATTTGTACATCTTCAGACTGTAAGTTCCAAAAATTTAAACAAAAACTAATATCACTCGTGATTCAATTTTTCATACTAATGTCACACAAAATTGGATCATCAAGCATGATTTCATTATTTTAAGAATGGGTTAGATGTGCCTCCAAAAAAAATCAAATCATACTCTTATTGGCACCTCTATGGGAAATGGAGGTCTTTCATATTTTCCATTAAAGCTCCCAAAGGTTCTTTTGGGCTCAATCCTCAATAACGTTCCTATAACTTCTTGTTAGAATTAAGATATGTTATCTTCAGTTCTTCCATATGTCCATCTTGATGGTTATTTTCTATTGAAGATAGTGAGGCATTACACAGTCTAGATTTGTCCCTTCTAGGCTGGAATGCTCTCCTTATATCGTACCGTCATATTATCCCTAGCTGAGGTTGGAATGCTTTCCTTATATCATATCGTCATAGTTTCGGGCTTCAAGTTTAAATTGGCATATAAATCATGGGTTTGGCTTTCCACTCATGTATGATGTGATATTCTACTGTATTATTTGTAGATGGATTTGTGGCCTCATTTAGATTGAGGTCTTGTCTAAGAATCTATCCTTATGTATGAAGTGTTTGAATCAGTGTATGAAGTGTTTGAATCAGTTCATAAATCTTCTGTCCATGAATACAAAAATTGTTCTCTCTTAATATTTCCCACAAATAGATCTCAAATGGTCTGCCCATATGTAAATTGTGTTGTATTGGTATATCTCACAAATAAATCGCATATGGTCCACTTATCTGTAAATTGTGATCTCTTAAACTGTGCTCTCTTAATATTACCCACAAATAGATCTCAAATGGTTCAGATATCAAATGGTCCACCCATCTGTAAATTGTGTTCTCTTAATATTTCAACTATGCACTCTTAATATTAAGTAAATTGTGCTCTCTTAATATTACCCATAAATAGATTTGTCGAGCCATCTATAAATTGTGCTCTCTGTAAATTGTCCACTCTTAATATTCAAGTGTTCTCTCTTGATATTTCCCATAAATAAATCTGAGATTGTCATCTGTAAATTGTGCTCTCTTAATATTTCCCATAAATAAATCTCATGATCATTTCAAAATCTAATACGAAGATGATTTAATAATTTGGTTCTAATGATAATTTTAATGTAATACATACTAACCATTTAATTATTTTTATAAATTTTATTATGCTCTCTTAATATTTCCCAAAAATAAATCTCATGAGAATTCTAAAAACTAATATGAAAAATATTTAATTTGGTTCAAATGAAAATTTTAATGTAATACTTACAAATCAATTAATTACTTTTATAAATTTTTTTGATATTTTTGAGGTAAATGATTTCTCTTTATCTTCTAGCTTTGAATGACATTTCGTTTATTTTTATCTTCAATAATTTTTTATATTTCACGATTTCTATCTTCAATGATTTTTTATATTTGAAATTGTTTGTTTGCAACACTTGGTGCAATTGCTAGTATTAGTGTTAGTAGATTATAAATAGTTTATTTATATGGTTATTTAATTTTTGTTTTTTTGTCTCGTTGACATGAACACTTTTTTCATTGCTTAAATTCTATATTTTGATATTTTATCATTATTAATATTTATATTAAAGATTGAATGTGTTACACATTTTCCTCTTATTAAGAAGTGACTAATCTACTTTACCTTTAATTGCTTTTTCCTTTGGAGATAAGGTTAACACACTCTCTATTTAATAGAGAGAGAGAATATTCATATTGAAATATATTAGTTAATATGGATATTAAAATAGTTTATTTAAGTTATATATATATATATATATATATATATATATATATATATATATATATATATATATATATATAAAGTTATATAAATTATATTATTTAAGACATATAAAGAAATATTGTGTTTATTACTTGAAGAGTGAATGTGAAATATCAACAATTATGTTAATTCTAGTGTTAATATATCTCGCTCTTTAAATGATAATGTGATTTTCCTGAAGATTTTTGTAAACAAAATTTAAATAGTTTATTTATATGGTTATTTAATTTTTTGTTTTTGTTTGGTAAACATGAACAATTTGTTTTTTTTTTTTTTGACCACGTGACATACTTACACATGTCCCTCATACTAGATTGTAGAATGAGCCTCTCGCCTCAACGAGGTTGTCTTTCCCACATTGGATATTAGGTTGTCTTTCCCACATTGTATATTTCTTCTTTGGGGTTGTCAATAATAAAAGGGAAAACAACCCAACTAACCAATTTGTAGCGCCCCTCTTGTGAGGTTGCTTCCCTTACAAGCGTGGATTCTATTTGATAGATTATCAAATGAATGTCTTTTGAGTTGAACTTAAATATTTGATAGAGGATGAAATGAGTGTATTTTGAGTTGAATTTATCTAGATTGCAAATTTGGGGAAATATTCCTAAATTTGATGGACATAGTAAATTTAATTACTTGACTTTGCTCATGTGAATTGGACTCTAAAATATTCTCCAAATCTAAAATATGACCCTAATTTTCATATCATAATGAATAGATTTATGTGTGCTCTTTCTTTGGGCCAATGTCACACTCTATTGCAACTCACATCTCAACTCGAGCATTTGTGCCCTTTGTTATATGTGATAGATGGACAAAGAAGGAAACCAATTACTTAGTGAATTGCATTCATTCAATTTCTTGAAGCTATATAATAAAACAAGTCTCAAAATCATTAACAATAGATATTCTAATCTTATCTCACACATGCATGACTTGCATTTACTAAATTTAGATTGTATCGAAACTATCCAAGGCTGCATGTTGATTGAGTGTATTGGAGTAATTATCTCCAACACTCCTCCTTATTTACAACCACTAGTTCTTGTTGGTCTAAGTCTCAACTAGACATACAATACTTTATATTAAGTCAAAAATATATTTTACTTTTGCATTCTAGTGCAAGTTGTCCTCAAGGCTAGTTATTTACCTTCAATGTTACTTTGGTTGTATCCTTCAATGTGTCCTTGTATTCTTTGTTTGATTTTTTTTGCATCATATTGTACCTTAGTTATTGCTAATTGAATGTTTTCATCAACCTTTACAAGATAAAAAAACATCATCTGTGTTCTCTTTCACCTTCTCTTCTACTATTGCAATAATTTTGACAACTCTGATAGATGTCTTCATCTTTCCTATTTCACCTCTTGATGTAGTTATGGAAGCTTTTCGATAAACACTTTCATCATTACTATGCTTAAGGGTTGCAAGCCATTTTTCAAGAAATATAAATCAACTTCATAATCAATTTTAGTCTTCACTAATAGGTTCTTATCACCTGTTATTATTTCTACAAAGGTGGTTTTTTTAATCCTTGACACATATATTTATACAATGGGATACACTTTCTGCATCATATTGATGCACTACATATTATACAAAATCATTGTTTTCTTCCATAATTTATTCAACTGGATTTATTGTATTACTTAGAAAAAATTTAGTGTTCATCTCTTGTTTATGTCCTTTTTCTTAAGTAGACTCTTCCACAACACCTTCAATTATTTCTTCGATATCAAATTCTTCAACTTCTCCTATTACAATGGGAGCCTTATGGACAATTGCAATGTCACGTGACTCAACACGATGCTAATCAATGTTACTCCCCCTTTCATCTTATGTCATTTCTAGAATGCTCCAAGCTCCTTGGGACATGGTTGTTGTTGTCATATTAGGAATAATGTTATCATCCAAACCTTGTTGAATGAGACATAATTTTGTTGCATCATCCTTCTTGTTAGCTATAAGTTGATATGTTTCATATCGTGTCATAGCTTCATAATTTGCTTTACTCAAGGATTTTTCAAACCCATGCAACACTATCTCATAACTCAATATCCCATTATTGATGTGTTAGTGATCCAGTTCTCATTTTAATGGCCCAAAACTCATAAATTTAAAGAAAAAAATAACAAGTCATAGAAGATAATAACTCAAGAAATCCATTTTGAAAGAAACCTTAATCCCTCATAAAATCAACTGTGGCAATTAATTCCCTCTTAAAATAAATTATAGGATTCTTTTTTCCTTTCATATTATTTTTTTTCCAAAAATAATTTCTTCCAACCACTCAATAAATAAAATGTCTGCCCATCTTATAAATTAACCTAAAACCATAAAAAATACCCTTTCTAACCTAAATCTAAATCACCTTTTATGTTATATGTTTAGTATTATAATTAAAGTATTAAAAAAAATATTAAATATACATTCCCTATTTTTATTAACCACTATTGAAGATAATTAACCCAAATATTCCAAAACCAATTTACCCGACTCTTCCAAGCCTTATGCTTTTGAAACCATTAATAAATTCCGCGGCCTTGAATAAGTTATAAATCCCTCTGTTGCGGTCACTAATATATTTCATGCCCTTGAACAACTTATAAAATCCTGAAACTGTTGATTTGCATCAAGTATGCCCTCAATAAACTTGTATGTGAACAAAATGAGCTCAACTACGACTGCTCAAGAGTTTATATTATTGGATTTAAACTTGGGTTTGTGGGCAGCTCACAATAGCGCTGGCTGTGGTCGAGTCTCACAACACCTTCTCGATATGGCAACAGCGGAGGTTCTTTTCTTCTTGATATGGTGCCTTTGCAGGCTAGTGGCCAATCACAGCTCCCAAAATGTAGGTAGCACTCAACTAAAAAATGGTCGTTAATTCTTTTAACAACCAGCGGATTCTTCAATTCCTAACCTATTCAAATTTTCTAGCTCCAATAACAATCTAACCGATGGACACATAAGGAAACTACACAATAAGATAATCTGATATGAGTTGTTGCTCATTAAATTGCATTTATTTAATTCCTTGAATCAAAAGCTGTAGTCTAACCAGCATTCATTTTTGTCCTGAAAATCATAGAATATATGGCAAGATTTTAATATAATCTGGTAGGGATTTTTGTAAATCCATGTTCTAGCTATCAAACTTTAAGATTTTGGGTGCCCTGGAGGTTTTTTATGTTGTTGAATCCATTTCCACCATAAAAAACATGATTCAAACACAACCACCACAAAATTTCTTAATTTTTTTCTCTAATTCTGGTCCCTTTTGGTTATCTGGGCAATTCATCTGCCTCCCTAGACAACTCCTATTCAAAACTTTTAAGAATATATGTGTTAATATTAAGTTACACATGCATTACTAATTGCACTTCTTAAATTAGAACTCTAGCAGAAATGATGCTTCTTAATTTTATATTGTCTGTAAATCGCTTTAAACTATATGTTGACTAAGTATAATTCAGAGTAATTATATATGTTGTTGGTGTACATGCACATTAACATAATGCACATTTAATTTTAGTTAGATTTAACGATTTCATGTAGTTAAACTTAACTATTTTATTTCCTTATGTATTCTTTCATCACTATTGAATATACATAATTCATTTTGCCTTTCAGTTTTTCTCAATTCTTGCAAGTTTATGAAATTATTCTCCAGCTAGGTTCTTAATTGTGTAGTCTCTAATAATTTGACATGGTATCAGATCTATGGGGGGGCCCTGAATAAGGTGCATGAATTTTTTTTTGCATGTTTGAATATCAAAGCATTTGAAAATACTAGGAGATTGAAAGCACTGGAATTTTCCACAAATAGAAAGCATCGAAAACTAGCGGAGAATTGAATTGGTGAAAGAATGGAATTCCAAGATTATATCATTTTAAATTCATACAATTACTAAGAATGAAAGCCAATGATTTTTCATCATCTTAGGAGTAAAGGTTTGCACCAAATAGTCTTGGGAATTTAGACAGAACCAATGTTAGAGGATGAGAAGTTCCATTGGCTTAACAAATATGACATGGTTTATGGAAGATAATGTGTATTTGTGTCTCATGGAATTCTTTATCAAGTCATAGATATTCAATTACCACATGAAATATGGATTAAATTAAAAGGATTTTATGGTAATGAAGAAGAACACCATTTGGAGAAAAAGATTTTGATCTATCATCACAGTCATGAAACCAATGACGACTTCTTCAACAATGTGGAAAAATATTCTGAAGACAATGTTGCACATGAAGCCTCTACTTCTTTTGTTTCTCATGAAGCTGTTGCACATAGGAATTTTATCCTATTCAATAAAAAATATGTTTCACATGAGGAAATCTCTTCCTTTGCCAGTGATGAAGACTCTGCTACAGAAAGAGACAATTCCTTTGAAAACATAAACTACGACCTTGATTCCTCTACTATTGATGATGTTGATGATGCACGATTGATGAATTCTGAATTTGATGATGCCCCACATGAAATCTTCTCCAAAAATCCATGCATGCCCATGGATGCATCTAAGGAGGCTTCTATAACACCATGCATGTAACCATGAAAGCATCCCTAGAGATAGACATGCCATGCATGCACTTATGGTACATGCATCTAATCCTCAAATTGGTTGCTAAAGTTATAGTGAATACATATTGGCATGCAACCTTGGATAAGGAGAATCAATATTTAATACAAACATGGGAGTTGATACCTCTATTTTTGAAAAGGAAGCTTGTTCCTCCAGATCCATTTCTAGAGAAAGAGTCCACTTCTAGCTACATACTTAGTTTGGGATCGAGGCCCATTTGTTGTTCAAGAAAGAAGTAGGTTGTCATTAATTTATCATCAACAGAGGTCGAGTACAGAGGAGAAATCAATGCATCCATTTAGGCCATTTGGTTGCAAATTTTACTTTATGAGCTAGGTATCATTGTCCATCATCTGTCTGTCATATGATGCAATAATTCGAGTACATGGAAGTTTGGAAGAGATCTAGTGCAATGATAACAAAGGAAACATATAGAGATTCACATGCACTACATCATAGGATTGATTCATGATGGGATCATCGATATGTAGTACTATGCCAATTTTGAACAGATTTTTGAAATTTTAACCAAGACTTTCAATAAGCATAAGTTTTATTTTCAGGAGGATCATCTCAGGGTGAATGACATACTTTCATAATATTTTTCTTTTCTTTTAGTTTTAGATTGTATTCTAGAGGGGGTTGTTCCAACTTGGTTTTCCCTCTTTCCTCTTTCATACATTGTACATGGGTACCTAAAATGTCCTTGTTGTTGCGATTCATCCATCTTACATCATACTCACCTAACTTATGCTTAAGGGGAAAATGGTGTACATGCACATTAACATAGCTTAATTGATTAATGTGCTTTTGGTGGCCTGCATACTTTTCTTTTTCTAGGATCCTTCCTTCTATTTTGTTTTCTTGTGGCAGTGACCCCTTTTTGTATCCACTGACTACAACTGCTACAACAGTGTAATGGTGTTTGGCATTTTATTTTGTTTTCTTTTGGTGGTGAACCATTTTTTTATCCACTCAATACAACTGCTACAATGGTGTAATGGTGTTTGGCCTTGCTTATGAAGAAGGATCTCCTCATTTTATCCTTTTGATTGTGTGTGCAAGCTAATATGACCTTTTAGACTTTGGTGGAATTCTAAACTTAATGTGATCCTCTTCTCTCGTAAATAAATTCTAAGGCCTTTATTTATAAAAGAAACACATAATTATTGTATGCATCAATGAGAGCATCCTACTGAAGTAGCTTGAGGGTTGACTCCCAACTTGAGGTCAAGGTTAGGCCTTTTTCTTCCCTTGCAGTTTCCTCCATGCACTACAACTACCCAATAGTTGACTTTTCCAACTAGGAGGTCAGTCTCGACTTGCCTATTTGAATTTTTTTTTGTTGGCCATCTTAAAAATGGTCGGGCTTCAAAACTATCATCCAACACTTTACCCATCACCGTCAACTACAAATCGTTCTGACTAGGATTTTTTCTTTCCTTTAATTTACTTGAATAATAGGATCCTTACGTGACCAACGATCCATATCCTTTTAAAGGAAGACACCCCAGGGACTCAAAAAATGACGTCTATGGGCATTCCAGTTGGTGCTCTTCTCTCACTAAATGCATTGAGTGTCCTCAGTGGATCAATACACAAATAACATCACTAGACTCATCTTTATTCTCTCCTTAGGAGATTCACCTATCTCATTGAACTTAATCGTTGCTCGATTCTTCATTCTCAAACTTTATCTCATGAAGATTTCCTCTAAGCTTCCTTATGGTTTTGGTCCTTTCTATATTTGGAATATATAAATTAACACCAAAGAAATATTACACAACCCCTTGGATGGGTTTCAATATGCATTTAGATAGAATAAAAACATGCATGAGCTATATTAATTCTCAATGGACACATGCACAAAAAGTTGCTCAAATTTCATTTAAAATTGGAAGGACATATTTATAGGGATTCTATAGTGACTCACTCTCCCGTGTATTCTTGAACCAAGCCAGTTCCATTAAAATTTCAAAAGGGAGTATTTACAATGAGATAACAGCTCACTGCAGGAGTGCGTACATCTTACCTTCTCAATATCTCTCCCCTCTATACATAATATTTACAACTAGAAAATATCCCAACAAATGAATCATATGGGATACCTGTCTCTAAAATCTAAAACTAACACTTGTTACCTTTATACAAACTCATTTCATAAAATTACGAACTCATCAAAACAACCTACAACTAAAAGAACTACCTAATATCTGTCAATCCTAGATTCCTCCATAATCAGGACACATGTATACATACTAAATTTCATTAATTATGATTTATACAAATTTACAATTAGAGGAAAAAAAAATTTCCCCTTCAGAATATTTAGGACCCCTTGGGATCTGGAGAGAAATGTGTTGTCTAGGGATGATTCTCTTACATCATTAATGCACACTTAACTTTAGTTAACATTAGTGATTGCATGCAGTTAAGCTTAAATTAGTTTTTTTTTATTGATTCTTTCATCACCATTGAATATATATAATTTATTCTATTTTCCAAATTTTCTTATATCTTGCAAGTTTATGCGACTATTCTCCATATAAGTCCTTACTTGTGCAAGCTCTAATAATTTAACAACATCCAATAAACTGGATGATTCATTCTCATTCAATATCATCAACCTCTGTATCCTCTAGTGGCTCTTTATTTGCAAATCCATGCCCTTCTATATTTTATAGCAACACTATCTTCTTTAGCTCCTTGTGCTTCAATTCGTTTAGTCAAATTTTATGCATCATGTTCCTCATTTATTATGCCTTATTTGGATTCTTCTATGTCAAAAATATTGGCTTTATCTCTTTGTGCTTCAATTCACTTATTCAACCTTTATGCATCGTGTTCCTCATTCATTATGCCTTCTTTAGATTTCCCTCTCATGGAAGTTCTAGTCAATTTCCACGAAACCTATATGCTAATATTTTCTTAGGGTTGGCCCTTGGATATGAGTATAAACATTTCATCTTTCTCTTGTTGGAATTAATGGATAATATGTATTATTGGAGAGAGTTTGTTCATTATTTCTGCGTGTCCTAGTTTAGGAATTAGTTCCTGCTTTCTAGGAGTTAGTTCTAACTCTCCTATTCTCTTGTAAACCTATATATTATTAATGATTAATGATTAGTGAGTAGAGAGTTCTGCTAGAGGAAGTCTCCAGGTGAAGCTCCTCACTTGTGAGTTTCTAAGCGTGATGAATATATTTTGTCTTCCAATTTTTAACATGGTATCAAAGTGTCAAGTTAGAGCTGGGTGAGTTTCATCATAGGTTGAGTTTTCCATGTGGAGAGGTGCGAGAGTTTTGTTGATCAGTCGATGTTTGAAGAAGGATGTTGTAGAAAGAAATATTGGAAAATTGTAGGAGGCTGGATTGTAGTTGAGGATTATTGGAATGCTGGGTCATGAGGTTGTGCAAGTGAAGGGGCTGGTGTGGCCAGATCGTAGCTGAGATGGATCTGCCAAATGTCGCTCCTCTATACGATAGTCAACATCACAGTGCCTCAGATTAGGAGGTTGGAAGGAAATGTGAGTCAGGGAGAGAAGAAGTGGTGCATGGTTGGCGCCAATGTAGATCAGAAAGTGGAGAAGGGTGCTAATATCTGTGTGAAATCACTATGATCATTGTGATTTGTTGTGTGAGGAGGAAACCGAAACCCATGATGAGAAAAAAAATATATTTGGAGTGCTGCAAAGTGTTTGGAGTGGTGCAGAAGGCCACGATTGGTCAACTAGTTGTAGAAGTTTTGGTTGAGAGGACATTTCCTACATTGTTTGTGAGCAGTGTTCTGACCTATTTGCAAAAATGGTGTCGCTTTCTACCTACATATTTGGTGGTGCCTATAGTTGTGGTTTCTTTAACTGAAGGACATTTCTGTAGCTGTGGAAAAGCTGGTGAAAGGTGCTTCCTTTCTTCCTGAAGTCGATTACTTAAATTGAGGAGATTTCTAAGATGAACAACGTTCATCTGTGGATCAGAGAGTGGCATAGTGGAAGATCCTATTTTTTTTGTCACCAGAGAAGATTTGGAAGCGTAGATCAGTGTTAAGTCGTGTCAAAAGGCACATGCCATGGGTGCGAGCGAGCCAGGCGACTTCTCCAACCTTTTTATTTGTGATCTGGTGTTTGGTGTCTTGGATTGAGCTCTTTGGTCATCTGCAGTGATAAAATTCCTGTTTGATGTTTGGCACAACTGAGAATCTCTTTGTCATATGCAGTGAGGACATTTCGGTTTGGTGTTTGGCGCAGAAAAGAAGCTCTTTTGTTGTCTGCAGTGAGCACATTTTGGTTTGGTGTTTGGCACAACTAAGAAGCTCTTTGTCATCTACAGTGAGCACATTCTGGTTTGGTGTTTAGCTCAGTCGAGAAGCTCTTTGGTTAGGTTGGATTTAATAAACGTGAATTGCACCAACACTTGACATAGCTCGTATGCGTCCAACCTCCCATATAACAATGCACATCTATGGATCTCTTGGACTAGGCTCATAGCCAACTCGAGCGTGATAGAATTTCATCTCATCAATGAGATAGTCAATCTGATTTTACACTCATACTCCAACATTTATATCACTGTGGGGTTGGATAGTCAATCTGATTTTACACTCATACTCCAACCTTTATATCACTGTGGGGCTGATATTCGACTCATTAAAGAGTTAGGTTAAATAGAATGTGCCTCCCTCAGACTCTGAGGGCCATTACATTGCCCTTTATGCCCTCACCCTCACGCATCAACGTTATGGTTGGTGCACTACTAGTTGGTTCTACAAATGTTGCAGTCCGCGGAGGTGTTTGTGCACACTAGCATTGAAGTTACAACTTTGTTAAGCAGTGTGTGGTTGTTATATCACTGCTCGTGAAAGAGTTTTGAGTTGTGTGTCAATCAATTAATTGTAATCAAAGAGGCCAAAAAATGGTGTGTTTTTTGTGTGTTATGTGCAGACAGTGTTTTGGTCAACTATTTGCATCCCATCTCTGCATCGTAAATCACTTATGAAGTTTGTGCTGAATTACAGCGGAGGAGATCGAATTTGCATGTGTACCGATATTTTGATTTAGAGCCTAGAGGTGCAATGGGTCAACAAAGGAGACTGAAACAACCTCGAAGAAAACTGAAACATATGAGGAGAAAGAAACAGGGGATTGGTGTGATATATTTTTCAGCTGAATTATGTGAAGAGTTTTCGGTCGATGCTGATGGACCTATCGTTGATAGAGTCAAGGATCAGAATGCAGATTTGGAATTTGATGAAATCGTTAAGATGTTAATGTCGGATCTACCCTCTTTTTCAGGTATGACTTATGAAAACTGGGCCATTGAAATGAAAACAATATTATGGAAGGTAGATTTATTAAATTATGTTGAAGACAATTTTATTAAATTATGTTGAAGACAATTTTTCTAAATCAAACCATGATATGTGTACATATGCATCAACATTACACCTTTTAATAATTGCATTAGATGAAAGCATATTAATCAATATACTACATGAATATGGTAAGATTCAGAGTGAAAAATTATTTTGGGATATTTTAGAAATGAAGTACAGTTTGAATGAGGATGAAAATTATGAAAGTATTGTCCTTGAAAATGATGGTTGTGATTTCACTCCCATAACGAAGTGTGAAACTGAAGATTACAACATTGAAGCTATAATGATGGATGATGAATGTGTGTTTGTAATTGACATTGAAACATGCGATGATGAAGAAACAACCACTGATATAGAATCTGAAACTGTTTATGAAGAAATTTTCCTTGAAGTCAATTTTGATGAGAAATATGTATCTCATGACGAGTGGATCAATCTGATGTGTGAAAAACATATTATTGATGAGTTTTTGTTCGAAGAGAAGAAAATCCTATCTCCATATACAAATAAAATGCAACAGAACATGTTTACAAGAAAAGAATTGATTAAAGAGGTTGAAGACATAAATTAACAAACTATGTCTGCAGAAAAAGATGAAGAAATGAAAGTTCTCTTAAAGGAGCAGGATGATAAGGGACAATATGGTTCTATTTATGAATCTAACATTGTTTTTAAGTGTGTAGATATTGGTAGCCAGGAAGAAGTAATTGCAAACATTAAAGACAAGTATAAGTCCCAAGAACCTGCAACATTGAATATAAAGAATGTTAGCCTATAATTGAGATCAAGAAAGAGGAGATTAAGAGTTCAAGTGTTCCACCTTTGGGGTAGAAAACGTAAAAAGGAGGAGAAGCTCCACCACTATATTATGGCAATAAAAGTGAATATGAAACTTCACCGGAAAATGAACATGCATAGACTCTTTAACAATAAGGAAAAAATGAAAGCTCAGTTATGAAGTTTTTTATGTACCATTGTAAGCATAGAGGAGACTAAGACCAGTAGGTGTATGCTATTTTCCCAAGCCCCTTGGAAGAATTAAATTTGAATTAGTTAGGGAGATGTTGGGAGTACTAGTGAATGTGTTAATTTTTGGAAAATAGGTCCAAACTCCATGTTGCACTGTTCATATGATGATGATTATATTTTTGTTGGATTCCTCTTTCATAGAGGTGCAATATTGATCTAAAGATGATCTTGCTTGGATGAGAAGAACATATATTTTGATTTTATTTTCCACACATGTGCAATCTAAACCCGATTTGTAATGTAGGCTTGCAAGCCCAATAGATGTGTCAGACACCCTCACTGATGGATATAAATTGGAGAAGCTTGAAGATCATTTTCTCATCAATTCATCACATATTTTATCTTGTGATCTGATTGGTTCGATAAGCCTTTGGAGGCCTCTCTCTCTCTCACACGCGTGGATCTAAAATTGAATAAGTGAGGACTGTTTTAGGGCTCTTTTGCTGGTGCGTTGACTAGCGTTGAATGTGGGGCAAAGCTTGGAATTTTGACCTCCTTCAAGTGCAGAAATTTCGATCTCTTGAGGTCGCATTAGAGGGCACAAAGATCGAGGAAAAGGGGGGACTTTGACCACAGCCCTAAACCGCATCGTTGTCCAATGTTGACATTTTTGCGTTGAATTTTTTTGTTCACCGACGTTGAATTTTTTGGAGTTGTTTTTGAGGGGTGTGTGTGACACTTGGAGGATTGGCTGATCTGATGTTGAGAAATACTTTGTTGGCTGGTGCATTATGTTAGCTGTCGTAAGGAACATTACTCTCTATCTTTGCTGGAAAAGAAGAATTGTAAATTCTGAATTATATTATTGGCGTGTCTTCTCCTAATCTATTATTATGTTCTATCAACATTTTACTTTCTTGTTTATGTGATTGCTAAATTGAATTAGGCCTATAAGGAAGATTAAAGTAAAACTTCATTAAGCATAGAACATACCATGCTTGTATAAATTTAACAGAACCCTTTCTCCATTAAGCGGGAGTGTTCAAATTAATGGAGAATATGTATTAATTGAGAGAGTTTGTTCATTAGTTGTGCATGCATCCTAGTTTAGGAATTAATTCCTACTTCATTAAGCATAGAACATACCATGTTTGTCTAAATTTAACAGAACCCTTTCTCCATTAAGCAGGAGTGTTCAAATTAATGGAGAATATGTATTAATTGAGAGAGTTTGTTCATTAGTTGTGCATGCATCCTAGTTTAGGAATTAATTCCTACTTTCTAGGAGTTAGTTCTAACTCTCCTATTCTCATGTAAACCTATATATTCTTGATAATTAATGATCAATGAGTAGAGCATTCTGCGAGAGGCAATCTCCAATTGAAACTCCTCACGTGTGAGCTACTCAGTTTAATGAATATAATTTCCATCTTCTAGATTTTAACAGTGCTAGTGCTAGTGCATATTCTATTTGCACATGTCTACTCCAGTGCCTAGGTTTTTTTGCAAAAGTTGAAACAACCAAATCCCATAGAGGAGAGAAAAAGCTAATGGTGATTATAGGATGCAATAATGATAAAAAGCAACATAACTTTTGTTTTCCTCCTTTTTTTTTTTTTTTGTTGCAAGGGTAAATTTATAAAATTTTCAGATTTCAATTGTTTTGGTTATTGTTTTCGATTGTAGATTCCAAAAATATTTAAAATACTAAGAATAAGATTCCAAAATATTGTTTTGGGTATTGTTTTCGACTGTAAATTCCAAAAATATTTAAAATACTGAGAATAAGATTCCAAAATATTTCACTCCGTTCTTACTCTCAGGTTCTGGGAGATGTCAATCATGGTGTTGTTTTCAAATACACGTGTGAGTACTTAGGTTGTGTAATATCTCGCTAGTTTGAAGAATTCAACCCTCCCACCAACTCAATTCGTGTCTTTTCAATATAAAATGTTGTGCATCTCATTATTAAGTTTTAAGCATGGTTACTGAATTCGAGTGTGATTCGTCATAAAATTTACCAAAAAAATTTGGAAGCATACACTTTATAATTATTAATTTTTTTTCAAAGTATTAAATTTTTTTACTCATTTCTCTAGGATTTTCTCTCTTTAATATGCAACTTACTTTTATTAATGTTAATTATACAAAATTGTTTTTCTATTTAATATTATATAAATATGTCTAAACCAAAGCGATATAAAATTGTATATTTTCAACTAAATGAAGAGTTGAGGCCTCAAATCAAACCTACCTATTATTCCAAATCACACCATTAATTCTCTAAAATTAATAAATAAGATTCTATCAAATTAACAAATCAAAATTTTCATATTTTCAAGTAAATACAACACCTTGGTCTCAGATAAAACCTACCTATTATTCCAAACTACACCATAGATTGTGTGAGATTAACAATGAGAATCCCTCACATTAACAAATGAACAAGTTAATTCTTTCCTTTTATAAAATATGAAGCATTTTGATATTTTTTAACTACAATAAGTTATTGCAACAGTGACATATATTCATATACGTTGATAAGGTTACTTCAATAGTGTGATAAAATTAAATTAAAAAATTAAAATATACATTCTGTATGCTCATATAAATATAAATTAAAGATGCATTTGAGGGTTTTTCCACTGTGGACAATTACAGTGTGTCTGGCGCTGGGACATGTTGTAAAAGGTTTTGGCTCTAGTAATCCAGGTGTCTTCATTCTCGTTAATACCAGTTAAATTATCCTATTATCCTCACCCTCTCAGACAGTTCGATCAATTCTGTTTACATTTTAAAATTATCCTCACCCTTTCATACAGTTATAACTGGATTTGCCGGGATGAACCAGAAAGGAGTCTCTCCAACCGTTTGGAAAAATGAAGTGTGACTTATTAAAATGTTTCAACTTTATCGAACCGAATTTAATGTATTAATAGCGGTGACGAACGGAACTGGGGAACCCAATTCGGCCGAATTTTGTAACTGTGATTTTAAAAATGCATGTAACAAATTATGGAGCAAAAGCGTCTGCGAACCCATTACGATTCAATTCCCAACATAAGCAGGATTCTTTTCTGTCAGATTGACTATTCACGAGAGGAATATTGGTACATCAGTCCCGGGAGTCAGAGAGAAGTTGGCTAATAGTTGAAGTGATAAATCTTGGAAACATTAGGGGTTGCTTCACCTCCATGCAAGATTACATAGAAAAGCATATCGATTTACATGGTCGCAATATGGTTGATGTCAGTGCTGGATCATTATTTGTAGCAAAGGCTAGTGATCATGTCGACGCCATGGCAGCATTGCAAATGCTTCAATTATCCATGCAAACTCGTTGTTGGACTTACATCTTCGCGCTTAACTCGTTGTTGGACTTACATCTTCGTTATGCGTTAAAATGCAAATGTGTTTCACTTCATGATATTGTCAAACTTCTTCGCATCAGATTTGAATCTAAATTTTTATCAGATTTGAACCTAAATCTTAATGGAGACTAAACCATACACAAACTATCTAGTATATACCTCATGATTTGGTATGTTGTTGATTTGACACCACTACATCGCTATACATATAGTGTTATTTCTCATAGCCTATTATTTTTGACCCAATATTTCTCATGGCCCTTTTATCTTACCCACACTTCATTTTACCATGATCAAGAAATAATAGTTTTATGAAATTGACTTTCCCTTGCACTTTATTTCATCTAGTGGTACTCAAGCTCATGGCCTAACATGCAGGTTCGACTTTTTATTACATGGAAGTGTTGTGTCATAATGGTTGACTCTTACACTTGAATCTCCAACCACATTGATATCAACTTCCTTGTGTCTTGTCTCATCTTTTGTATGTATTGGTTTTGTTAGGTCATAATAATTTAGTTCCATTGTTGATAAACGTCATTAGTTTTGGTCTTCATAATTGTTGTGTCTATTTCAATATGTATCATATGTAACAAACAAGAAAAAGAAGAAAGAAATGTTACTATGATTAAAGCACGGGTTTCATGCTCATTATTGATTGTATTCTAGATGAAATCATGTCCTTCATGCTTCTATACTTTTCTGCATCTTAGGGTTTATTTTCATGAGTCAATGGAGTGATATTCATGCTTATAATACCCTTCTTGGAAATTTTTAATTGTTAAAAGAATTATTTTCAAGTCTATAAAGTCCTCGAATCTCCAAGAGTGCAAGTTGCCCTAAAGGAGGGAAATCGACCCCTTGAGAAGGATATACAAAGGATCATTTTGACTTCATTTGAAATACACACGCTCACAAGTTCCATCTACAAGAAAGAGTTTTATATATAGCTCGAAAGGGAAGAAAAATGAGAGCGAAGGTCTAGAAGAATCTAGGAGGATGATTTTTTTTTTTGGGGTTATATCTCTCTCACACGTGTAAAATTATAGGGTTTTTGGGCTCCAGATATAGGTTGAAGTTGCGAGTTTGAGTTCCAGTAGGACAAAGTGCAAAATATGGTAGTTTGATGAGAGAAAACCCTTATCTTGACCTCGTTGACCTGGGGAGAGTTGTATTACTCTAAGCAGGCTTAAAGAGGAGGGTATATTATGATTTCCAAGAATATGCAAGGACGAAGTCGCTAGGTTGAAGTTACAGGTTGAACAATAGCGTTGTAGCTTGCAGTTTGAAGTTGTAAGGTGTAGCAATTTGGAGTAGACTAAAGAAAGGACTTTAGAAATAACCGACTTGGTACTAGGAGAAGGAAATGGTATAGGGATTGGGTCTTTGTATCTCATATGAAGGAGATTCTAAGAAGAGAAGAATTTTTAGGTTTTCGCCTTGGTGGGTTTTTTCCATGGATGAGAGCCTATATCTGTGTCCTATTTTTGTTACTGTTATTGTTCAATAAAACTAAATAAGGTAAATAAGATAACTCAAGGTTCACAAAAACTATCAATATTAAGGAAAATAGATATAATAGATTTTTATTTCCATTTACTACTATGGTATTAGAGCTAATGTGAGTAAGGAAGGTAGCTTGAAGGACACTAGAAGGAGTTACTTGTCAAGGGATGGGAAAAGGAAACTCTGAAGAAGAATACTTCAAGAAGGATTGAAGACTCATTGAAAAACTAAGTAGTGTTTCTACATTGAAGGAGATCAAGTCTATATCAAGCTTGCATCAAATATTTTAAAAATATTTCTAATCTCTCTCTCTAGAAGAAGATCTATTTGGAAGACATCAAGGATATTGAAAACTGTTGTTGAAGACTCTTCAAGAATATTGAAGGCATCAAAGAAGGTTGAAGACACCATAAAGGAAAATCGTGATCTCAATTATGTAACGTATTATTACATCATTCCTGAATCTTCAAGTCATATGGGTTCTTTTTGAAAAGAGAGGAACAAGCTCATTGGGGCATCAAACTATCTAGAGTTGTAGAAAAGACATGACTTGATACTAATAGAACAAGAAGTAATGGAATATGATACTAGGGAAATCACTAAACCTAAGAAAGATAAGACATGAGAACTAGAAAAGTAAAAGAAAGGGGAAATAAGATCTCAAAGGATCATAGGGGAATCAATTAAGGATTATTTTGTTCCATTTGTTGCAAACTTGAAGACTTTCAAGGCTATGTATGATAAGCTAGTTAATTTATATTAGGTGAGTATAATGGGTCAAAATATTTCTTTGAGGAATAAGTTGTAAATAATGAGGAAATAAAAGGATGAGGATGTGGAATCCTTCCTCATGAGGGAATCTCAACGAAGAGACCACGTGTAGGGACTCAAGGAACCTATCACTCATTCTGAAGTAACCATCTATGTATTAAATCCATTATGAACATAATGGAGTATTTTTGCAACTAACATCTACTCCAAGAAGGATTCAACTCCCTTTGATGAGTTGTGGGCACAATGCATATTGGAAGAATCAAGGATCATGGTCAAGGATGATGTTGGATTAGATGAGCAATCTCAATCCCTTTTAGCTCAAGTTAAGAAGCTGAAAAAGGGGAATTCCAAGAAGAAATACATGTCCAAAGTGCAATGTTTTGGATGTAATGAATTTGGACACTTTAAAAGGACTTTCCAAACAAGAAGAACTATAAGATAAAGCAAAGGAGTGAAGCTCATGTAGCTGAAGTAGTGGAAGAAACTGAGAAGAAGGAAAAGAAGGAAGAAGTCAAGGACATTTACTACTAAATAAGGTTCACAAACTGTAATATTCTTTATAAAGACTAATTTTTCTTTTAGGATAGTATGTTTTGCATATCGTCATAGGAAGAAGCATATGATAGTAGCATGTATAGAGCTTACATGATTAAGTAGCTTTGTATATATCATCTATATAGATGGATAGATAGAGAAATTTTCATGTTGATTATCCAGACATTATCTAAAATTATGTTAGAAAAAGCCATATTGCTGAGGTTGATCATCATGATCCTAGAAGAATCGTAATTATGAAAGGTTCTTGGAAGAAGCATTATGATAATGGTTAGTAAAAATTCCATTTAATGTGGAATGAATACTGATAAAGGGTTGAAAGAATGCAATGTGTTAGGATGCACGATCTTTGTGAAATATATAAATATCTATATGATTAGATATAAGCATAGGAACTCATGTTGGATATAAAACTTTGGATAAGAATAATATGTTTAGAATCTTGTGGACAAAAAATTGGTCATAAAATATGCCTAGGTATATGGATATATGATGCTTGAAAGGAGTAAGATTTTACCTACTTAAGGATGTATAAAGATTAAGACTTTTTATAGAAACGTTCAACATAATCTCTCGAATAAAAGTTGTAACTTGGTAGTCAAGTTCGATCCTTGGGAAATCTAATCCATGAAGGAAGATTCATATGGAGATGGACCATCAGAATGTTTATGGAAAGAGAAGGTCATCATAATCATGTAACTTTGATTTTCGTTATTGTTGGTTATCTATTTAACATATTATTTTTCTACCTCGAAGAATGTTGCAGGATTATATGATGGTAGTTGAGGCAAGTTCACTTGTATGTATAAAGGATATTGAGAGAAGCTTGATATCTAGTACCTGGAAACCGTGAAGTCAAGATATGGACATCCTGGGATTAAAAGGGTAGCAGTGTGACAAGATAAGCTAGAGTCCAAAGAAATATCACTTTCAATAAAAAGCTATGATGAACTTGAAGTTTGGGAAGGCTCAATTTAATGTTTTAATATCAAAGAAGAAAGTGATGAACAAGAAGATTGTCTCGGAACCTGTCACAATATTGAAGAGAGAAGGTGGCTCCATGATACCTTGAAATAAAGAAAGCTCAATAATGCAAAATAAAGAGGGAGCTAAAAAACTATGAAGAGTTGGTAGTTAATGCTATAATGAAAACGAGTTGTAATTATTTTGATGATGACTTCCCAGATATAAAGGATGTCTATATATCCTCTATCTTTTAGAGGGAGTAAAGGAGTCTCCTTGTATAGGAGCAGGGTTTTCTTCTCAATATTAAAAGAGAATAAGGATGTCCTCTCTGGTTGAGAGGAAGTGATGTTTGACATCACATGTGCATTCTCCTATTCAAGTGATGAAGAGAGAATTGAAGATGAGTAGATAAGCATATGTAGTTTCCTTGAGGATGCAACATCCAAGAAAGGAAAGGGATCGACACTCTTTGAGGACATGATAGGAATCTAAGAGAAGAGTAGTTGAAAATGACCGATATTCTTAGCAGACTTATGTTTGGAGATCCAAGATAAGAATAATCCTAAAATGGAATACCTTGTAGAAATCCAAATGTGGTATGTGCCTTGGAGAGGTAGTGTGTATCACACATAAATCCTCCTAACATAATGCCCTTGATTAAAGAATAGCTTGTCCAGTTAGGTCTCAAGGATAGTTTTGGTCATGACGATGATGCTTACAGTATGGATCATCAATCTGACTCTTCTTGTGAGAACTCTTTAGTTTGAGATATGAATTTGTACTCATTTTAAAATTATGAATATCTCCATAAATAAGAGGGAGTATTTAGAAATGTAACTAGTTTTGGTCTTCATAATTGTTGTACTCATTTCAATATGTATCCTATGTAACAAACATGAAAAATAAGAAAGAAAAGCTATTATTATTAAAGCATGGGTTTCATCCTCATTACTGATGGTATTCTAGGTAAAAGTATGTTCTTTGTGCTTCTAAGGTTTGTTAGGTCTTAGGATTTATTGTCACGAGCTAATGGATTCAACATCATGCTTATAATACTCTTCCACGAAATTTGCAATTGTAAAAAAACATTTTTTATTCTAGAAAGTCCTGCAATCTCCAAGGGTGCAACTCGGCCTAAAGGAGGGAATTATAACCCTTAAGAAGTCTATTTAAAGGAGAAATTTGACATCATTTGGAAAACACATACTCAGAAGTTCAACATACAATAAAGAGTTCGATCTATAGTTGGGAATGGAAGAAAAAAGAGAGTGAAGGTCTAGAAGAAGTTTGGATGACCAAATTTCTTTTTTTTGTGCTCTATCTCTCTCAAGTCTGAAATTATAGGTTTTTTGGGTTGTAAATGTAGGTCAAAGTTGCAGTTTCGAGTTGGAGAAGGAAGAAGTGCAAAATATGGTATATAGAAGAGGGAAAACCCTTATCTTGACCTCTTTGACCTTGGGAGATTTTTCTTGCTCTAAGTAGGTCTTAGGAGGAGGCTATAATAGGGTTTTTAAGAAGCTGCAAGAAAAAATTTGTTGGGTCAAAATTAGGGAAAATTTGAAGGTGGGAAGTTTATCTTAAAGTTTAGAAACCTTGGCAGATCTTACTAGTCCCTAATATGCAAATTGTAAAAAAAAATGATATTTTTGTATAAATATTTAGATTTCCAATGATTTTATATTAGTCAATATAATATTTTGCAATTTTTTAGGTAATATAATGGTGTAGTGTAAAATTTTGGCAAATCATTTTACAAAAAAATGGAACTTGGCGATTTTTTTTGGAAAAAACATGGAAAATTATCCCACCTACGAATACGAGCCCCTAAAAGTTTCCTTGGTTGAAGTTGCAGCTCGAGTAGTAGTGTTGTAGCTGGCAAGTCAAAGTTGCAGGGTGTAGCAGTTTGATGTAGACTAAAGGAAGTGCTTGAGAAAGGGCCGACTTGGTCTAGGGATTGGGTCTTTGTATCTCATATGAGGCAAATTTTAAGAAGAGAAAAGTTTATGTGTTTTCCCCTTGGAGGGGTTTTTCCATGGATGAGAGCTTATATATATGTCCTTTTTTCATTTTTATTGTTCTTGATATTATTTAATGAAGGATCGACATAAAAAATATAAACTAGAGAAATAAATATTCATAAGCACTATCAAGGTTAAGGAAAATAGATATAATAGTTACTTCTTTCCATTTTCTAACATCCATATGGTTATGAATACAACATAGATCTGTCCTATCAATTCCCCGTTTATGCAAAATTATGGGGAGTTGATGACAATCATGGTAGTATGTTGTGAACTTCTTCGAGTAAGCTTTATTTAAAGGAATAAAATCACTTGATGTCACAACCTCAAGTTCTTACATGATGTCAATATTAGCTTACTTAACTACTAATGCAACAATTGGAAAATGGAATTCCCTCATAGTGAGTTAATGAACAATATTTGTCCATGTAATATTTGGTTATTTTTAATAGCATCAATACCAAAAAAATCAACATATAATTTCCAAAAATATTCTTATGGCATGTCTTACTAGGTATGCTCTATAGGTCGATATAGGTAGTATATATATGATTTTCCTCTCTTCAAATTTATCAAAATGGTCCATTTTCATGTCATCATGGTTCCTAAGGTTGTACATCATTTAGGAACATATTCCATATTGGCATTTTAACCTCTCAACTACGCAACAATTCCATCCTCTTATTGTTCTTATGTTTCTAGGTAATACACACTCAACCAAAAAGTACATTCACTTTGATAGTTCATAGTTCCATTCTCTCTTTTCAAGTGGTGAATTCATGATCAAATTCAAAATGGTATATTTACCTTCCTAAACTAGGAGGAAATTCGAAGTGCTTTTCATTTAAACCAAGGGGAGCTAATATGGCACATAGGATGCTCCTCTCTAGAGTATAAGTATAAGATAATGGAAGTAAATGCACAAAGTTCCATGAGCCACATGTAATTTATTGTTATTTATTAATTGGATTCTAATATGGAACATAGGATTATCCTTTATAGAGTAGAATAATAAGATAATGGAAGTAAATAAACACACAAGTGCCACGAGGCACATGTATATTTTGTTTATTCATTAATTGAGTGCTTAAAATTGACTATGTGAAATAAATTTAAATCATGTTTTGTAAATTTTAAAAATCATTTGTTCAACTAATAAAAGATAAATAAGCTATTTGGATCTCATTTTTTTCTAAATTTATTTCTTTGAAGTATTTGTCTCTTTTGATAAGTTTTGAGCTTCATCATGTGTGAAAGTTCATTGATGCATATTGTAAATCCCTTGTGCTAAATAAAATCAAAGTTGTGTTGAGAATTAATAAGTAAGCATTCATTCTTCTTTAAAATGTATATTTGATATAAAATACCAATTCTAATATAGAGCCATGCCATATCCCAAGCTAGATAATCTATCAACATGACATCATTCTATGTGTTATTATATAGGAGTACTCAGTGAGAAATACTAAAATTGGGTGCTTGTACTTAGTGTTAATACTTACAAAACTAGATCATGTATTTATGGATTTCATTCTTGTCACATTAATGAAAGCCGTCATGATTTAGGAATAAGTGAAACACAATTTTGTTTGGCCTTTATGTGCCACTTCCATATTGATTCCCAATAATAAAATTATGTCTTCTACTTAGATTTGATATTTAATTTTGGTTTATATTCTTTCTCTTAAAACCATCATTACTTGAAGCAAATAATCGTTTAAAAGTATTTATGGAAGCAATTGTAGTAATAACTTGAATTATATTATAAAGTAAGCCTTTCTTTAATTCCATGTCTATAATCTTTGTTATAAAATCATAAAGGAAGAAAAAAAATTCTTATCTTGTTAATTACTTGTGATTTCTTTGAATTTTTATTATCTTATTTTATTTTCTTATCATCAAGCAATTACCAAAAGAAAATTGCATGAAGACAAAAATAATGACATAGGATGTAGGCTCTCATCTAGGAAAAAAACCCCTCTCCTAGAAGAAAACCAAAAATTCTCTTCTCTTCCTTTAGAGCCAAATAAAATGAGACAACCAAGACAAAGGCCTCCTCCAATCCACCAAGTCATCCTCCTAGAATATTCCTTTCAATCAAATTATAATAAAAAATAGTCAACCTACTTTAATACTATATCAACCATAAATTTCGGCCCTACTGCATCAGAATTTTGTTCTTATTGTAGACCTATAGTTTCATCCCCTCCTACAACTAAAAATATTGCACGTGTGAACCAGAAATAAGAGAAAATGGTAATCTATACTTTTCTAGGGTTCCTCCTTTATTTTCTAGGTTTTTTTTTTAAGTATTCTTTCTTGCCTTCACACTTCCTTCAATTGCATATCAAACTCTTGATTATTGGATGCCAAAGAAGGTTAATTTCACTTCTATATATAATATTTTTGTGTGGTTTAATTCCCTTTACGATTCAGACTTGAATAAAGGGAAGGGCTACTTGTTAGAGGAGCCATAACTCACCAAATTACATAATTTTTTTTCTTCTTTAATACAAAAATCCCAATGAGGGTTTATTACATGATGACAAGGACTAGGACTTATGAAACAACCCTAGAAGTGAAAAATGGGTTCTTTGACTTAGAAAAATAATCAACTGAGCATGAAACTCGTGATTATCAATAATTTTATTTTTCTTTTCTTTTAAAAATATTATATATCATGAACTAGAAAAAACTTCTGGAGACATATACTAGTTACATTTTCAACACTCCCTCTTAACTAGGGAGGTATTCATAATTTTTCAACTGGTACAAGGCTGGCCTCAATTTGAAATGTTCCAAGAAGAGTACAACAACATATGTAATGATAGATACCAAACTACCAAGGTATCATATCAATGATCCATGTTTCAAGATGTTATTTCAAGGATCTTGGTGTCATGATCAAGACATAAATTCAAGGATCCAATTTTCATTTCCAAGACACTAATTCAACGATCTAAGACACTAACTTAGACTAAGGTTTTATCAAGGGAACATGTCAATATAGGTACCATTAGGCTACAAGTGTGGTATGAATACAATATGATATAGATACCATTTAGGCCTCCATTCCAAGACACCAACCCTGACAAGGATCTAGGTATCAAGCTCAAACACTAAAATGAAACTCCATAAGACCAAGATACCCTCCCAAACCTAGGATCTAGATATCGTCAATGCCAAAAATATAAATCGCTTATTTCAACAACAAATAGGAAAATATGTCCTCCAAAGTACCATCATGATTTCCCAAGTACCATCATGATGGTGGTTTATGGTACTCGTCTCTCCCTCTCAACCAAATCAACGATATCTACTAATCCAAGCATGCTTCATCAAATATTAAAACTTTTCAGCGAGAGATCAACACATCAAATATCTGTTTATTTATTTGAACATACAGTAGCCTCACAAACCCAATCAATTCCAATATATTGGTCCATATTATCAACATTTCAGCACAATCTATAGGGTCATCAACCATTTTGATGCTTCTTAGGTCATCAAAATATCCAAACAAATCTTGATGAAAGCTTATTTTTCCAACTTCATCAACAACACCAAACACAACCTCAACACTTATCAAAACAATCAAATCTTGTTCTCAACGCATCAATACCAGTAGTACCTTAGCTATTCTATGTTCTCATTTTCTCCTTACTATACGTATGGCTAACACATTATGTCCTCCCTCTTAATTTTGAAGGATATACACTTTCCTTCATCCAAGCTCTTTCTCAACTTGAGGAGATAATTCCATCATTAAAAAATTATATTCTTCCATATAGATAGGATTTTTATTTTACATCATCATGTCATTGAAGATCTACGACCTTCAAAAACATCATTCTTTACCTTCTTATGGAAACAATGTCACCTTTCAAACATCAACGTAATATTCAATGTTATTAGGGTTATTATAGCTCCCTCCTTCCATCATGCTCAACGTCATGAAGTCATCATAAAGTATGATGTATGGATACCTCTTAAAACTTATTGCAAACTATGTGCCTACAAATCTCAACAACAAGTACAACCAGGCTAACGCAAAAGACCATAGGGGCCTGCGAATTAAAAATACATAGAAAACATAAGGTTGAAAATACACACAATAAGTATGCATATAAAAACTGAGCAATAATTCATTAATAAATAAAATATTTACAATAGAACTATTGGCCTATCATTGGCCTCTCATTCCTCACTCTCACTTCTATATTTGCATACCTCATGGGCTCACCTAGATTTATAGAAGTGAATCTAAACCCAAAGTAAGTTCTAGATCCTAAAACAACTCCCACAATATCTCTCATGATCCATAAAATCTCTCATGTAATCCCTTATATCTAGATAAGATCTAAATAACCCACAAAACTCTCAACTCTTCCAAAATAATCCCGAACATTATCTTATTTACAATAATTCTCATTCTCTCCTAAAACTATAGGAAAATACAATAAATAATTAAATCCTAACTTATGAAACTAACTTCTTTATTAAAATTCAACCATAGGTTAGATGCACCTACATCATACTCCCAAGGTAAAATAAAATCATGGTCTCTCCACCATATTTCCTCATAAATTGATAAAAGTCCTAATGGATACCAAACTTTATTCTGTTGTTGATCATCCATTGTTTGTTGTTCTACATCAATTGTTGTTACTTTTAATTCCCTGGGTTTCTAAATATTAATTTACATTCTTCCATTAATTTTTCTGATGTACACTTGAGCAGACAAAGGTATCATGTTTTTTTCATTTTGCCTCATCTTGAAATATCTTGGTTTAAGTATCTTTTCCATTAGTTTCCTTAATTCTTCAATCTCGTCATCCAATTTAATTTCTGATTGAATTTTAGTGTTACTAAATTTTGTAACATCAATTTACCATCTCAAAAATTAAATTGAAAATTATATTTTATCTCAGGTTCCAAATTTTTAATGCTTTAATATTTCTCTTCTTTATCGGCAACTTGATTGGAATCAAGTTCCATCAACATCTTCTCTCGTAATTCTAGTTCTTCTTTACATTTCATTAGAATTTTATGGTCTCTTTTAGAAATCATTTCAATAGATTGGTCTTCATATTTGAATGAAATCTAATCAATGTCCTGTCCATCATCTGCAATATATCTTGCATCCACACACCAATTTTCATATTCAGAAACATAAGGCTTTATATGCTCAATAGATGATTCTACCTTAAAGTATTTATGTTGATATTCTAAACATTTTATGGCACCATCTATGTGAATCAAACCCACATTCATATCAAAACACTTCATTTCAGCATCATCGTCATCCTCACCAAGCATGGGTATTTGTTTTGGTTCAAAAATGCATACATTCATCTCAATTATCAAGAGTTTTTCTGCTCCTCTTATCAAAAATTTCAATTTGTGCTTCTGCCTTCTCTCACTCAACTACTTGATTTTCCATATAATTTTCCTCTTCATTATCCATCCACGTTTCCAATTTTGTAGTAGCTCCATCAATACATCAAGTAGTGCCTTCAACTCAACGATATTTTTCTCGAACTGTTCATCATGTACACCAACTGCTATGGCATCATTATGGATTTTTCCTGGATTTTGTAAATTACTATCCCTAGTCATCTTCATCTCCTTCCATGAACTTTACCTTGTTCATTGTAAGTTGTAATTGAACTAAGACATTACCAAGTTACTTCCTTTGAAGTTGGTCAATGTTTCACTTCAATTGACCCATCTTTCAGAGCACTCCTCGTTCCTATGACTACAACACCTCCTTAGCTTATTTACTGAAAACATTTACTTGTCTTTTTCCTAGATTTTCCACATCACTCGCTTTCCTAACCTTAGCTTTAGAGCTTCACCATG
Organism: Pinus albicaulis; assembly: GCA_034641835.2. NCBI lineage: Eukaryota > Viridiplantae > Streptophyta > Pinopsida > Pinales > Pinaceae > Pinus > Pinus albicaulis. The sequence goes on from CM076580.1 coordinate 227,500,627, forward strand.
ACTTAATTTCATTATTTTAATGTGATATCTTACTTGCACTTTCACTTCAAAATCAAAATAAATTTATAAAACTTTAAAATGGTCTATCCATCTTTGTTTTTAACTTTCCACTAACTTTATTTCACATTCTACGCATTCTCCACTAGTTTTACGTCATAAAATAAAACCTATCGTAACCTGTTACGTTTTAGACAATAAACATTCCCTTCTACAAAATTAAATTCATTGTATTATATTAAAATTACCATTTTAAAAAGGTGATATTGTTTTTTGAAATGTGTACACATTTGCTTTTTTGTTGTTCACTTTTCTCATGCAGTTAAGACTTTTATTTTCTTGGAATCATGTTTTTAATATAATTTTTTTAATATTTATGGTTTTCCATATCATAAAAAACATAGAATCAATATACTTGCCTTTAATGATGCATTCTTCCTTCCAAAAAAATAGCTGCACACAGATTTTGTATCATTGTCATTAAAATATGATTACAATTCTTCATCTAATGAAATGTTTCCATAAGAATGCACCATGCTTTCGCTTCCATATTTCAAACATAAATGTAATCTTAAATTTTATTAGTGTTCTTATAAATCCCTCTTTCCATCATGCTCAACATTGCGAGGTCGTCATCAAGTATGATGTAGTCATACCTCTTTACATCTTCTTGCAAACTATCTGTCTACAAATCTCAACAACAAGTACAAAGATGAACACAAATATATATGTACAAGAGAACGAAACTAAATTTATCAATAATATGTTATCATAGTGAGATCATCTATAGTTATCAAAACATAAAACAAGAAAAAAAACCTTATATATTCAAAACCTAAAACTTGTTAGGGTTTCAATTGTGCAAAATCATTTACACCTAGGATTAAAATTTTATGCCCTATACTCTTACACCAACCTTTGTTAGGGTTTTTTCACACACAATAGATATTATTATAAAAAACTAGATGTTCAATAATTAAATCATGTTAGGGTTTAAACCATACCTAGGGTTTAATTGTTCATGCCTTGGGATATTTTATCAACTTTTACAAGGGTTTTGTCACAAACTCTATATACTATCATGAAAGCATAAAAATCTAAGGTTTTATCATAATCCCTAGTTACCATCAACAAAAACTCTAAATTAAAATGATAAGGTTTAATCAAATAGTAAAATATAGTTATTAAAAACGTTCATTTGACCTAAACAACCTAACAAAATAATCTTTGTGATTCTATATAAAAACCCTAGAAATGATTGTACCTTCTTATATAATGGAGATATCGTACAAATTTTGTAACCTTGTACATACCTTGAATTGCTTCTATTTACAAACCTTGAAGGGATTTCAATACAAATATGTTTTTCAAGTACTCATTTTGGAGGCTCCCTCTGAATCTAACTACAATCCTTTCTTCTTTATAATATACCCGCAATCATTCTTCAAAGGAAAACAAAGGGAAAGAAATATAATCAAGCATAAAAAATAAATCTAAATATGCGTATATTGAATCAACAAAATAATTAAATAAATAATAAATACTTATCTTTTGTGAAAAGGTGGAATCTAGTTTTTTAAGGGATTTCTTCAAATGATCAAAACAACTAAAGAAATAAACCATATTACATCTATAATACCTAGAAATCAAAAAGAAATATTTATCCTAGATTAAAAAAAGAGATAAAATTTACAATACCTAAAACAATAAACTATACTATAATAAAAGGATATACACGCGGTAATATCCCTAAAGACTTAATAGAATAAGTCTTTGACTTCAGAGTCCTAAATTTTTTTCTTCTTTGGTGGAGCTTCATTAACTACAACTGTAGCTTGTTCTCTTTCTCTCTTCTTGTTCATCGTATTTTTAGGAAATTGGTTCCTATAGTGTCCCATCTGGTGACAATCATAACATTCTATTTTGTATAGGTCAATCTTCCCATGATTTTTCTTTAACCCTTTGAATTTATTCTTTCCTCCTTTCTTCTTAAAATGGGAAGAATAGGCATTTGAGGTATTTTATTCATCTTCTTGGTTACCTCCTAACAAGAAAAGAAGAGATTCTTCCTGATTACAGGAAGACCACATTTCTTCAAAGGAGGGATAATTTTTCCAACTTCTTATTTCGATTGCAAAGGCATTCCAAGACTTTCGTAGTCCTAGAAGAGGATAAATCACAAGTTCCTTCTCAGGGTTTATTTTATCAACTTCTTGAATTACATATCTTATATGGGAAATACCTACAAAGTAAGAGGACATTGTAACATCTTTTGATAGTTCAACTTTCCTTCTTTATACTTGCCACTTGTTAAATATTCTTTATTGTGAATAACTTAGAGAGATCATCGTACATTTTATTTAAAATATATAGCATGGATATTTATGGAATATATTTGCCTTTAAATCCATCCACAATTAGACTCATGGCTATAATTTCATTTTCATTGTAATTCTTCTTTCCATCAACATTTGTAGGTTCTTTGAATTTTCCTTGTACTAATTCAATTCTTTATTCCTTGCAAGGATGTGGCCCATTGATGCAAGGGCATTAGGCTCAAGAAAATTCCATGTATTTTAATAGACTTAGGGGTTTTGTGTTTTCAAAGGAGTTGGCTTCTTATGTAATGATTTGAGTGATTTTAATGATTTTTAATAAAATATTGTGAGGAATTTGTAAATGTTCTCGAATGTTGGAGAAGATGAGAGAATTAGGAGTGCATAGAGATTGAAAGATTTAGGAATTAACTATAAATCCTATATTAGAGTTTGTTTCATTATTTGTGAGTGGAAAGAGCATTCTTAGGGATTAAATAGTGATTTTAGGATTAAAGAGGATTCATAGGGAATTGTTGAGAAAATGCAGGAACTAAAACCAAAAATAGTTTCAGGGCCTTTTATATAAAATGTAAGCCTCAAAGGCATAAAAGATAGGTTTGGAAGACTTAAAGATTTTGAATAGAGTGTAGGGTTTGGATTGAATCCTACAGGCTGTAGGAAAAAGGCCACTAATTGAATATTAGGCTAGAGAGGAGGAAATCAGTCGTAATTAGTTGATTTTTAAATATACAAAGAAACTCGGTATTGAATTGAGTGTGTGATTATGTGTTGAATGATTCAGTGTATATCTCATATGAAAATTAGGGGTTGGCATATTAAATATGTGTGCAGTTAGTTTGAATCAAAACGAAATAATTTGATTATTGTGAAGACTGAGCATTTTAATTGAAGATTCAATCGGTGATTGAATTTTATAAGAGTTCGTATGCAAGATTTAGCATCGATTATTGGATGAATTGATGCTTCTAAAATAGAGAACTCATTCCTCAAAATGTTGGAAATTCTCATTGCATAAAGGCGGAGAGGGTTTTGAATATTTGATGGAACCCTCAGTTGTTCGAATGAATATGTAGAGAGAGGTCCGAAGAATCGTAAACAGAATCATAGACGAAGGCGTAAAATTAGAAGCAGAAAATTGAAATAGAGTGAAGGAATAATAGAAGTGAAGATGCAGAGGGAACAACAGAGTGAAGGCACAGAGGGAACAACAAAGACGGTTTTCGAAAACCATTAGCAGTTTTTGCGTGGTCTCAGGATGGTAAGTGGTAAGTTGTGAAACGAACATGATAACCCTCTGAGAGTGACACATAGTAATGGGCGGTATTAAAATACAACCTATTTCGAGTGCGTTTTGGTCATTAAAGTTTTAAGGCCATTTGAACGCGATATCTGTTCGATGATAACCATCAGAGGATCGATGGTGTTAATGTAATCAAGCTGCTTGGAGGTTAATGGAGAGGTATGTTATTAAGGTTGTGGGAACCGAACAAATATTATGTTAATATTTAAGTTTTAAATGTTAAATGGGGTCAGAATTTTGAATGGTAGGAAATGTTGGTTGTGGGGTCGAGTATATAATATGGTTCTTGAGCATTTGGATTTGATGAATGAAATAAAATATTAGTGGAATGATAAAGCTGTGGCTGGATTATGTATGTGCTGGCCGAAGTATATACATTTGGGTTTTTATTCCAAAGTTGAGATATTAATATCCATTTCAGGAAACTGGGTTATAATATGGTTTTGACCATACATTTTAAAAAAATAACAACTTCCGTATATGGAACATTAAAAATAAAAGCTTCTGCATTATTGAGTTTGCCAATATGGGCATTAATTTTGGTTTTCAAATATACCATGCATTTCTATATGCATCCAAAAAGGGGAGAATGTGGGTATTAGTTTTTTAGGTTGCTATCAAGTGGTATCGAAGCAGGAAAGGCTCTATTGAAGAAAAATATATTTTTTTAATTAAATCTGAGTGCATATGTGATGAGAAAATGAAAGGAGATGAGATTCAAAATCTGATAAGTAGCAGATACACAAATTAAGTGAACAAACATTTGCAGAAATGGATGGACGTATTACATTCACAGTACAAATGAATGAAGAGAAAAATATCATGCATAATTCTTGCACGTGAGATAATTTTAAATCTGATTTGGAAATTGTAATTGCAGAATTATGGTTGCGGATAAGATGAAGCCAAATATTTTGATGATGATGGAAATGAACCTAATATTCCAGCTAAAGGTTGGATAGGGAGGAAAAATGAAGTGTTCTCAAGAGAAGGTGAGTTGAGGATATAAGCCTAGAGAGAGCAAAAGAGAGTGCTCAAGAGGTTCCAGAGATAGAGGACCAGTACTTGCCAAAAGACCAAGTCCAGAGAAGGGATTGGTGAGGTAAGTGGCAGTAGGAGAGCTTGATGTTGCGGAGGCTTAGTGAAACTCATAGTGAGTGAGGAGCTCATGAAGAAGATGATCATGGAGGATCAGAGAAGAGGTTCTAAAGAATGCCACAGAGATAAGATGAAGGATAGAGAAAGAGAAATTGCAGTGATGAAAGTACAACTGGAGGTACTACAGAAGTGGCTACAAGAAGAGGAAAACCAAAGAGGAGGATGGATCTTTTCACTGAAGGGAAAGAGAGTAATTTGGCAACCATTTCAATTTATGTAGAGGCAAAAGGATATTTCCTATTGGAAGGAGGAACTCAGATTTTTTGAGTCAGAGATGGAATTTGAGGATTCCACATGCAAATCTGTTCAAGGGGAAGTGCTTGATGAAGCAAATGAGACTAAAAAGTCTTGTGTTTTTAAAACTAATGAGTTTTTTATAATTGAAGGTACATCAAAAGATACTGAACAAACTTTAGAGTTTGTTAAGGAGAAGGAATTGAATCTGAATTCTGTTCAGATCAATGCTGAGATAGCAAGATCTCAAAAAGAGAAGGAGATAGAGGGGTCTCATGAGTATATTCAGCAAAATATTGAAACAGAGGAAGAAGGGCCATCTGATGATTGGTCAAAAGAAAATGAAGGTATGGAAAGTTGTGTAAAGTTTCCAAGTTCTACTCCAATTGAAATTGTTGAGTTACATAGAAAATTAGATCTCCAGAGAAGAGAATTAGAAAAGAAGAGGATCTATACATAGGATAAATTGTTGAAGAAGAAAGGCAGGAAAATTTTCATGAATGACAGTCAGAGAGAAATTGCAGAGAAAGAATTTCATTGTGGTGACCTAGTACATAGATACATTCATGAAATAGATGATGGAAAGAAGGAGAGACTAGCTGACAGTCTCATGGTAGAATTAAATCAGCATACTGATGTGGTGACAAAGAATTTGAATGGAAACCCAGAACAACATACTGATATATTGTCATAGGAGGAATAAGTATTGAAACCTTGTATTTTTAATACTAAAAATTCATGTGCAGGAAAGGAAAGACAACAATTGGAAAATGTCAGAGAATTTAATGAAGAGGAAACTCTGTTAGCTGAAAAATAGTGAAGGATCATCATTCTATCATGGTGATTGAAACAATGGAGATAACCTTGGAAGATAGGAAGAAATACAATGGATATTTTTTGGGTCTTGAAAGAGACTTAGAATTGCAGAAAGAAGATTTGGTGACTGGATCATCAAATGAGACCATTGGGTCTTGTGATTTTGAAATTGATAATTTCACTTGTTTATAGGTGTTGCAGAAGACAATCCATCTCTTGGAGTTGTCTTGAATGAAGATGAGCTGCTGCAGAAGAAGGAACTTATAAATTCCAAAGAAGGTGAGACAGTTGTGAAGGAACTTGTTACGTTTGATGGAAAGGAGGAGCTGGCTTGTCTAATTAGTCAAGAGAATACTATGGAAAAGACTTTTAGAATTGCCACAGTGATGGAGAATCAGAATTCTATTCTGATAGAAGATGAAGATATAGTGTCTGAATAGTTTGAATGGATTGCCATAATCAATCAAGGAGGTGATACACAATTACTGAAGATTGCCAAGGAAGAAGAAGGTTATGCTAAAACTGAATTGAAGCATATTGATGATGTGTTTAAGATAGAAAAAATACAAAGGGAATGGCTGAAATGTTTGCTGGAAACATTTGAACAAGAGAAAGGAATTACAGACACTAAAGTGAAAATGCCTGAAGTTGTGGAAGAAATAGAAGCAGATACTAGTTTTTCAAAATTAATTATGCTTACTAGTATACAAAGAAGACTGAATGAATATGTTACTGCAGTTAGAGAATCAAATGATAATTCATTTTTTAAAGGTAAATTTGCAGGTGATGAGCAGAAAAAGAATGTTGTAGAGGGAGATATCTTAAGAGATATTCAGGAAGTTTGGGAGGCAGAAACATCTATGGAAAAAGTAGCAAAAGAATCATCTGTAGGAGTAACAACAATGTTGGAAACAAACAAAGCTACATCAACAATAAAGGTAGTAACAACAATAATGTTGGTAACATCTACAACAACAAAAGAATATGCAATAACAGAAATTGGAAGTAACATAAGACGGAGTAATTTATAGACAAAAGATAAAATCGACAAAGAGATTGAAGACATAAGAATACTGATGATGAGGGTGTCTCAGAAAAAGACAGCAACAAGAAAGAAGATAAATTTCAGCAAAGGAAAAACAAGAACAAACTGTGAAAGCATAGCTGGTGGCAAGATGCAGAACAAGATATGGAAGCCTGGAGAAGTACAATAGAAGAATAATGAAGCTTATGGATAGCAGCAAAACAAAATATGGGATCCAGGAGGAAAATATTCAAAGCACATGATCAGGAGATCATGATTATTTTTGACCTTGGGAGTTTGATGCAGGGGCATTAGGCTCAAGAAAATTCCATGTATTTTAATAGACTTAGGGGTTTTGTGTTTTCAAAGGAGTTGGCTTGTTATGTAATGATTTGAGTGATTTTAATGATTTTTAATTAAATAATGTGAGGAATTTGTAAATTTTCTCGAATGTTGGAGAGCACAAGAGAATTAGGAGTGCATAGAGATTGAAGGATTTAGGAATTAACTATAAATCATAAATTAGACTTTGTTTCATTATTTGTGAGAGGAAAGAGGATTCTTAGGGATTAAATAGTGATTTTAGGATTAAAGAGGATTCATAGGGATTTGTTGAGAAAATGCAGGAACTGAAACCAAAAATAGTTTCAGGGCCTTTTGTATAAAATGTAAGCCTCAAAGGAAGAAAAGAAAGATTTGGAAGACTTCGAGATTTTGAATAGAGTGTAGGGTTTGGATTGAAGCCTATAGGCTGTAGGAAAAAGTCCATTGATTGAATATCAAGCCAGAGAGGAGGAAATCATTTGTAATTAGTTGATTTTTAAATATACAAAGAAACATGGTATTGAATTAAGTGTGTGATTATGTGTTGAATGATTTCGTGTATATCTCATATGAAAATGAGGGGTTGACATATTAAATATGTGTTCATTTAGTTTGAATCAAATCGAAAGAATTCGATTATTGTGAAGATTGAGCATTTTAATTGAAGATTCAATCGGTGATTGAATTCTAGAAGAATTCATATGCAATATTTAGCATCGATTATTGGATGAATCAATGCTTCTAAAACAGAGAAATAAGTCCTCAAAATATTGACAATTCTCATTGCACAAAGGCGGAGAGGGTTTTGAATATTTGATCGAACCCTGGGTTGTTCGAATGAATATGTAGAGAGAGGTCTGAAGAACTGAAGATAGAATCATAGAAGAAGGTGCATAATTAGAAGCAGAACTTTGAAATAGAGTGAAGGAATAGCAGAAGTGAAGATGCAAAGGGAACAATAGAGCGAAGGTGCAGAAGGAACAACAAAGACGGTTTTGGAAAACCATTAACGGTTTTCCCGCAGCCTCAAGATGGTAAGTGGTAAGTTGTCAAATGAACGCGATGACCCTCTGAGAGTGACACGTAGCAATGAGTGGTATTCAAATACAACCTATTTCACGTGCGTTTTAATCATTCAATTTTGAAGGCCATTTGAACGCGATATCTGTTTGATGATAACCATTGGAGGATCGACGGTGTTCACGTAATCAAGCTACTTGGAGGTTAGTGGAGAGGTATTTTATTAAGGTTGTGGGACCCAAACAAATATTATGTTAATATTTGAGTTTTAAATGTTAAATGGGCTTGGACTTTTGAATGGTAGGAAATGTTAGTTTTGGAGTCGAGTATATAATATGGTTCTTGGGCATTCGGATTTGATGAATGGAATAAAAGATTAGTGGAATGATAAAGCTGTGGTTGGATTATGTATGTGCTGGCCGAAGTATGTACATTTTGGTTTTTATTCCAAAGTTGAGATATTAATATCCATTTCATGAAACTGGGTTATAATATGGTTTTAACCATAGATTTTAAAAAAAGAACAGCTTCCGCATATGTAACATTAAAATGAAAAGCTTCCGCATTATTGAGTTTGCCAATATGGGAATTAATTTTGGTTTTTAAATAGACCATGCATTTCTATATGCATCCAAAAATGGGAGAATGTGGGTATTAGCAGTTTAGGCTGCTATGATCCATCCTTGTATTCCATGCTCTAAAGAGGCTTCTTGAAGTTGGTTCCCAATTTTATTGATGATGCGATAGGTATACTTGTCAATGTCACACTTGATGGAATACATATATTTTTGTAGCCTTCAACACATTTTATTCTTCAGGCCATCTTATAGGGAACTAAAAATCATGTGTTTACCTTTCAATACTTCCTTCCTTATGTCAAATGGTGTTCTTGAACATATATTCAAAGGTAAAAAAGGTAAGACTTCTCTTCTCCTTATGATCTATCTTCCCTTGAATTCTTCCTTAAGATGACGAGATCTATTGATATTTAACTTGTCTTTTTATTCTTCTACTTCACCGTAGCTTTGATGCCATGTTAGAAAATAAGAAGGGAAAACAAATTTTCTTATCTTGATACTTGCAATTTCTTTGAATTATTATTATCTTATTTTATGTATTATTTTATTTTATTATCATCAATAAAATACCAAACCATAGGTGCGTGAATATAAATATAATAAGGACATAAGATGTAGGTTCTTAGCCATGGAAAAACCCATCTTCTAGGGGAAAACAAAAATTATCCTCTTCATTTAGAACCAAATAAATTGAGACAACGAAGAAAAATACCTTGTCTAATCCACCTAGTCAACCTCCCAAGATAGTCCTTTCAATCAAATACTAATCAACAATAGTCAACCTTCTTTCATATTGCATCAGCTATAAATTTCAGTCCTAGTGCATCAGAATTTCAATCTTACTGCCTACAATTCCGGCTCCTCATGCAACTCAAAATATCACATGTGTGAAAAAGAAAAAGAAAAAATGGTCTTCTATACTTCTTTAGGGTTCGTCCTTCACACTTCCTTCAATTTTAGATATAACTCTTGATGATTGGATGCCAAAATAGGTCGAATTTTACCTCTCTATATTGTATTTTTGTGTGGTCAAATTCCTTTTATGAGGCCAACTTGAATAGAGGGTAGGATGACTTGGTGGAGGAGCCATAATTGACCAGATTACATAAAAATAATTTTTATTCTTTGATACAAAAAGCCTAGTGAGGGCCTATTACATGATGAAAAGGACTATGAAACATGACACAACCATAGAAGAACTCAATTGGTTTTTTTGACTTAGAAACATAATAAAATGATCAGGAAACCCATGCCTATAAATATATTTGTTTTTACAATAATATATTTTTATCTTTTCTTTTGACATATACATTATCTATTGAGCTAGAAAAAAATTATGAAGACAGATACTAGTTAAATTTTCAACACTTTCCACCAAGCTAGAGGGCCTAAAAGGCTATTCTTACTATAGTTTTTGTTTAAAATCAGCATATGGACATTTTCTAGAATCATATTTCTTGTAAACCTAGAATTATACTTTAAGGCTTTCCATTTATTCCAATATCTAGACTCACTATAATAAATACCACCAAAGATCTGAATATCCTTGTTGTAAAAAGTTTTTCTTGATAATGAATGGATTTATCTCGTAAAGCACTAATGGAAACTACCATAAATTATGGTCATTGAAAGGATCCCAACTATAAATGAATTATTAATTCTAGATCGATTTTTGTATGATGACCTTCCAAGATTTCTAAAAGTTTTTTCTATAGAGGTCCTATTTCCCTCCAAAAATAAACTACTTATAGACTACACTCTTATGAGTTTGATGTTGTTTCTTGGATGAGATTTGTTGTTCATATATGATAGTTCACACCTTCTATTATAGTTCTTCTATAATTTAGTAGATCATCCATTCTAAAATCATTCATGATTTATTTTAGATGACTCTACCATGGAATATCACTTCTACCTCATATGATATGTTCTCTTCAAAATGGTACTCCATATTTCATCTTTATTTCAATTGATGTTCTATGATTTCATGTGTGGGTTCATTATCTATAAGTGGTGTGATGGTTTCTAACATATTCATGAAAGTAATAAAGTTTTTGTATGATATAATAACACTTCTTAACAATAATAATTTTATTCTTTTTCTTGTGTACCATGAGGGGGCATAAGTGTGCTTAGATTAGTGTGTCTTGACTTATACCATATGATACTACTAGTAATATAAGTGAGAAACATATACATCTCCTAACTATGCTTAATATTTTTCATGATTCAATTACACTACCATCCCATTTATATAAATATTATCCCCACTTATGTCAAATTATGAAATGTCATCCAATGAGGTCTACTCAAGCAGAATGTAAGCCAAGGTCAAATAAAGCCAAGCAAGGCTACATGTCAATAAAATTTCAAAGACAATAATTAAAAATAATGATGTTAAATATCACTTCATGTAAATGGCGCATCACTTAAACCCCGATGCAAGAAAAACATATATAAAGAAAAAGGAATAACGAAATGAAAGAAAAAATGTAAAAGGGGTAAGAAAAAGGTGTTGAAGTTGTAATTCTGAGAAAAATTTCCTCTAAAAATATTTACAAGAACAAAGTGAATATTCATAGCTTTTAAAAGTTAGTTGCACTTGTGAAAAACCTTATACATGATTAAACATGATTTTGAGGAACAAAACATAAATCTACTCTTCCTTTTTCTCATCAATTAATCATCATTTTTTCCTATCCAACCAACTCATGTTGGAAAAACTTTATTTCCTAGGAATTGATACATGTAATGAGGGTGAAAATTTCCAATCATGGTAAACTCAAGAAATTTATAGAAATAATCTATGTTATGATGTTTTTTGAAGAAAAATTATTAATGTGTATTGCCTAATAATTTATTTGGAGCTTGTTTCCTCATATAGGTGGGTAAAATCACATTGGAATGCATGTATCTTGATTCAATGGTATCTACTTATATTTTTTTCCTCAGAAAAAATCATAATATTTCACTAAGTTATGAAAAAGTTACATTATGTTAATGCATTTTCATGCATTTTGATAAGCATTATAAAAATAAGAGACAAAAAAATTAGGCCTTTTACAAGCCCATAATCAAGTATGTAGACACACCATGCAAGGTGCATTTAATATCAATAAATATAGAGCATATACATATAATGTCATTGTCACTGTGATGGTCTATAAAAAACATTTACGAAAATCCAAAAAAGACAAAAGCTGGGTCAATATCTAGGGATTTTGTCATCCCTCAATGAATGATCAATCTTAAAACTCCTAAATGTCTTCACCTATTTGTTCCATGACTTTCTAAAATACCAAAGCCAACTCAATGCCTACCTTATATAGGGTGTTCGTCCCTACATCAGTCTTTCCCTATAGACATGGTAATAGGAAATGTGATCAAAAGAAAGCTTTCAATGAAAAGTATACTCAATAACAGGTAGAAGTGTGTGATTGAGGCATCTCTTTGTTTGGTTGAAAAAATTTATGACATTAATAAAATCACAAAAGATATGAATTGTGTGACACTATTTTCAATGGTGAAACATAAAAGAGTTTTTAAGGAAACCAACTGTGTAATATTATTTTTTTCCCTTTGTAATCCAATCTAATTATTGAAGTATTGATCATGAACGAATAGGAATACCCTTTCATCAAAAGAACCACCTTGGTATCTACATATATTGATATCCATGCAAATTTTATTTTAATCTATGTCATTACATTTGTATATATTTCTAAATAATTGATGATGATGAGGTTTCCACATAATCATTGAGGTGTTTTTTGGGAAAATAGCGAGAGCGGTGGGCGTGGTGAATCACTATTTTAAAACTCACTTAAAATTTTATTTTCTTATTCTAATTTGTGTACGTGACTTTAATTAAGTAAACATGCATATGTACGCGACTGTTATGCAAAAAACTAGTGCATATTCAGTGAAATTATATTTCAGTTAAATCTTCCTCTCTTTATCTTAAACTAGTGTATTAGTGATTCATCATGCATTTGATAACCAATAAACATGTGCAGTAAGAACATAATAAATCTTAATTCAATAGAAACACACGTGAACAATAGATTTAATGTGGAAACCCAATGTGGGAGAAAACCACCATTACTGTCATATTTGTCTTCCATTTTATTATTATGAAAAACTTCTTACAATCTTTTACTGATGCAGATTCATAACAACACACAGACAACCACCTCCAGAAGGTTTCAACCTTCACTCGTTCTCCAACACCCACTAGAAGGGAGCTCCAACTCCCTAATCTCGTTTACTAGTGCCCACTGGAAGGGAGCTACAAACCCTTGATCCGATCACGAACTACTACTAGCAGGAAGCTTCGACTTCCTTACTGAAGGTTCCAACCCTCAACACCATCGTGGACCACATTTCATATTTTTTCACACTGGATCCACCTACTTCAACACATTACAACCTCTTGGCCATTTTTCATCAAATTTTCAGAATAGACCAACTACCATCATTTAAGCCCAATACCATATATCAAAAAATGAAAATGATCACTGTACCAAATTATATAACTAATCACTAAATCACTAAATCAAACAACCAATCACTGATCTTCAATCACATACAACTAGTAACATCATCAATACTCGAAACATCTCTATTAAGCCCAGAGCAGTATGAATAAATCATGGAAAGAAAATAGAAACAAAACAATGTTGATTACAATGACCATACATATTCTTCAGCAAAAACCCTAGCTTTCTTATTTTCTTATCATAAAGCGTTTCTGCGTGTATACACACTTTTTAGGAATGAAACTTGCGTACAGATCCTCCCATACTACAAAAATAATACAATACTTCTCGGAAGAGTATATGCGTATGTACGCGCATTATGAGAGACAAACCCACATACAAATATGCAAATTTCAACTCATAACTATGCTGCACTTCAAAACTTCAGACATACCTAGATCATGCCATTCAAAGTAATAGACAAATGTCAAATCATAGATTTATTCAACCCATATGTAAATCATACAGTACATAGTCATTTCAGGTCTTATGATCCTGACCCATCATTTTATTATTGAGTGAATATTTATTTCAGATTAACCACTCATCAATAGCCCATACCATGAAATCATAATTTAGATTGAAGTAATCATCATTCACTTTCACACACGCACACTCTAACACTTGTATCTTCATCTCCATATATATCTTAGGCTTTAGCCAATACCATGGGTCAAAACCACACTAATGCCGATGGTATTGTTTGACGATATAAAATATCCATTGACATGCTCATTACTATGGGCTAATACCATGGTAAGGACCCTTGGTATTTAGTACACCATAGTGCACAAACTGTACGTTCCTTTTCTTCTTCATATCCGTGTGTGTACGCGACTTTGCTTCATTGAACCCACATATATTTTTTTCAATTTTTCATCTTCATAATTCTTCTGTCTATGAACTCCATACCTTTGACCAATCACTCTGTCACTATGTTCAATGACTCTGTCACCTATGAACTCATTCGTTAATACATCGGGCATCAAGTAATATTCCATCGATGTACACTTCATCAAGTAGGTTTCCATCAAGGATAACACATTCATCATAATTCTAACAATCTCCCCCTTTGGACTTGATGGCAACCAATTTGGAGTTTTATCCCCAAAATATATATATACTTGTAAAGCACATCAATATTTGCAATTCAAACACCAAGTTACTATCCCCCTTTGACATACATGGTAAAGGGCTGACCAATCCCGAGTGAAGGCTTCTATTTTTGTAGAGTCATGAGAAATGTAGATCTTATCTGGACTAGATACTGACCATGCTTGCCTTGAGCACATGCTGAATCTTCTGAAATATTTTCAATGAATTACATGACTCCATGACTCAACTAAATATGACATTTCCTATCACAAAGGACTCAAACATACATCAACCACACAACCAAGTGGGGTTACATATTTAAATTTGTCATAACATCAACTACCCATCATGGGATTACATACATGATTGATTTGACCATATATGATAGAATATAATGAGAATTACATCATTGGTCTTTACATGACCTTTACATCAAATTCGAGATATGAATTTTAAAATACAACATCATGGCATCATTCAACCAACTACAAGAGTCTCTTCGGCAACATTGCAAATAGAATGCCAACAATACATCATTAGGGGCAAGGTTAATTATTCCCCTACACCTGTGCTACCAGTTCACTGTGATATTTGATCACATCATCTCATACGTAAAATCATATTCATCAATAAAAAAAGTATCATAACTCAATAACACTTATAAATAACATCAATAGAATGTAACCATCAACATTAGAAAAAGAAAGCCAAATAATAATTGTTTGAAGCATATCAACGTATTTTCTTGAGTCTGTCCCACTATTTCTATATCAAATAAAAACACACACAACTGTATGTATAGTAACTAGTATATATGCATGAATGTCTTTCATAGGATCTGTGTACATAAAGTGAAATATTGAATTTTTCACAACTTTAGCTCCCCCTGAAGTTATATATCACTGATCCTGAGGACCTGCTAGTCATCTTCTGCTCTCATGATGTCATGTACCTCACATCACTTTTGTAATAACTAAGAATTAAGCTTTAGAAAAAAATTATTTCATTAGGGTCAACATTCCCTATGTTTGTGACAGGTGTTTCTTCTTTCTCCATATTTTCTTGAAATTTCTAATTATGTGCTAGAAATTTTCCAATCTCCTGGTTCTGTTTAACATACTTGATCTGCAATCACTGACCTTATGCCCAAATGAGTTACAAGATAAACAATACCCACAAAACCATATTTTCTGCCTTGATCTAAGAGATTCTCTTATAAAAGGATCCTTCATGAAATTGTCATCATATTCAATAATACTTCTTTCAAATTCCATAATTACTTGAAGATCTTGATCAAAGTCTCCCTCTTCTCCAAGTGATAAAAAATCACTATCTTCATGTGTATAATAACTTCTCTTATTTTCAAACCATTTCCCCTTTACATGATCCTCTTTATGAGGACACTTAGCAACATAATGACCAAATCTACCACAAGAAAAACACTTGAAGGGAAGCTTACCTCTAAACCTTTCCAGTGCCTACTTGGAGTTTCTTCACAAGATTTGCCTCATCTTCTTCTGATATATAACCTAATTTATTGAGTACTTCCTTTTTTTTCCTTCTGTAGTTTCTTTGAATGAAACTTCTCTCGCATCTAAAGGACCTCCTTTTCTCATTTCAAAGGCTGTTAAAATTCTGTGGATCTATACAATAGTAAGGTTCTGCAGATCCCACTTTTCTTCAACGGAGGACACTTTTGACTCGAATTTTGGTGTTAGAAACCTCAAGCTTTTCTCCACTAAGGTTGATTCTTTTATTTCTTCATTCATAGTTCTCATAGAATTCACAATATCATCTATTCTTAGGAATAAACATGCAATACTTTCATCATTATGCATTCTGAGAGTTTCATATTGAATTCTAAAAGTTTGAAAATTGGAAAATTTTACCTTGGCATTGCTTTCATAGATCTGGATGATCTTGTCCCATATGTCCTTTGTTGAATTTAGCTGCATGACTTTGAATTTTTTTTATTATGTTAGGCTTCCCAACAAGGCATTTGCGGCTTTTTCATTGGTCTCGTATTTCTTCTTTTCTGCCACATCTTTGGGAATAGAGGATGGATAATGATAACCTCCTTCTACGATTCCCCATACATCTAATCCAAGACTCAACATACAAGCTCTTGTTCTTATTTTCCATAAAAGTAGATTAATTCCATTAAATGACAATGGCCTTATAGAAAATACTCCTTCATGACTTCCCATCTTGATGGATCTCCTACAAGCAATCAAGGTTTTTAGAAGGACATGATCTGATACCAGTTGTTGGGAAAAATATTGAGAGGGGCAGGGTGGCAGGGAATCAGTATTTTAAAACTCACTAAATTTTTTATTTTCTTATTATGATTTATGTTTGCAACTTTAGTGAAGTAAACCTATGTGTGTACGTGATTTATATGTAGAAAACTAGCGTATATTAAGTGAAATTATATTTCAGTTAAATATTTATCTATTTAACTTAAAACAATGTATCAATGATTCATAAAACATTTGATAAGCCATAAACATGTGTAGTGAGAACAAAATAAAGCATCAGACACAAGAAACACACATGAGCACAAGTATTTAAGGTGAAAACCTAATGTGGGAGAAAACCACCGTTGTTGTCGTCTTTGTCTTCAATTTTATTATTATAAAAAATTTCTTACAATCTTGTATGGGGGCAGACTCATACAAGCATGCAAGAACCCACCTATAGAAGGATACAACCTTAACTCATTCTCCAACACCCCCTGGAAGGGATCTACAACTCCCTAATATCGTTTACCAGCACCCACTAGAAGGGAGTTATAACCCCCTGATATGATGAACAACTATACTGGTAGGAAGCTTCGACTTCCTCTCTGAAGGCTCCAACCCTCAGCATCATTGTGGTCAATGTTTCATAAATTTTCACACTGGATCAACCTGCTTCAACACATTAGAACTCATAGGCCACTTTTCATCAAATTTTCAGACTGGATCCACTACCATCATTTAAGCCCAATACCATATATAAAAAACTGAAACTAATCATTGTACCAAATCATTCAACCAAACACTTAATCAAATAACTAATCATTGATCTTGAATCACATACAACTAGTAGCATCATAAATACTCAAAAAATCACTATTAAACCTAGATCAGTATGAAAAATTCATAGACACACAACAGAAACACAACGTGACTGATTATATTAATCAAAATATTCTTCAACAGAAACCCTAACTTTCACACACACAACCTAATCGCTTCCACGTGTATATGTGCTTTTCAGGAATGAAACCCGCATACATATTTGACCATACTGCAAAAATAATGTGCTACTACTCAGAAGAGTATTTGTGTATGTGATCAAGTGCTCAAAAATTAAAGTTGTCAGAATTGTGTGGAACGTGAGCGATCTCATATATTTGATATTCCTAAATCCGGTGCAACTCATTTCACAAAAAACTGACACTGTATGCTCCCAGAAACACGTTTTGTTCCTTTTCCCAAACAAGTAAAATTTAGGCAAAATTGTGCAGGCTGCCCAATCAACAGTCCATACAGCTGACTGGGCATGGTTGACTGGGTATGGTTTACTAGGCATTGGACCGATTTGGTTGCGCCATTTTTCCGATTTGTGTTGGTGCTTGGTAGTGTACTATTATTGGTTGGGATGGTGGCTAACCACATGCTGCCATGTGGTCCAACCGAAGGCCCCCATGTGGTAGCATGGGGGCCACCAATTTTTTTTTAGCAATCTAAATTAGTGTCTGGTAGAGTCAACACCACGACCTCCATTATAAGAGCACCAAGTCTTACCATTAGGCCACCATGTTACTTGTTTAAACTTATGGCCGAAAACATATTTAAATTTGATATTGGAAGAGTTTGGGGGTAAGAGGCCAGGGCTTAGCCCCACCACCCCGCATATTACACAACATATGAGTCACGGCCGAAGAACAAGGGCGCAACCCTATAATGTGATTTTTTTATTAAAAAATTAATTTAAACCACCAGATTAAGTTGGTGTTAATTTGGGTTTAAGGCATCATTGTGCAAATTAACCGTCCGATAATTTCATCTGGATTTCTGCCAAAATGGCGCTTGGTTATCGGATTATGGGGTGAATTTGTAGGACCAGTCCTAATTTTGGGGAATTTTTGGTGCGGTTAGTAGCAAAACTAGGGAGGCTCATAACTTCCTCAGTTTTTGACTAATGTTTTAGCAGAAAGAGGCTACATAGGCATTTTTGAATGTTCTGGAGTTGATGGAACAAGATCTGAAGCCATTTGAGAAATCTAAATGTATGTAATCACCATTTTGAGCATAATTAAAGAGGGCCAAGCCATTAGAAGTTGGACCAAGGAGATGTATCCCAGGAGAGGTTAAATCGTTCATCATTTGTTGTGATGTGGTTTTTTTATGGTGTATTTTTTCGTTTTTTATGCATATTTCAGAGTTTATTTTCATTCTTTATGTGTTTACAAATTAATATAAAATATCACAAAAACTCAATCCTAACACTTGCAATTTACAAACCCTTAAGCACATTTTCATCAATATCTCATACATATCAAGTTTGGTATCAGAGCTTTGGTTTTATTTTCTATTGTGAGAATTTAATTGTTTGCAAGTTATCCTGATTCTTACAAGTTTGAAACTCAAGAGAGGAGAAGGAAAACTTGTGGTTGCAAGTCCTCAAGTTAGGCAAAGGACAAGGAAAGCAAGTTTTCCACAATCTCCACCCCAATTCTTCCACAAATTTGCAGTTGAAGCTTTAATAAGCACGTCACATCAATGAGGAGCTAATAACATGTCATATGAAGAGCCCAGATATGGGTGTTTGAAATTGGATGGGAGGTAGCAGGCCCATCGCCTGGCATATGGCATAGCCCCATGGCCATCCATGGGGCCTATCCTGTAGCCTCTAACTACTCCAAATTCTCACCTCAAATCACCTTAACTGTCTCTGATCTTTGTCTTAATGATTATCTGACACACTGCCCTAAGGTTTTCTTAATGACGCACATCTTCCATTGATGCCATTCTCTTCTTTCTGTATTTTTATTTCTGTTGTCTCGACTATGAGCTCTTGGTCAGCCTCAGAGACGCATTGCGACTTTCATTTTTTGTTGGCTCTGATGCCCATTTGCACCTATTGTCATTCTCTCTCGCAACTTCAGCTCACCGATCCCATCGCTCACTCCACCTCCTCGCCTCTGCTTGCTATCCTCCCTCACGATCCTTCCTGCTCCATCATGGTGCAAATCCATTGAATGTGTTGCCACCATGGTAGAGGAAGTGGCCAGTCCTCACGTCTGCCCATATCCATTCACTCCGACAGTCGCTCCCTACTTCCTGAAGAAATTTCTACCTATTTCCACTATGATTGTTCCATGGATAGACCTTGTCTTACTGCCATAATCATCTTCAGCTTTGAGGAAGTGCCTTCGAGCTCTACAAGGACAGGTTCTAGAAATTGGCCTCAGAAATCCACAATCGCTATAGCACCTTCAGAACACTCTTGGAAGTCCGAAGCTTTGCCGGTCAACTCTTGGAAGTCCTGAATGGTCGGGTGGTGAAAAGAAAAAGGGAAGTGCCAGCCTTATGCACACCACTACCACGCTAGAACCCACTGCCCAAAAATTAAGAAAGATGATGAATCTTTAGGTGAATACAGGTGTCTTATCATTGAGGAGCCACTGCCACAGCTAAATGACACCTAGCATGATATTCATCCATAACAATGAGAGGTTTCTTCTCTCGGTTTTGATAAATTTCTTTGATACAATGTATTTCCTGAACAATTTATCAAACTCTTGGTCATTTCTGGACAATGTTGGTTTCCCCATGGAGGGCAGTGATTTTCAGACCGGTTTCCCCATTTGGGGCGGTCACTTTTTTGTCTTTTTGATTCTCGATCCCTCCAAAATTGACTAGCATAGAAATTTCAGAGGTAAGCTTCACCCTGTACACTATGTTTTTATTAATAGAAATAATCCAATTTAGAAAAAAAAATATGTCAGATGAAGAAAAGAATTTCAGAAAATATTTATTTGACATGACTGAAATGGTGAAGGTTCTCTATGAAGAGAGAACTTCAGGATTGTAGGGTGAAAGTTCCAAGCCTTAAAAATGAGAGGTTTCTTCTGGAGGAAAAGGAGTAGATGATGAAAATCCTTCAAAAGAAAATGGTGACAAACCACCCTCTTCTCCACCATGATATTCACCTCCATCCTCAGTTTCATCTTCTTCCTCTTTCACAACCATTGTTACTCAAACACATTGGCATACCCCAAGGGTTCATGGTAAACCTCCCTTATTAAAAATTGATATCAAATTCAAACTGCCTATGTATAATGGTGAAGTGAACGCTGAAAGAATTGATAATTGGGTTTGTCAACTTGAATTTTATTGTAGGATTCAGAACATCAAAGACGATGAAACACATATTTAGGCTGATTCATTAAGATTGGAAACTGCTACTTTGATTTGGTACGAAGCCAAAACACAAGCCGATATGAAAAAGCATGGTAAGGTCTCAACCTCTTGGATAGATTTTATTGCTATACTTATAGGAAAATTTTATCCATTATCTTATATGAAAAAGCCTAGTATGGATTGGTAGAATTTTAATCAACTAAAGGGTCAAAGTGTGCAAAGTTACACCCAATATTTTAGAAGAAGGTGTTTAATACTAGGTGTAGACCTGATTTCACAAGACAATTTTTTGAAATATATTGGGGGTTTACACAGTTATTTAAGGCATATTATCCTTATGTTTAATCCTACAAGTTTAGATGAATTTTGTGTCGAGGAAACACATCCTGAAGAAAGAGGGAAAAACATCTCATAAGAGGGTAGAAAGAATCTATTCACAAGTGGACACAAGATTAAGAGTAAGTTCAAAGGGAAAGGAAAGAAGAATGCATCTGTCAAGAAGGAAGGAGAGAGATTAACATGCAAACATTGTTACAAAGAGGGTCATGATGAAGCTCATTGTTGGAAGCTTCATCCTGAGATGAAACCAAATAAGTTTAACAACAAAGGGAAGAAAATACATCTGCAACTACACAAAATTACTTAGACTCCAATATGTGAGACGAAACAAAGATCACAACAATGAGAATGAAAGGTAAGGGCATAACAAGCACTATCTCTTCAATTTTTCCTAATGATACTAAACATGAGAAAACTAGAATTGAATTTTCCATCCTCACGTTATTTCAAAGGACACCAAAATCGATACACTTTTTTAGAGTGGTTCACAAGAAAATTTATTTTCAAAGACTTATTCAAGATGTTAAATTTAGAGACCATTACTCATGCAATAATTTATCCTTTAGGTTAGATATGGAAGAATGAAAAATTACAAGTTACGAGGAAATGCATACTTAGATTGTCAATTACAACAAATTTTCTTAATGAAGTTGAACTTGATGTAGTTCCACTTGATATTTCCAAAATTGTTTTGGGAAACCCATATTTGTATGATAGAAAAGATATTTTTCATTGCCATGAAAACAAATATCACTTGTTCAGTGATGGTATTGAGTACATTGTTATAGCACATCAACAAAAAATAGATCTTTCACTTCTAAATGTCGAACAAATAAAGATACTCAATAAATCTAGAAAGAGTTTTGTGTTGTTAATGGTAAAACAAAAGAATGACATGAAAATGAAGCTTTTAAAGGTTGTGACTCAAGATTGAAATATTATCTAGTTGAGGTTGTTAACCAATATGATGAGATGTTTCAGGATCCAAAAGGACGACCTCCCAAGTGGGGAATCCAACATGAAATACAATTGCAACAATATTGTCCTATTCCTAACATTGGCATATACATGATGTCAGTGAAGGGAAGTGCATAAATTTAAAATCAAATTCAAGAGTTGTTGGAAAAAGGGATCACCACACAAAGTACTTCTCCATGCGGGTCACCTATTGTTTTGGTGCCAAATAAGGATGAAACATGGCACATGTGTGCATTGAACAAAATTACGGTAAAGAACTGCTACCCACTTCTTAGAATTGATGATTTACTTGATCAATTGAAAGATGAAAAGTATTTTACTAAGTTATACTTAAGGAGTGGCCATCATCAAATTAGAATTTCTGAAGCTGACATATGGAAGACAACATTCAAAACAAAACAAGGTTTGTTTGAATGGCTAGTTATGCCTTTTGGTCTTTGCAATGATCCGACTACCTTTATGTGTGCGATTAACGATGTATTGAGGCCATTTATAGATGAGTTTTTAATAGTCTACTTAGATGAGATATTGATTTTCAATAAAACTCGTGAGTAACATGTCATGCATGTCAAAAAGGTAAGTGATGTCTTGAAGAAAGAACAATGGTTTTTAAAGATGTGAAAGTGTGAGTTTGGAAAAACTTCTTTAGTGCATTTGGGTCATATTGTTGGAGGAGGTGAATTGAAAATAGATCCCTCCAATGTTGATGTCGTTTTGAAATGTCCAAATCCCAAAGAAGTTACGAAGTAAGAATCTTTTTGGGAGAAACCCAATACTAGAGGAAGTTTATTGCTAACTTTTGTTCTATCGCAGCTCCATTGCATGCCTTGAAAAGTGTGAAGCAAGTCTTCGAGTGGGGAGGCAAACCACAAAAGGAATTTGATGCATTAAAATAAAAGATAAGTTCAGCCCCAATACTTTCACTTCCAGACTTGAGACAGTCATTTGAGATTCAAAATTATGCTAGTGACTATGCCATGGATGCGGTCCTGCTGTAACAAGGTAAGCCCATCTATTTTCATTCGAACATTTTTAATGGTGCTGCGATTAAATATCCTACATATGACAAGGAATTGTATGCATTGGTGAAAAGTGTGAAGACGTGGAAAAACTACTTGATGGGTAAGGAAATGATAATTCACAATGATCATCAACGATTGCAATACTTACAATCACAAACAAATTAGCAACAATCAAGGCAGTTTCGATGGATGGGTTTTCTTCAAAAATTCCACTTGGTGATAAGGTATAAGAAAGGTATATAAAATAAAGTTGGTGACATGATTTCTAGGCATATTGTTAGTGATGCTACTATTCTTAAGCATATTTCTATTTTTCATTATAGATATGTTGAAGAATATGATTTACATAGTGATTTTCAAGATTCATATACAAATTTAAGTCAAGGGAACCAAGTAGAGGAATTGGATTATCATATGCATGATAACTTGTTGTAATATCTTGGTAAGCTTTGTATTCCATAGGGAGAAAGAATCAACATCATAAGAGAGGCACATACTTCTCTTATTGCTGGTGATTTTTGTGTAAGTAATACGGTGGCACATCTACATAGGTATTTTTATTGGGCGCGTATGCTTGAAAGTGTGTAACATTTTATTACAGGTTGTTCATTATGTGCTATCAGTAAGCCTAGCAATATAAATTTAGGATTTTACACACCACTTCCAGTACCTTCTCGTCCATGGGAGAGTGTTTCTATGGACTTTGTTGGAGGTCTTCCTATGTGAAAAAGGAATCATGATTGCCTTTTCGTAGTTGTGGATATGTTCAACAAAATGTGTATTTTGATGCCATGTAAAAAGCACATTAAAACTGAAGAAACTTCTTAGTTATTGTTTTAGGATGTATGGGTGCATTTTTGACTGCCCATATCCATTGTCAGTGATCGAGATTCCCACATTGTTGGGAATTTTTCGTCAAGCTTGTGGGGATTCATGGAAACCAAATTGAAAAATAGTACAACATTTCATCTGCAAACAGATGTTCAAACAGAGGTGGTGAAAAAGATGATGATACATATTTTTCGTGGTTATTGCAACAAGCATCCTAAGTAGTGGGATGAAAAATTGTACTATATTCAACATGCTTACAACCGGGCCAAGCACTATTCAACTCAAACATCGTCATTTGAGGCATGTTTGGGATACTTGCCTAAATATCCTTTGGATTTAATTTTTGGAAAGAATGTTGCTGAAAGGTTCAATGAACAAATCCAATTGGTACATGAAGTAGTTCAAGAAAAACTAGAAAAGAGCCAAGTAAAGTACAAAACAAGGCATGATAAGGATTCTGTAGATCGAAAATTCCAAGTTGACGATGAATTTCAGCTTCACATTAGCAAAGAAAGGCTTCAAGGAGAAGGTAAAAATATGAAACCAATTTCATATGGTCCATTCATAATTTTAGATAAGATTGGTGATAATGCCTTTAGGTTGGATTTGCCTTCATATATGCAAATTTATGTTGTTGTTAATGTTAAGAAATTAAGGTTGTATGAGACGCCTTTGATTGAAATATAAAGGATAAGATGTTCAGATTCCTTCCATTGAGGATTTTTCTCCTGAATATCTTAATGAATTACAACAATAAACCATTCTTGACAGAAGAACAAGGTCTTCAAAATGAGTGAATGTTGAATACCTTCCTGTGGGGCTCAAAGGAACAAATATAAGTAAGGCCAAATTATTCAAGATTGGAAAGGTGAGGGAACTTTACCCTCATATACTAAACAACTAAAAACAATATTTTAGGGTTCAAAAGCTTCCAGTGGGGTGGAGTGGGTTGGAGTGATCAGGTGCTTAAAATTATGCTAAAAAATGAAAGTTGTGAGAATAGTGTGGAACCTAAATGACCATGTATATCTCATTGTTTTGAATCTGACACAACTCATTTCATGAAAAACCAGCACCATATGCTCCCAGAAACATGTTCTATTCGTTTTCCAAAAGAGGTAAAATTTTGGAAAAGTTGTGCAGGTTACCTAGTTAGAAGTCTGTACAACTGATTGGGCATGGTTGACTGGTTAATGTTGACTGGGTATGGTTGACTAGGCATTGGACCAACCCAATCATGCCAATTTTCGATTGGTGTTGGTGTTGGGTGGCATATTTTTATGGGTTGGGATGGTGGCCAACCACACGTTGCCACAAGGCCCAACCGAAGGTTTCCAAGTGGCAGCACAGGGTCACCAAAAACTTGTTAACAATCTGAATTGTCCCCTAGCGGAGTTGACACCGTGACCTCCATTATAACAGTGCCAAGTCCTACTGTCGGGCCACCGAGTCACTTTGTTTAAACTTTGCTCCATTGTAACCTGCTTCATCTAACCCACGTATATTTCTTCAACTGTTCATCTTCATAATTATTATGTTCGTGAGCTGCATACCTTTGAAAAATCACTCTGTGACTTTGTTCAACATGCATTATCCATATGGAAGATTCTTGGAGGACACACTTACTTCATTGGAGGAATATTTTCACACATGTGAATGGTTAGAACACAATTTTTTAGGGAAGCAATGTTTAAGGAAAGTTATTATTTGGTAGAGTGCCCAAATTTCCATTAGATCAATGCTATTGGATGTAGAATGGCTACAAGATTCCAAAATGGGGCCATAATATAAAATCAAGGAAAAATTAAACAAGCTATGAAATTGCAAAAATTTCTATGCGAAAATTATCACGTGTTTTGACCACTCGGTGACAACATGTGTGTAATTAGTTATGTATTTTCTTACTATGAAGAGGGCACACAATTTTGAGGAGTTTCTTGTGAAAACATAAGGAATTTCAGATGGCTTTATAATATGGTTTAGGCTCATGGTTTCATCTTAGCGTATGGTATAAGCTTGTGGTTTAAATCGAGCTCATGGATTTTAATGTATAGTTTTTTGAAGGCCTTCATCAATATTAGGAGGGTGCCTATGTCTTATTTTTCTTGGTTGGAAATGAATGAAATACTCTCTTGCTTTATATTTGGTTTAGATTCTTGTTTATTTTCTTGAATATATTGTTATAGAATTAATGATAGATGGGTTTGGGATGTAGTATACATTGAGGAAAGGGTCTATTACAAGGGAAGTGCACAAAATGAGGTTTGAAATCTATCTATGTCATTTTTGCACTAGTTTTTAGTATTATAAGTAAATATATTTGATTTTTCCTCTCCATCGTAACTTATGTTTAAGCTTGTATTCCCTAGGTTGATTCCTTTTTTTTGAAATAACCTCCTTATGGTTCTCATATAGATCAAATTTTAGGGTTTGATATTCACCAATCATTCTCTACGAGATGCTTGAGGAATTCAACAATCAACATAAATGACATCTACTTAAGGAATACATCAAGACTCCATGCCATGTGGTAGCATCTAGGATTTTTTTTCTTCTTTTAACTATTTCAATCTAAGTTTTATCTTTCCACTTTTGTTTTGTTAAAAAATGTAAAGCTTAACAAGGTTTTAAATTATTTATCTAAGGTGCACTTTCAAATTTGTAAAAGTTAATCTTATTTATCTTTTACAATAACCTTGGATTTTTGTATATAAATATTCTAAAATCTTTTAATCTTCAAAAAATCTATTATCTATAAGCTAATTTTCTATAAATCACAGTTTTTAATAATTATATTTTTTATATTTACTTACTTTATTTAGAGATATTCTTATTTACATGTAACTTCTATCTAACTAACCTACTTACATATATGAAATCAAAGGCACTTAATATAATAACTAACCTACTTACATATATGAACTCAAAGGTACTTAATATAATATCACATTTGGAGTTTATTTCTCAAAGTATTTGAAAATGCATGCTAGATATTCATCATGCTTCAGTAACAAGAATTCCATGGATTAAGTCTAAGTTTAAATGAATCAGTGACATTGGTAATGCAATGCCTCATTAATTAAGTAAATCTTCTTGAAATTATCACACATTTCTCACGTTCTAAAGGTAACGACTTGGCATTTTGGTGAAATGATACATCGAGGAAGAGTTTCCATTGCTCAAGTTGAATACACAATTTAATTTTTCGGTAGCACAAATGTATCTTTATTAATCATTTAAATCACTGAAGTGATTGGAAATTTAAAGTGTTTGGATGAATGAAAGGACTTAGTTCTGTCACACCCCACAAGAGTTAATTTTGAGCTCAATATAGCACTTTATTGTAATATTTTGGCGCGTATACAATCTGAAGCACTCCTTAAACCAAATTGATGCAACAAAATGTGGTACGATTTGGTTCTTAATTCTTGGAATATCACATTACTTTTAAGACTATTGAGAGGGCTTGGAATAATTATTTGTAGTCCCTTTCGATACATAATATGAACCTAATACATTACATTGTTGGAAACATTCATACACAATCAAGTAGAGCATATGCACTGTCATCTCTGAATTTTAGTGCTGGTAATATGCTTCAACAACAATTATGAATGCTCCTTCAATGTTAATATTTTTATCACTGCACAATCTGGTTGAAAAAAAATTATGGAAAAAAGTTTTGAATGATGTGAGAGGTCCTCAGTGGTTGTTCACGTTGGATAACTATTTCATGGTTAAATTCTATGGTAGAAAATGTGCCTTTAAGAAATTTTATTTTCTCAAAATTATTGAAACACACAGCAATCACTCTAATCTCACTCTAAACGCCATTCTAATCATAGTTTATACATTAATATTCAATTGACATAACCTTGTTGTATCTACTATCCTCACTGTTATACATAACATTAGTGAGTCTTTAAAAAGAAAATGATTTCAGACCTTTGCATAGGACTGTTTCAAAGTTGGATTCTATTATTCAAATTGCATACATACACTAAACTGAGGTGCTAATTAAAATTACATAGGTTTATGGGGATAATATTTATGTTTGCACATAACTCATATTTCCCTATAACACAAAATCAATACTATGCATTTAAAAAGGTCATTATTAAAATCAATATGCGCTTAAATACGTCATTATTAATGATATTTTGATGATATCAAGAATCACAATTTTTAATGCTTATGTTCAGCTAAAAGTGTTGTATTTTATGATTATATTTAGTTGACAAAGTTCATTTGTTTTGATGATGGAAATAATCACAATTTTTAATGCTTACTTTCAACTGGAAGTGTTATATTTTATGATTCTATTTAGTTGACAAAGTTTATTTGTTTTTATTTTCCAAACATAATCATACTTTACATCAGAAGAGCACGCATTTTATTTTCATGTCAGTAAAAGCTGGTTCAACCTAACAAAACTCATACATTATGACTTGTTTTTGTCATTGAAAATGGGTCAGTTGTTTCTTGTTATAATAAGCCTAGCCTAAACAACTCTCTATTACAACTTGGGCTAGAGAAACCATAGGGAGTATCCCTTCGGCTAGGGTAGCTTAGTTTCCCTAGTTTGAAAAATGGGCCAAGGCTACTAAGGTGATGGTGGTAGCTTTCCTATTGTACCTATTTGCTTTCTTATTTCATATTACCAATTTTTCTATAACTATTTTTTTTAGGTTTAAAAAATTAAAATAAATTTATTTTAAAAAATAATAATAATAAAACTCTAAGTTATACAAAATAAAACAATAAAAAAGCATACAAACTAAAATAATGAAAATATTAGTTTTACTATTAATAAGAAAATACATATCAATAATTTTTTTTTCCTTTTAAGTAAATAAAAAAAAATAAAAAAATATTTTTTATTTTGATCATAATGCTATTCAATTAGAAATAACAAATATATTTTTAACCTAGAAAAAATAAAAGAAAATAATATCAACATTGCATGAACATTGTAACTATTTATAATTTAATATCAATCAATATAGATTTATATTAACATGGAATATCTTAAGAAATTTAATGACTTTCTCAATTTGATAACCCTAATTTAGTTTATAAAACCCACACAACAACCCATAAATTCTAGTAAGATTATGAAAAAATCCAGAAAAGTTTTTTGAAAATCTGAATTACAGTAGTGTATTTTGGGTGCCCTAAGGGTTTTTTATGGTGCTGAATCTCGAACACTCTTAACTACCTGATTTTTTGATTTTTTTTTTATAGAGTTTCCACAAAAAATCTGTCATCCAAACTATTCTGTTGCCTCCATAGACAACTCCATTAATATATATGTAAGTTATTACCAAAATAGAAAACACACTCTTTAAAAATTTATTATCCCTTAAAATATTATCTTTTCTAAATATATATTAATACTAACCTTCAATTTATAAGATGAAAATTTTCCGTGAAATTTTAAGTTTAAAAAATTTAATCTCACTCAATTTGATAACCTAACTAAAAAATGGCATATACGGCATATAGAGAAATTTTATCTCTCTTTTTTATAACCTAATTAAATTAAATATAAACTGATAATAAAAAACATACTCTATAAAAAATAATATTCCTTAAAATATTCTCTCTTCTAACAGAGTTTAGGTGAATTCACCCATGTATTCTCAATGCCTTTAATATAACTTAGATGTAAAATTGTTTTTTATTGGTATCTTTATGTAAATTGCAGATTATAAAATATTATAAAATTTGAAAATCACTAGAAAAACAACCTTTTATCATGAAATTCTAAAATATTCCCAAAATCTATCATGAAAATAAATTCAAAACTCTTTTATATTATCCATTATCCACACTCCATGTGAACTAACCTCAACATACTGTCTTATATCTTTTACATCACCCACACTCCCGACCAACTTGAGATTCTTTTCTGTCATATATCTCTGGTAGCGCTTCCTCGTTGAACATATTTTGTTATGGCTTCTTTGGATTTAATTGATGTGCGAGTTCAAGAACACATATCGAATGCTAATAGAACGATCCTGGAAGAGTGATTCGTAATCGCTTCATACCCAGGTTTCCGCCTATGGTGTGGGTCAGGGACACTAATGAGTAGGGTTGTCACTCAACAAATGAGACCAACACATGTTTCCTGCATTGGAGTAGTCTATGATCAGAGGACAACGACCTACCTAGCCATCTTTCAGGGTCCCTCTAGTGATGCATTGTGCAATTGAGGCGGGGTCCCTGTTCGATAGAGGATCAAATGCTTGTGGTGTCTCTTGCACCATTTTCTTTTAGAAGCTACCTCTGATAGGACAAGCTTCCTTCCTACACAGGTGCAATTTTACTTGTTGCATGTCCAAATGTGTACGATTGTGAATCAACAAATGATACTGGGTCGCTTTTCAGTGTTGGATATTTCTGCTCTAGGGCTGTCTATAAGCATAGGATAGCAACACAAGTAGCCAACTTTTCTTCCCTCTAGTGATGTTTTCTCAGTAGAAGGGCCTTAATTAGTTTTGATAGAGGGCCAAATGAGTGACTCTTGAGTTGAATCTTGATGTTTTCTTAGTATAAGGGTCTTAGTTTGGATAGAGGATCATATGAGTGATTTTTGAGTTGAATTTTGATTGTAGATTTTGAAAATATATCGAAACAAAAGTTAAGTTAATTGGATAATTTTATTCCTACTTAAAAATATTTGGAAATTTAATAATGAAGAACTAAAACATATATTTAATTTTGCTGGATTTATAGGATATTTCACAAATCTAAAATTTACATGTTGCATTGTAAAATATTAATAACATTAAAAATATTGCTACTTCTAAATTTAAAGAGAAAATGTGGTGTGAGAAATATTTAGAGGCTAAAATAAAATTAAGATATTGTAAGGAAGTCATCAACGCTACTCTAGAAGATCAAAAGTATCTCTTTGTTTTAACTAGCTCAAAGAAAAAAATTAATATAGCCAAGATATTAAGGAAATCTAATGAGCTCCATAGTGAAATAAGTAGCTGGGTAGTTCCTAAAACACCATGGGTGGAAAAAGGATCTGCCATCGGTTAGAATATGAACATTGAGGATGAAAATCACTTTCTCTTAGATTTCCATGCTTACACCCACATTAAATCTCAGTTTCATAATCTTTGTTGCAATACCCACCTTCCTAGCCTTTTAACATGTCAAAATTATACTGAGCTAGAGACACTTCTCTCCAAGCTCTTTGAACATAGAAGTACAATTTAAAAACAAACTAAATAATTAGTTTTTTTAGATCTAATAAATTTGGTTTATAATAAAAATTAACCACCATCATCATCATAATAAAGAAAAACTATTTTAAAATAACTTCCCCACAACTCCCAACTCCCAACCTATATGCTGTCCATGAGGTGAAATTCTAATAGATACATATCATAAAGAATCTACTTGTGCTTGCCTAGGTGAAATTTTTTCATATCATAATGAATTCCTCATTCATCATTGTCTTTTTCGACTCTGCTCTCCTATCACCTCTACTCATTTTCCACGGAACCTATATGCTAATATTGTTCTCCAGGGTTGGCCCTTGGATATGAGTTTCATCTTGTATTGGTGCATACATTATTCCTACATTTCTGGTACACATCTTGCTTTGCAACAGTCGAAGAATCCAACAGTACCCATAGAGGAGAAAGAAAGCTAGTAGTGGCTATAGGAAGGCATGATAAAATTAAGACATGGATTTTGCTGTCTTTAGACCATCTTGTTTGTTTTTGTGGTTGCGAATGTGGATTACAAATTTCCAAGGTCAATGTTATTGTTTTTCATTATTGTTATTTTCATTATAAAATTATTGTTTTTCATTATTGTTATTTTCATTATAAATTTTAAAAATATTCCAAAAATATTAAAGACAAAAAGTGAGGTAAACAGTTATCTTGTCTATGCCATGTCAGTATCGGAAATGGTTCAATTATCCATGCAAGCTCGTTGATGGACTTCCATCTTTGTGTCAGCATATAACAATGATCCAAGGGAAACTTCACCAGTTTAGGTTTCAGTATTTTTATATTTAATTTATTTTATCAATAATTTAAAGTTAAGAAAAATCAATTAAACAATTTCATCGAAGATTCGTTTAACATTATTTTTATAAAATTATAATCCTGTTTTAATATGCGTGGCAATTATATTTAAATTTATAGAAATTAAAATATTGCCAAATAAATTTTAGGTTAAAAAAATTATAAATACATAAAACTTTATATTGGAGAAGTTTTTATTTAATTCGTTTAAAAATATTAAGAAAAGTCATATTTACATTAAAATTGATGAATACGGATGGTATAATAAATAGCTATAATTTGGTTTGCGAATTTAAAAAAAATATTTATATCGATACTATATAATTTATTATATATAAAAATTTTAAATAAACAAAATTTAATATTAATTTATTAGTAAAAATTTAGTTTAATATTATTTAAAAAATAATTGAAATTTTATTAGATTATATATATATATATTCTTCAATTTAAATAATACTTTTTATATTTATTTTGTATTATAATATTATAAATTTTAATTTTATTTTATCTATTTCAATATAATTTTTTTTTTGGAAAATTAATAAGAAATGGGATATATATATATATATATATATAATTTTGCATACACATGAATTTGTTTGGTGTGGAAATTTAATGGTTTTTTATGTTAAAAATTTAATTGGTTATTTATTCTATTTGTTTTTTTTTTATATTTTTGTTTCATAGTCATTTTGTAGAGTTGAAATCCATTGGCATGTTGTTGATGTGGAGACGTGCTCACTCTAACTTAGTTGGGGAGTTTGGAGAAGCCAGGGACGAAGCACTAGGAGGGTTGTCGGATCCATGTGTCAAGATGAATGTGCTCCTAGGTGAATTGGAAGGTGACCACGATTGGATCAAATTTTTTTTTTCATCCATCTCGATGCATTAAGAATGAAAAAAGTGGAGGAATCAACTCATGGGACCATTTTTACTAGCGAGACCCAATTTGGTAAAACGAGGTCTAAAACTTCCGAGGAGAATTTTGACACATCAAACAACTTTTTGTGGGGTATAAATTTTCCTCTCTAACACCATGCCCTTTCCCGTTATTCAACACACAAGTTTGTTTTCCAATGGCACAAGAAGCACATTAATCGGAGTGTGTATGCAAAAGTTATGCCACTTAGAAGTTGACTTTCTTTTTTTGACCACCATGGTTCAAGAGGATGTCTCATGAGTCCCTATTATTCATAGAAAAGGGGCTAGCCACATGATCATCATGTAAAAAACCCTATAAGAGTCTATATTGTAACTCCCGTTAAGAGTTGATGTGGTCAAACTTAACCACTAGTAAGCTATCGGGTAGTGTTATAACCGTGCCACTAGGAGGAAGATGAATTTCATTCTTTCAAGTGAATTTATTCCATAGCTAAAAGAAAGTAGCGAAGAGGGATATGAGGTAGAGCACATTAAGATGGTTTGTGTACTATATCAGCCCACAGGCTAGATGCTATACTTCTTTGTACCTACAACCATATTTCCATACAGAGAAAGAGAACGGAGCAACCTCACCTTTTAGTTGGGTTTTCTTCTGAAAGATTTTCCGAGAGCATATCTTGTGTCTTATGTTTGTGTGTGAGATTTTATTTTTTCGTTCTCTATTTTTTGCATAATTTCCATTCACATGCATGTACTAATTACATTAAAATTTACACATCTATAAATTTAATAAAGATGTAATATTGTAGAATTTCAAAATTTTAATAAATATTATGAGATATGTTGGGATGAACTATCCATTGAATATTGATGACAATTTACAAATAAGGAGGAGACCAAAAATTGGGGAACGAGGCTGGTTTGTGTTCCTTGTGTTTGTAAATCTCGTCTGCCACCCCTCATTTTGTAGTTTATGGGGGTTGAGTCGGTTAGTGACAATGAACTTGAATTGATGTGTCATCATGTTGAGGAAGAGGGGGAGGGCTTGGCATGGAGCTGGTCACTACAGGAGGCTTTAGGACTAGGTTGCACGAGCGGAGGAGCAAGAAGAGGAGGGTAGAATTTTGGAGGAAGATGTTTCCAAGGGACAAACCTCGTCGCAAGGGAGCATGGTGCAGGCCCCAATGTCATAGTCAATTGTTGAACAATTGTGTGACATCCATGCAAGCTTGAACATCCTCCAAGAGCAAAGGTAGGAGGACACAAATGAGGTAATTTATTATATAAATTATTTGTAGTTTTCTCAAGGGGAAATCTTAGAATGCCTATATTTAGTATGTCATAACCAACGTAGGTCTCTTAAAATACTAGATGAGATAGAAACAAGGCTATCACATATCAATTTTATTGTCCACAAGGGACATAATCAGTCTGCAGCTCCTAGAAATGCTCTGATGTTGATCCCTCCAATGTAGTATGGTTGTTGTTGGTAGTTTTTATGTTCTAGTTGTATTTTGGGTGATAATACTAGTGTGTCCTTAGGCTTCCTGTAAAAAAAATCTCTATGTTAATAAAAAATATGGTCGAAAATATGAGAGAAAAGGAATTTTGGCACAAATGTAATCAATTTTTGAGGAATTGATATAAGTACTTTGATTGAAAAATAAAAATAGTGGTAATTCTAAAATTGATACAAGATGAAAGTAAAATATTTATTAATTAAAAAATAAAAATGTATGTGTGTGTTTACTTTTAAAAGTATTACAAAATATTAATAATTTCAATGCGTTGGTTGTAGTGATATTGTAACTCAATATAAAAGAAATTTTTTATTACTTTCATGCTTAACATAAATTTACATCAATTATGTTAAATAAAATATTTATATATTTATATTAAGTAAAATAATTATATATTAATTTTACATATAGAAACAAAGTAATTAAAAGTTATATTAAAAATAAATAATTTGATAATGATAATGATTAACATCCACTAATACTACTGTAATTTATTAGTTTTAGAAATACAAATCTTAAATAAAATATTTGAATGATGATATTAACTATTATATATAATATATGTATATGATATATAAATTAAGAAAACAAAATTAAACTAAAAGTAAAATATTCTGATTTTTACCTTAAATAAAATGAAGTTATATCAATTTGATATATAGAAAGAGTAATTCAAATTTAAAATGTTTAATTATTTCCATAAAACTAATTCATTTCATTCTTAACATGAAATTGTTACTTGAAAATTAAGTATATTAATGAAAAAAAATGATATAAAATAAAAATTAAATATCTTAATATGTAAGATTAAATATTTATATTCAAAAATATATTAATAAAAAAAATACATTTAAACATTAACAATGTAGATTGTAAAATAAATATTCTAATGCTGGTATTAATAAATTATTTTATATCCATTATTTATATAAAATTGGAAATAAAATATTTAAATGTCTATGCAAAATAAAATATTTCTCACGTGTGTGTAAGAAATACTAAGCAATTTAAAATAAAAAATGTTTTAGGATTAGAATATTTCTTATTGAGTAGAGTCTAATTATTAGATATTTTGGCCCTTTTCTAAGTATATATTTTAGTGAATTCGGTCTAAATCTAGTAAATATTTGTTGGAATCCCAAGTTAAGTTGAGTAGTTTATAGAATCTAAGTGATCAAAGAGATTTTCAAGGAGTTGAATGAATTTATTAATTTAAATGTATACTTTTAACAATGAAAATTTACAATGTGAGGAAGAATTGTATAGCTATAACATTCTATTGGAGTGAAAAAAATGTGCATTTCCTTCCAAATTCATACATCATTCATACATACATATAAAGAACTAGCTTATTAAACAATGAGAGCTATCAAAACTTTTGAGATAAAAACTTTTCTTCAAATTTTATATACTAATAATTTTTACACTTCAAAAAATTTGATTTTTTAAAAACTTTTATTAAATCCAAAAATAAAATAAATCTAGAATAATATACATGAAAAAAAACACTTGAATTTCTAATGTTTCTTCTCCACAACTGCATATAAAAAAATATTCAAATAAATATGTAAAGTGTACCAAAACCTACCGAAGTCTATACATTAAGCCTTTAGACTAGCAATTGCACCATATGTTGCAAAGGAAACACTATAAAGCAGTAATATAGTAAAGAGTAGTATAGAAGAAATGATCTCACATGAATCATGAAGTAAGAAAGAGTAGTATAAAGGAAATGCTCTCACATGAATCATGCAGGATAGCTAAAGGGCTATTCAGTTACATAATTTGGTTACAACTACATATGTTAATATCATTTTTAGATAAGTATCAGTTGGTCCTAAGATGAAATATCATGATTCAATAAGTTTAGTGATGAATAGTATTAGCTTGAAACTGTGATCATATTGCGAAATTGATCAAGAGTACTACCAATGAAAAAAGTCACAGCATGGGAATCTTTTTTGAGGCCAAGGGAAAAATCAATAATTCAAATATAAATCAATATTTAATTACAAAGCTTTGATGATAAAATTTTTTGAAAAAAAATGCTATGATATTTAACTATAAATAAAAACAAATTTCATTGGAAAAATTTGAAAGATGGCTGACACCTTCTTAGCAAGATACTTGACAATTGCCATGTTTGCCTCAATTCAAACCCTGGTACGCCTCTAATATTTAGTTATGATTGCATATGCTTAGATAATTTGCATTTTGGGGGATCTATGGGATATTTGAAAGAGAGTAATAGTTGCTATGGTATTTCCAGGGAGTAAGGGTGTTGACAATCTCCACTGCATTACCACAGTTCAGACCTGATCCATGCGTTCCCAATGAGCAATGTGAAGAAGAAGATGGTTTGCAACTTTTTGTTCTCTACTTATCCCTGTATCTTACTGCATTGGGTACTGGAGGACTGAAATCAAGTGTATCAGGCTTTGGATCTGATCATTTTGATGAAAATGATGATAAAGAAAGGAGACAGATGGACTACTTCTTTAACAGATTCTTTTTTTGTATCAACTTAGGATCTTTGCTTGCTGTGACAGTGCTTGTATAAATCCAGGATAATGTGGGGAGACCATGGGGTTATGGAATATGTGCTGTATGTATGATGACAACCATTCTCATATTCCTTGGAGGAACAAGGACGTATAGATTCAAGAAGGCCACTGGAAGTCCACTCACTCAGATCCTCCAAGTGGCAGTAGCATCTTGGAGGAATAGAAGGCTTAAATTTCCTGCAGTTTTGGGGCAATTGTATGATGGTAATAAGGCCTCTCTGTCCCACAACAGGGTACCCCATATAGGTCAATTTCGGTGAGTAATTTTGCTGCCTAAGCTGAGTTGTGATGAATAATGTTTTGGCTGTACTTTGAAATTTGGTTTTAGTCTCAGTATAGAATATATGTAGGAACATATGTTTTGTTCTAATTATGGCTTCTCAGTATTAGAGTGGGCCATTATACTTCAAACTAATATTGTTCTATTCTTTTGATTATATAATAATTCAGCGAAGTTCTGAATTGATGCTAACACGTGTCAATTACAATCAAGGGATTAAATAGATTTACTATAAATTTTGGGAATATTTTTGGAGTATTTATCAATTTGATAGACATAAAGAAATGAATCATTTGAAATCACCTTTTCTATTCGATTTTCCAAAATATTTTCGAAATCTGCCATTAGTCGAAATCTGCAATCCAAGTAAAGATGTCAAAAATCCAATTTCTTCGGTGATGAGTTATTGTAGGATTTTGGTTGAAGTCCTGTAGCTTATTAGTGCTTGGAATCAGATCAAAATTTCACCATGTTAAGAGTTTTGAGCGGTTTCGAATCTCAAATCCACAGATTCTAACTCAGAGAAATCATTTTACCATACTTCCCAGAAGGCGGTTTGTTTGATGATGAGTTGTTGTAGGATTTTGGTTGATGTCATGTAGCTTATTAGTGCATGGAATCGGAGCATAACTTCACCATGCTAAGACTGTTGAGTGGTTTCGAATCTAAAGTCCACAGATTCCAACTTTGAGAATTCATTTTATTAGACTCCCCAAAAGTTGGTTTGGGAAAGTGCATTTTAAATATGGTATATCAGAGGGTTCTTTGGGCTATATTCTCTTTGATCTAGCTTGCAGGCCTGAAATGCCTCTGATATCTGAATGTGAATGTTAATTAGGTTCAGATTTACTTAGTAATATGTATTTTAGTTCATTGATCAAATTAATATTTCTTACACCCATATATTGAGGAATTAATGTTTTCCATGTTTATTTTTATTTGCAGATCATGAGATAAGAAAGGAATATGACAATCCAAGAATGAAATCTTTGAACATCTGATCTGATCAATTCCATCAATCAAGCCTTTACAATTTTCTAAATTTGACAATGCTTTTCCATGTACTGAAACAAGTAGAAGGATTTCTTTCTGTTTTGATGTTGGAAAATAGACAGAAAATCACTCATCATGTGCTTGATGACTGGACAATATACATTAATATTAAATTCTCTTAGAAGAGAGTGGAGTAGCTGCCAGGAAGATAACAAAAGGGCCACGAGATTTCATGAAGTATGGAGGAGCAATGCAAGGTCCCTAGAAATTGTCCCGAGGTCCTATCTGTTAGTACAGATTTGTATGCAATTGGATACAGCAGAATGAATTCTTTATTATTTGATACCTTTATCTATTTGGCCCATTTCCCAGAATTTTTAAGGTTCGATCCAGGCCAAACTCTCTGTCACATCAGTGGAGGTTGTCTTTTTTATTGCATTTTTTGTGAGTATATTGTTTCATCCATTGTCCCAGAGCTTCATACCATCTATGAAGGTCTGAAAAGGCCTTATCTGAATAATAGGGTAGGTTTGGCCATGAATTGGGAGGATCTCAGATTGAGAATGTGGCTGAATTCCCTATTTGGTGAGCTTGTTTTGACGTTTGGCTCCATTTCCTTTGGGCTAATGGATGAAGATCCTATTGTGGGTATCTTGTTGATAGGATTTTAGCATTGATTTGGGGGTGCCCAATAAAAATTCTCTGCTGGGTGACAAAAACTGGTTGGGTTTTGATAGAGGCGCCAAGTCTCTGAGGGATATACAATGAATATGTATGGTTGAAATCTGCTAGATATACAATGCATAGCTGAAATCTCTGCATAGAATCATACAAGCAGCTAGATCTGAAAAAATTCCTGAAGTATTTCCTTCTGGTTTTGGAGAATCTGGAGGTGCTCGCTTGAAAGACAAGTCCTCTTCTTCTTCTCGTAGCAGAATGACACAGAACCTGATAGCTTGCCTTTATCAGACCAAAATGGTGGGAATATGCAAATTTGTGACCATAACATGGTGCCAAAATCTAATGGGCCAGGGCCTCATGTCCATGTCAATGACTCGAGTCACCATTATATGTGCAAGGTTGATATGAAGCCATGGTTTTTCTGGAGAAAGCACGGATCCAAAACCTTTGATGTCAAGGGAAAGAAGATGGAGGTATTCTAGGATGTGAGAAAAGCTAAATATTTGTGTGGGCCTGAGCCACAGGAAGGCTTCTATGTGGCTCTTATATTTGAAAAAGTGATGGTCCTGTTGTTGGGAGATATGCAGGATGAGGCCTATAAGAAAACCCATGCAAGGTAGCCATTAACTGAGCCCACATTGCTATCTAGAAGAGAGCATGTGTTTGGGAAGAGATATTACACAACAAAGGCACGGTTTGGAGAAAGTGGCAAGACCCATGACATGGAAAAGCATTATCAAATTCAGAAAATTGTAAATTTTTAAAAATATCCCAAAATCCTTTCACAAACATGGCAAGTGTTGAAGAGATTCCTAATATTAAACAAAACACACAATTTTCATAAGAGTGGCATGAGACACATAATTTTCTGATAGTGAAAATAAATATCTGACAACAAATCCATTTATAAAGAATCCAATTAAAGTATGCACACAGGTTATAATTTGTAAATCCATTTCACAGCATAATGCACACAACTTATATAGAATCCAATTAACACTATGCACATTGGTTATAATAATTCAGACTCTTGGTCTCTGTAATACATTATAAGAGAAGAAACGTTGGTAGCCACCATGAAGGCTAACTCTCTTGCCTATGGAAAACCCATGTCATCAGTCTGTTTGGTAACGTTTTCACAAAAATCAAAGGGACAAATATTTCATGTTAGCTGCATTAGGCTTGTGAGGACTTACAATGTAAATAGTCAATAAACATGAAATTAAATCTCATCCCCTGAACTTTGCCAACTCGAGGAAACCTTGAAATAAATATGAATACCCAATAAGCATGAAATCTCATCCCCTGAATTTTGCCAACTAGAGGAAACCTTGAAATAAATATGAATACCCAATAAGCATGAAATTTCATTTAACTCCAAACTTCACCAACACCAAAAAGATGAAAATAATAATTCTCCTTTGCACAGTCAATTGAAAGTGTTTCTATTTGTGAAATGCATAATGAAGTCATTTATTGACCTGTCGCAGCCACTGGCATATCTAGTAGCAGGAGCAACAGTACTAGACCTCAAAGAAAGCTGGAAAACGGACTTATTTATGTCTCAGAAGCTCCCATATGATGAGGCTTCAATAAATCGATCATATAATTATCAGAATCTAAAAGAAAACCGAAAGCAGCCTAGCCAGTGCCATTATATGTACAAAACTCAAAGAAAGGTCGGTACTAGCACTCATAATATTAATACTAATCCTTTAGTCATTGTTGTTGGTGCTCTGAAGCCAAAGTCCCACATTGACTAGAAGTGGGGAGGATCATGGGTATGTAAGGATGGACAAATATCTCCATTGGTATGAGGCCTTTTGGGGTAAATCCCATCGGCCATGAGGCTTAGGCCCAAAGTGGACAATATCATACCATTGTGGAGATACGTGGTGTCCGGAAGTCACTTCTGAAGGTATCGGAGCCATGCCACGAAGTTAGCGAAGTGGATGAATCCTCGAATGCCGAGTGGTGGGCCCCGGTAATGTCACGATGGGATCCATGGATGAGCTCGGTTGGAGAGCCGAGGCGGTATGCTCCGGATTCTTCATGGACGTGTCACGGTCCCAACACGGTGAAGAGGAGTTGACACAGGATAGAGCAAGCTCTCGAGGCGGGTGGTGCTCCATGTAAGTTAGGCGTGTGCTTCAACGCATTGGAGCGGAGAATCCTAGTTGGTAGAGAGTGGACGGATGGATAATAATTTGAGGGGAGGCTCGATGGTCCCTTTGCTCAGGGGGAGGATTGTTGGGTATACGACCAAAATCCCACATTGACTAGAAGTGGGGAGGATCATGGGTATATAAGGATGGACAAATATCTCCATTTGGTATGAGGCCTTTTGGGGTAAATCCCATAAGCAAAGCCATGAGGGCTTAGGCCCAAAGTGGACAATATCATGCCATTGTGGAGATATGTGGTGTGTCCGAAATCCTTACAATTATTGTACGCCCGTGTACGGGAGAAGCCGGAAAAGGTACATTTGTTCGGTCTCCATGCTTGCCCATCACGGAAGGCGAATCTCACATCGGAATAGGGAGAAGATGACAAGGAAGTACATTTTGTCGGCCTTATCATGGCATGGAGTAGAAGACGCGCAACACGGATGGTGGAATAATTTGACGAAGTGTAGCTTTCATTGGCATTCGAGTATTGTCTATTGTTTTGTCTCCATAGATACATTTGGTAATGTTTTCAAAAATCAAAGGGACAAATGTTTGATGTTAGGCACGTGAGCTGTGAGGACTTACATTGTAAATAGTCAATAAACATAAAATTAAATCTCATCCATGAACTTTTCCAACTCGAAACCTTAAATAAATGTGAATACCCCGATGCTTGTAAATCTCATCCCTGACTTTGTAAGCTGGAGAGAGCAAAATAAATATGAATACCCAATAAGCATGAAATCTCATCCCCTGAATTTTGCCAACTAGAGGAAACCTTGAAATAAATATGAATACCCAATAAGCATGAAATTTCATTTAACTCCAAACTTCACCAACACCAAAAAGATGAAAATAATAATTCTCCTTTGCACAGTCAATTGAAAGTGTTTCTATTTGTGAAATGCATAATGAAGTCATTTATTGACCTGTCGCAGCCACTGGCATATCTAGTAGCAGGAGCAACAGTACTAGACCTCAAAGAAAGCTGGAAAACGGACTTATTTATGTCTCAGAAGCTCCCATATGATGAGGCTTCAATAAATCGATCATATAATTATCAGAATCTAAAAGAAAACCGAAAGCAGCCTAGCCAGTGCCATTATATGTACAAAACTCAAAGAAAGGTCGGTACTAGCACTCATAATATTAATACTAATCCACCCCCTAGTCATTCTTCCATGCAGTCTCTGTCAAGGAAAACGGAAGAGTATTTATCATTTCGGTCTCATGCGCGCATTATATAGCACTGAAGAGCTCGCATCGGAAGAGGAAGATGACGAGGAGATGCTATTGAAGAAGGCCTTATCATGGCATGGAGTAGGGCACTGCAACACATATGGTGGAATAAATTGACAGGGAACTGTAGCTTTATTGGCATTCCGAGTATTTTCTACTGTTTTATCTCTAGATGTCTGCAACATGAAGACAACATGGCCATTGCTAGGATCGAAGAACCAATTGTGCACATCCCAGAAGACTTGTATTGGAGTTCCATCAACCTTAATTTTCTGATTGCCCCTGAACTAGATAAAAACCTAAAAAATCAGGAAACCTTACCAGATCTCTAACAAAGGCGAAAGATTTTACACCCATAAAACCATGATATGCCAAATTTTTTTTTTCCAAATGGAATACCCGAGACAAGAACAAAGATATCCTCATAAATATTGGCTACAGAATAAGATATCGTAAGTTATAGTGAAGCACGGCCGGAATAAGAGGATTTAACCTATCAAATTTGCTCCAGAAGCCACGAAAAGTGGTGCAAACTAAAAAGGCTTATCACATGAAATCCTTTATAGTAGACATAAAGAAGCTCGAAATTCCATGTCTCATAGAATTGAATTGACTCTGTTTGAATGTCATATTCAGCCACAGTACGCCCATCCTAAAAACGGAGTAATGCAGACCTGCAAATGAACAATTCCCATTACAACTCTAAAAAGATCATAGAGTAACAGGAATAGAATAGTCACAGAAATGTCTCTAGACATTCCAGAGACTCACCAGCTCCAGTCATAGCATCCTAACATTAGAAAAACCTCTTGACACAAAACAACAATAGATTAATATACATTCGAAAGGCTCACAAATATGTTTAAATTTACACCATCAAAACCATAAAATTGAAATCAAGGATCTCTAATCAGTTAAACCCTAGCTAGATACAGAAAATATTCTATGCACAAGTAACTCACAAATGAGTCGGTGATAGTACAAGGTTAGAGATAAGACTGAACGATAAATACGAAGAAAACAAAGATAAAAACCTAAAAAATCAGGAAACCCTACCAGATCTCTAACAAAGGCGAAATATTTTACACCCATAAAACCATGATATGCCAAAAAAAAATTTCCAAACGGAATACCCGAGACGAGATCAAATATATCCTCATAAAGATTGGCTACAGAATAAGATATTGTAAGTTATAGTGAAGCACGACCGGAATAATAGGATTTAACCTATCAAATTTTCTCCAGAAGCCACGAAAAGTGGTGCAAACTAAAAAGGCTTGTCACATGAACTCCTTTACAGTCGACCTAAAGAAGCTCAAAATTCTATGTCTCAAAACCAGTCAAAACCCCATTCACACACGACGTAAAAATGCCCAGAAGAAGAAAATGAGTCGGCAGCCATCGAAGAAGAAAATGAGGTCGAGGTATGAGAGAAGAAACCCTCACTGAGTTCCCTCACGGAAATTTGATATTTGTTATGCTGTATAACTGATTAAAATAACATAATTTAATCCTAAGGTAGAGATCATTTGAATCGTCTAACATTCAAATCAAAGGTGCATAATGGTACACGTACCCATGTAGGAAAGTTATTTCTGCCAATATGGACTTTACGAGCGTAATTATACCAGCGGAAATTAACAAAATGAGTGATAGTTAATAAATAATAAATGCTGTTGATTTACATTCTGTAACAATATTGTCTGTCAGGAAATTCACGTGTCATCTCTAGGAAATCTATGTGAAATACAATATCAATGGTTAAATAACACTGTTTTCTAAACCTGAGCCCCCAAATTTAGATACCAATGTTTTCTAAAATAACAATATACGATCACTTTTTTAAATCAATGTGGCCACACTTTTATATATACAGGTGATGGGTAAAAAAAAAATCCTCCACAACTACAAGGATAGTAGAAACATAATGTTTACCACTCCTGTTTATATATACAAACAACACAAATTTTACAGAGTCCTGCAATCTACCCTTACCATTTAAATAATAAACATCTCAAGTGACATGCACTACATCTCCAATTCGCCGCATA
Organism: Pinus albicaulis; assembly: GCA_034641835.2. Taxonomy (NCBI): domain Eukaryota; kingdom Viridiplantae; phylum Streptophyta; class Pinopsida; order Pinales; family Pinaceae; genus Pinus; species Pinus albicaulis. The sequence continues at coordinate 227,545,068 of CM076580.1, forward strand.
CTCAGGTCAAGGTTTTGGATTAATTCTACTGTAGGTTAGTTCTTTTCTTAGGTTTTATTATTATTCTCACTGGTATTTGTCTCTGCTGCCATTATCAATCCATTATCAAATCCAGGACTTTGAAGATCCTGAATACTAACGACATTCCAAAAGGTTGGACTTTACCTGTGAAGATGTTCTGGAATGTTTGAAAGAGGAGAATATTATAGGGATTTTTTTAATGCTTGATAAGTTAAAAGTAGAAGAGTTGATGCCTCTTACTAATAATATCAATTGGGTAGTTGATGAATTCCCACCGAATGGGAATGTGGTCATAAATGAGTCGATTATATATCCAGAGACACTTGTTTCCACAATATGAATTTTTTTTTTCAATCAGAAAAACTATTGGTTTATATTCGTGTATAGTACAAAGTCTAATTCTTTTTTAATCAAAATCCTTTAGTTACTCATATTACATTGAGTCCAGATTAAATTAGAGTTGTTCTTCCTATATTATCATCTTCCTGCAAAGTCGATGTTCTTACATCCTTAATTTCAAAACCAGAAACCAAATTTTACCATCCGAGAGTTTAGATAATGTGATCAAGACTGTTCTGAAGCACATATAATATTGCATTGTAGCCACATTTCTCGGTGATACCATCAAGCGATTCAATACCGTTTCTTTTATGGGATTTGAGATTGATTTGAAACTACTAGTATCTTGTGTAGATACTCTATTTCCTGATAGTGGCTTGGATTAGCTTGAATGTGAAACAGTCCAAAAAAGTGTTTGGCAGAGGCAAGGTAGTTGGTTAATAATTTATTAAACAACCATCCACATATTTTCATGAAACTTGTTCTAATGGAAAAGAATTATAATTCTTTGAATTACAGAAAGGTGGTCATGATTTTTGAAAACCTTTGGTGCGCGGACTGTGAAGCAAAATCCAAAGAAATAATCACTTGAGACATTGATAAAGAGGCTCAGAGAGTTGAGTTGATGTAATGGTGAAAATGTTTTATTTAAATCATTATTCTGTAGTTTAATAACCTTGTCTAATAATGGTTACTAGAAAAGGCGTCATTGCCTCAATTCTTCTTCTTTCTAATTTCCTCACCCTATTGTTTTGTAATCATCATCAATAGTTAGAGTTGATGTTCAGGTGAAATATCCCTCAACATATTTGAAAAACATTATAATTCTTTGGATTACAGAAAGGTGTAGTCGCATGATTTCTGAAAATTTCGAGATTCATCTGAAAAGCTTTTTGAAAACTTTGGTGCACGCACTTTGCGAAGCAAAATCCAAAATAATCACTTGAGACATTTATAAAGAGACTAAGAGAGTTGACTTGATGTAATGGTGAAAATGTTATATTCAAATCTGTTATTTTGTTGTTTATTAACTTTTTATAATCATTACTAGGAAAGGAGTCATTGCCTCTATTCTTCTTCTTTCAAGTTCGTCGCGCTACCATATTGTAGTCACCATCAATAGTCACAGTTGATGTCCAGGTGAAATATCCCTGGATAAATTTCTTGAACCCTGTTATAAAGGAGAAAATCATTATAATTCTTTGGATTACAGAAAGGTGGTCATGATTTCTGAAAAATTCATGGATTCATCTGAAGGCTATTCTGAATCTTTTGGTGCCGGGACTGTACGAAGAAAAATCCAAAAAAAAAATAAACACTCCAGATATTGATAAAGAGACAGAGAGTTGAGTTGATGTAATGGTCAAAATGTTTTATTAACATCATTATTTTGTAGTTTAATAACCTTGCCTAATAATCGTTAATGGAAAAATAAAAAAGGGCCATTGCCTCAACACTTCTTCTTTAATTATTCCTCATCCAATAGTTTTGTAGTAACAATCAATAGTCACAGCTAATGTTCGTGGTATCCCTCCACAGAATTTCATGAATGTTTTATTACAAAGGGAAAACATTATAATACTTTGGATTATATGAAAAGGTGGTCATGATATCTGAAAAATGCAGCTAATCTCACAAACTCTTTGGAACCTTTGGTGTGCGGACACCATATCAAACAAAAATCAAAGAAAAAATCACTTGATACATTGATAAAGACACTGAGAGAGTTGAGTTGATGTAATGGTGAAAATGTTTTATTCAAATCATTATTTTGTAGTTTAATAACCTTGTCAAATAATCGTTTCTAGAAAAGGGGTCATTGCCTCAATTATTCTTCCTTCTAAGTTCATCATCCTATAGTTTTGTAGTCACCATCAATAGTCACAGTTGATGTTCAGGTGAAATATCCCTCCATAGAATTTTTTGATTCCTGTTATAAAGGGGAAAAACATTATAATTCTTTGAACTACATAAGAGTGGTAATGATTTCTGAAAAATTCAGAGATTCATCTTATAGATTCTTTGGAACCTTAAGTAATGAACTGTGTAGTGAAATCCAAAGAAATAATCATGGGAACATTGATAAAGAGACTGAAGAGTTGGGTTGATGTAAAGAGGTGAAAATGTTTTATTCAAATCATTACTACTTGCAACTTGCACACTTTAATAACCTTGTCTAATAATCATTACTGGAAAAGAGGCCATTGCCTCAATTCTTCTTCTTTCTGAGTTCCTCATCCTATTGTTTTGTAGTCACCATCAATAGTCACAACTGATGTTCTGGTGAAATATTCCTCCTCAAGAGAAATGGAATCTTAGTTAATGGATATTTATAACAAATCCTTTTGAAGTGTTGAGGATGGAGAACATTGTACATCAATATGGGGCTCCATTCATGTATTATCACACTTGATATGTAAGTATTTTCAACTCAATTTATATATATTTTTTAATTGTATAAATTAGCAATTGTGTTGATGTGGCAAAGGAAACGCTATAAAGAAATAGTATATGGAAAATAATTAATAATGTTTTTTTAACAACTGTTGAAAAATAGGAAAATATCAACAAAACTAAAGAACTTTCCTATAAAAATTTCTATGCATTTTCTTAAGACTTTTTTTTTTTTTTTTGTATTTAAGAGGAAGTTTAATAGGGTTCAGGGGTAAAACATGTTTATCTTATTTGAAATAAAATAAATTAATATGATATTAATTATTATTTAATATTCTAGCAAACATTACTGTGATAAGTGTTTTTACTGCATTATTAAAAGAGTTTGTTGTATAGTAGCTGCAAAACACAAAAAAAAAACAACAACATTTTAAAGCTGCCGTGTTAATCTAGCCTAACAAAAATTTATATGTAAGAGCAGATAGAAGCGACGTTATAAGATAAAGAAAGAGGACACAAGACAACTAATCTCCCGAACAAAAAAAGGAAAGATGAAGCTCAACGAGGTGAATGCGTCATTAACTTCTCCTTCATCGACTTGTGTGGATTACTAGAGGCTTTGAAGGGTTCCATCTCTTAAAAAGAAAATCTGGCAGAAAAAGGTTTTATGGAGAAATCATCAAGAAATAGTAAACATTTCAGCAAGTTTTTCTTAATCATTAATTATTAATCTGATGGCTTAAAAATTTTCAATCGTCCAACACTCTAGTACAAACCAGTACACATAGACAGTTAGAAGAATTGTTTTCAAATAATAACACCTTATAACAAAATTACAAGATAAATATATTTTAAGCAACTAATACAACATTTTAAATTATCTTCTACTTTTGATTCTACCATGCGAGCATTTTCAAATACATTTGGATGGATCTAGACCCCGAGAGATATCCTTGTTGAACTAAAAAGTCCTGTGATTTACTTTATGTTTTTCATTTACATACTGCTCTGTTTTCTTTTTCAAACCCAAAAAAAGAGTAGAATTGTTTTTTTGGGAAATATGGTTTCAAAACTGAAGAGTTATTATTGTTGTTTAACATTCTCATTAAAATTATAGTCACATGTCTCCTTACTTGGAATTGAATTAGAAAAGCCAAAGAGTAATAATAGGGATTTACCTCTAGAAAAGGAAATTGGGAAAATAAAAGTTTAATAGACCCAGAAAATTCTCAGAACACAATATAATGTTTAAACTATATTAATGTCATTAAAATAAAACATTTAACGTTTGGTCAAACTCAGATTTTAAATCAGCAGATTGGTCAAACCTGCTACCTGATCAAGATTAGACATTGAGTCTTGGTTAAAATTTTCACGTGGTTAAAACTTCTTGAGTCACCTTGAGTTTGACTAGTTTTAAATTTGGACTTCGTATGGCCGAAATGAGCAGACTTGATGTAGCCTTGACTTCTACCTTTGGAGCCAAGCAAAAAAGACTCACCAAACACAGTTTCTTGTCAAGTTTTTTCTTTCAATGGTTGACTTCATATCTAATGACTTTTTAATAGTATTTTTGTGCCTTTATTTCACTCTAAGATTTGGTATGAGTCAACTAAAGGATGAAGAGTGTAACCTAAGGAATGGACCTACCCGAAGTTTTCATTTTTTTTGTGATCCTAAACATTAACAAAAATGAAGAAATAACATGACCGACAAATAGGTCGCGTCGGAAGCGGAGTTCTGACGGTGGAGTCAGATGATTTTCATCCAATCCACCCAGGTTCAAATCTTCGTGGAGACGTATGCCTATTGTGTCTTGGCTAGAAGAGTAGGCAACCCCAGAGCGGATGTCTCGGCTCTTGTTGAGGCATAAGTTTCATAGCTATTGTGTGCGGCTTGTAGGCTATTGTACCTAGCCTAGGTTTATAGTGGCAGCCAATTGGATTTGATCCTGGGCCTTGTTCAGGAAACTCTCACCAGTTACCGATTACCCTAGATAATAAAAAAAACATGACGAGCAAATATGGAGTGCTTTTATATTGTAATCTTAAAGAGTTTCGAAAATTGTTCCCAGAGTAAAGGGAAACCTCATAGTATCTTACTTCAGCACTTTTCTTCAGCATATATTTGGATTTAATGTCAATTTTGAAATCTCCAAATCTTGTATTCTCTGTTATGTTGACGATTCGGATTTATCAAATTAAGTAATGTCACTTAATGAAGTACTCACGGCCGACAATTGAGGAGGTTCCTAAAGAGGGTACGAGGGCTTTACTTGGTAAGGCTCATAATGATTCAGATGGTTTTTTTTTAAGGAATAATCGAGCAAATAATAAGTGAATAAGCCAATACTAAGAAGTGAATAGTGTTACATCCCATTTTGTATATATAGACCATTTTTCTTTATTGTGAATGTTAATATGGTGAGGCCTAGGATCAAATCTTTTGGTTGCAACCATAATGCCAAGAATGTGATTCAATAAGTCCACTTTATTTCAATGCAATACATGCTATACCAAGTTGTGTTGTCAAATGTATATGAAATCATACATTTTATTTATTTCAATTTTTTTTTTCAAAAAATATTTTATATAATATTTATTCTATTAGAAATAAGAGTTTCTCAGTTTAGTGATTTAGTTTTTCAAGATAATCTTCTCAAATCATCTATTTCTTCATTATACCTTTGCACCTTTAGGGGAAATTTCTAGTAATAACAATATTCCATGTTTTTTTTGGATGTAACAATATTATTTATTAATCCCTGGATGGGGTGATTAAATTGACAGGTGGACGATGCCACCACCTTACATGGAAAACATGTTTGAGGATGTGGCACTCATCCTTCATTAATTTTAATGTTAAATGCATATGCTTTCAATGGTTTTTGTGTGTGAAATAATGGAATCAATGTTGGAGAAGAGTTGCCAAAGATAGATTGTTGAATTGATGTGATTATGTGAGGTTAGAAGGTGGAATTGTGACAATTATCATGTCAAATGACAAGAAGAGAATGTGGGATGTCAATCAATAGGCAAGCGATTGTAGGAGAAAAATTAGTTAGTGGATAATACCCTTTCTTTTTTGGTCTATAGTCATAGTATCTTTTTCCCCCCTCTCGCAAGCCTATGATGGAGCACAAAACACAAGGAAAATTCTTGGGTTTGCTTCAGAGCAAAGTGATGAGGGATTGTAGGTTGCATTTCCTTTGCACTATTACGATGGATTATTCTTTGGCTTGCAATGTTGTATCTCATCCTTTGTTCACATTTCTTTTTTCTTATGTCAGAAGGAATTCATTCCATGTGATGGGCCAGTGTTAGTGAATTTTGTTTGTAATACAAGGTATAGGAAGCCCTGGAAATCTAACTGTGCTTCTACCTCTCGCAAGCCTATATGTACCCACATAATACAAGAAAAATCCATGGGCTTGATCAAAGTTCGGGTGATGAGGGATGGTAGACTATGTGTCCTCTACATTTTCACTGCAGATTTCACTTCGAGCTTGCAAGGTTCTATCTACTTTGCTGACATTTATTTTTTGTTTTATGTCGGGGGCGATTTGGATCTCCTAGAATTGGTTGAGCTAGTATTGGTGAATTATGTTACTAATCCTATTGGAATAATTTTTCATTGACGTCAAAGGGTTAACATGCCATTTATATGATAAAATATATATATGTAAAAGGTTGTGAATTTGGATACTTGAATGCCACCATTTACTTATCTTCGTCAATCCATTTTTTTGATAGGTGGTATATATTGTGGGTCCTCTTGGTTGAAGAGATATTCAAGTTTGAAGGTTCATGCCCCAAATGGATGGGTATGTCTCCAATTCATGCCTCGATAATATATCATTTTTAATCTTCAATGTTTCCCCAATAAGGTCTAGATTGTAATCAAATTTCCCCAAATTCCATTTGTTAAAGTCGACCTTGAAAGAAGATATCACGGAAAAATATATTTTTTAAGAAAAATAAGCCTCCTTTTAGAGGTCGAGCTCACAAAGGTTTTGTGCATAGGTCCACTCCAGAAAAAAATGTACATCTTTTCAATGGAAACATTTTATTTGTAGGTGTAGGTTGGCCCTAAAATATGGATCCCTCCAAACAATACATATAACCCCATCATGGAGCCCAAAAAAATACAATTTGTGGAATTTTTTTTCAAACATAGCAGGAAGTATAAACTTGCTAAAGTAGATCAAGACTAGTAGAAGAAAATTTGGTGAGCAGAGAGCACAAGTTTTTGGTCTAAATTTTTTATCTTTTGTTTCTCTAGGATATTTTTTAGGTAGATCTAAATTCATTTCTTAGACATATTTTTAGTGGTCTAAGGCATATTCCTAAGGCAAAAATTTTGGTCATCCTCATGCCAAATTCGACCTATTATGAGGCCTAGTTTGAGGATTCTTCTAAAGGAAGTGAGATCAAGTTTCAATTTCTCCTTCAAAGGTTATATTGGAGCATTTTGTAAAGAGTTTAAGGGACAAATTTGAGGAATCAAGTTAGCCATATTTTAGCCCACGTAAAGAGGCCACAATAGGGCTTGGTAAAGGTCACAATGATGAGAATATTAGGTCAAGTTTGTGACTAAATCATACTAAATTAAGAAGCCAATGTCTAGGGTAGATTAGCTCCAACACCTTATCTTGATGTTGTTGAAGGACCTCTTTGGATTCACTTTAAGGGTTGTTAAAGGGTTGATTTGGGGCTACATATAAGGGTTTGTTGAGTCTAAGTTCAAGCCACAAAAAGAGGGCTTGTCTAGGCCATAAGTTGAGGGAAAGGTTTATTCTTCTAAGACCAATTATTGAATCCTAAAGGATACCTTTATAAGGACTATCAAGATTTTGTGTGTGACATGTTTTAAAGAAAATTCTAAGGAAAAAAATCAAGAAAAAATTAAGGTGTGTCTTTAAGTCAATGAGGAATACTAAGGTGATATCTACCCTAGGTTTTATGATAAAAATAAAGCATAACCATTCCTCCTTCAAAGGTGATGTAATCTCAGGGGAGATGGAAGTGAAGTTATCAACTATTGGATGCAATGCATGTAAACTTGTAGTATATGGTTCAATGGTATGTTCTGTGGATTGGTGCAATTTGGGGACTAATTTTGAGGCAATTAAAACTTTGTCATAGAGCATACCGAAGGCACATTCAAATGTATTTGAGAAAGCAACTTGAGAATGTGAATTTGCATGAGTGCAAGTTAACTGATGATGATATAGTAAGACAAAAATTGATGAGAAATGGTGGTTGAGTAAGAGGGCAGTGACAAGAGTGTAAAATTGTTAAGTTTATTCATTGTTGTTGTAATTGGGTCACTATCCTTGGTATGAGAGCCAAAAATTATTATTCTATATTTTATTATTAAGGGTTTCAGGGTGGTTCTAGGCAAGGAAGTTGTAGCTTCCTTTGTGAGGTTTCTTCCTCCTTCTAGTGGGTGTTGGTAAACCAGGGGTTGTACCTCCTTCCACTAGTGAATAGTAAAATTGAAATTTGTAGATTCATTAAATATATAAATATATTTTTAATATGGCTCATGTGTAAATTTGATGTGATTTGATTGGGTAATTGATGAAATACTTATTCATCCCCCCGCCTCTTACTATTTCCAACAATTGGTATCAGAATTGGTTCCTTCATCATAGTTTAATAGCTCGTTCTATCCATTGTAATATATGCATTATTTTTTTCTTTATCAGGATTTCAATATGAAAAAGATAGAAAAATCAAATATTCCACAAAGAGCGGGAATGGGACATTACTTCCATATTTGATGGAAGCTAAGAGTCACTTGTGTTCCCCTTGAACAAAGCACATAAAAAAGAAAAGTGATTTCTCCTTTGGGATGGTATTTATTTTGACTTAGGAGATCGATAACCTTGTTATTGAGTTATTTCTTCCCTGGTTGGTTATGTCTTCCAATTATATGGAGGGTTTGTTCATGTCTCGTGCATGAAAAGTTTATACAAAGTTATCATATATTTTCATAGTCACATTTTGAGTCGTGCTTTTGTTCAAGGAAAGTAAACCTGAGTTGGCCTTTCCGCGATGTCTCTTAAATCATTTCTCAGTTGGCCATCCTCGGTTTGTTAGAGTCTTATTCTATCCCATCATCTATTTGGTCCTTTTCTCATGCTGGTTTAAGAAGGTCTCCATTGAATTCTTGCCAATGTGTTTTAATCTTATCGACTTCGACAAATTTCTCTAAGAGTAAACCTACAGCAACACCCTGACCCTATTTACATCATGGTTAGGTGACCTTGTGCTTAGTATTTGATCAACACCATGGGTCTTTGACTGAGTGGTTTCCCTTGTGTTTGATTTTAAATTTCACTATCGCACCTGGGATTCGTGCAGTACCTTGGTTTCCATTTAACCCTATCATTGGATTCCTCACCTCTTTGTCAACTTTTATTATTGGTTGGCACACAGGATTTATGTCATGCATTAGCTACATTTTTTGCATGTCAAAAGCATGATTCGGGTTGGTTACTTCATATTTCTTCCTCTGATTCCTTCCAAAACTTGGCCTACTGTTTTACTCACACTAGATTGATGTGGGATGCCTTGATGCCTTCCTTCCAACAAATATTTTCCCATCGACTTCAAAAAATTTCTTTGGGAATAAGGTCTAGAGTTATTTTTTTAGTACCTTAGGTTTTGTAGTCATTAGTTGTAGACTCCTTCTCTATCGATAGTGAGAATACATCAATGTCTCATGATTGGTATATTATATCAAGTGTTTGGCTTCAACTCATTCATTCACACTTGTTAGGTTTTACTGGGGTACCTTGACTCTCATCATCATTATCGGTGAGTTCTTTCGCATTTGTTAACGATATACTTCAATGACCAGTAATCAAACAATTTATCACGTGGTTGAATTCAACTCTTTTATTCCCATAGTGTAGAATTGTACCATGGTGATTGGTGAAGACCTCAGGCTTGCATCAACATGTTTTTGTTCACTTTGACATCTAATTTTGTTTTCTTCCAGTGATATCACCTCAAAAACATCCTATATGCTAGCACCTGAGTTTCATGCAATACCATTGTTCCACCACTTATGATTTGGTACTTGGAGATTCAATTATGACTTCAGTGATCAGATATCTTCTTAGCATCATTGATTAGTCTTCGATATGTGATAATTTGACATGACTTTGATATGTACTTTGTGGCAGTCTTCAGATGATTCACCATGTACTTTACAGTTTCTGCTATACTTGTATACATATTGGATCCACTCCATACTTGTTATGAGGACATGCTTTAATTTCACTGGCATGGGAATGCCCGCCTCAGGCATGAGGTTGCTTTTTTATTTCTTTCATTGGACTTTGGTAGGAAGAATTTTGGTGAAGTCCTCTCAAGTACTCACAATATTATTTATTATGCACATAATACATTTAGGCCATCATGTACCCCTTCTTACCTCATATATTATGGGGCATCAATTATAGCATCATTTATCACTTGCATATCCTTGATGATGTATGTACTGGCATTTGGCAACATTTTCCATTTATACTTGGTCCTTTACTTAAAAAAAATTATTTTCAATTCGATAAGCGACTCTGTCCTCTCAAAAACATGCGCAGTTGCGGATCCACTGATATCTAACCTGTGTATATAATTTAAAATATTAAAATAATATATAACTTGCTATTATTTGGGTAGGGTTTATGTGTTACACTGGAAGACCACCTGTAGGAGCCCATGGCGAAACTATTTCCCAAATGAAAAATTTTTTTTAGGAAGTATAAATACACCTCATGCAAAGGCCTTAAGGAAGGAGAGAAATAGGTATTGATACTATAGCATGTTAGTCCTAGATCAAGTCTAGTTATCCCTGTCCTTATTGCACTTCCTAGGTTCAATAACCCTGTGTTTCCTTTCTTGAGGTTTTCACCTCATTTATGTGACATCCCTATGCACCTTTATGGAAGAATATTGTTAAGGCTTGGGTTGGACAGATCCGGAGGACAGTTTTGCTTGGAGCCATGGCCAAATTAAGGTGGTATTCCTCCACCTCTTTACATACATCAATAAATAAGTTTTTCCCTATTCTAGATGTCGTGATATTTAATGCTTTTTATACATGTTAATGATCTTGTAATATTTTATTTCACGTTATTTTATATAAGATTATATGATCTAAGCACCAACATCTAGGATATATATGTTGTTACAACTAGTCTATCTGATTTTTCTTGAATGAATTGCAGGTTTTAAAGCATGTGGAGAAGTAGAGGGTTTGAACCCTGTGGGAACAATCTCAAACGTAGGAAATACATGTAAGGTCATCTCTCCCAAGTTTTCTAGTTTAAAAATTAGGACCATTAGTTTGATTGATTCTTATTGTTGTATGCCTTCTGCTCTATTCAGGTCCTCAACCCAGACCCTAGGGTATTTTCTCTTGTAACATTTTTCCCTTTAACCCTTTACAAAAATTAAGGGACTTTGGCCTACCCAAAAGCCCGTGTGAACATTCGTGTTCAATGCGTACAACAAAAATTAAAAAAATTAACCCAAAAAAGTACACCCCAGGGGGCCTTGCTGCAAAAGGCCCTCAACACAATCTCGTGACTCATCCAGAGTCATCGCGGGGAAGTTTCCTTCATATTTTCCTTCATTTAATCGATGTAGCTCCTAAATGGCATGATGAATTCAATGCTCTATGTGGCAGTGCTCTGGACTTCATCCAACAACTTTGTTGTCATTGGCCTCTCAGTTTCCAGACTTACGCAATGCTGAGCTTGTTGCCAAATTTTGAGGGTGTTGTTAAGGTTCTATGAGAGTTGTATGGCTTCCACAGCCCAAGGTTTCATCCACTTATCCAGTAGCTACTTTCAATGGCACATTTTCTCAATATTTGTATGAGTTTCCTTGCCCTCAAGGAGGCTAGAAAGCCTCTTCCCCGTCACCAAGGTTGGCTCCACAATTATAATCTCTGTAAACTACTACTCTTTGATTTTGAGCTCATTCGTTAACTACTAGACCATCAGGTCATTATGAATGGACTTCCAAACACCCATGGCCTCATCCAAGACCATACCACATTATGCCACAGTTTCTGATACAGTATTAGTGGCTACCTTTAATTCTGTTGTGCATTATGTTCAGACCTCTGATGATTTATCTCATTGGAGTTTCATCTGAGCTCAACAATATTTTGTTCAAATTATGCACAGATGGTCTGGATCTTGGTGCACAATTCTTTTAGCGATCCTATCGGGATTTCAAGCTTTGATGTTGGCACAGTTGAGGCAGGGACATTGACCTCTCGTAGGTCATCGCACAAATGATCCATAGTGGATTCTAACGCAACATTTTGATCCTCAACCCTTGATGTGCCTCCTCTGCATCCTGCTGCTTCTAAAAAATTGTTTCTTGCTGTTGAGTTTCGATAATGACTTGGAAGGCATGGGCCTCCTGGTATTACAACTCATCCACAATCATGGTGCGGATAGCGTGGAGCTTTCCTCTAGGTAGCATCGCCAGGTTGATGCTAACCTCTCCATAAGCTTGCACATGAGGTAGAAAGGCAGGTGGCTCAACTGTAATGGCAGGTCCTGGAACATGACTCATTTAGTTTTCCAAGGGGGATGGAAGCACCGTGTTGATGGGCTACATGATTGTTTGACCGATGCTAGATTCCGACGTGCTTGTTTGCTATAGACTTGCTTGCTTCACGCTCTCTTGAATCATGCTCTCTTGCATGTTTAACTCTTGGAGGCCTGATGACACACCCTTGAGGACTTATTTTTATTGTGCTCCGATAACATTCTACATGTCCTCAGTGGAAAACTTGACCATGTCCCAAATTTCGGTGAAGTCATCTTCGGTGAGGGTGAGGTCATTTGTGCTTGCTAGCTTGGAACACTTACTCTTTTTAAGTGGGCCCATAGAGGCTTGAGAACCTCTCTTATTACCCTTAGTTGTCTGTGTTGTAGGGGCCTGTTGTATTGTACAACAACCCTCCCCATTATTTTAAATTTTTAGAATAAATCCCATTTAAAAATAGGTCCCCTTTTTTTCCATAAGATAAAAGGATGCATATCACATTTTATTCACAAAGTATACAAGTTTTAAAAACTTTCCGATCCGATGAGTTAAAAGACCTTTTAACATATTTTGAACATATTAGAAAAACTTTATATTTAGAAATATCTTAAAATGAATAGTCGATCACAATCGAAAATTTGGAGATGTTATTTTAAAGAGATTGTTATTTTCTTTGAGAAGTTCCGATGTGATTGTGCTCAATCGCAATCGCATTTCGGAATAGTATTAAGTCTTGCACTTTTCTATTTTATAATGATGTGATCCGATTTATCACAATCGCATTTTGGAAGAGGGTTAAAACATTTTATTCCTTTCATTTAAAATGATGATGCAATTGAATTCAATCGCAATCGCATTTTTGGAGATAATATTAAACGGTTTATTCCATTATAAAATCTCCGATGCGATCGGGATTCGGTAAAAAGCATTATTACATTCCATTTCAAACAAATTGTGATGCGATTGTCACAATCAGAATATCGGCAATGAATTATGTTGAATTATCTTATGCACCATTGAAGACTTGCGATGCGATTGTTATTTCACCTTTATATTTATTCATCGCATCGCAAAAGATAAAAAGTGAATTTTAACATTTATTACAAAGATGTGCTGATCTCCAATTGTACGACAATATTAATTGAAAATTAGGCAGAAGATCATGAATTACTTTGTTTTCAATACGTGAATGTGACCCCTTGGAGAGAATTTATTTTGAAAATACGGGGAGGTTAAATGGTAATTAAATAAACAAATATTTTTGTAGCTATTCTCATTATTGTGTTTTATTTCAGCTGAAAGCATTTATTTGAATTGCAGAACAAAAATTCAATTCCTTTCATTCGCAGAACCAAAGAAAATTTACCTAACACTGAAATTTCAAAGAGAAGCAAAAAGTCTAAAGCTTCTTTTCTTGTAAAAGCTCCTGTGCTAAACATGTCGCCTAAGGAGAAACCGACAAGGTTCAAGTTAGTCACAGACACCTCTTGTCAAGGACTGGGGAAGATGACATGGGATAATGTATACAATTTTCTTGAAAAAGAGAAACCAAGGGTTATTGTGCCCAAGGAAACTGTCCCTGATGAAGAAGATTCAGACTCTAACTCTGAAACTCAACTCAGTGCATTATAAAATTCATTTTTACATCGAGTTGCTGCCCGGGAAAATATTTTTCCCTACTATGACGTTATCAGATGGGTTATTGACAATGTGACCATTCAAAACAAGACTTTTGTTTTTTCTTCTAGATCAGTGTTCGGGTCATTCAGGGAAGAAGATATGAAAGCAATGTATCATCTTCCTAACCCCCAAAATATTTACAACAAATACTTCCTTAAGGAATATTCTATAGAACATGCAAACCAAGCAGAGCCAAACAAAGAATGGAGGAGAAACCCTGATAAGCATAAGCAGGAGGCATCGAGTATGTACTTTGTGGAGTCTCTCACACCTCCATATTGTTATGCCACAGCGATGATGTGTAGGTTGTTCGGAAATGATAACTCTGCTAGATTTTATATTCAAATGGTCTCATTAATTCATTCTACTGTTAATTCTGAAATTATGGATTGGGTTGTCATTTTTTCAAATAAGATAGCGAATCGAATTCTAGAGTACAGAAAAGACAAAAATTCAAGGAATTCTGCACCTTTCCATTCTTGAGCTTATATTTTAGAAGCCCTCTTTTTCAATTCTGAGTTTCCCATGCTAGGTTGGAAATGGACTCCAAAAGAACCTATCCCTATTCATGTGTATCACAATTTATTGTGGAAAGATCTTTTCAAACTTCATGTCTACAGATTCTACCATGGTTTTCTAATTCCAATTTACCAAATTTTTTTTGGGCATTTCCATCCTAGACTTTCCAATAAAGCCAAGACTAATTTGACCTCTATCGGAGATTGGTTCATGGAAGAAAAATTCACTTACATCAGAATTTTTGGGAGTATTGTTCAGCCACATATCCTTCCCTTGTACGTTCTAGATAAGCTTCTAGCTCAGGAGATTTCCTATCAATTGATAGTTGAAGGAATGTCTAGAATTTTGAAAAGCAATAAAAAGCTTATGTGGCCTACCCTTCCTTTTAAGCGTGGTGACTATACTCTTAACCGTTTTGCTCATGCTGAGAAAGAAGTTGGTAAGATTTCTGATCTTAAGTTTTCAACAATTCTTGGAAGACAATACGACCCAAGAAAAGTGGCATTTGATTTTACTACCTTTGTTTCAATTGTCCGGTTCAAACATGAACTAGATATTTTTGATGATTTATTTGTTTCCATGGATGATATATCCCAAGTTTTTTATTCAACCAAGTCCAAGTTGCAGGCTGAGGACTTGAAAAATTTTTTGTTGTATAGAAGCTAGAGGTTACTTAAAGTGTCTCTTGATCAGTTGAGAGATCCCATACAGGAGAAAGCATCACAAAAAGCAGGAAGTACTTCTAGTAAAGAAGTAAAAGGATTTGATCATGTTCTAGGGAAAAAGGATGACAACAGCAAAGCCGATACTTCCAAAAAAGAAACAGTTACTCAAAAAGATACAGAGAAGCCTTTAGTTCAAAAAAAAAAGGGAACATGGGTACTGATGCCCATGTACATATTGAGAAAGAAATCACAGGAAGTATAAACACTAAACAGGCACCCAAAAATGATACAAACAAAAATGCAGGTTCTCAACTTGGAGGACAAGTAAATACTGAATTGGTTGTTTCTCCTCATTTGCTAAATCAATATCAATAATTTTCCTAGTAGATAGGATTGAAAAACACTCCTCAAGTTGACAATCCCAAAGATCAGGATGTGCAAATTATTCCTGAAAAATCCACTCGAGAAATCATGCTAAAAATAGAAGAAATCCCTCCTTTATACATATTCTACAATCCCAAACATAGGGCTATGGTAAGAAGACAAAGGAAAAGGAGGAAAACAGATCAAGATGATATTTTAGCATCACAGGGGGAGCTTCTAAATATCGTTTATAAAAATGCTGAGGTGGATCCATCTGAGGATCTCACCAAATTGTCTTAGTATGTTGGTGCCTATAGTGCTGCCACTATAGATAAAGCCTCCGAAGTTTCACAACTGGTAAAACAAAAGGATATGCAAATTGCTATTTTTGAAGAACAAGTTGCAGGTGATCAACAAAATATTATTCAGTTGGGACAAGGAGTACAGGATGCAAAACTCAGAGCTAAACAACTAGAAGAGCAGCTCAGCCTTGAAAAGAGAAATATTGATGAACAAGCCTTAGGCAAACAATAGCAGTTGACTCAAGAAGTAGAAAAGTTACAAAGTATTTTACAGAATGAGAGAAATTCAAAAATTGAACAGGAAAAATTGTTCCAATTAGGATTGGACATGTTCAAAGAGTATCCTAAGTTAGCTCAATTCACAACTAAAGCTTTTGAAATAATCAAAATGCTATCTCAACAATTAAATGAATTTTTTCTACAGTTAACACAAATTGAGCCTTTGTGTGAAGTAACATCATCTTTGATAGATAAATCAGTCACTCTTAGGCAATAAATTGAGGATGCTGATGATAAAATTTTTGAGTTCCTTTTATGGTAGGATATAGAGCAGGGAAGAAAAGCTAATCTTCCTAGAATTGAAGGAAGACACAAGGAAATTTTATTTATGGAATGGGAATAGCAGTTGATGAAATCATAAAGAGCCATTTGAAGGGCTAAAATTTTGATGAATAATGCAACACAATTGATTAATGATAGCTTGTATGCTACCAATTTGATCTCAGATTGTACCCCAGGGGAATTACCTAAAGTAAAAGTAGCTGATTCCAGGTGGAAGGAAGATATAATCAATAAAAATCAACAGATTAGAAAAATTCAAGGAATTTCCTGGGATAATATGTGGTCTTATCTGATCAAGCCACATAGCCAACAGATGGCCATCAAATCCCTTTCGAATTCCATTCAATGTATCATTCTTGAATTCTCCGATGCTACATACACTGGGCAGTTACAATAAAAAATGAGTTGGCCAATAGAAGTCCAAGATATGCTCAATATTTTCCACCTTCGCACATCCACTGATGATCAATGAGC
The DNA here is from genome assembly GCA_034641835.2 of Pinus albicaulis. Lineage (NCBI taxonomy): Eukaryota > Viridiplantae > Streptophyta > Pinopsida > Pinales > Pinaceae > Pinus > Pinus albicaulis. Next base: position 227,561,964 of record CM076580.1, read on the forward strand.
CAGTCTACCAACAGCTCGCATTTCAGTTTCAGATATTTTTATTTTAGATAGATTGTAGGAATAATTTTAGTTATTTTGTTTTGTTAGATACCTATTTAAACCCCTTTCATGCATTTAGAAAGGGGTCCTTAATTTTAATATTTTTGACTTGGAGATTACATTTTTGTACTCCATTTACTCCTATATTCTTTTATAAAGGATCACATCTGGTGATTCTGTGAGGAATTATTTTTAAGGAGTTTCATTTTTGTACCTTGGATTTGGTTTTGCATCGAATTTGCTGGATTAGAGTATCAGATTTCATTTGAAACTTTCAAGATGGATACCATATTTCTATCTATTCACTGTTAATTTCTTTTGTCATATGATATTCTCTTTTAAATTTTTCTATCATTTATATGTACTTTGTTTCACAATATTTCTTTATATATATCATTTTTTAGTATATTAGAGATATTTATCTTTCATAAGTGTATGTAAATGATATACAATGATGAATAAAATATGTTGATATAACTCTGTTTAATTACTTAAATAGAGTTATCTTTATTTGTTGCTGCACAGTTCAATTAAGCTATAATACATTTTTATGGTTATTTTCAATTGAAATAATTTTAAGTTTTATTCACATATGATACTCGGGTTAGTTTTAGAATTTCTTTATCAGTATTTAAATTAGATTAGCCAGTATTTTCATTTCAAATCATATAGTTCCATTTCCCTCCATCCAATCATTTCATTACCAATCCATTCAAAATATTAGGAAACTGGTCTATAAATCCAGTCAGAGCCACCATCGCAAACGGAAAAGGAGTTGTCTTAAGATCCTGACCGGGTGGTTATCCCCCAATTTTTTAAGTAGCGATTTTCAAGGCTTCAACATTTTTGGCGCTAGAAGGAGGGCCATAAGCTATGAATGGCAGATAAATCTAAATTTGAAAGAAATTCTATGAGCACATCACCCTCATCACCTTCAATTTCTTCCACATCTCAAATCACCAGAGAAGAAATTGAGAAAAGTATTCAAACACCCACTACCAAAGTTCTAGAACAATCAAATAATCCAATTCCCGAGTCCCCTGAAGTTGAGGCTTTGACCCATAAAATTCAAAGTTTCTCATTATCATTAGAAGAATCGGAATTATCTAAGGTAGTGTCACTTCACAGTTTTTTTCTTCGACACCTCTTACCAGATCACAAAGTGAAAAACTTGGAATTTCCAAAAAAGAATTTCCTATTCCTAGTAGGGTCAAATCAAGGAAAAATCCAACAACATAGAAAGTGGTACCAATTCTTCATCGCATAATCAAACAAATATTTCCTAAGCTTCAAATCAAGAAAGTACAATAGTCTCATCCACATCTGCTCAATCTTCATCTCCTCAAACCACATCTACTCAAACGTTAATTTGTTTCTTTTGGTACTTCAATGGTTACCTCTAATATACCAGTTATCCCTTCTATCTCATCTATCATCATTACAATAATGACACAAAAAGCACAAAGACCATGGACCAGACCAGGAGCTGTGAATATGGCTGCACCTTTGCATGATCTACCTAATAATCCTGAAAAATGGCTCCCAAAGTTTAGTCCAGATAGTGGTGTATCAGTAGAAAAACATATCAATAACTTCGTGCTTGCTATAAAATTGAACAAAGTAGTAAATGAAAATGTTGTTGTTCGATTATTTCCCTATAATTTGCAAGGAACAACGAGATGTTGGTACTTTTCTTTACCTTTAGATTCAATCACAAGTTGGGATATGTTTGAGGAACAATTTTTAACTAAATATGGAGATGATAGATCAGTTGCTACCCTAATTAACGATCTCTCCAATTTGAAGGCTCAATCAAAGGAGCCCATTAAAGACTTTAACTAACGATTTAATGAACTCTTAAAAAAGATCCCTGCAACATCTAAATCCAGTGAACAAGTTAGAAGTGAATGGTACATTAATGCTTTACCTTCAAACATAGCAATTTTCATAGATAGAGCTGCAAAGCCAACTTTAGCTGAAAATATGAAGGAAACTATTTCAGTGGAAAAGCAGATGATTTCTCTTGATAAGAAAAATTCTATTGATGAAATAAAATCAGAGAAATTCACTTTCAAAGATGATTCCAAGAAAAAGACACCAAGAGATCCATATGACATGGAAGGTTTACAGAAAGTTCTTAAAATCATGTCTAATGAGATGGTTGAGATCAAGAAGAAGGTAGCAGAAACGTCTACAAAGAGACCATTTAGAAATTTCAAGAGAAATCAAAGTGAATTAAAACCTCCTAATGCAATTTCCAATGCAGAATCAGAATATGAAGAAGAAGAAGAGAATCCTCTAATATCAGACGAAGAAGATGAAAGAGAAGAATAAGTTGAACTAAATGGAATGTGGGATTTTATTCTCCCTAATTTAGATAGTGTCAAGGAACAAGAAGCTATGCCTGTAAGTACTAGGAGAAAATATACATCAGAACCTATTCAAACTGTTATGAAGAAGAAAAATACAACTCCAAGTACCAAAGACAAAATTCCTGCAAAAAATACTTCTTCATTACCCACTCACAATCAGCCATCGTCTCCCAATCTTCCCACATCATCATCCAAAACTTTGGTAGTATCAGATCTGAAGCATTATAATATTGTTGAAGACATGAAAAACACTAGAACAAATATATCATTACATGAACTCAACAAACTCAAACATCGACAAAAGATGTTATTAAAAGAGTTAAATGCTACACCTATTTCTCCTCTACCAAGTGGTGTAGTAGCTAAAGAAGCTAAAGGAGCTAGTAAGCCACTAGACAAAGTAGATGCATCCGACACTGTTCTTATTGGAGAAATATTAGGTTCTCAAACACCTCCATTTCTGCTAACTTATGAAATCTACAATAAGAATTTTCATAATTGTTTGATTGATTCAGGAGCATCTTCCAATATAATGTCTGCTTTAGTTTGTGCTAAGTTGAATATCGAACCTCATAAGTCTATTGTTCATATTGTACAATTGGATCGCTCCAAGGTTCAAGTTATTGGAGAAATCAATTCAATCACCATTAGACTAGCTTCTGACTCTAGGATTGTCCAAATAATTGATATTTTGATTGCAGATATTCCAGAATTCTATAGGTTAGTCATAAGCAGGGACTAGTCTGCGAAACTTAATGGTTATATCTCAACTGATTATTCACATATGTGGCTTCCCTAAAAAGGGAAACCTAATCAAATCAAATTAGAACGAGAGAAACATATGACGCACACTATAACTGAATTTGAACAACCAAATGAACCTGTAGCTTTCAAAAATAATATTCTTGGAGGTTATTCTATCGAGTCTTTTCCTGGAAATTTTATTGCACCACAATCACCATTCTCTGTAAATACTTTTGTTTCTCAAATTGAAATTTTTTTGCAATCCGATTCTTCCAGAATTGTAAATATTTCTTATTATTTTGTAGATAAACCCATAGATAGAAATTTATTTTGGTCATTATATTTTGATGGATCGAAATCTAATGATGGAGCACGAGCAGGATGCATCCTAATTGATCCAAAAGGAGAAAAAACTATGTTATCATGTAGATTAGAATTTGAGTGCACTAATAATGTTGCTGAATATGAAGCCTTGATTCAAGGGCTTTATAAGGCCATAGGGTTAAATGTAAAATACCTGAAAGTTTATGGAGATTTTGAAATTGTCATAAGACAAGTGAGGAATATTATCCATTGTCTTTCAAGACATCTTAAACACTATCAAACTCTAGTACAGGACCTTACCACTTAATTTCTAGCATTTAATATTTCTTCTATTCCCAAGAATCAAAACACATCAACTGACTTGTTAGATAATGTTGCATCTAAACTCCCTCCTGCTGAAGATTGCAGTCCGGATAGATTTTCAGTAGAGTTAATTTTTCGCCCATCTGTCCCAGATAATATCACTAATTGGAGAGTATTCTACCATGATCAAGATATTTCAAATTTCTTAACTTCTAAGAAATCATATGATGAACAAATTATTGATGAAGATGATCATGATATGCAAATTACCTCAAGAAATAACTAAAATTCGATTCACAAATCTGTTGTCAAATTAGAAGATCTTTATGATATTAAATACAGATTCAAGAAAGTTACTAATTCCAAAATTCAAAGTTCAACTTTGAAGTTTGAATTAGTCAATATTGGTTCTGATTCAAAACCTCAGAATGTTAATCTAGGTCCCAATTTAAGTTCAGAAGAATGATCATCTTTCATTAAACTTCTGAGTAAATACAAAAATGTCTTCGCTTGGAATTATGATGATTTAAAGACTTACGATACTTCTGTAATTCAACACACAATTCCAATGCTATCTGATGTTAAACCTATGCAATAGAAATTGAGAAAGATTCATCCAAATCTTGAAGATCAGATCAAAACAGAACTCAAGAAACTTCTAAAAGAAAAAATCATTTTTTCTGTAAGGCATTCCAATTGGGTTTCCAATATGGTACTTGTTAGGAAGAAAAATGGTGATATTAGAATTTGTATTGATTTCAGGAATTTAAACAAGGCATGTCAAAAGGAAAATTTCCCATTGCCAACTATGGAGCAAATTCTCCAAAAGGTAGCTGGTTCTGAACTCATGTCCTTCCTTGATGGATTTTTAGGGTATAATCAAATTCTAGTACATCCAGATGATAGGCTGAAAACCACTTTTAGAACCAAATGGGGAACCTATGCTTATCAGAAAATGCCTTTTGGTTTAGTGAATGCAGGAGAAACTTTCTAGAGAGCCATGGACATAAAATTTAAGGGTTTGATTAATAGATCAGTTGTCATTTATCTTGATGACATAACAATTTATTCAAAGAAGAGATCCAATCATCTACAAGATCTGAAACAAATATTTGAAAGATGTAGAAGATTTGGTATTTCATTAAACCTAAAGAAATCTTTCTTTGCTCTTGATCAAGGAAAAATCTTAGGGTTTGTTGTGTCAAAAGATGGTATATATATCGATCCTGATAGAGTTAAAGAAATTTCTGACATTTCTTTACCTCACAATAAAAATTCCATGCAATCATTTCTAGGTCAGATTAATTTTGTAAAAAAATGTATTCCATATTTTTCCTTAATTGTTTTGCCTATGCAGAATATGATTAGGAAAAATTTAGTGTTCAAATGGGGTCATAAAGAGAAAGAAGCCTTCAATGGAATCAAGAAGGCAATTATTGATGCACCTGCATTGAATACTCCCAATTTTTCCAATGATTTTATTCTATATACTTTGGCAACCGAAACTTCTTATGCTGTTGTTTTAACACAGCTCAATGATCAAAAAATCAAAGCACCAATTTCTTTCTTCAACTCAAATCTGCAAGGAGCTGAGTTGAATTATTATGATGTTGAAAAACAAGCTTTCGCTGTATTTAAGTCAATCAAGAATTTTAGGCCTTTTCTCTTAAAAACGCACATAAAATTTATTGTTCCTTTCTCAGCAGTAAGACAATTACTAATTCAAAGAGAAGTAGGAGAAAAAAGGGCTAATTGGGTGACAACCTTGCAAGAATATGATATTGACATTAAAACAGCAAAGATTGTTAGAGGACAAGGTTTTTGTAGATTATTAGCAGGAGCTCATAATATATCAAAAAATCAAGATCCAGATAATTCTATTCAAGTAAGTCAAATAAGTGTTATAGATTCTGAATTATTTTACTTGAAAAATGGGTATGCTCCTTCTAATTTCAGCTATAAGAATAAAATTTATTTAATATTGAAGGCTACTAAATATGAAATCATTGATTATGTGTTATTCAGAAAAAATTATGATTCAATCTTACTAAGATGTCTTGAAAAAACTGAGGCAAAGAAGGTTTTGTGGGAATTACAAGATGGACCAGCAGGAGGTAATTTTGGAGGCAATACCACAGCTCACAAAATCATCCATGCTAGATATTATTGGCCTACCATTTTTAAATATTCTCATGATTATGTGAGAAAGTGAAAAATTTGCGAAACTGCTAGTGGAAGGCAGAGGAAGCCAGATTTTCCTCTACAGCCAATAAACATTGAACAACCATTTAAGAAATGGGGGCTTGATATTATTGGTGAGATAACTCCTCATTCTTCCAAGCAGCATAAGTACATTCTCACAACAACAGATTACTTCACAAAATGGGTAGAAGAAATTCCTCTAAAGGTAGCCAACTCTAACGCAATTATTGATTTCATCGATCAATTCATCATTACCAGGTTTGGTGTACCTAACGCTTTTGGTATTTGACAATGCATCTTATTTTTCTGGTAATAGTATAATGGAATTTGCAATTAAGAAAGATTTTAAACTTAAATATTAAGCTAACTATTATCCACAAGGTAATGGTTTAGTTGAATCCACTAACAAAATCTCCTCAAAATCATTAAAAGGACCATTGATCAAAGCCAAAAGAATTGGCACAAGTCTTTAATATTTGCATTATGGGCTGATCATATTACTCATAAGGCTTCTATTGGAACTTCACCTTTCAATTTAGTTTATGGTAAAGAAGTTGTAATACCATCAAATCTAGCTCTTCCATCATTAGCCCTTGTGAAATTCATTAAAGAAAATCCTTCCTCACCCATTCAATTGAGATTTGATCAGATCCTAAAATTAGAAGAGGAAAGAGAGAAAGCAAGAATTATTCATGAAAAACATCAACAGCTTGTTAAATTCTCTTTTGATTCAAATTCCACTGGCTCAAAAAATTTGTCAATTGGTGATATTGTTCTGAAATGGGATAAAGCACATGAGGAAAAAGGTAAGCATACCAAATTTCAGAAGATGTGGCTTGGACCATTTCAGATTGCTGAAAAGATAGACTCATATACATTCATACTTCAAGATTTAACAGGAAAGAGAAAATCTCTTCCTGTAAATGAGTTTGTCTTAAATAAATTCTTTTCATAAGGAGGTAACCCCTTCTTACGTGTACATATTCCTTTCTGCAATTTTCATTTGTTTTTATAAATAAAGTTTGTTAATAGTATTTGATTGAATTTTACTATTAGAAAATTGTCTTAGAAAGAATGTTATAAATACTTATTTTAAGTAAATAAGAATTTTTAGGGAATTGATTACATTTTTTTATAGAGTTTAAAATAAAATGTTAAACTTTGAAAATTTGTTTAAAACATTTACATGATCTTATGAAACTTTGAGGAAAATGTAAATCATTATAAGTTTATTAAGCAGAGAAATGTTACCTTTAAAAAGTAAATACTTTTTCAAGCTTTGGCAAAAAAAAAAACTCTGAAAATTGTCATCCATTTATTCTTAAGGATACAACTATTTCACCCCATCCATTTCAATTTTGATTTTTTAGAATGTAATTATAAGGAAATTATATGACCAAATTTAGGAAATAATAGGTCTCATCACAAGCCTGCTTACCATGATCATAGGAAGTAATCAAACTGACATTACGAATACTGCATACCAAAACAGGGTAATGGCTTATAAATTAAGACAAGGAGTCTCATCACGAGTTGGCTTGTTCAGTTTAATTACAACTAGTGAATGGCATTGTTACTAACCAGCCACCAAACCAGAACAATGGCTCTTAAATTAAGAAAAATAAATAAAAGACAAAAATATGAGAAAATATGTCTTATGAATTTATTTTTAAAGAGTCATAATCTTAATTGGATGGGACAATGAATAGTTAATGGTTAAAAGGTAACCCTGTCGAGACTATGAATGTTTGCTGGCGGCAGAGGCAATACCTTTGAAAATAGAGTATATTACATAAGCTAAACTTGAGAAAATCCACTTACCTTATTATTATCAACCAATCAAAGCTTGAGATAACCCAAAAATGTTTTTATCCTTGGAGAATTAGAAAGAAATTGTAAGTGATTTTTATTCTTTTTCATAGTTAGATTTTATTTAAATTATATTAAGAAAAGTTTTCATTATCTTTAGAAATTTTTACTTGCTAGAAATATAGTATTCATTTCATTTCTTTAGAGATAACTATTTCTTCCAGTGAATCGCCAATTTTTGTACTATACAACAACCCTCCCCATTTTAAAAAAAAATTAGAATAAATCCCATCTAAAAATAGGTCCCTTTTTTTCCATAAGATAAAAGGATGCATATCACATTTTATTCACAAAGTATACAAGTTTTAAAAACTTTCAGATTCGATGAGTTAAAAGACCTTTTAACATATTAGAAAAAATTTATATTTAGAAATATGTTAAAATGAATAGTAAATCACAATCGGAAATTTGGAGAGTTTCTTTTGAAGAGATTGTTATTTTCTTTGAGAAGTTCCGATGCAATCGCGCTCAATCGCAATTACATTTCGAAATAGTATTAAGTCTTGCACTTTTCTATTTTATAACAATGTGATGTGATTTATTGCAATCGTGTTTCGGAAGAGAGTTAAAACATTTTATTCCTTTCATTTAAAATGCCGATGCGATTGAACTCAATCACAATCACATTTTTGGAGATAATATTAAATAGTGTATTCCATTATAAAATCTCTGATGCTATCGGGATTCGGTAAAAAGCATTAGTACATTCAATTTCAAACAAATTGCGATGCGATTGTTGAAATCGGAAGATTGACAATGAATTATGTTGAATTATCTTATGCACCATTCAAGACTTGCGATGCAGTTGTTATTTTGCCTTTATATTTATTCATCGCATCGCAAAGGATCAAAACTGAATTTTAACATTGATCACAAAGACATGCTGATCTCCGATTATACGATAATATTAATTGAAAATCAGGCAGAAGATCATGGATTACTTTTTTTTCAATACATGAATGTGACCCCTTGGAGAGCATTTATTTCGAAAATATGGGGAGATTAAATGGTAATTAAATAAAAAAATATTTTTGTAGTTGTTCTCATTATTGTGTTTTATTTCGGCTAAAAGCATTTATTTGAATTGCAGAACAAAATTTCGAATCCTTTCATTCGCAGAACCAGAGAAAATTTACCTGACATTGAAATGTCAAAGAGAAGCAGAAAGTCTAAAGCTGCTTTTGTTGCAAAAGCTCTTGTGTTAAACATGCCACCTAAGGAGAAACCGACAAGGTTCAAGCTAGTCACAGACACCTCCTGTCAAGGACTGCGGAAGATGACATGGGAGAATGTATACAATTTTCTTGAAAAAGAGAAACCTAGGGTTATTTTTCCCAAGGCAACTGTCCCTGATGAAGAAGATTCAGACTCTAACTCTGAAACACAAATCAGTGCATTATAAAATTCAATTTTACATCGAGTTACTACCCGGGCGAATATTTTTCCCTACTATGACGTTATCAAATGGGTCATTAACAATGTGACCATTCAGAATAGGACTTTTGTTTCTGCTTCTGGATTAGTGTTTGGGTCATTCAGGGAAGAAGATATTAAATCAATGTATCATCTTCCTAACCCCCAAAAGATTTACATAAAAGACTTTCTTAAGGAATATGCTGGAGAACATCCAAACCAGGCAGAGCCAATCAAAGAATGGAGGATTAAACCCGATAAGCATAAGTAGGAGGCATTAGGTATGTACTCTGTGGAGTCTCTCGCACCTCCATATTGTTATGCCGCAGCGATGATGTGTAGGTTGTTCGGAAATGATTACTCTGCTAGATTTTCTATTCAAATGGTCCCGTTAATTCATTCTGCTGTTAATTATGAAATTATGGATTGGGCTGTCATTTTGTCGGGTAAGATAGCCAATCGAATTCTAGAGTATAGAAAAGACATAAATTCATGGAATTCCACCCCTTTCCATTTTTGCGCTTATATTTAAGACGCCCTCTATTTCGATTCTGAGTTTCCCATGCTAGGTTGGAAATGGACTCCAAAAGAACCTATCCCTATTCATTTGTATCACAATTTCTTATGGAAAGATCATTTCAAACTTCATCTTTACAGAGTCTGCCATGGTTTTCTAATTCCAATTTACCAAACCATTTTTGGGCACTTCCCTCCTAGACTTTCCAATAAAGGCAAGACAGATTTGACCTCTATCAGAGATTGGTTTGGGGAAGAAAAATTCACTTATATCAAAATTTTTGGGAGTATTGTTCAGCCACATATCCTTCCATTATACATTCTAGATAAGCTTCTAGCTCAGGATATTTCCTATCAATTGACAGTTGAAGGAATGTCTAGAATTTTGAAAAGAAATAAAAATCTTATGTGGCCTACCTTTCCTTTTAAGTGTGGTGACTATAATCTTAATAGTTTTTCTCATGCTGAGAAATAAGTTGGTAAGATTTCTGATCTTAAGTTTTCAACAATTCCTAGAAGACAACACGACCCAAGAAAAGTGACGTATGATTTTACTACCTCTGTTTCGATTGCTTGGTTCGAACATGAACCTGATATTTTTGATGATTTATTTTTTTCCATGGATGATATATCCCAAATTTTTTATTCAGCCAAGTCCAAGTTGCAGGCCGAGGAATTGAATTTTTTTTTGTTGTATAGAAGCCAGAGGTTACTTAAAGTGCCTCTTGATCAGTTGAGAGCTCCCATACAAGAGAAAGCATCACAACAAGCAGGAAGTACTTCTGGTAAAGAGGTAAAAGGAGCTGATCATGTTCTAGGGAAAAAGGATGACAGCAGCAAAGCTGATACTACCAATACAGAAACAACTGCTCAAAAAGATACACAGAAGCCTTTAGTTCAAACAAAAAAAGGGAACATGGGTACTGATGCCCATGTACATACTGAGAAAGAAAGCACAAGAAATATAAACACTGAACAGACACCCAAAAATGATACAAACAAAAATGCAGGTTCTCAACTTGGAGGACAAGTAAATACTGAATTGGTTGTTTCTCCTCATTTGCTAAATCAATATCAACAATTTTCCCAGCATATAGGATTGCAAAACACTCCTCAAGTTTACAATCCAAAAGAACAGGATGTGGAAATCATTCCTGAAAACCCCACTGGAGAAACCATGCTAAAAATAGAAGAAATCCCTCCTTTAGACATATTCTACAGTCCCAAACATAGGGCTATGGTAAGAAAACAAAGGAAAAGGAGGAAAACAGATCAAGATCCAATTTTAGCATCACAGGGGGGACTTATAAATATTGTTTATAAAAATTCTGAGGTGGATCCATCTAAGGATCTCAACAAATTGTCTCAGTATGCCGGTGCCTATAGTGCTTCCACTATAGATAAAGCCTCCGAAGTTTCACAACTGGTAAAACAAAAGGATATGCAAATTGTTATTTTTGAAGAACAAGTTGCAGGTGATTAGCAAAATATTATTCAGTTGGAACAGTGAGTACAAGATGCAGAACTCAGAGCTAAAAAACTATAAGAGCAGCTCAAAATTGAAAAGAAAAAGATTGATGAACAAGCCTTGGGCAAACAACAGCAGTTGACTCAAGAAGTAAAAAAGTTATAAAGTCTTTTACAGAATGAAAGAAATTCAAAAGTTGAACAGGAAAAATTGTTCCAATCAGAATTGGACAAGTTCAAAGAGTATCCTAAGTTAGCTCAATTCATAACTGAAGCTTTTGAAATAAACAAACTGCTATCTTAACAGTTAAATGAATTTTGTCTACAGTTAACACAAATTGAGCCTTTGTGCGAAGTAACATCATCTTTGATAGATAAATCAGTCACTCTTAGGCAAGAAATTGAGGATGCTGATGATAAAATTTCCGAGTTCCTTTCATGGTAGGATACAAAGCAGGGAGTAAAAGCTAATCTTCCTAGAGTTGAAGAAAGACACAAGGAAATTTTATTTATGGAATGGGAACAACAGTTGATGAAATCAGAAAGAGCCATTTCAAGGGCTAAAATTTTAATGAATAACGCAACACAATTGATTAATGATAGCTTGTATGCTACCAATTTGATCTCAGATTGTACCCCAGGCAAATTACCTAAAATAAAAGTAGCTAATTCCAGGTGGAAGGAAGATATAATCAATAAAAATCAATAGATTAGAAAACTTCAAGGAATTTCATGGGATAATATGTGGTCTTATCTGATCAAGCCACGCAGCCAACAGATGGCCATCAAATCTCTTTCGAATTCCATTCAATTTATCATTCTTGAATTCTTTGATGCTACATGCACTGGGCAGTTACATTAAAAAATGAGTCAGCCAACAGAAGTCCAAGATATGCTCAATATTTGCCACCTTCGGACATCCACTGATGATCAATGAGCCAGTCTGCCAACGGTTCGCATTTCAGTTTCATATATTTTTGTTTTAGATATATTTTAGGAATAATTTTAGTTATTTTGTTTTGTTAGATACCTATTTAAACCCCTTTCATGAATTTAGAAAGGGGTCCTTAATTTGTAATATTTTTGACTTGGAGATTACATTTTTGTACTCCATTTACTCCTATATTCTTTTATAAAGGATCACATCTGGTGATTCTGTGAAGAATTATTTTTAAAGAGTTGCATTTCTATACCTTGGATTTGATTTTGCATTGGAATTGCTGGATTAGAGTATCATATTTCATTTGAAAGTTTCAAGATGGATACGGTATTTCTATCTATTCACTGTTAATTTCTTTTTTCATATGATATTCTCTTTTAATTTGCTATCATTTATATGTACTTCGTTTCACAATATTTCTTTATATATATAATTTTTGAGTATATTAGAGATATTTATCTTTCATAAGTGTATGTAAATGATATACAATGATGAATACAATATGTTGATATAACTCTGTTTAATTTCTTAAATAGAGTTATCTTTATTTGTTGCTACACAGTTCAATTAAGCTATAATACATTTTTATGGTTATTGTTCAATTGAAATAATTTTAAGTTGTATTCACATATGATACCCGGGTTAGTTTTAGAATTTCTTTATCAATATTTAAATTAGATTATCCAGTATTTTCATTTCAAATCATCTAGTCCCATTTACCTCCATCCAATCATTTCATTACCAATCCATTCAAATTATTAGGAAACTGGTCCTATAAATCCAGTCGGAGCCACCATGCCAAACAGAAAAGGAGCTGCCTTAAGGTCCTGACCGGGTGGTTATTCCCCAATGTTTGAAGCAGCGATTTTCGAGGCTTCAAGAAGGCCTTCGTAGCATCACCATATTTCTCTTCTGTTTCCTTCTCTAGATCAATTGTTTCTCTCGTCATAATAGGCCTGGGCTCTATCTTTATGTCCTTGCCTTTGTACTGAGTGTCCTTGGTTTTTCGCATCTTGGTTTAAGTCTTCAGCGTGGACGAACACGCTACCCTAGTGGTGCGTGGCTCTAACCATGCAGGTGCCCATTCTGCTGTGATGTGCACCAAGTCATGCTCCGTGATCAGGTATGGCAGTTCATAAAAAAATTCTTCCACGACGCCCTTCATGAGGATATGCATGTTATGGAATGTGGATTCAAAATATGCAATCTATTTGTACTGCTCGCAGAGGGTCGACGAAAATTGCGACTTTGATTGAATCACCTGAAATAATGCAGAGTCCAACAACACCCAAAAGATCTTATTCTCTGTGACTTGGGAGGGGATATTTGAATTCCATAAGCTTGCATAGTGCACGGCTTCACACAGGTCTAACTTAATGTTGGGGAACTGGGTATCTTGCAGCGTCTTCCACCTAATTATTGTGATGAGGAGCAACAACCAAGCATAATAGAAATTATTCCATTCTTCCTGGACTTCATGCACATTGGCCATAAATTTTATGCAAAGGTCTTGGGACCAATTAAATTTCATGCCATTCTCACATTGCCTTGCTAGTGCAATGAAATGGGCAAGAAATTCCTTCAGCTAACACTTTCGAATCACCTTGCATATGAGGATTAACATGCCAATCTAGATTGCGGGATCAGTTATTTCTTGAACCAGGAAACCTTGGCTATTATGCAAGACCTTAAACTTACCCTTGACCTCCTTGATAACTATGCACTCTTGGATTTTACCCTCAAACTTTGTCACAGGGTCCTCTCCATGGTAGGGAAAGTTGGTGCTCCAATTGATAAGTGCATCGTCAATGGGAATTTGCCCTCGTAACTATAGGCAGTCATCATGGATGAGGGCAAGAGGATGGCACACAGATATTTCATTCATTGGGTTGTGCCCGAAGTGGATAATGTGCAAGAGGTTTAGGAATCCAAATTTCTATAGGCTCAGTGCCCAATAATTCTGTTCAAATCTTACTACCCCACCATCATATGGGATCTTCTCCTAGTACATGGTGGGTGGAATCTATGGGAATTTCTCCTGGTCTTCCAACTCTCATTCTTCCATCTTTAGTAGTGGGATCGTTTCGAACATTTCGCCTCTGACAGGCACATTTTATGGGAGAAATGACATATTATTGTATGAATGCACCTTGTCTAAATCCTTTGGGACCTTTAGTGAGCCTTTGTGTGGTGCGTTGTATGCAGGAAACCATGAGATAGGATCAACTACTTCCATGAAATCCTCCTCCATGATGGTTTTGGGTAATTTTTTCATAGGTTTCTTATGGTGCTCTACAACGGTTGAGCATAACTTCTGGTTCTTCTGGAAGGGTGAATTTCAAGACCCCGAGGACTGCCCCTTCTTAGATTGGACCAGCGCAAGGGTGTCACTGGCCTACACACGAATCTCCTTGCATGGATTTGCAGAAGGTATGGGCTTAGTGACAATCATGCTTGGAAGAATAAGATGACCCAAAACTTGGTGGTGCATCTCTTCCTCAAAAATTGGATAAAGTGACATAAGCTTCAGACAATACTCAAAGAGAAGAGAGCACAAATCACACAGAATGCATGGAAATCAAAGGGAAGTAATGTGACCTCTTTGGTCATATTTATAGAGTAGGCACATCTTAAACGGTCTTTTTATCATTAATGTAGTTTTATAAATGTTAAAACGACTCCAAATCTGGCAGAATCCCCACATTAAATGCATTTTATCCACTCCGCCAAAATGTCAGAATGTTGTATTGTCCATATTTACTATTCCAACAATTATATTCTGGAACCTCTGCAACCAAGTCAACCTTCTCACGCAACTGCTACACGATCATCGCACATGTCTATGCATCTGACATCCTTGTTGTGCAGACCCATACTTCTGGCCATATAGTCATTTCGCGTGTGCAAGGGGAGGGCAGAGTTATCCATGTATGGTTTCAATCAAATTTCATTCATATACCCAACAATGTCTTCTCTGCTTAATGTGGCCATGCATACCTCACCAAATTATGTGATTTCCTTGACAATATAGCATCTGAGCCAACGAATTTTGAACTTCCCTGGGTGGTGCGCAAACTTGTTGCCATACAAAAAAATTAGATCCCCCTCTTTAAAGACCTTCTATCTAATGTGCCTATCATGCCAAGCCTTTTCACATGCCTTTTTCACATGCTGATGGAAACCTGCAATGAACCGGTCTTCTTCTAGTGCGACCAATTATGACCATCGTTCTTCCATAATATCCAGTTCTACCATATTAGGGAACATTGCAATGGGAAAACTTGGGAAAATATACTCCATTAGAATAAAAAATTCTTGCCCATACACCACTTTCAATGGTGTCTTTCCTATCAACTTCTTGCATGTGGTTTTTTTTGCCCAAAGAACCTCAGGTATGCTGACATCCCAATCATTTTTATTAGCATTTCAAATCTTAGTGAGCGCAGTCTCCAATATCTTATTAAAAGCTTCCACCACACCATTCACCTGTGGGTGGTATGGAGTACTCTTCTGATGATCAATCTAGAATTCTTCAGTTAGAGCTTGAATAGTTTCATTCATAAAGTGTGCACCCTGATCGCTCATCAAATTCTTAGGGCACCCAAATCGAGTCAAGATGTTCTAAAAAATGAAGTGTGTGGCTGTTTTTTCACTATAATCCTTCACAAGCTTAGCCTCAACCCATTCAGTCACATAATATGTTGTAGTGATTATGTAGCATGCACCCGTCTTCTTTCTTGGAGGGTCGATAGGTCCAACAAAATCAATGGCCCATTTGTCAAAATCTCATAAAGTAATTTGTAGGTGCAAGGGCATATCATCTCAGTGTGACAATATCCAAGTGCTTTGGCATACATCACAAGTGTGGCAATACTCATGTGCATCAATGTGCACTGTGGGTTACCATAAAGAAACTCATAAAATCTTCTGCGCAGTTGCTTTCCCTACATAGTGACCTCCTACAACCCCTCCATGAGCCTCAGCTAATATATCTCGTCTCTCAAATTCCAACACATACCTTCTTAGGACTTCATCCACATCCATTTTGTATAGTTGACCAACAATAAAAGTAAAGTGATTTGCACGCATAACCAACTCTTTCTTCCATTTCAACATATATTTCGTGGGCATAATTCTAGTGGTCAAAAAATGAATAATATCTGCAAAGTGGTCATCGACTATTTTGATGGAAAATAACTGTGTATCTGGTAATTTGTCTCCCAAGCTAGTTGGCTCTTCTCCACTTTCAATGCATGAGAAATTCAATCTCCCCGGTTTCACAATTACTTCAAAGTCATAATCCTAAAATAATAGCAACCATCTATAGATATTCCCCCCCAACACAGGCTTGTTAACTAGGTATTCCAAAGTAGAATGGCAAGTGAACATTTTAAAATGGCCTCTCAATAGATATCTACAAAAAAAATTTAGTGCATAGACCATAGATAGTCTTTCCCTCTCTATAGTTTAGTAGTTACACTCAACACTTGACAATTTCCTACTTGCAAATGAAATAGGGTGGTCAATCTCTTTGCCTCCTAGCTACGCTAAAACAACTCCCAGTGTGATGCAGGAGGAATTGACATGTCGATAGAATTACTTCATCTAGTTTAGAGAGAAAAATATGGGCATAGTGACCATAGTCTCCTTAATAAATTCAAAGCTCTTCTGGCATTCCACATCCTAGCAAAATGAGGCATCCTTGTTCAAAAATTTCTACTTCGGCGCAACGATCTATGCATAGCCTTGAATAAAATTCTGGTAATACACTATATGCCCCAAAATTGAGCGTTGTTGTTTTAAATTTTCAGGAACTTCTAGGTTAACAATAACAATGATATTTGTGGTATCCACCGTCAATCCTTGTTGACAAATAATATGACCTAGAAATATCCTGAATGGGACACAAAATATACACTTTTTTAGATTGAGAAAGATCTGATACTTCCAGAAAGTATCTAGCATTAGGCGCATAATTGACACATGTTTCTTCAATAACCAAAATACAAACCAGTCATCAAAGTATACTTATAATAATTTATGGATGTATTCTGTGAATGAAACTACTACCATCCATGAGAAGATAATTGGTGCATTCTTCAAACTGAATGGCATGAAAGTGTACTGAAAGGGTCCCCACTTTGTCGCAAAGGTTTTCTTGCTTCTGTCTTCTGATACAATTCTTATCTGGTGGTATCTCGAGAAACCATTTGTAAATGATTAGGCCAACTATCCTCCTACATTCTCTAGGATTTCATTAGAGAATTGGTTTAGGAAAGGGTCATGGATGCAAGCATCATTCAATTTTCACATATCCATGAAAATCCTTATTTATCCTTTGGTTTCATTGTCCTAAAACACCATAAGGCTCACCCAATCTGATTCTTCCACTGTTCCTATGATCCATGCAACAACCATTTTCTCCAATTCCTCTTTGACTTTCTAGTTATATTTTGGATTCAGCCTATACAGGCATTGCCTCACAGGTCACATATCTGGTTTCAAGGTGATCTTCATTACCCCAAGATATCCTACTATCCCCTTCAACTCAGAAAATTTCATAGGAAACAACAAAACTCCTAATATTCAGTCAGTAGCTCAATGACCTTTATCACCGTATCATCATCCCCGTAATCCCCTATCTTCACTAATTTCGGTTGTTCCTCTAAGCCAATATTGATTTGCCAAATCTTTAACGAATTAGTTACATTTGGTGACTCAATCCTAGGTCCAACAAATGTGCACTTTCGTTTATATTCTAGGATCATAATGTTATTTGGGTCTTCCTCATTATATTCAACTGAAAATTTTTAATAGTTAATGATGTAGTTCATCTGTGCATCCCATGCTAGCAAGGTCTGCTCCTTTGTTATTTTTGTGTTGTCAAAGATGACTCCCTGAAAATCCTATACTGCCTCGTCTAGGAATTTGAACCCACTTTCAAAACTAAAGGTTAAGATAAAAATTTATGTCAGCACAGTCCATTCAGTGGTTCCTCGTCGCAACTCAGTTTCGAGGTACTAGTCCATAGGCACCTTTACCAAGGTGTGGATGAAGGTATGCACCAATTATGGCGTCAATTATTTACCCCAAGCTTTAGTCCATCTAGCCAAATTTTTTCAAGTATCACCTTATCCGGAATACATTTCTCCGATTATGGTATTTGGATGCTCAAATCGTAGACGCATCATGCGGTTGCATTCTCCCTAGTTAGCCAATTTTCCATTGTGCATCTCCCACCATTGTGTTGGGGTTGAGCGAAGTGCTATATCAAGTGCATGGAACCTTTGTGCTTCTGGTATAGCTTTTTTGAGTTCTTATAAAAAAATATTAACATTAGTTAGACCATTATAACAAGGAAATTCTCATATCTCCGAGGATATGCAGCGAAGAGCTTTCGTCACCCGATTGTAGTGCAAATCAGGTAATTCATGCAGTCGGTTCTTCCAGTTTTCCAGTTCCTCATATGATTTGGAAAAGTAGGAGCTATCCTTCTCCAGTTGAATCTTCCATCGACTGTCAGGTTAATTCAATCTTCATCTTGTGCAGTCAACTTAATGATATGATTGACATCACCATCTACACGCACTGACTTTGTATATCTTTCACATTATCTAGGATCTAAGGTGACCACAACCCTGGTTCCATTGCACTCAAATGCCATACTTCTGCACCTAATATTGATAATGCCCCCCATATCGATAGCCCATTCTAAACCCAATAACACAAGATAGGGGTCAGTGTCATCCAAAATATGTATAACCCCAAAGTCTATGAGTACCCTTACGCCTTCGATATCTACTACTATTCAATGTGAGAGCCTTCCTAATGCAATAATATTTTTTTTATTTTCCATGCGTAGCTATATAGTGGACCATTCCAAATTAGGTTCTCCCATTCATTGCCAAGTCTTCTTTAGTAAAACATTTGCATCAGATCCTAGATCCAGAATGACTTGATCCATCTCATATGGACTAATCTTAGCAGTCAAGCGAATTTCCCGTCTAGTTCTTATTTTATTCCTATAGATCTTGTTAACAACCATCTGCTCCATATGAGGTTGTTACTTCTTTTCACAGTTGTCTATCAATGCTTAGAGGTTCTCAGCTACCTTCTTATTGCATAAAAAATGTATACAATCCTATAGGAAGGGCTTAATCTCTTCATTGAACACATCCATTGGTTCACTTGATGTTAAGGTGCGTGCTTCTGCGAAACCCTTTTTTTCTTCTATAAAGGTTTTATTTTCTCTCTATAATTTGAATCCTTCCTTATTTTTAGGTGCTTTTCAGATCTAGAGATCAATCTTAGGCTTCAACCCTTTCTCTCAACTAATGGCTGCACCACTCCTAATGATGATATTCCCATTTGGTTCTTCTTCACAAAACTCAACTCTTACCATCTGAATATTGTGAGTGGGAGTCTGTATTTTATTCTTGTGTATTTTTTCAATCAAAACAGGTTAATCTTCAATAACATGATCAAATTTGCTACAGTACCTGCAATACTATCGTGATAGATTTGGACAATCATCTACACAATGGCCCACATATCCACAATTATAGTAGATGAGATGCCTCCTTTGTCGATCATCTCCTACTCCTCTTCCTCATCCTCTACTTTGGAATATGTCACACCCAGATGGGGATGATGGTGAGGTTGGTTCAATATGCATGCTGTATAGGCCATCTCAATAAATCATCAAATCGATGTTGCGATAGTGCTACTCTTCATGTCCCACCAATGAGGAAAAATTGAAAAATAGTTGCTTAATATCAGGGATATATTTACCAATCCTCGGGCAAAATTTTTTCGTATGCATACCAATTTCTTGAAAAATCACGCACCATAACGTAAGAGTTCCACTTGGTCCAGCCACGCTCTTCAGCGAGCTTGGTCCTTCGGCTGATAGATAGTCATTGAATACAGGGCATTGATCCTTGTGATGCCCGAAAATTTTGTAGCATAAGCACCAGGTATTTTTGCATGCCTCCTTTCCCCTATCCTTGAGAAAAATATGTGTCCCTATGTGCATTTCCTCCAACTGGATTTCGATTTGCTATGTCCCAATATGCATAGCTAGTATCGGTGATGACTCTAGGTTCATTAAAATCTCTACGGCTTCAGCCTATGTTGCAATATTATGCTAACTTAAGGGAAAGTGTAGATGTGGTAGTAGTACAACAGTGAACCACTCTTTTTGTTGTGTGTCATAAATAGTAAATCCTCCATCTTTGATTATGCACTCCATCCATTGATCCGTGTCCCATACAAATTCATTAAATTCTCAGCGAATCTCCTTCAACTCAGTTACACATTGAGAAAATGATTTTCTCTTCTTCAACTATTAATTTAAAGTGACCTTCAAATTACCAATAGTTGCATTAGGGTTTGTCGCCACAACCTTATGTACCAATCCAACGAGTGGTATTCAAAGGTGGTGGCCAATTTTACTTTCTTAACATCCTCATTATTAACATGTTGTATTGTCCATACAACGTTAGTCACAAACCAAAATTGGTCCGTGTCTTCATTCTTGATACCACAGAAAGTGGGTAACTTCAAGGAGGCGGCCATCTCAGCATCTGGTGGTGGAGGTGGAGGTGGAGGTGGAGTGGATGTCTTGTGAGAGTGATATGATTTTGGGAGTGGGATGGATGGGATATGAACTATGGCCAACGACCCAAGACTATCCTGATCTTGTAATTCCTCTTCTTCAGAGTGCACAGATTAATTAGAGATATTGATTTCAGATTCTTCATCATTGTCAGATTTACCTTTGAGTGGGATATAAAAAAAACCTTCTTCTATATCTACTCTGTAAGTTTCTCCACTACATTTAGTTAGGTCTCTATAGGACATTAACTCAATATGGCTACATAGAGTACCTTCTTCAAAAAATAGAATTTTAATCCATAGCTTCAAAGAGCACATGAAATTTCCTCTAACGCCCTTGAAAAACCTTCATTCAGCTTCAGAATACAATACAAATTGATCAATAGTGATTCAGTCCCAAATCCTATGAGAACACTA
Organism: Pinus albicaulis; assembly: GCA_034641835.2. NCBI lineage: Eukaryota > Viridiplantae > Streptophyta > Pinopsida > Pinales > Pinaceae > Pinus > Pinus albicaulis. The sequence continues at coordinate 227,583,186 of CM076580.1, forward strand.
TCGATCTAATGATCTACCGCGCAGGTGATATTGTTGATAGTTTTCTCTAGTTGTTTTACCAACTCCGGGGTCCACTGAGTAATCGCATCGTCCTTTGTGAAAGTATGGAATTTAGTAAGATGAGAGAACCACTCGTGCAAATCGGTTGCAAAGGAATCAAACAAAATTTCTTGGACCTTTGAGCTCAATCCTTGACAGACAATTTAGAGCTTTTGTTTTCTTGGATCCCAAATTCACATATCTTTTCATTGATCCAATCTTGTAGTTCGTTCTACGTCAGATGCCACAACATCAAATCTCCATAAAAAAGAACCCATTCCTAGCAAAGGAACCATTTTTTGGCATTAGGGGTCCTAACCTAGGTTCTAAGTTATCGTGCAACCAACAAAACCCTCCAATTACTGGCTGTTCTGGCAGTGATCTTCTTACGCAGACAAAATTCTCACTCGAAGCAATATGGGGGGGTGATGGAACCACGTTTACACACCCTGAAGGAGATTTTGATGTGGTAGGAATAATTATACTAACTGCAGATAATATAATAGATTCAATCACAACCATATTAATAGATCTAACCCTTCTGCAAATTGCTAAAAATACTTCAATATATTTCACACACATTAGCTAAATATACTTCATTCAAATATTTTTATCTAATATCAACTAATTATCCGACATAGATGCAATTAACCAATTATAGAAGTAGATGCGCAATAACAAAATAAATTCAGATCTACAACAAATAATATATAATAAATATAGTTAATCACATAAGAATCTTGGTTTACCAAACATTCCTTTTTTATTAAGAGATATGCAATTCAGTGCAATCAATCTTTCTATACACACAATAACAGAGTCTGCACACATCTCATGACTTAGGTCCCTGTGCACAGAGCCAACATGAGCCATTCTACCTAGACTAACCCCAGACTTAGATCAAAACATTAATCAAAACAACCTTCAAATATATCTTGTTTGATCTCCTTTGTCTTAGATATATATATTATCAAAACACACACATAACATGGTCTCAAACCATGTTTTGAGACTCATGGTTTTTCCTGTCAACCCTTTACAATAATTAAGGGACTTTGGCCCACCCCAAATCCCCTTGACCATTTACGCGCAACGCGTACAACAAAACTTAATCAAAATTAACCCAAAAAATTACGTTCGAGGGGGCCCCTCTCCACCAGCGAGAAATAATTTGATGAGCGACAATGGTTGAGTAAGAGGATAGTGATAAGAATCTATGGTTGTTGAGTTTGTTCAATGTTTTTGTAATTGGGTGACTATCCTTGGTACAAATGCCCAAAATTATTGTTTTATATTTTATTATTAAGGATGGTAGGGTGGTTCTATGCAAGGAAGTTGTAGCTTCCTTCAGGAGGTTGGCACCTCATTCCAGTGGGAATTAATAAGCCATAGGTTGTAGCTCATCCTAGTACATGGCTAGTAAATAATCAAGGGTTTCACCTCCTTTTAGTAGTGGTTTCTAAAACTGAAAGTTGTAGCTTCCTTCAAGATATAAATAAATTGTTAATATAAATCTTGCGTACCTTTTATGTGATTCGATTGTTAATTCTCTATGAGCTTCAATTTTTCTAAAATTTAGGAAATATTGATTTATCCTCCCTCTTAGTATTTCCAAAAAGCCTTGGTGTGTAAATTCCTATAAATCTAAGTGGGGTAGGTTCTTGAATTGTGTTGTCATGTCCCTATTGAGGATAGATTATGTGTTCAATTGTAGGAGGTATATTGTTTCTAGATCCAACATATTTCAGTACTTTAACAAAAGTGGCAAGGACGACACTCTGGGGGTTTTCTATTTCAGCATGGAGGGAGTGAATTTGTGACTTTATTGCTATATTGGTTTGTTCAGGGGCTCCTCTTGAGATATTCTTATATTTTTACATAAGATACCCATCCCCCGCAATTTTTTTGGATTGATTTATGTTTGAATGTCTTGGTGAAGCTTTCTCAAATAGCTCAAGTTATGGTTATGGTTATAATATTGCTAAGGTGGAGGTCAATGGGCTAGAGGAAATACCTCATGATTTTTATTTATTTTTCCTACTATAGTGGGGACCTCGTGGTCAAATGATTTGGGTTAATTTCTATCTAGCAAAGGCCCATGGGTTGGGGATTTTTTGGTGTGGCGAGTAATTTGTATCCCTATCAATGTTAGTGAGTGTTAATCATTGGATCAACTAGTGTTGGTGAACAAACAACCACATGTTACAATGCCATATCAAGGGTGCAAGTTAGGAGAGGGATTATGTATTATTGGGATCATGCCTAGAGGAGAAAATCCTGTATGCACCACAACTGGAGGAATTTCTAGGTGTTATCGGGAGTTGATGCCAAGTCTTATCTAGAAGGAAATTTTTGAAGCTCAGGCTACAAACCCCATGCAAAGATCCTCCCTCTCTAACATAGAGGTATTAGCTAAATGGGTTGATTGCATTCCTGAAACTGGGTATACCATGGGTCAGTTCAATTACATGTAAACTATAGGACTCTATTTGAAGATGAAATTCCTTCTAAGACACATGTTGGTGGATAAATAGGAGCATCGAGAGGACATATTTCACACTCTAGATCACCTTCACCGCCATTTGGGTAAAGTGATTCACAGGTTTGACATGATTGAGTAGAATATATGTATTCCTCAGATGATGGAAATAACTCAAGAAGTATCAAAAGAGTTTGAGCATATCGCTACCTCATATTTTGACCCATATTAATAATATTTTTATGAATTTTTTCTCTGTGGTTTTTGATATCAATCTCTCTCAAATTTTTATCCTATAAAGATCCATAGTAACCTTATTCTTTGTCTTCCTTCTTTTTGTTTCTAATTATCCTTGTCCCCTATTTGAAGAGTGTTTTTATGGTTATAGTTAAGTCTCCATTGCGAGAGAATGATCAATGAATGACACTTTTTAATATAACTACCAGTTTCTAAGAATAATAGAAATTCACTTCACAAAAAAAGTATTATGTGTTAATATAATTATGATTTTTAATTAGATTCTTAAAATTTAATAATAAATTATTGAAATTGAAATTTTGAATCATTGATTCTATATCATTAAAGTAATTTTTAGGTATTTTCATAGTATAAATATATTTATTTATTCAAAAATACAACTTAAATGATAAGAAATAGAAAGCCCATTAAAAAAAATTATCATAATTTTTTAATAAAACAAAATTGAGAATAGAGTTTTTATAGAAGTCCTTATGCTTTTGTTTAATAATATTTCAATAAAACTACCTAATCAAAAAAATAGTTCAAACTTAAAACTCAATAAAATAGATTATTTAGAGTGGTGGGTCTCTATAATTAGCTTACGAGAGTTCAACTTGGTTCTTCACGATTGGTATGTAGCATCTTGAGTGGGGTTTCTACAATTGTATTATGATAGTCCATGATTAGTTCATGAAAGTTTGTCTTGATTCACTATCATTAAGTTAAATTAGTGAATATATTACTTTTAAAAATAATATTTAAAAATAGATATATTTTTAAGAAATATCTAAAGGTGGACTATGTAAATTATTAACCATGTCTTTATAAGTCAATTTTCCATATGGCTAAGCATGACTCATCCATCGCAAAGTTCATCATGTTCCACAATTGTCATGGGAATTTGAACCTTCTACCATGAGGTCAAAAATTTCCCCAACAAGCCTTGCAACAACGAATGCCCCTTTCTCCTCCATTGCAGAAGGTCTCATCATAGTTTCCCAAGGAGTGACTACCCATCGCTTCGGCAAGAAAATACTTTCTTTACCAATCCCTTCATATGGCCAATCCTCCAAAAGATTCAATGAAACAAAATTCATAGTAATACTTACATCCTCATGATGTTTCTCCAAGTGAGTGCCTCCCATCTTCAATGTCTACAATGTGCATGATCCTAGTCCAACTTGGTCAAGGGTCATCACACAAAGTTCCTCCTCTATCATTGACACACATGCAACATCCTCTAAGTTTGGTTCAGCCATAATGAGATCCTTCTCACCATGCTTCTCCTCTTCAAAAAAATTTCTTGCTTCATGCTCGACTGTCTTCTCACGAATCATGCATTTCTCTTTCTCTAACTTCATCATATCTACTTCCAGACAATCCACTTTCCTTGCAAGTCGATAGAATTCATCCTTGTTTGTGTCAGATATCCATTCTTTAGCCAATGCCTGAAGAGCATGTACCATCAAACGGAAATATTCCTTCAAATCTATTAATCATATTTCAATATATCAGAATTTACCAATGGACTTTGTTCATCTTGACTTAACCCCATGGTGTGCCACTACCAATCTTCAAAATTCCAATCAGCTTAGTCTTCCCTAAACCAAGCTCTAATACCATATGTCACGAAGTGGTAGCAGTGTCAGTAATTCACTTCCTTAATAATCAACACATATTGACTCGCCCTGAATCAAGCTCTAAAACCATCTTTCACGAAATACCAGTGCTATCTATTTTTCGCTTCCTTTATAATATAAGGTAGCTCGACTCACCCTAAACCACAAATTCAGTGGGCCTAATGGTTAAGGGCATGTGTTTCCTCCTAAGAATTCATAGGTTGGAAACCAAAGGGGGGTAGAGTATGTATGTCTTCATAGACTTAGGAGTCAAATCACTGTGTGGAGGTGGGTCTGTTGTCCCACAAACAAGGGGATCTCATACACCAATTTGGTGGTGTGCTTGGCCGTGACCTTAAAATTAGATAATAATAATAATAATAATAATAATAATATAATACTTTCTTAAGTTTTTTGTATCTAAACTAACTACTTAATAAAATTATTTTTAATTTTTTATAACCATTATTCTTTTAAAATTTTACTTAATAAAATGTATCTAAATTTTCATACATCCAAATATACACAATTTTTCCTGTTCTATATTATTTTTGTTACAACTATTTTATTATTCCAAAAAGACATGGTTTTTTTTTATTTTTATTTTTATTATATTATTTATGTTACCACTGTTTTATTATTCATGAATAGTATTTCTTAATATATAAAAAAATAAATTAATAATGAAAATTTTTAAAATATGTGAAATTATTTCACAGGACATGATTTATCTTGAGCAATAATGATGAATGTTCATAATTCTCATTTCTTAAATAACACTAATATATCTCATGTCCCAAACAAGATTCTTCTTTCTGTTATTATTCTAGTTTTCACCTTGACACTCCTCTCCTCCTCCCTGCACAAATTTAAACTATGAGGCACAAGGTAGTTGTTGCATATAGAAACATTTACATATGATAAGAAAAATGTGATACTCTATTGTAATTTTCTCTACAAATGTGATGGAAAGTGTGTTCTAAAAGTTGACAATTTCATGTTTAATGTAGTATAAACTACATGCAAATTTATAGTCTTGTATACAACATTAAGAAAGCTATGCCCAATATCCAACACCATAGAGCAAGACACATTCACCAATTCAACAGTTGCCTATGCCCAATATCCAACACCATAGAGCAAGACATGTTCACCAATTCAACAATTGACTATGCCCAATATCCAACACCATAGAGCAAGACATGTTCACCAATTCAACAATTGCTTCCAAATCTCTATTAGTGCTAGAGTTGTTTTCCCAATAAACTTGTTTTTACTTCTCTTGAACTGATAAAAGCCATCATTTTTTCATATAGGAGCATTTATTTCTGATAAGAAAAATGTGATAGTGTCTATTATCGTTTTTTAGTATTTTAATGATTCAATTAAGATTGACATTTGTATGTTGTCATGAGGAGATTTTTTATTTTTCATGTTAATTACGTTTTATAACTCTAGGAGGTTCTTAATATTGCCTTTATTTTTAATAAATGGAACTCAATTATATATTTAAAAATATGATTAGGTAAGAGAATTTTAGGATTACAATTTTTTTTTCCAAGTTGACAATGTGAATGTTTATTTACCTAAAGTTGACTCCGATGTTCAAATAATTTATACATCAAAAAATCAGTTATATATAATATAGTAGTTCTCCCTTAAGCCGTATTTCAATTTGGCATTCAATTATTTATTAATAAAGTTGTTTTACTTAGTATGGAGTAGAATAATTTTGTAATCAAATAATAGGAGAAAACATATTCACAATATAATTTATTTGAATAAATAGATGTGTGTAAAATAGTTTAATAAGAAACTAGATTTGTAATTATAAAATATAAAACTATAACTTAAAATGTGAAATTACTTTGTATTTTTTGTTTCTTATGTATATAGAGAAAGAATAAACCAATTTTGGAGTTAAGAAAATGAACCATAACATAAAGAACAATATATCCTTCAAAAAATTGTCTCCATATTAAAATGACATTCACTTTCTTGTATACCAAGACTATTGTTATTGATATACAATATACAATTTTTGACAAGCATGAAATTAGCTCTGGGATATGTAGATGAGCTTGGAGTAAACTCTATTTCCGTTAATAAAAATTCTCTTTATTTACATATATTTTAGATAGATTGTACTTGAATGTATTTAAAATATCCTATTTGAGTTACATGCTCATTTCATGTTTGTTTCAGAGCATTATTAATCACCAAATTATTTTCACCCCCAATTTCATATTTCAATATCTTTAACAAAATTTTTATATATGTGAACAGATTATGTTGGTTTATATATATGTCTCCACCCACAATTGCCTATTTCAATATAGATAACAAAATTTTCTCGTTGATCATTCTTATCATCAATATTTTTGAAACCTCCACTAGTTGCTTCCATGGAAGCAAAAATTGCCTTTCATTCCTTCACGATGCCCCCTTCTCTGCAACAACTTATTTGTTCTAGGATACTATTTCCTATGGTATTGTCTTACGACGTTTCTTTTGCAACATGTAGTGCAATTGCTAGTTGTGTTATTCTCTTCAACTGAGTTAAAATTAAAATGATGATTATGTTGATTCTCCTCAACCAAGAAAATTGGGAATTATCTCTAAATAATTATTTTGATTCTCCTCAACCAAGAAAATTAGGGATTACATTTCATCCCTAAATTAATCATTTCAAGTATTTTTCGAGAAAATAACATAATTTTTTAAATTTTTCTTTAAAATAAATCACTTAAAATATTTTAAAAAATTATATTAATTTAAAAATTATTAAAAATTTCTAAAAACGAATATAAAAAATCATAAAATTTTAAATAATTATTAAAATTTACTATTAAATTTGTATATTTAACCTTTTAAAAATTAATAAAATCAACCAAAATTGTAATCCTTATCATAAATATCGATCATTATAATAAGTTTATCATCATAATGGAATAAGGAGTGTCATTATTAATTTGATTGGGATTCTCGACATGATAACGATGACAAAACTTAGAATAGCTGGTAGATATAATGTACCATATCATCAACCAATATACAAAGATGTATACAAATGGTGGGTATAGTTCTACAGAGAAATAAGTAAACCAAATGGTAGAGATCATGTAAAAAGTCCAACATTATGTCAACAACATTCTACTACAATTTGGTAGGAGACCCAATGCTTGGAGTTAAAAAAAAAAATAGAAAAAATCCAGTGCCACATAAGAAAAAAAATACATAAATCCATTATCAAATAGAAAAAAGATGATAAGTAAAACATGTATTTGAGGAAAAAAAAACAAAAAACAATATGCTAAGGTAGAGTGATTGTACCCTACCCAAATCGCCTGCATAGTGCATATATCCAAAGGATTTTGTGAGCCCCTGTTTTGATAATAGATATGCCATGGAGAATAGTATAGTTTGTCATGGCCACTGAATCACCCCCAGAGCCTTTGTTGTTAAATAGGGCACCTCTCTGGCTTTTCGTGTGGAGGAAGATAATATTTCGCAACTGATTCCTGGTAAGGAGTCCCTTCGTGGTTCTTATGCAATTCCTTTGCTAGGAATATATCGAATTAAAGAATTCATAAGACGAATCGTTTTACACCGAAAGCAAAAGTTAGAAAGAATGACAGGGCCATTCCAAGCGTACATAACTTTGAAAGGAATAAGAATATGATGGAAATTGTACCATATTGCAATTCTTGGTTTCGTTAAATCACATTTTAAATATATTAATAGATTTATTTAATGCTTAAAAATCTCCTTAAACTATAAAACCCAAACATAAAAATCCCACATAAGAATAATTGGATAAATCCCATTTTTAATATATCAATGCATTTAAATTTTGAAAATTTTCTAAAATACTTAAATTGTATAAACTCCAATGGTAAAACATTGAAATCCCATTAAAAAAATATAAATAAATGAATACATTTATTTTATTTTTAGTTATCTAAAACATCATTTAAATGGATATTATATTATTATTATTATTGTGTTATTTTGAATTTTAAAATAAAAAAGATTAACATGCATACATTTTAATCATAATGTTTTAAATAATATCAAAACAAATAAATTTTTATAAGTTTTTTTTTTAAATATTTTAATTTAATTAATAATAATGTTATTTCGCACTATCATTAATTTAAAAATGAATTGATATAAGATTTTTATTTATTTATAAAATTAGAAGCTTTTCACGAAATTATTAAAAATTATGAAAATACACATACTCGACTCCTTTCCAATATTTTATTTTTTTCTCTAAAATTTATTAATATTAATAATATAGTTTTAAGTTTTTGTTAAGTTAGATAGCAAATTGGTTGATCAAACCCTTTTTTTGTTTATATGACAATATTTTTCCTCTCAAGTATAATGAAATGCTTATGGTCTACTCTTTTTAGATTTGAACATGTGATTTCTTAGAACAAAATATATATTACATAACAATAATATTTATATTGAAAATTAACAAGTACACTTTTTCTTGCCCTAAGAAGTACTCTACAACCTAATATAGGGGAGATGTGTATAATAAATAAGTAATGTAATGATAATTGTCAACATTTATTAAATGCTGAGAAAATATAGATGAAAAGAAAGAAAGAACAAAATTAAGTGTCATTTTCAAATTAAATTAAAACATATATGGTAAACTGTAATGTAAAAGCTAAAATGAAAAATGTATACAATAAATCCATATAAATTAAAATAATGATTTGGTAACTATATTTAAATTTAATTAATAAATATCAATATTTTTAACCATGCATGTTCACTCCACTTTACTATGCATATTATTAATTCACAAATAGTCTTTGTTACAATACCATGGTTTACCAATACCATATCATATGTTCAAAAAACATATATAAATATAATTAAAAAGAACATACAAACTTAAAACTTATAATATAACAATATTTTTAATGATAGACACTCACCTCCACTTTACCATACATATTATTAACTTGTAAATAGGCTTTGTTAAAATATAGTGGACCAATACCATGGTTTATCAATACTAGATATCCAAAAGCCATAACTCATTTCACAATCAAAATAAATTAATTTTATAACATTTTCTTAATTAAATCTAAATGGAAAAAAATTATAATTACTTTTGAGATATATTTAAACCTTTATCCTCACCACTTCTAAAAAGATTTAGTAGATATTCCAGAGAGAAATAAGATGAGGGTGAGCCAGAGAGAGATGGATTTGAATGGGGAGAGAGAGGGGGGGAAGAATAGAGAGAGAGAGAGAGAGAGAGAGAGAGAGAGAGAGAGATGGGAGAAGGGGGGAAATACATAGGGAGGTTGGACATAAAGGGAGAGAGAGGAGAGTGAGGGATAGAGAAGAGCCAGAGGAAAGAGAGATGCTATTTTTAAATGCAAAGTATATAATATATTTGAGTAGTAAGTCTCAACTTAAGTGACATGATTTCCACTAGAAAGAGTTGTACAAAGACTACATGGGCACATCTTAATGTTCACACACATGTATAGAGGATATATATGTAGGAAATTAGGTTTATGATGCTAGGGAATCATGTGACTAGTGCACAATAGTATATACTATGAATCTTTTAATGGTAAATTATAAGTGAATTCATACTTGGAATAAATAATGTTTAACTCAGTTATATTTTTAATGTGTTTATGTATTTATGGTAAAACTAAAAGCTAACAATCTTATTTGTTTATATAAGTCATCCTAGATTCATATTAACTCAGGATCTACCAAGAGTCTAGATAGAGAGGGATCAAACCTCTTGAGGTGAAAACCTCTTTTAGAGTGAAAATGTTTATCTAGAGTTAATATGGATCTAAGTTGGTAATATATTACAAATTATATTTGTAGTTCCTTCCATGTTTAACAATTGATTGAAACATTGTGTGTGTAATCAATATAAAGTTATCTAAATTTCATATTTTTTTTGTACATCTTAGAGGACACATAATTTTACTAGTAAACCTCTGAGTTTACTACATGCCCTCCTCTCAGTAAACAGAGAGATTTAAACCTTGAATATCTTAATTTTCACAAACTTCACATTATCTATCTCTCAAACTTTAATTTGAGAATTTTTATTTAAAAAGAAAAATAACCAAAAAAAAAATTACATTTCAAATATTTAATTTTACATAGCATAAATTATCTTATAAGTATATATAACTCTTAATTCTTAATATTTTTCTAAAATAATAAAGTTAAAAAATTAATTTAATTATTCTAATTATTAATAATAATCAATTTATTATATCATTTTATTAATTATCAAATTTTAAGTTGCCTCAAAATTCTTTATATTTAAATATATAATATAAAACGTTTCAACGTTTTCTTTTTTTAAACATTTGTATTTTTAAAAGGTAAATAAATAAATATAAATTGTTAATTAGATATGTAGCTAAAAATAACCTTACTGCATTACATTCTATTCTATTAGACTCGATTATTTACTAAGTAACTAAGTGTATCTGCTTTACCCCCCACGTTTGTCACATACATTCTACATAATTTTTTTTTTTTTTTTTTTTTATGTACACATTTTACTATTCCAAGCAATGATAATTTTAACTCTACATCCTATTAAAAACAGGAAGTAAATCTTTAATGTATCGACAGTACTTGAATCATCAATCGGATTCATGAGCTATATCGAGATTATCAATCATAGCTTACAAAGGTACACATAGTTATTACACGAATTATCAAATCTTAATTATGATCTATATAACAAACATAACATTCACAGCTTACAAAGGTTACACAAGGGTAATTATTTGTCAATACGGTAGACTTGTATGACCCTCTCTATACTACAAACTCTTTCACATTAACACCTCGACGTGATCGGTTTAACTCTGATGTTACGAATATACCCGTAATGGGTCTCCTCCACGTGATTAACATAAGGTTTACTGTGAGGTGGCAAGCGATCTGCATGCGAGCTTTATCGAGGCTTTACTCTCAGTTCTCTTGGGATATGCATTGGCGCCATTTGGCAATTCCATTCATTGTTTCCGTCCGGTGGCAGATCCCGTCGCCTTCGGCAGACTTGATACTCCCACCAGACTTGGCAGTGCCATTCTCATTGTCGTTCCCATGGCTATCACTGGCAGTATACAGACTCGGAGCTCTCTGGTAACCTGTTCGGCGCTCATTGTCTCCAAGACTTACAATTCCAATCCGGAGGATGTGCCTAGCAAATTCCGCCCTGGAGTTTATTAAACAAGTTCACGGTACCAGGTAGCAAACCAAGGTTTTTTCTTCTATCTTGCAAGTAACCGATCCTATTTACCTTCTGCTATCAGGTGTTTGTATTTTTCTTGTTTAGCTTATTAACTGGATTTATGGTGTTTTCATTTCCTGTAGGGTTTCCACGCATAAGCTACCCTATCTCCGCTTCAACTAGCTGACAGATGCTCCTCCAGGCAGCGCCCTCATTCCTCAGAACGATGGTAAGGCACCGTTCCTTTCTTTTCATTGCCAATCCTGCTCGGAAGAGTTCTTCTCTGCTTAATTTTGTTTTAATCAGTATATCTAAACCCTATCTCTATGTTGATGCTTCAGGTAAAGAAAAGGTTCTTATTCTCTGGACAGGTATTCTCCTTCTCAGAAAATAGTCACTGTCGGTTTATTAATGGAATTTTCCCATACTCCTTTGGGCGAATAGAGTTCTTAACCGTTTATGTTTGTTTGCAGGTATTCCATGACACTATCCTCTCATCAGGTTTAACGTTTTCTGGAACGGTGAAATCATGCGAGTTGCGTCTAATAAAAGGGTGCCCCTATTGCACAGGTATTTAACCCGTCCAGGGTGCTCTCCTCCTCAATCTGTCCATCGGGTTTACAGGTTCGCTTTTATTTCGAACCTTGGTCGATAAAAGTTTGGCACGGCTCGAACCATGGGGCTACTCTTTTTCTTGGCTTGTTCTGACGTTGCCCATCTGCAGACCGATGGCGTCTGGGGTTCAGTCCATAATTACTATTAGATACATTTCGATATACTATAGTTATAATCTTTAACCATTTCTTTTCTATTTGTTAAATGAGTCGGAGTTACCTCTCGACTAGGTTATTATGTAAGGTTATGCACACTATACAGTTTTTCAATGGTTGCATGCGCTTAAAAGCGAGACAGCTTATGCAAGCTCTTTTGTTTGTGTTGATAATGGATATTTCTATAACTTTGAACATCTGCTCATATAACCTCTCTGGTTTACTGTATTAGTCTCCTTTTTATTTATGTGATATATTACATGCAAAGTCACAATTCGAGTTTCTCTTTTGCTCTCGAATTTCTTTCTATGATTCTAGTTCCGTTTCAGTTAAAGCTCTGCAATAACCCTAGCACGACAGGATTACTCCTTTTACTACTCGTTTATAAGCAAAACTCGGATTATTGTTTCTTTTTCTTATCTGTAGAGTCGTGGCAGTTAAGGCCGCACTTCTTTTGTCTTACGAAGTTGAGTTTAGCAGTCTAATAGTTATTGTTTACAAGCATTTCCTCTGTTAACCCTTAAGTTAGGGGAACAGGAATTGTTGTTGTTTTCCTTGTCTAAAATCGGTGATGCTAGAGCTTATACTCTTTCTCTACAGATATTTGATTCAAAATTACATAGACAGTTTTGAAATGTTACATGCATATTTTTCGATGCATCAGATATTTCGATGGTTTCTATATGACAAGTAAATTGTTTGCTAAAGTCTGTTTAAGCCTACAGTAAGGTCTTTCAAAGTCTACTGTTTAAGAAAGAAAGAATACAAGGTATATGCATAAGTAACCTTTCGTATCTGCTCTAGATTAACACAGAACTTTACATACTTTTCTCGACATAATAATAGTAACAGAGAACAGATACATTAATTTCAACTACAGGTACTTTTAAATCATTTTTCTAATTTCATGCCGAACTCTATGAAACTTCTGTTAAGCAGTGCCCTACAAGGGTTTACTCAGAAAGTGTTATTCTTGCTATTGCAAACACATACACGTATACATCTATTTAACAGTAATAATCTGAGGCTTACTTAACAGTCTGTCTACTTATATTTATAGAAAACCGATAGGCACTTCTGATTTACAAACTCACGGAATATACTCATCTGGTTAGAGAATTCTTTCTTTTTAGCTGATGTCCTCCAAACCTTCAAGGGAGGCGATGACGTCCTCCACTTGCCCCCAAGCTCCAGAAATCTGGACGGTGCCACGGGTTATCAGTGGAGATACCTCTGTTGTGACCTCTGGAAGGCCAATCCAGTCACCAGCAGTGAAGTTCGATCATTCAATGGAGTTCAGAAGCAATTTTTCCACTGGATCCTTCCAGCTCAAGAAAAATGCTTTCCCCTTTCTTCCAAGAATTTAAGAACCCCCACCCCTTTCCAAGATTCACTTTTTATCCTCAAGGGGTGAGTAATTGTATCTCCTAACTGCCCAACCACCTCCTATTCTATAAAACTTTTTACCATCAGCTTTTAAAAGATTTCCTTTTTATTTTTGAATCATCTTTTAATAAAATTTCATAAACATAATTAATTCCTGGTTTTAATTCAAAACAATATCTCTAGTCTTTTTCCAATAGTAAAAATAATAATTTGTCTTTTAACTAGTACCTACTAGTTAATTTTTTTTATTTAACGAGACTGTTACATCTTCCCCCCCTGAGGGTAACACTGTCCTCGGTGTTTTTAGCTCATATCTGCGAAAAGTTTCGGATAAGCCTCCTGCATGAATCTTTCATCCTACCAAGTAGCCTCGTCCGGTCCAAAGTGCTTCCATTGCACTTTCACCTGGACAACTACTCTTTTGCGAATTTCTATCTCTCTTCGATCAAGTATACGTAGCGGCTCGACCAGAAACTCTCCGTCCAGTTCTACCTGAAAAACAAGTGTTCTCAGTTAGTACTTTATATAGTAATAAAATATATCTATATATATATATATATATATATATATATATTTTCTTTTACCTGAACATTCTGCCAATAAATTACATGTTTCTCATCATGCACGTATCGCTTTAACAACGATACATGGAGTACATTATGCACTTTAATATGACTAGGCAGCGCCAGTCTGTAAGGTACTGGCCCCACCCTTTCCAGAATTTGGAAGGGTCCGTAGTAACGAGGGGCTAACTTGGTGCAAGAAGTCCACCTTAAGGTACTTCTTTTAGGCTTAATCCTGACATACACATGGTCACCCACTCTGAATTCGCGATAAGATCTTTTCTTATCTGCAAAGACCTTTTGTCGATCCTAAGCGGCTTTCAAATTTTGCCTTATTCTTTTTACTTCTGCTTCTAGCTCAGCCAAAATTTCTGGCCCCAACATTAATTTTGTCTCCGGACTACTCCAGTTAATTGGTGTATGACACTGTCCTCCATATAACGCTTCGAAGGGACTCATTTTTAGAGACTCCTGATATCCGTTGTTATATGAAAACTCCACTAGGTGCAGGTAGTCCTCCCATTTAGTTGGCTGCCGCATCACATACATGCGCAGCATATCCTCCAAAACTTGGTTTACCCGTTCTGTCTGCCCATCCGTCTGAGGGTGATAGGCAGTACTGAAGTGTATTTGGGTACCTAAACCTGAAAATAGGTTTTTCCAAAGTGCGGAGGTAAATTTAACATCCCGGTTTGAAATCATAGTCTTGGGTATACCATGCAACCTGAAAATTTCTCTCATAAATATGTCTGCAATCTGCACTGTCTTCTAAGTGGATTGCACAGGTATGAAATGGGCAGATTTACTTAGTCTGTCCACCACTACCATTATTGAATCATTCTGCTTCCTTGTTCGAGGTAAACCTGTAATGAAGTCCAAAGAGATCACCTCCCATTTCCATTCAGGTATGGGTATGGGCTGTAGTAGCCCCGCTGGGTGCCGATGCTCTGCTTTAACCTGCTGGCATTCTAAGCACTTTCTTAAATATTCCGCAATGTCTCTGCGCATACCTGGCCAGTAATATATCTTTCTAATTGCCGAAAGCATTTTTTGGTAGCCGGGATGGCCAGCATAATTGCTGTGATGGTACTCGTCTAGGATTAACTCCTTGAAACTTGCACGGTTAGGAACAAAAGTTCTTCCGCGAAAAGTTAACATTTGTTCTTCATTGCTCCCATACTCAGATGTCTTACCTTGCTCTTCATCCGCTTCCATCTGCTGCCATAGAAACTTGTATTCTGGGTCCTTTCGTGCTTCTTCTCTGAATTGCTCCGACTGCTAGCTTACAGGTTGGCTGAAGTACATTGCATAAATCCCATGCAATGTCCTTCTCAGGGCATCTGCAACTCAGTTTTCTTTTCCCTTAACATGTTGTATGTACATGTCAAACTCACTCAAAAAGGCATTCCATCTTGCTTGCCTAGAGTTTAAATCTGCCTGCTTAAAATAGTTAGTCAAAATGCTATGGTCTGTTTTAAGTACGAACCTTTTGCCCAGTAAATAATGCCTCCACATTCGGAGAGTATGCACGACGACTGTGAGTTTTAGATCATAAGTTGAATACTTATGTTCATGTTCTCTCAATTTCCTGGATTCATAGGCTATTACCTTGCCTTCTTGCATTAACACTGCACCAACTCCCTCCTTGCTGGCATCCGTACACACCACATAGTCTTTGCTGGGGTCAGCAACTTTCAACATTGGTGTTGTGGTTAAGAGCTGCTTCAGCTTCTCAAAGCTGTTCTGGCATTCATCCGTCCATTTGAAAAGTTTGCCTTTCTTTTTTAAGGATGTAATAGGATAGGCAATCTTAGAAAACCCTTTGATGAACCGCCTGTAATATCGGGCCAGACCCATAAACGATCTGATATCTGCCACATTCTGTGGTACTCTCCACTCCATGATAGTTTTAATATTTTCGGGGTCCACTGCTATCCCTTCAGCTGTCACTACATGACCCAAATACTGGATCTCTGATTTAAAGAAATCGCACTTGCTGAATTTGGCATACAACTGATGCTTCCTCAATATTTCCAATACTATTCTCAGATGCTCCTTATGTTCTTCCTCGCTCTTTGAGTAGATCAAAATGTCATCTATGAAAACCAATACAAAGCGATCTAGAAACTGATGGAAAATGCCATTCATCAACCTCATAAAGGTTGCTGGTGCATTTGTCAATCTGAAAGGCAACACCACAAATTCATAATGCCCATACCTGGTGCGGAATGTTGTTTTGCAAACATCCTCATCCTTGATTCGAATATGACGATATCCAGACCTCAAATATATTTTGGAGAACACTTTGGCTCCTCTCACCTGATCGAATAAATCATCGATTCTGGGTAGAGGATACTTATTATTAACTGTCAGCTTGTTGAGTTGTCGGTAGTCCATACACATACGTAAGGTTCCATCCTTCTTTTTAACAAAGAGGACTGGTGCTCCCCAAGGTGACACACTTGGGCGGATATATCCCTTATCTAACAACTCTTGCAGCTGCATCTTTAACTCTGTTAATTCTGGTATACTCATTCTGTAAGGTGCTCTTGACACAGGGGAGGCTCCGGGCAGCAACTCCATAGTGAAATCAATATCTCTTTTAGGCGGCAACCCTGGAATGTTTTCTGGAAACACATCCAGGAATTCCTGTACTATAGGAATGTCTTTTATGTCTGCTGCCTTTCCCTTAGATTCAGCATACCCTACTTGAATTGCGTACATCTGAGATCCTTTTCGGATACACTTGCTTAACTGAGATGCTGTTATGGGGCGTAATTGCACAAGCTTTTTAATTCCTTTAATTTCCTTACGCATACCATCTAGCGCTCTATAATAAATGGTCTTTTCCTTACAGTCCACTAAAGTCCAGTGTTTTTCCATCCAGTCCATTCCGAGTAATACATCATACGATCCTAATGGTAGAATATTTAAGTCTACCTGCAGTTGCTGTTCTGCAACTTCCAGTATGAAATCAGCAATTTTCGCAGTCACTTTGTGTTTTGCCCCGGTGGCTAGTTGAACTAACCAGGAGTTTTTAAACCTCTGCTCTTTCAACTTACACATCTCCACTAGTTTAGGACTTACATAGCTTAAACTAGCTCCAGGATCTACTAAAATCGAGACAGGTTTAGAAAGTATAGTACCTTCCAGTTCAATCATTGTGGGTTGAAAGTCAGCCTGTCGATCCTCCAACGCTGCGTTTATACGTAGTATATTTCGCGCCACGTCCCCCACTGTTGATGCTTCCTGCAAGTTTGCCACAGACTCATTCTTTTTCCGTTGTGGACAGTTCTTATCGTAGTGTGCTTCTCCACAGCCCCAACACTGTAGGGGAGGCTTAGAATTCTGCCCTTGCTCTGGTTTGCTTGATGCTTCTGTGGGTTTTTCTTCAGCTGGCCACCTGATCCTTTGATGGTTCCTGTTAAACTGTTTGCTACCAGCGTTCCGTCCTACCCCTTTAAAGTGGTTGCTTTTGCTGCTTTTAAAAGTAGAGGAATTCTTCTGATTTTTCTTGAGCTGCCAACCCTTTCCACCATCCCCTTTGGTCTTAAACTGCTGGTAACACATGCGTGCTTTCCAGACAGCTTCATCCATCATTTGGGGGTTAAAAAACTCTATTCTTTCCCTCATGGAAGTAGAAAAACTACTCAGAAATCTCTGTACCTTGGCCTTTTCCTCTCTGAGGTATGGTACATAGCGTAGCAGTGAAGTAAATTTTGTGACATACTCGTCCATAGTCATTTGACCCAGCCGAAGATCGTGGAATTACTTAGCTTTATCATCATAGAATCTTTCCGTTAGATATTTATCCTTGAAGTACTGCTGGAATGATTCCCAGGTAATGTCTCACTCATCAATGCTGCGAACATTTTTAACCTCCTCCCACCACAGGGTGGCTTTCTCTTGCAGCTGATATATAGCCAATCGGGCTTTCAGATTGCTACTATACTCATATACCTGAAAATATTTATTGATGTTAATCAACCATGCTTCCGTTGCCTCCTCCACCTCACCATCAAACATTGGTGGCTTAATCTTGCGGAACTCCCCCTGCAGTTCAACTTTCTGCCTCTTATGATCCTGCTGATTAGACAGATTTTCTGATTCTGCTTCATTGTTATTACAGTTTTTGCTCCTGTGAGAGTAACTCTTTTCAGTCTTTCCAGTGGTGTTATTTCTGGTTTGCTGGTCCTCTGCTTCTGTTGATAGTTCATTTTCCGCACTGGGTTGTTGCATTTCCTGATTTTGTTTATCTGATATACTTTTCAGGATGTTTTCCTGGTCTTGCAACAATTTTTCATTTTCCTTTCGGACTCTCATCATCTCCTCCTGTAACTGATGTACAGTGTTTAGCAGGAAAACAGTTTGTTGCTGCTGTTCTTCCAGCAATTTACTCATTTTTTTGATGCTGTTCCACAGTTAGTTGGACCCACATTTCTGGGTCCATAACTGTTGGACCTTGAGTCTCGTTTGGTTGTGATTGAGATGCTATATCTTCCCTCATATCCTTTCCTCTTCTCAGTGCACTAATACACACACAACTTTGTTAGTAGACCCTTAGGTTGCCAGTGTAGTAACCAGATCTGATACCACTTGTCACATACATTCTGCATAACAATTTTTTTTATTTTTTTATGTACACATTTTACTATTCCAAGCAATGATAATTTTAACTCTACATCCTATTAAAAACAGGAAGTAAATCTTTAATGTATCGACAGTACTCGAATCATCAATCGGATTCATGAGCTATATCGAGATTATCAATCATAGCTTACAAAGGTACACATAGTTATTACACGAATTATCAAATCTTAATTATGATCTATATAACGAACATAACATTCACAGCTTACAAAGGTTACACAAGGGTGATTATTTGTCAATATTGTAGACTTGTATGACCCTCTCTATACTACAAACTCTTTCACATTAACACCTCGACGTGATCGGTTTAACTCTGATGTTATGAATATACCCGTAATGGGTCTCCTCCACATGATTAACATAAGGTTTAGTGTGAGGTGGCAAGCGATCTGCATGCGAGCTTTATTGAGGCTTTACTCTCAGTTCTCTCGGGATATGCATTGGCGCCATTTGGCAATTCCATTCATTGTTTCCGTCCGGTGGCAGATCCCGTCGCCTTCGGCAGACTTGATACTCCCACCAAACTTGGCGGTGCCATTCTCAT
This sequence comes from Pinus albicaulis, assembly GCA_034641835.2. Lineage (NCBI taxonomy): Eukaryota > Viridiplantae > Streptophyta > Pinopsida > Pinales > Pinaceae > Pinus > Pinus albicaulis. The sequence continues at coordinate 227,602,728 of CM076580.1, forward strand.
TGTCGTTCCCATGGCTATCACCGGCAGTATACATACTCGGAGCTCTCTGGTAACCTGTTCGACGCTCATTGTCTCCAAGACTTACAGTTCCAATCCCGAGGATGTGCCTAGCAAATTCCACCCTGGAGTTTATTAAACAAGTTCACGGTACCAGGTAGCAAACCAAGGTTTTTTCTTATATCTTGCAAGCAACCGATCCTATTTACCTTCTGCTATCAGGTATTTGTATTTTTCTTGTTTAGCTTATTAATTGGTTTTATGGTGTTTGCATTTCCTGTAGGGTTTCCACGCATAGGCTACCCTATCGCCGCTTCAACCAGCTGACAGATGCTTCTCCAGGCAACACCCTCATTCCTCAGAACGATGGTAAGGCACCGTTCCTTTCTTTTCGTTGCCATTCATTCTCGGAAGAGTTCTTCTTTGCTTACTTCTGTTTTAATTAGTATATCTAAACCCTATCTCTATGTTGATGCTCCAGGTAAAGAAAATGTTCTTATTCTCTGGACAAGTATTCTCCTTCTTAGAAAATAGTCACTGTCGGTTTATTAATGGAATTTTCCCATACTCCTTTGGGCGAATAGAGTTCTTAACCGTTTATGTTTGTTTGCAGGTATGCCATGACACTATCCTCTCATCGGGTTTAACATTTTCTGGAACGGCGAAATCATGCAAGTTGCGTCTAATAAAAGGGTGCCCCTATTGCACAGGTATTTAACCCGTCCAGGGTTCTCTCCTCCTCAATCTGTCCATCGGGTTTACAGGTTCGCTTTTTTTTCGAACCTTTGATCCGATCACGGGTCGAGTACTACCCAACCATCACGCGTACGGTACTAAGATCCTTTAAAACGACTATGGCTTATACAGGTTTAAATGAGCATGTTAGTTCGCATACACATATTAACATGAGTTAAACATAATCAGGAAGCACATAACACATAAGCGAAAGACAACCAAATTGGTAACGGAGTTCACCCCTCCAACTCACTGGGGTTACATCTCCGGACCTGCTTCAATTGGAAGGCAGATCCCTTATATTTCATCTTCAAATTAAGCTTTCATACATTCCAGTTCTATGGCTGAGCATTAGCCAAGCACTATGGCTTTCAAAGGCTAAGTTTCCTATCCTTTCTCCTCTCCTTTCAAAGGCTCACATCATGAGTTTATATAGTTTTTCCCCATAACTCCCCAATCCACAATAGTAGGATCTCAAGACATTTTAAGGAAAGACAAACTCCATGATTCTAGGACTTTAAAACTTACTCAAGGCAAAAATGGCAAACCCAACTTCAAGGATCTTAACCATGCCAAGAAAGCTCAACCTCTTAATGAGAAATAGAAAATTAGTTGTGAGGTCAATTCTCACATAAAACTATTTTCTCAAAATGAATAATAAGTGAATATTTTGGTAAGTCATTTTCCACTCACTTAGAACATTATCCACTTCATAATTTTTAAATGAAATAATGAATTAATTTAGTCATTACTTTGTCACCCATCATAAAGTGTCTTCATGGTGCATAAGTAAACTTCTTTGTTGGTGGAGATCCTCCTGGATCAAACCTCCCCGTAAAGAAAAATTTTGGTCTCCAAAAGTATCAGCTTCAATCAACTCAACTCTATGCAAATGTCTCTGAAAGGCACATTCCATCATGACTCCTTCACCTACCATTCTTCGGAATCGGAAGATAATGCCAACACCTGCAACTATTGCAACAAAAATGCCTGAAAAGGCACATTCCTGCAAGATTCCTTCACCTCAGTCCTTCAGAATCAGAATGCAAAAGCCCACATCTGCATAAAGCTGCAACACAAATGTCTGAAAAAGGAACATCCCTTCAAGATCCCTTCACCTTAGTCCTTCAGAATCAGAATGAAAAAGTCCACATCTGCATAAAGCTGCAACCTGTAGCTGATCATACCTGTTTACAACACTTGCCAAGGGTTCATTGGTCAAGTTTACGTGCCAAAATGGCTTTAGGAAAATTTCCTGATCCCATTTGCTTACAAAGATGCCAACAAGGCTTAATGCATAAAAATACGCCTCTCACTCTCACTCTCCCTTACATAAGAGTGGCTAAAAAAAATCCTTTTCCAATGCTTCATAAGCATATTTTACATCATCTCTTTCATCGTTGGCCACTTTGGCCTTTTACATGGCATTGCCAAATTTTTGATGCCAAGATATGATGCCAACTATGGCCTCTTACATGGCAATTACAAAGTAATTTAAAGTTCCAAATATATGCACAAAGGGAAAAAAATACAAATTGTTCAAAAACCCCTTTTAACATATGTATGCCCCATATCATCCAAATGCATTAATGTTGAAAAAACAAAAAGCAAATCCCCCATTACAAAAATGTGCATTATGAAAGACTATGGGTTTAAAATACTTCTTCGCTTGACTTTCAGCACTTGCAAATGGCAATGGTCGTTGGCCACTCCACCCTACAACTTGTCTTCTAAGGTCATTGTCTATATGTTTTATTTGCTAGCTCAGCTCCTGCCTTGATCGTCTTTGTGCGAACTTGAAACTCGCTCGATCATGAAGCCACGCACCTGCACTGCAATCTAGTGGCCCGACCTTTTATCGGTGTCCCTGCGTGACAACTACGAACCGATCTCTTTAATAACACTACTGATACCAAGGAGAAGAAGCGTCTTTGTCAACGGGGTGCGCCATATCATGATACCTTCTCCCATTAAGAAAATTGCACGAGGGTTTACATCATGGAATAGAGCAGTTGCTACTGCTAAAACAATGCCACCTTCAACGCATGGCAAGTACATGGTGCAGTTTACTGTATGTCATCCTACATTCTCAACATTTGTGCCATGATCTATACGCAGGTCCTCTGCTCAGCATTAAATGCTTCTTCTTCCACACACGGGCTCAAACTCCACAAGTTCATTGAGGTCATGATAGGTATCAACCTCCCATTTTATTCCGCTGCACACAGTTTCAAATAGCGACTACGACCAACTTCAAACCACTCACTGCTGGTCCAGACAAGTCATCAGTGTTTTTTATACTACGCTTCTACGTGCAAGATGGGAAACCAAAAAAAAACCTTTTCCATTGTGCAATTCAGGTTCAACAATGTTCGGTGGGCGGAACATACAGATCCAAAGTATCCAGCAAATGTTCAACAATGATGTTTTTCTTCAATATCTGCGGGAAATCCTCAAAAAAAGGTTGTGTTTCTACGTGCATATTGTTGTAACAAGGGTGAGTGCTCAGACAACAAGAATTTAAAATTAAAATGCCAACAGATCTGCCCAACTGAAACATAGAAAGGAAAAAAAATATATATCAAAGTGAAGGATGTCGTGCCATTTTTTAAGCACAATACATCAAACAAATCTACAGCGGTCAGTCAACGTAACTGTTTGTCGCATCTGCCTTTAAAAAAAAAATATTGGGACTAATGCGGAATTTTACGAGGCCGGCCAAGAGAGATTTTATCTGAGGCCGAGGGCGTGGTCATGGTACGACAAATTTCCCGGATGCTGGGCATTGAAACTAACACCCACACCACAACTCCATGATATGCCACAGATTCGCATCCACCACGTTGTCTGATCTGATCCGAACTTACATCCACCGATTTCTGTTGTCGAAGAAGAAGGATAGAGCGCCGTGTTGTCCACCGTGTGGATCTTCGAAGTATAACTCCAATATCTCCACTAAACATTCTTCTCATGCAACAAGCGTTGCGGCTCTGCAGTTATACACATACGAGGAGGAGGATCAACACACAAAGTTTGATTCCAGATCTTCTCATAACATCTGACCGCGAAATTTTGTTTTGGAAAATAAAAGGAGACGGTTATTTCTCCCACCAGAAGTAGAAGAAGTAACTAAGGCTGCCAGCTGGTCACAAAAACCCTGGCGGAGATCTAGAACACATCTGCACACCGATCACGGGAAGATATCCTACCAATCCTCCAACATTAATGGGCAGTTACAACGAAGCATCAAGCTTTATGGTTTTATCGCCAATTGGTTATTGATGCACACACAGTTGGAATGTGATGTCACCATGTTGACACAAGTGGCAGAGATGCCCGAAAAGTGCAGCCAGATGCTCCAGTCCTTTCTAGTTGTCGTCGCCTATTAGCATTCCATGATAACTCTTGAATAGAAGTTATCCGACCCAAGATCCACACAATGTGGCGATGCCTTCCATTTTATTGCAAACATAGATAAGCTGCATTGCAGACTCACTGGAAGATTTCTTCAATGATTAATCGGTGGTACGCGTGGGCGGCCTCTAGCCTTCCCACAGAAGAGAGCATTGTGAGGAATATTCAATTCATCTCTCAGTGATTGCACAGGAGACCTCACTTTCACGTATGTTTGCTGACCCAGGTAATTGCGTGCCCATATTTCTGACCTTAGGTTCCATACTCCCGCGTTATCAAAAGTTAAAAGAACAGCAGTCCATGATTGTGGATACACCTGGGTTGTGTGGCGAGAAACTGCATCGAAGAGATTGTATACACTCCTACTTGCAGGTGTCCATGTACCAGCCTCAATTCCGACTACAAAGAAGGAATATCCATCGAAATGCCATGACTGAATAATGTCTTCATTGTTCTGGAACACAATCTCAACAAAAGTACGGTATTCCACAGATAGCAGGGCAGTCTGCAGGTAGCCAGGAAAAGATATAGCGTTGGGAGTATCATGAATGCCTCCCAAGGTGTACACTCCACTAATTTTGAGGTAATCTGCAAGCTGTATGGGTGTGCTGGGACGCACGTAGGAGACACCATTCACTGCATAGCGTTTTGTGCCATTGATGATGGGGGCTGAGTTTGCCAGTATTATTGTTCGAGTAATGTTGACTTTCCCATAGTGGTAAGTTCCTTGTGGGTTGGGAAACCCATGTTTCAGGTACTAACAAAACTACTGATTACTTATTACTGTCATCAACAAAACTAGAAACATCATGCGTAACATGGGGCAGTGGTCCTTCAAGTTGCAATAGCTTTTCCATCCGGAGGCCATTTGACGTGATTCAAGCGTCGTCAGATTCCTCTTGTTGAGCTATTCGCAATGGTGCCATTATGTGTTGATTCCGAGTCAGATGAATTTTGAGTATTTTCTATCAAAAGATGGATGCCTGCCCCCATAAAACTCAAAATTTTGCAAAAGAGCAGAAATATAACTTGCAAAAACATCTTGAACTGCCTACCAAACCGGCACCAAGCATTTCCTTCCTGTAAGCGCGTTTTTTGAATGGTGAATGGAGCCTTCTTCATGAGCTCTTTCACCATATGTCTTATTGAATTGTGGCGAATTTCAGGGTTCAACTTCCAACACTTCTTCTCCCAATGGCCACTGATTTTGCAGAAATTGTAGAAATTAGACCGTTTCCCATTCCACTGTGTCTTCATGATAGGAGGATTTAGAATGTTCTCATTCTTCTTGGTCTCCCTTCTTGTGGGCACATCTGTCTTCTTAACCCACTCTTTCTTTGTATGATGCTTAACTAAACCATAGTTAGCAGATCTATGAAAGCAATCACTTCTCTTATGTGCAAAAGTAGAATCTGAATGATTGTCATACCTTCTTGGCTTGTCCCTAAATTGATGGGGACTAGGTGGCTTGATTCCTTTCTTGGAATCAGGTGATGGAGAGATGGATTTTGTTTTAGCTACCTCTGAGCCTTCTCCTTCTTCCCATTGATAACCAAAACCTGCAAATGGTTGTCTTGGTACAACCTCCAATGGTTGGGTGATTCCTTGGCCATTTATGCCAAGTCCACCTCCGCTATACCCCATCTTTGTGAGGATTTCCATGCCAACATTAGTTTCATATTGAGAGAGAACAGAACTTGAAGTGACATCACATACCTCGGTTTGACATGCAACCTCCTTCGTCTCAGCCTTGTGCAATTTAGACAATATCTCCTCTTTAGCTCGTAGCATCTCTTGAAGCTCCTGCTTATCGAGCAATAATCTTCACAATTCTGCATTTTCAGCTTGAAGGCTTTCATTTATCTCTTGCAAATCTTGCAGTATTTCAGTGTGCTTCGTTCCTTTGCCCATCCTGCAAAGTAGTCACCTGCTCCGATACCACTTGATCCGATCACGGGTCGAGTACTACCCAACCATCACACGTACGGTACTAAGATCCTTTAAAACGACTATGGCTTATACAAGTTTAAATGAGCATGTTAGTTCACATACACATATTAACATGAATTAAACATAATCAGGAAGCACATAACACATAAGCAAAAGACAATCAAATTGGTAACGGAGTTCACCCCTCCAACTCACCGGGGTTACATCTCCGGACCTGCTTCAATTGGAAGGCAGATCCCTTATATTTCATCTTCAAATTAAGCTTTCATACATTCCAGTTCTATGGCTGAGCATTAGCCAAGCACTATGGCTTTCAAAGGCTAAGTTTCCTATCATTTCTCCTCTCCTTTCAAAGGCTCACATCATGAGTTTATATAGTTTTTCCCCATAACTCCCCAATCCACAATAGTAGGATCTCAAGACATTTTAAGGAAAGACAAACTCCATGATTCTAGGACTTTAAAACTTACTCAAGGCAAAAATGGCAAACCCAACTTCAATGATCTTAACCATGCCAAGAAAGCTCAACCTCTTAATGAGAAATAGCAAATTAGTTGTGAGGTCAATTCTCACATAAAACTATTTTCTCAAAATGAATAATAAGTGAATCTTTTGGTGAGTCATTTTCCACTCACTTAGAACATTATCCACTTCATAATTTTTAAATGAAATAATGAATTAATTTACTCATTACTTTGTCACCCATCATAAAGTGTCTTCATGGTGCATAAGTAAACTTCTTTGTTGGTGGAGATCCTCCTTGATCACCTTGGTCGATAAAAGTTTGGCACGGCTCGAACCGTGGGGCTACTCTTTTCTTGGCTTGTTCTGACGTTGCCCATCTGCAGACCGATGGCGTCTGGGGTTCAGTCCATAATTACTATTAGATACATTTCGATATACTATAGTTATAATCTTTAACCATTTCTTTTCTATTTGTTAAATGAGTCGGAGTTACCTCTCGACCGGGTTATTATGTAAGGTTATGCACATTATATAGTTTCCAATGGTTGCATGTGCTTAAAAGCGAGACAGCTTATGCAAGCTCTTTCGTTTGTGTTGATAATGGATATTTCTATAACTTTGAACATTTGCTCATATAACCTCTCCGGTTTACTATATTAGTCTCCTTTTTATTTATGTGATATATTACATGCAAAGTCACAATTCGAGTTTCTGTTTTGCTCTGGAATTTCTTTCTATGATTCTAGTTCCGTTTCAGTTAAAGCTCTGGAATAACCCTAGCACGACAGGATTTCTCCTTTTACTATTCGATTATAAGCAAAACTCGGATTATTGTTTCTTTTTCTTTCTTGTAGAGCCGTGGTAGTTAAGGTCACGCTTCTTTTGTCTTACGAAGTTGAGTTTAGCAGTCTAATAGTTATTGTTTACAAGCATTTCCTCTGTTAACCCTTAAGTCACGGGAATAGGAATTGTTGTTGTTTTCCTTGTCTAAAATCGGTGATGTTAGAGCGTATACTCTTTCTTTACAGATATTTCATTCAGAATTACATAGACAGTCTTGAAATGTTACATGCATATTTTTCGCTGCATCAGATATTTCGATGGTTTCTATATGACAAGTAAATTGTTTGCTGAAGTCTGTTTAAGCCTACAGTAAGGTCTTTCAAATTTTACTGTTTAAGAAAGAAAGAATACAAGGTATATGCATAAGTAACCTTTCGTATCTGCTTTAGATTAACACAGAACTTTACATACTCTTTTCGACATATTAATAGTAACAGAGAACAAATACATTAATTTCAACTACAGGTACTTTTAAATCATTTTTCTACTTTCATGCCGAACTCTATGAAACTTCTGTTAAGCAGTGCCCTACAAGGGTTTACTCCGAAAGCGTTATTATTGCTATTGCAAACACATACACGTATACATCTATTTAACAGTAATACTCTGAGGCTTACTTAACAGTCTGTCTACTTATCTTTATAGAAAACCTATAGGCACTTCTGATTTACAAACTCATGGAATATACTTATCTCGTTAGAGAATTCTTTCTTTTTAGCTGATGTCCTCCCAACCTTCAAGGGAGGTGATGACGTCCTCCACTTGCCCCCAAGCTCCAGAAATATGGACGGTGCCATGGGTTATCATTGAAGATACCTCTGCTGTGACCTCTGGAAGGCCAATCCAGTCACCAGCAGTGAAGTTCGATCATTCAATGGAGTTCAGAAGCAATTTTTCCACTGGATCCTTCCAGCTCAAGAAAAATGCTTTCCCCTTTCTTCCAAGAATTTCAGAACCCCCACCCCTTTCCAAGATTCACTTTTTATCCTCAAGGGGTGAGTAACTGTATCTCCTAACTGCCCAACCACCTCCTATTCTAGAAAACTTTTTACCATGAGCTTTTAAAAGATTTCCTTTTTATTTTTAAATCCTCTTTTAATAAAATTTCATAAACATAATTAATTCCTGGTTTTAATTCAAAACAATATCTCTAGTCTTTTTTCAATAATAAAAATAATAATTTGTCTTTTAACTAGTACCTACTAGTTAATTTTTTTTATTTAACGAGACTATTACAACGTTTCAATCGAACAAGGGGACGTACCTCTCAATCAGAGTGTTCTAGAAAATCATTGTTTAGTAGTCGCGTTCACAATCCGAAAGGAATTTTAAAAAAGAGATATGCCATGTACTCGATATTGAGTACAATCAAATTAGAAAACAAAGTTCACATAATATTTTATAATTATTTTTTATAATTAATATAGGTTTATTTTAATTATGGATTTAATATGAAATTTAATTATGAATAAATAAATTTACACATCCCTTTTATTAAATTATACTAATCTGTAGAATAAATTTCTCTACTCTGACAAAAATAATTCTATAATATATTTTTGTTTTTTAATTTAGTTATAGTTATTAACATTCTAAAACTTCCTTTTAATATATTATCTGTTTACTGATTTAAGTCAGCAGAACCACAAAAGGAAAACCCAGCTACCTCTGGAATTTAAGACACTACCAAATGAAAGTGAAGCGCATTCAACTTAAGATCACTTACTGCCAAATATATAACTACTTTGATATATTATAAATCATTTATCATTAATAAATTTAATAATTTTTTCAATATTTTATTTTATCCTTAAATTTAATAATTTTTTAAAAAACTCTCCATCAGTATTACTCACCAAAAATAACAATAAAATGTTATATATTACATGCTATCACAATAAACTTAAGAACACATTATAGTTACAAAGAATATATTATATGGATTTAGAAGGAATTACAGGTGGGGCTTATGTAGCCCTCATTCACAAGTGTGTACTTAAATATTTAATGAAGTATTATATGCCTTTAGCTAATACAGTATGGGGTTGCAAAAGGAAGGAATAAAACGTCATGCTCTCTTGTAAATATATATTTTTTATGGCTTTTATATTCAACATGTGATTTAAAAGTAAGTACTATGAGTAATATATTATGACAATGTATATATTTATTTTGATTAATAAAAAATGAAAATGGTTATGTGTATTATTATATTTGGAATACTATAAAGAAAAGATTTTTTAGCTTAGGTTTTTGCAGAAGCTCTTATAAAAATAGTTCAAAAATTTGTTTGTAGTGGAGGTGGGAAAGTAGATGTTTTAGTGAATGGTTTTTGAATGATGTCTCTAAAATACACAAGCGCATTGGTGTTGCAGTAACATGGTGCACTGTCGGCTTTCTTTTATAAAAAAATTAAAAAACATGGTGCGCTGAATCACATAACACACCGTTGTTTGAACACTCGATAACAATGGTGCCTTCACATAGTAAAATGCTCTTATATGTATCAGTAAGGAGCATCACTATAGTTTTAAATTTTAGAGAAATGCAGAGCTATTTCCCAACGACGCCCTGGCGCAAGAATCTTAACAAAACACCCCAGGTTATCTTCTAAAGAGCACCGCTAGGAAGTTTTTAAATTCTAAGAAAATAGTGCTGCTATAGTAGAAACACAACACCAGTGTGGTACTTGTAGATGAATGCCTCAGTCATCTCAAGAAAAGCACCATGATATTTTTTAATTAAAAAAATGATGTGATTTTGGACATATTCCGTATCAGTGCATTTGGAGAAATGCATTGGAGTAGGATTAAATAAAAAAACTCTCTCGACCATAATTTTCATTTTTAAAAAATATTGCTGGAGAGATCTGAAGCACTCGTGCTACTCTTGCAACATGAAAGCGGCTTGATATCAGTGCTTCTCTTGCTTACCATCTTTCTGTATCGTGCTCATTGTTTAAGTTTTCAATTTTTTCAAACCATTCTAATTTTTTTTCTCCATTTCTTATCCACAATGCCTCCTCGATGAAAAAGTATCTAGATAATGTCTATGTTTATTTGTGATTTAATGTTTTAGCAGATTATAATTGTAAATTAGGCTAAAATTTCCATTTTTTTCTTTTTTTTTCACCACACGACTCATTCGATATGTTTGGATCGTAGTCATAGTGATGCACCCTGTAAATTTACAGGGTGCACTGCAATTCAGTGTCTGAACATAACACAATGCCATTGTTGTGGCTTGTTTTGTAACCTAAAACACATCAATATTGATGTGACAGATTTTTATATCAGTTTTTCACACCTCGTGCGTTTATATTTAGCAAACACACCAAAAACTTAATATTTAAAAATATAGCCATAGCTCAATGGGTTTGATACCCTACACATTTCGTACTAGTGTGAAAAATATTATTTGTATGCAGCAGTGCCAAGTTTTTCACACCGTGATCAAAAGTTAAAATTGTGAAACAACAACGTTGTGTCATACTTATGTGCACACCGGTATTGGTGCAGTTATAGTTGAAAGCCCACCAACGTGAATTCATGACTTTGTTTTGAGCACACCAATTTTTTTTTTTAATTGAAAGTTATGTTTCCATACTTATAAATACATGTTTCATTATATATATATATATATATATATATATATATAAGGTTGATGTATTTTATATGTCAATCATGTCGCAGAGAATTCAGTAGAGGGAGCACCAACAGGAGCAGGAGCAGGTATACCCATAAAATATGGTCAGAACATGGCAGGCCAAAGAGAGGGAGAAGGATTTACATCCTCACCTTATTAATGCAGAAACCCGAGAACTCTTGAGGAGTCTAGGCCTCCTAAAAGAATATGAGGAGGCTACATCCATGAAGGCACACTCTTGTCTTTTTAGTGCATCTAATCTTCCAATGGAGTGTGCAGGAGAAAAATTTATGTGTCAGTTTGAGGGTGTGGTATAGGACCATTGAGGAGACATATACTTTATCACTAGCATATCTAGGAGAGAGGAGGATTTTCCCCTGTTCCTTGATGTCCCCCACGGGTTTGAAGATAAGAGTTAGATTGTGTATATTACTCTCAGATATATCAGGTCTCATGCGGTCCATCCATCACTTTTTTTTCATCTGTGGTGGACAAATACATATTTTTTCTTTTGCTAAAGAGGAGCTTATGTGCCTCTCATTCTTAGTCAACACCATTACACACTCTAGTAGTGATGGGAAACACATTAGTTGCCCTCTTAATTTTTATGTCGATTCTTTGATTCAGGTGTCACATTGCATCAAATGGTATGCCATTTTTTTTAGGCAAGTTTTCATGGATTTAGATAGATTTTGTACATTGAAACATGAAGGGAGACCTTCCCTTTTTCTTTTGAGGTTTTTTGTTTGTTTTTTTAGAGTTTTAGAGAGACGAGGCCTAAATTGTTCCATCGCCCCCCTAGGCAAATCACTGAGGCTTGGATGCGCATGTCGAGGTAGATGATGCCAAAGAGGGGCCTACTATAGTTTCCAGCCAGGATTTATCATGAGGCACTCGTGCTACTAGCCAGTGAGGATGACTATGTGTTTTTTGGATTGGCGTTTATGTATGCAGATGTTGATTAGAGAGGGTATCCCAACATCTTCTTCATAAAAAATGAGCCTCTAGATGATAGAGGCGTTTTTCAGGTTGGAGTTTCCATATGTGGGAATTGATTGGGAAAGGTGTCCAAAAATCTTCTTCACATTAGCTGAGCCTCCAGATGATAGAGGTAATATTAGTGTTTTCGTTAAATTAGTTAGCTTGTTTCCTTTTCTTGTTTTAATGAATTGAAACAAAAAAATTCTAACACATTATTTAACTTGGTTTATTAATTTTTTTAATGAAAAATTATAATTATTTATCTACATACTATATATTTTGTATTTATTAGCACATTCTATGGGGACATGCCCTCCCCCCCCCCAATGATGTTGGAGGAGATGAGGAGAAGGGTGAGGCATAAGAGGATGAGGGACATCCTTAGGGGGGTGTGGGTGTCCAGGGCCATAAGATTGGTCTCTAAGTTCATATGGACTACTGGGATAGACTAGCCAAAGTATTTTTTGATGTGGGAGTCTTCCCTATGAGGGCTTGAGATATCACCGCAGATCCTCATTTTGTGGGTTTGTACTAGGACTGTCTGTGGTAGATGATTTTTCCTATGTAGGATATCATTAGAGATAGTAGGGTAAAAAAAATGATGAGGGATGTAAGCTAGCATCATGATACAATGACATATGCATCATATTAGGGTGTTGATGATGATGATTAGAGTGATGACCATGATCATGATGATGACGGTGGTGATCATGATTATTTTGGTAGTACCACCACATTGGATCATGGCTGTTAGGGTGTCGGTGATCGATATAAAATTACCCCTTCTCAGTCACCTGATGATAAGATGCCAGAGCTATAGGTTGTGCCTCATGTTTCTCCTAACATAGCAGACCAACCACCTCCTCCTCATACTCTGAGTTCACTAGACTGTGTTGAGGGCACATACATAGTTTACCATCCCACATCTTATACTCATGCAGAACAACCACCTCCTTCTCCACCTCAGGTGAGTTAGAAAGATGTTCGTCATGCAATATTTTACCATTCATCGTCTTCTACTGCAAACCAATTTGGCACTACATCTGCTTTATCAAATATTTTATTGCACTTGTTTGACTTGATGTAGTTATTTGACTTGTTTGTATATATATATATATATATATATATATATGGTTCATTTTTTTGTTCATGTTTATGTACTTAATTTATATGTTGGTGTTGATGTGTATATTTCTAATTCATGTTAGATATATTCATTTAATATTCTTGCAGATAGATGTGTATGTGATAGCAGTTATTTGATATGGGATTTATATTATTTTGAGGATGTGCGTGCTGATGATTTTAGATTATAATGTTTTTGTTTTGTTATATGACATCACAATGATGATTCCCTATTAGATTATTAGATTCGTGTGCTAGATCACGATGTTTATATGCACTAGAGGTGTATATAATTAGATGATGGTAGTGAATTCAAATGTGTATCTTAGATGATGTTTATGATTGTTAGATGGTTATAATCATGATGTTTATTTTTATGAAGCGATATTTATTATAGATTATGTATTAGTGAGCTTATGTCAAAATTGTACATCTGAAATTGCACTCAAAACTACTTACTTTAACAAAAATGCAAATATATTTTTATAAATTACAAAATTTAGTATGGTTGAAACTATGATTATAAAATTAGGTTGATATAATAGAGTGATATAGAACTAGGTTGGTATAATAAATATGTATTTGACATTGAGATATTTTATTTATAATTTATGTGCTCGACATTAAAATGTTAAAATATGCCCTCTCATAATATTTTCCTGTATGTATCCATTTAATTATTTTCATTATTAATGTTTTGTAAAATATTACATATCAAATCCATATTAAACATTCAAAATTTTACAAATATATCTTATACATTGAATTAGAAAGAAACTAATAATGGAATAAGAATTCTCTCAATATTTCTCAATAAAGTGACAATATAAGAAAAATTCGATTTAAATTACTTTACTTTTCTTTGTATACATGATCTATAAAATTATGTTATTTAATATGGACATTGAAATATTTTACTTATGGTTGTTAGTAAATATATTTTGTTATAAATATATTTTTGTTTTAAATTTCACATGTAAATGTAAGATAGAATGAATTACACATAATGTAATATCAATAATATTATATGTTGTCATGTGAAAAAATTACATTTCTTCCTTGTAGTAAAAAGTAAATTATATTTTTTTACTCATTACATTTCTTGCTCATAATAAAAGTTTTTTTTCTAACTTTTGGATAAAGTTGCATAAGATTAAGGTGTAAATTGAAATATTGTAATTATCACCGAAAATAATTTCTTTTGTTATTATTATTTTTAATTTATCAATTTAAATTATTATTTTACAGTTTTTAAATCTAACATTATGTGACAAAAATCTCTCCCATGCTAAGTTGTAGAGGGCCTCTCCGCTCCATCACTTTTGATTTAATATAACTTAAAAATTATATTTTTTATAAAATATAATTTATTGCTAATATTATGATATTTTCAAGCAATTTAAATTTAATATTTATTGCAACTATTACCAATTCATATTAGAAATTAATCTCTCTAAAGATGATGATAAATAAATGTAACATGATAATGCTTCATGTGAAGTTACTTGTAGTTGGAGATATCCTCTATTGGAAGTTCTCCCTCAAAGAGGCAAGCCAGCTTTTTTTCTAGTAATAAATATATAACAATTTGATACTATTTTGGTTCTTTATTTTCTACTATGTCACTAAAATTGATGTTTTTCATATTTCTCCTAGCTAATATAACATCATGTTCACAATGATAAAGACATGTCTACTTTAAATAATTTAGTTATAAATACATAAAAAATAGATATTTATTTCACATAGTCTTAGTAGGAGACAAAAATGCATCACCGAGTCTATTTGAAGTAAAAAAAAAAAATCCTCTTAATCACCATCATAAACTCGATGTGATTAATATGTTCCTATTAGAAAAGGGTTGTGACCTGGAATCCTTATTATTATAGATAATGTACACAATTGGAAATACTTGTTTTTTAGACCTCTAAAAAAATTTCCATTGCAAAAAAACATTTAAAAACATTTGTGAATCTTAACAATTATATTATAAAATTTGAACAAGAGGAATTTAAAAAATATAAATAGAAAAATAATGACAACAAAATCATATAGCAATAGTATAAATGATGAAATATCAAGTACATATCACTTTTCATTGTCATCACCCTGATTATCTTCCTTTCTTGCACGATAACACTGTTGTTCTCAAAGTTTTGATCTAGGGCCGTGTCTTAATAAGAACCACCAATCCCTATCCAACACATCTAGGTAAAAAAACACTTGGTTGTAGTGTTATGGGAAAACAAAAGGCTCCCTAGGTTCATGCAACATCTTTCTATAGTTGATTTATCTCATTCGACTATCACAATGTTCCTTTACATTATTTTGATCAAAGGTATCCCAGTAATTACACTTGGAAATAGCACATTCGAATGATGATAATTCCAATTGAATGATCTCTTGTATCTTTCCAATACAACCTAATTTTTTTTGCATTAGGTTTTGATCGTAGTGGCTAGCACAAATAGGTTGGTTGAACTTGATGTCCACTCCACTGTCTTTTGTCATTCATCCATAATCAACATCCTTTGTGTGAAAATGATGTCCATATTCCCACATAGATGGTAACAAATGCACCAATAAAAAAGTGAAAAAATATAAGCTTAACATAATTGCAAACCTGTTAGTTCAGTCGAACGCCTAAAAAAATTTTGGCCGAATTGTTTTTTGTGCCGATGGTCTGTCAAGTCTAACGACATAAAATTTTGGTCGAAGTTTTTATAAAAATTCGGTTGAACTTTTACCTAACTTTCTATCTGCTGGAAAATACAACGAAACCCCTCCAAAAAAAAAATTTGCGGCAATATAAATTCATGTAAAAGCATTCAGTATTTTCGCATAATTTCACACATTTGGTCTAATTTTGCAAAGGTCTTGGTCTGATTTTGCGAAGAATTGTTTTGGGTTTAAGGATTTTTATTGGAGGTACATTCAAACAACATTTTTGTAAAGGATTGTTTTTGGTTTAAGGAATTTTCTTGGAGGTACATTCAAAGGACATTTTTGCAAAGGAATTTTTTGAGCTTAAGGACTTTTCTTGGAGGTACATTGAAAGGACATTTCTTGGAGGTATGTGATACATTTTTTGGATGTTTTTTATGCTTCATTTTTTTTAAGGTATTTTGTTTCCCCTTGGACCACTCTTGAAATTTTTGCACAATTAAACCCTTTTATGACTCCATAGCCTAATGGACTAAGTGTTATTTCATATCTATCTTATCAGTTGAATCTTCTTTTGATTATTCACACCTTCACCCCTTTGAAACTCTTTCATTTTTATGACTTTCCACACAATTAAAAATCACGCTCGACCATCCAAACAAACAAAAAAACCCTTTTTCTTAATAACTAGCCCAATATCATACCAAAAGCCTTAAAGATAAATCAATCTTTGCATTTATAGAGAGATCCCTCTCTAGATTCAGGAGGGCTAGATCCTAGAATCCCAAAGTGGTTCATAATATTGTCTCTGCAGCTTTAGTCTTGCCAATCTGCTAAAATTACAGGGAACTAACATTTCTGGCGACTCCGCTGGAGACTTCTGAGTAAAATCCTTCAAACAAGACACTCAGTGTTCAGTGCAGTATAAGTAGCTCTCTTCAAGCACTACCAAGAAAATGGTAACCATGATAGGAATTATTTGAATCAGTGACAAACTAAGTAACCCTTAGTATTCTCATAGAAAATTATCAAACCTTGAAGGAATCACCTAGCTAAGGCATAAGAGTAAACTCTCTTTGTCTCATCACCCTAGCTAAATGTTGAAATAGATTTAGGACACTCTTAGAACCCATAGGACTGAAAAAACTCAGAAAACCAAAAAATATTTCAGATTGGTTTCAAATAAACATGGTGGTGGACCATAAAACATTTTACCTCCAAAAGAGCTAAACATTTCCACCTGGTGACTCCACAATCCTAAACAGACCTTAAGATTCCACTGTGAAACCCATTATCATCATAACATCATTTAAACTCAGTTAAGAAGACTTTAAGGATTAAATTTTTCTTGTTTAAAGATCAGTTATCCTCCTAAAGATTGTCATATTTGGTTAAAATTTTCTTGTGAGTTGGGTCTGAAAAAGCATAGCATAGTGGCTTCTAGAAGAGTTCATACTAGAGCCTATCCTGACCCAGATCCTCCTGAGATAGTTGATAACCCTGAAAGAATACTTAGGAAGTCCCCTAAGTCCCAAGCTTAAACTATTGTTAGATCACTCCATAGAGTTAATTCTGTTCCTGAAAACCTTGCAGCTCTACAAGATTCACAAGTTGACTTAAGAAATCCATTCAGAACTAGATCACTTGGTGATATAGATCAGATAGATTTTGAGTCCTCACCTTCATCTGAAAATAGAGGTGAACATCTTCGTAGTAGAGAACCTACTCCACCTAATTTACATTTCCTTCATAATTTTGGTTTCTCTCATCCAAGATCAGCTCAACAGTCTTTTATTGGTCCATCCATTTCTGTTCCTCATACATCCATTGTCCAAAATACTCCACTTCAACCCACTTTCCCTCTTGTTAATCCACCCCTTGTAAATCCACCTCTACCTCCTATCATGGCAACATGATATGCTCCGTTGGTCCTTCCTTTACCTTTAGTCAATCTTCCACAGGACTATCAATCCAAGATACCTTTGTATGATACCAATGGTTCTACTACTGCTTCAAAACATTTGGATAAGATGAATGACTATTTTGATAGAAATGAGATTGATGATGAAACTGTCAAACTTAGATTGTTTGCTCAAAGTTTAGGGGGAGAAGAAAGAAAATGGTTCAAAGGCTTAACCCATAACAATATCAATGACCTTCAAGCCTTCCATTAGTTATTCCTAAACAAGTGGGAAGTTAAGAAAAACCCTCTCCAAATACTTTCAGATTATAATAGCCTCAAAAGAAACACTGGGGAAAGTGTTCAAGCTTATTGCACTAGATTCAATAGTGTGTATAATGCTTTACCCCCAGAATTGAAACCTACACAAGGTTCAGCCTTAAACAAATTCCCTGAAGGATTTGATCCTGAAATGGCTTATCAACTTAGAGAAAGAGACCCTCTGACTTTAGAATATATGCAGAAAGGAGCCTTAGATGTGGAAGTAAATATAATGGAGAAAAGAGCTAGAATGAGGAATGAGAAGAAAGTATCATTTAGGGAAGATTCCACACCTTCCACATCTAGCTCGAAAATGGAGAGAATGATGGAAGAAATGATGAAAAAGATGAGCATACTTGAGAGAGCACAAGCTAGTCAAAACCAATCAACTCCTCAAAACAGAAATCAAAATCAAAATCAGAATTTTAGGAGAAAGCAACCTCCAAAAAGACCAAGGGAAGATGATCAACAGATTACACCTCCTTTTCATCAAAACTATGTAAGCGAGTTTGAAGAAATAATTGAACAAACAGAGGAAGATGACATTAACATGTTGGGAGTAGATAATGATACTTTTGATGTTTATTACAATAGAAAACAAGGTCTTTAAACACCCTGTGATGATAAAAGAGTACAGGATGAATATTATTATCAAGAGCTGGAAAATGTCATCATAGAAACTCCAAAAGAGTATGACCTTAGGATTAAAAAGAATCTAGAAACTACCAAAAGTAAAACCTCTGACAATTCTGCAAAAAACATCCCTCTAATTAAACCTAAAAACATCAAACATAAAGACAAGACAATGGCTGTAAATTCTGATAAGAACAAAGAGAAGGGCACTCAAAATAATGAAAAACAGAGTGCAGATCTTAGCAGCGTTAGCACCTCAGCTAGTGCTCCTGTTAAAACAATTTTTACCAATGTAAATAGAGGAAATTAGTAAGCTGATTTTGCTAATAAAGTGGTGGTTAATAAGGCTGAAACAAACATTGTAAAAAATCAGCTGCCTTTTAGTTTGGAGTAGGAAATTTCCAAAATAAAAATCTATGTTCCTCTTACTGAATTAGCCACCCAAGATGTATATAGATCACAAATTTTGAAGGCTTTTAACATAACAGAAAATAACGACACTCTCAATCTTAATGATGACCAACCAGCGCATTTATTTGGGCCTAAGATTGAGGGAAGATACCAAGAAGGACCAGTTCCTCCATTTTATGTTAGTTTGAAGATTCATGACAAAATTTTACACAATTCCATGCATGACTCAGGGGCCTCTCATAACTTAATGCCCAAATCAGTAATGGAGAGCCTAGGCCTTGAAATTACCAGACCATACAAAGATCTATACTCCTTTGACTCCAGTAGAGTGAAATGCCTAGGTTTGATCAAATACCTTTGCATAAACTTAGCACAAATTCCAACCAAGTGTTTAGTAATGGATATTGTAGTGGCTAATGTACCCCCCAAGTATGGTATGCTGTTATCAAGATCTTGGGGAGCTAAATTACAAGGAACAATGCAAATGGATATGACATATGCTTCTATCCCTATTTTTAATCAAACAAGAAGACTTTATAGGGAATCTCATATGAAATACATGGTAAGTAGCCAAGAAATACCAGAAAAATCTCCTATATATTCTGTACATATAGGCCTTGACTCATTTATTCTCTTCAATCATGAAATATTTAATGAGCAAGAAATCTTAACTGATTTAATGGCCACTCCTCACTGTAATGTAGTTCCAAACATAGAAAAGAAAGGAGACATGACAGAAGGGTCAAAATAGTCTATCAAAATAGAAAATCACTGTAAACTAATCACAGGTCTCGAGCTACAAAACAGTCATCCATTACTTTTTAAATTTGAGAACAAATAAAATAATCCTCAACTTAAGGAAGAACATGAGGAACTAGAACAATTTCAATGCAATACTAACTATCAAGAGAAAGCTGAAAGCACACAAGATAAAGAGGATAGTAGTCAAACTACTGGACCTGAAACTAGTCCTCTTTGGAGTATGAATTTCGATGGATCTTGCACTAAGAACAATGCAGGTGCAGGAATTTGGATACATAACACTGAAAATAATCACACTGAAGGGAATTCCTACAGATTAAATTTTCAATGTTCAAATAACATATTTGAGTATGAATCCCTCCTTTTAGGCCTACACTTGTTGAAAAAATTAGGAGCCAAAACGATAAAAGTTCATGGGGATTCAGAGTTAATTTTTAGGCAAGTGAATGGGGAATATAGTGCCAAACACCCCTGACTTAGAGGCTATAGAAATGATGTCATGGACTTACTAATAAAATTTTAGGAATCCCAACTTATCTTTGTCCCAAGAGACCAAAATATCCTTGCCCATAGTTTAGCTTTTGCTGCTAGAACATGTTTAACACCTTATGAAACCAAACAATGCACAACCCAAATTAAATTTACACCAGATTTCCCAGACAATGAGAAATATTGGCAAGTATTTGAGGGAGATAAAAAAATAGAAGACTTCCCACAGTCCAGAAATGAATTTGAACTACCAAGTTCAGATTCATATTATGAAGATGACTGTTCTATTGAAGAAAACCCACTTGATGAAGAAGTAAAGTCTCCAATGATTGTTGATATAAATATGTTAGCTAATAAACTTGAAAATACCACAGAAATTAGTGCAGATTTAAGAAAGCAAGACTTAGAAACGCTGCAATCAAATACTCAAATTTTTCCAAAAGGTATGGTCCCATTAGAAGAGTTGTTTGATTTCAATGATGTTGCCAAGAAACCAAAACTGGAGCTTGTTGAAATTGGCAGTGATATAAAGCCAAAAATGATCAAGCTGACTAAAACTTTGCCAACTCACATCAAGTTTAAATACATAGAGCTATTTAATGAATTTTCTGATGTATTTTCATGGAGTTATGAGGATCTAAAATCCTATGACACAGATATAATTTAGCACAAGATACCTCTCAAAGAAAATCAAAAACCTTTTAAACAAAAATTGCGCAGAATCAACCCTATTCAATTACCTTCGGTTGAGAAGGAAATCAAGAAAATGTGTGAAGCTGGAATTATTGTTCCTATTAGATATTCAGAATGGGTGTCTAATATAGTGTCATTTAGGAAGAAAACAGGAGAAATAAGGCTTTGTATTGACTTTAGGAATTTAAAGAAAGCTTCATTAAAGGATAACTTATACCCTTTACCTAAGATGGACCATATTTTACAAAGGGTAGTTGGTTCTAAAAGGATTTATTTGTTAGATGGTTTATCAGGGTACAATAAGATATTAGTATATCCTAATGATCAACTCAAAATGACCTTTACTACACCTTGGGGTACTTTCATTTATGTGAAAATTCCTTTTGGTTTAATGAATGCTGGTGCTACTTTTCAGAGAGCCATGGATATTGCATTCTCAGAAGAATTAGGCTACTTCATCATTATTTATCTTGATGATATCACTGTTTTTTCCAAAACATATGAAGAACACATAGAACACTTGAGAAAGGTCTTTGAGAAATGCAGAAAATATGGGTTATCTTTAAATCCAAAGAAAACAATATTTGGTCTCCAAGATGGTAAACTACTTGGACACATAATATCAGAAGAAGGAATAAAGATAGACCCAAAGAGGATTGATGGTATATTGCAAATCAACCATCCTAGAAACATCAAGGAACTTCAATCTTTCATTGGAAATATTAATTTCTTGAGAAGGTTCATACCCAACTTGGCTAAACTCCTTGGAAACATAAAAAACATGCTGAAAAAGGTAGAAGGAGTTAAATGGACCATAGAAGCAAAGAAATCATTTGAACTGGTAAAAAAAAGCATTAACCAAAACACCAGTTCTTATAACTCCTGATTTTACAAAGGATTTCTTCATTTTTTCATTTGCATTAGAATACACAGTTGCTGCTGTCCTACTACAGAAAAACTTGAATAGACAAGAGCAACCAGTTGCATTCTTTAGTAAGGCATTGAGAGATGCACCTCTGAAGTACAATATCATGGGAAAACAAGCTTTTGCCTTAATCAAAGCCCTAAAAGACTTCAGAGTTTACATTCTACACTCCCACATAATTGCATTTGTGCCAAATTCAGTTGTAAAATATATTCTAACCTAGGATTCAGATGGCAAAAGAGGGAAGTGGATAGTTGTGATACTTGAATATGATTTAGAAATAAATCCCACTAAGCTCATTAAAGGCCAAGGACTAGCAAGATTAATGGCTGAGTCTAATTTTGAAGCTCTTGATGTTAAAATGATAGATGCATTAGATGAACTGGAAGAATTGCCATCTCCCATTGTTGAAGATCATTTTCTGAATTCATCTTGGTATGCTGATATTTTGTATGTTTTTCTCAATTTGAATACATCTCCTGGTTTGTCTAAAACAAAGGAAATATTTTTAAAGTTGAAAGCTATAAATTACTGCATTGTAGATAAATGTCTATATTGGAAAAATGCTAGTGGATTATTTCTTAAATGTTTGCCTGAGAATGATGAAGATAAGATCAAGCATGAGTTCCATGAAGGAGAATGTGGAGGCCACCTCTATTGGAAGACAACTGCCAATAAAATCCTTAGAGCTGCTTACTTTTGGCCCACCCTCTTTCAAGATGTCCATAAAATGATTATTGTCTGTCATAAATGTCAACTCTTTGAAGGCAAAAGAAAATTTCTTCCCTTACCTTTGCATCCAATCACTGTTGAAGCTCCTTTTCAACAGTGGGGTCTAGACTTCATAGGAGAAATCCATTCACCCTCATCTACCCAACATAGATGGATTCTCACTGCAATAGACTACTTTACCAAATGGATAGAAGCCATCCCTTCTAGGCAAGCCAATGACTCTGTCATCATAAAATTCCTTGAAAATCATTTCCTATCTAGATTTGGTTGTCCTAGGAAGATAATTACTGACAATCCTGCTGCATTTAGATCCAAAAATATGGTTGAATTCTGTCAAAAATATCAAATTTCATTGGGCCATTCTACTGCTTATTACCCTCAAAGTAATGGGTTGGCAGAATCCTCAAACAAAATTTTTGTGAACATAATCAAGAAGTTGTTGGAAGACAATAATAAATCATGGCACACAAGGATAGTACATGCACTATGGGCTGACATATTAACACTCAAAAATCAATTGGAATGTCACCCTACCAGAATGTGTATGGGGCAGATGCAATTTTTCCAACCAGTCTAGGAGTGTCAGTCATGAAACTGATCCAAGAAGTACAGTCTGAAGACAATGACATGATCAAAAGAATTAATAAGACTATACATCTTCAAAAAACTAGAGAGGAGGTCTACAACAGAGCATTACACAAGCAAGAAAGCATCAAGAAGTTGTATGATAAAAGAACCAAGGCCAGTAATTTCAACATTGGTGACAAATTTTTAAAGTGGGATTCAAGGAGAGAAGATAAGGGCAAGCATGGGAAATTTGATAATTTATGGCTTGGCCCTTATCTCATTCTTTCCGCTGCTAGTAACAATGCCTATTTCTTGCAAGAATTGAATGGAGCTGAACTTTTTGGGAGTCCTATCAATGGTAGGATGCTCAAACATTATTTCTCTTGACCATATCAGTTTGGAATCCTTTTTATTTTTTCTCATTTGTGAATATCATACTCATCATTGCATTCAAAGTTAGAAAATGAAAAAATACAAAAAAAATACAAAAGAAAAGAGGGCAAGAGTGAAAACAAGAAAGGTACAACCCCATACCAAAAAGAGAAACAAAGTCTGAAAGTGTGCAAGCTCAAATGCCACTCCTAAACACACACTTCCAGTTATTCATATGTCCTAATAATGACTAATTAGTTTTTCAATTTACTACTGATAGGTTAGTGAATTATATTTCTCAAATAACTCAATCTTGGCTTATCAGTAAGGTAGATTAGGATAGAAAAACGAAGGTTCAAACAAGCTCAAAATCTGAACCTTTGAATTTCAGAAGAAAGAATGGCTCTAACTAGATCAAATATTGAGCCAAGGATAGAAGTAAACTGGTTCTAATATGCTCAAAACTTGAACCAGAGAACAAAGAGAGAATAGCTCAAACAAATTCAAAAACAGAGCTGAAGAAAAGTGAAGGATATTCTTAAACTTTCAGATCTTAAAGCCGTCACCATTTTGCTTTACCTTTATGCAAATTTTAGTCTACGTGCAACTTGTTTTTATGTCATAGATCAGAAACAAGTTAGACTGCGCAATCTTGACTTGTCTGCTTTTAAATTTCTGTTTTAGAATTTAGAGAATAAACTCTATCAGGCAGTCTAATCCTGACAGAATGTAGTTAGGTAGAGAAGCTTATGAACTCAACTGCTTAATCTAAGTTCATGGAGAAATAAGGGTAGATTTAGATTAGGTTTATGTTTTGTCAAAATAATAATTTTTTTTTAAAAAGAGTTTGCCAATCCAAATGCACTTTGAAAGAAGAAAAAATGTTAGATCATTAGGATTGGGTAAGTAGAAAACTTGTTTTGATAGAATTCCATTGTTTTAATGGCTGATAACATTTTCAGAGCAAAAGAAGATTAGCAAAGGTAAAGAAATTTGCAGTCCAATGGATGAGGCATTGATCAGCTTCCAGAGAAGACATGTCTGAAGTTCTTGACACCTTCAAGAAGGTATCATCCCCATCTGGAGCCACTATTAGCCACCTAAAAATTTTTTCATATCAAATGGTGGCTAAATATTTCTTAGCCTTCAAGAAACAATTTCCTGACCAAATTGTGAGTTCTTGAAGTCTTATGATTACATTTACTCTTTGAGATAATCTTCACTGTTGTTTCCCTCTTTATCCTAAAAGAACCTTGTTGTTTACCAAAGAAAAACTGCTCATGAAGCTCCATTTTCCATCATTACACTTCTCCATTTCCCTTCTCCATTTCATCCATAAACCCTTTAATTTACCTCTCATTTCCTCGATTTCCCCTTTAAAGCCTTGTAAAATCCTTTTATAAGGTTTAAAACCCCTTTTTACTCTTATCGGAACCGTCAAAAACCTTTGAAAAACCCTCATTTTGGCCTAAGAACCTTAATTTTCCATAAGGCCTTAAGCCCATTTCAGCCTTAAGCCCCAGCCCCTTTTCCACATATGACCCGTGCCAAGACCAGGTGCTAAGCGCTTAATCTCAACGCAAAAAACTTTCCCGCATCGCAAGTTTAAAATCGCATCGCAAACTTTCATTTGACCCTTTTCTTGGTTTTTTTCCTTTTCTCTGATGCGATCCCACGATCGTTTCTCTGCCATTGATTTGATCTACTCTGCCCAGATCCAACTGTCCATATCACTCCCTCTCTAAACCCGTCGCTCTACTTTTTTCCTTTATGATTAAATCTCCACCGTCGATCTAGTTTTTAGATCGACGGCTGTCGCTCCATCGCAAAATCGACAATCGAAAATCTCTTTTCCAGTTCCTTTGACCTCAGCCGATTGCGATCCTGTGATTAAATCTTGGTCGTTGAATCCACAAGAACCAACGCCTTAGATTTAATCACGCTTCATCATAAACCCTTTACCATCGCGCCCGCCGATTGAATCTGCACCATTGATCTCTGAAACCGATCCAATGGTCAGTGCTTAATCACGCATCGCAAAATCAAAAGCCCCAGAGTTTTGGCCCCTTTCCTTTTCTCCAATGCGATTAAATACTAACCGTTCATTCCGCCAGATTCGACGGTCTGCACTTCATCCCATCGCGCTCATCCATCTTGTGATCCCTCCAATAGAAATCTGTCGATTTAATCCTAACCATTGAACTCTCCTAGATCTAACAGTCCACGCTCAATCACATCGGCACATTTCGTTGCTACTTTAACCTTTTACCTCCACCGATGTGATCCTACGATCAAATCTCCACCGTTGATCATTCTTAGATCCAACGGCTCACAATGCTTCCACTTTTTTAACCCCGCCCGTCTCTGTGTCCTCCATCAACAGATCTCGGTCGTCGATCCCCTAGATCCGACGGCCCACATTCATCCTTCCTTCCACCCTTATATAAAAAGTGGGCCCTTTTTCTCCTCGTTTCTCTACCTAAGTTGACTTTGAAACCTTACCATTCCTATATATTTTTGTTTCTCGACAAAAGGTTTTAAAGTGAATCCTGATCGTCGATCTTCGAAGATCTAAGGCCATCAGGCCTAATCCTTCCGCTCATTCCCTTCCCTTTCATTTCTTCCCATCTGCTTTGTTTTTCAATCTTAACCGCTCATCAAAGAGATTTAATGATCGAATAGCCTGTTTCATCATCCACTACGTGCCAATTTTTGATGACGTCGCCCTGGACCCCAAATACCTTTTCACCATGCAGTTCTTTATCCGTCGTGCTCAAACTCGCACCGTTGGATCTAGATCATCCAATCCAATAGCCTGGAAGAATTTTCGTGTAATTTTTGAGCCCTCCCCATAGTGCACAACTTTTACGCGATGTAAGTGGTTTTAGAAATCCACGTGTCAAGCGCAGACCCATATCGCATTTTTTTGGAGAAAATTCAAAACCGCCTCAGAGCTGTGAAAAAACCATTCTGGTTTTCTGCCTTACCACTTTCTCCACTGCATTGACTGTTCACCTTTTAAATCCTGGCCATTGATTGTTTTGATCTGACGGCTCACGTTATGTCTCGACCCCCATTCACATTTCATTTGGTTTAGTCCCCAAAGCTTTCATCAAGAAATCTCTGTTGTTCATCGTCCTGATCGAATGGCCTAGACTTAATCTTAACTTCATTCACCCAACCGCCTCCCAATTAACCCCAGCAAGCGATCTCGACCGTTGGTTGTTTTCATCCAATGACCACGATTTAATTTCGCACCTGAGATCTCGAAAGTAGCCTTTAACCTATTTTTCATGAATTTTCTTAATTTTTGTTTATTTTTTGCAGGTGATTAAGGTTTTTTCCACAGTTTTAAAAATGAAACAAATGCCCAGTGATGATGATCCCCAGGCCATTTATTCATGAAGAAGGTGAATCTACGCGATTCAAATTATGATTCCACCTGTGCCTCATGAGCATTTGTGAAGTCACAAAACCTCTGTGCACTTGCAACACAGAAAAAACACAGAGAATAGCAAACATACGTAGAGTATCAGTTTTGCAGCATAAAATCAAAGCAGAGATGAAGAATTAAAGGTTTTAACACATTTTTGAGTGATTAAGGCATAAATTCGACTATCAAAAGCCTTATCCACACAGTTAAAGGTAGTATGAAGACCTGAAGACAAAAATTAAGCCTAATCAGGCCTAAAACATAGATCAAAAGAAAATTAACAGTGTTTTAGGGAAAAAAATGAGATCTATCAGTCCGAAAAGCCTCCACTGCCACATCAGAGGATAATTGAATCCTCTCCAGCCACCAAAAGCCACCTGCAGCCTCAAAGGAGTCACAGAAGGGATAGTTATTGCTCATTCAGTGATATTTTCCGTAAAGACAGCCAAATTTATTGCCAACCTACTTAAAAAGTTTGCAAAATAAAAAAAAATTGCCATGTAGCCTAAAACTTAATGAAAAAACAATTAATGTAGAGAAATATCAGAAACCTTCTCTGTTGAGCCCCTAAAGGCCAAGAAGCATTAAATTGTATTAATTGAACTATAGATCTTTTATTTTATCCCACCTCCTCTTTTCTTCTATAAATACTTCTGAAGAAGATGAGATACAGGTTGGTTGATGAACTTTGATATAATACTTGTTGTTCGAAACCTTCTACATGTAAATAGTTTTCAGAGGCTCTTGAAGCTTGTCTTGTGATCAAAGAAGTTAGGCTGAGAAGAGAAGATGATTTCTATACTAAAACACTGGACTTGAAGTATGTAATTGGATTGGCATCAATATACAAGCTGATTTTTGGGATCCTGGTCTATATCATTGGTGAAGTACTTCTTACTGTTATTTTTTATCCTTTCATGTATGCCATTTTGTTCACCTTTTCTCTGATAAATAACAACAAATATAGAGCTAGGATTTACCGTTAAAAGTACCCTACTCTCACTGATAAGATTTATCTTTATGTTTTCCTCCAATTGTGTGTTTAAGAATGACATAAGTTAAGTGTAAACATTATCAAGGAATGTTGGTTTGTCCCTGTCTTGATGTGCAAAACTTGAAAGGAAGTTCTTGAATGATATTTTCATTATATGCTGAGTAGAGTTAGACTGGAAAATTTTATGGTTTGCCCTATATTCTAGTTTCTTTCCCCAAAGTTTGTTTTGAAGGTTTCCCTAAGAGTATGCTGAAGCAAGTTTAGATTTTAATGTATCTTGCTTGATCTTAATATGCACTTTTTTTTCTTATCTGTTTTCATCCCTTCTGAAGGCAGTCATGTTGATTGCTGGATTGTTTGTTTGATAAGTTAGCTTTAATACAAGCTTGTCCAGAGAATTTTATGGTTAGCCATGTCCTTTGGTTGGTTTCAAACAGTTGCTTAAAAAGGCGTTTCTTGTATGGAAAGTTGATAAATCCTTGTTGAAATTATTGAATTTTTCTACCTTCTCAACGCTTTTAATGTTACATTCCATCGTTTAATCTAAAAGATCTTTTGATATAAATGACTTGATCCTTGGACCACTCTTGAAATTTTTGCACAATTAAACCCTTTTATGACTCCATAGCCCAATGGAATAAGTGTTGTTTCATATCTATCCTATCAGTTGAATCTTCTTCTGATTATTCACACCTTCACCCCTTTGAAACTCTTTCATTTTTAGGACTTTCCACACAATTAAAAATCATGCTTGACCATCCAAACAAACAAAAAACCCTTGTTCTTAATAACTAGCCTAATATCAATCTTTTCACTTATAGAGAGATCCCTCTCTGGATTCAAGAGGGCTAGATCCTAGAATCCCAAAGTGGTTCATAATGTTGTCTCTGCAGCTTTAGTCTTGCCGATCTGCTAAAATTACAGGGAACTAACATGAATCACAAGATGTGTGTGTGTGTGTGTGTGTGTGTATATATATCTGTGTGTGTTGAACACATGCACGTATTATTGAAATTATACATATTTATTAATTTAGTTATTTATTGAATATGTAAACTTATTATGTACTATTCATTCAGATATGTACAGATGAAATCAATGTCGATGATGAAATGTTAGAAAATGTTGACAGTCACACATATGGAGATAAAAGAGCTGACCATGTTATACGATATCGTGTTAAACACATTTTTGATATGTACTTCATAAAGGAAAATGTGGCAGTTCAAGCCCAAATGTTCAAAGGTCTCCTATCATTAAGGAAATTAAAAGAAGCTATGACTTTATTGGGTATTCGAAAATCATCAAAAGATAAAAAAAAGTGAAGGAAAATGTGATACAAAATATAAATAGTGCTATAAATTCAATTAGAAGATCTAGATAGAAAAATGTTTTAGTTGTATGTAGGTCAATACATATGGCAGTGGTTTCATCAAGTACTAAAGAGAATTGTTTGGTAAAATTTATGGCACAAGCATTAGGAACCTCACGAAAAAATTTGCACAAACATCGAAAATTTTGGTTGCAAATATATGTAAATGTTGAACTCACTTGTTGGAGAGTTATTTCTAGACAACCACACAAAGATAGACTTGAAGAAAATGTTAAAAACATTATATATGAATATTGGAAGAAAAATTCACGTGTTTCGCCAAATGCAAGAGATGTGATGCGAAGAAGAATAACATGAAATCAATACGAACAACATGCAAAACATTCCTTGGAAACCACTCAGATAGAGTTTTTCAACAAGTTCAAAGAAGAGAATCATCAGTGATTTTGTTCAGCAAAGACCATGGTATGTAAAACCTATCACCATATGTAACACTTTTTGTTGTCGTTATCATGTGGAATTTGAGTTATAATATAACACATTCCTTAATATTGGTAGAATATTTTGGAAAGATTCACCTCCTCCTTCCATTATCTATGATTTCATATCTCAAATTCTATGCGAAAGAGAAAGTGATGGATTATTTTACAAAAAGAAATGTGTTGGTGGTAAATAATGCGATGATTGTGGAAATTTGACTAAATTTTTAAACAAATATCGTATTGATGTAAATTATCCATATTATCCAACATGAAAGTGAAATGGAAGAGATATGAATATATGCATACATCGATTCAAGGTTCAAATAGTGCTAAAAGAATTGAATTACATGAAGAAGAAATTTTTGTGAATGATTTTTTGAGAAAGTTTGAGGCAGAAACTTATAAATACACGAAGCATTCCCATAGAGATCGATGGTAATACTTTCAATTGAAAAAATCCCGTGAAATTTTTCCACCAGGGACCATTTTGTTAGTAATTGATTTTGTAGAAAACTACACATTTGTTCCACAAAAAGAAATTGAGAGTGAATACTATCATTCTGAACAAGTCTCGATGCTCGTCCATATTCTATATAAACATGTTGAACAAATCGTCGATCATATGGAAAGAAATAGTGAAAATCGACATGTTATTAAATAATATCACTTTTATATTAGTGACGACCGTACACATGATACATATTTTGTACAACATTGTTTTGGAAATATTTATGACTCTTTGAAAAGTCTTGGAATAAAATTCAATGATTATTGGATATGGTCAGATGGATGCGTAGGTCAATTCAAATCTTCATGATCATTCTTTTTGTTGTGTTGTCTTCATAAGAAAACTTGCAATAAACATTGTTGGAATTTCTTTGAGACTAGCCATGGAAAAGGAGAACATGACAGTGTAGGAGCATGCATAAAATGAGAAATTCAAAGATATCAAATGAACCCCTCTGCAAACCGAATTTTTCATGCTAAAGAAGTTATTCAATGGTGCATTGCTGCTCTAATCCATGAGACTAACTGATCAAGGGAAGTACAAAGGTACATAAAATTTAATTTTTATTGGATATATAATTTTAAACTATGTACATTTATCCAAATTATTACCTTCGATGGTATTTTGATATCATATTTACATTCTTCTTTGAATTTTCCATATATAGAGTTTTTTGGAATGTTGGGATCGAAGATGTAGATAAATCAATTGGAAATGACGCTGAAACAATAAAAGGGACTCGAGAATTACAATCAATTAAGAAAAAGTCATCCAAAAATGTGTTTGCATTGGATAAAAGAAAATATTCTTCTTTTTGTCATGTTTTCATAGACAACACAGAATCCGATGACGTTTGTGAAAACAAAATTTATGTAAAAGATTGGAAACATACAGAGCTAAATACAAAGGGTAAAATTTCCATTGAAATGTTTGAAGAAATGCAATCAGAGGAGACTACGATATCATCTAATGGTGATCGAGTTTCTGATATTGTTAGAGAAGGTAACATTTTAATTTCTTTCAAATGATAGAGATCTAGAAATAAATTTAAATACATAAGTTTGTTAAGTTTGTTTTATTCTGTAGGAGATGTTTTTGATGTAATTGCACCTACTGACAATGATGTAAATGTGAAGTATTATTTGATGAATTGCATTGAATGAAAAATGAAATTATTAGAAAACTATAATGATCACGGGTTTCCATATGAAAGAGGATCTATTATACTGAAAGGTTATTTTTCCAGATAGACTAATCAAAGTGGGGATTTTGTTTACTTTAAATTCTATGAACCTAATTTCATAAGTTGTCAATATAGTCACTTGGTTGTGCAGCACACATAAAGTTGATAGAGGTTCAATAAAAGAAAAAAATGAAAATTAAGAAATGGAAAATGTCAACATCCGATCATGAATGGATCATTGAAGATGGAATTCCATTGGATTTTTTTTTATTGAACTTCCCAACAATTTCTTCTCTTTGGATTCATGTTTTAGAACTTCCAAAACTCAACTAAAAATTGAGCTTCCTTGTTATGTTACCTGTGCAAGTGTTTGCACATGTACATAGTTTTGGTACATGCACACTAGTATCAACTGAAAGTAGCTTTTCTATACATGTGCATTGATGTAAAATGTTGCATGTATTGGATATATATGTGTGTGTGTGTGTGTGTGTGTGTGTGTGTTTTCTAGAATGAAATTCACTAAAATTAGCTTTTTCATTGATGAAAAATGTTGCAAGTACTGGATATATATGTTCTAAAAGTATTATGTGTGTGTGTGTGTCTGTTCTAGAATGCAATTAGTACTAAAATTAGCCTTTCTATGTGCATTAATGAGAAATGTTTCAAGTAATGAATATATATATTCTATAATACAATTAACTGAAAGTATTTTTTCTATGTGCATTGATGAAAAATGTTGCACGTAATCGATATATATATGTTCTAGGAAATTAACTAAAAGTAGATTTTATATGTGCATTGATGAAAAGTGTTGCACATATTGGATATATATATGTTCTAGAATGTAATTAACTATTCAAGTAGTTTCAC
The DNA here is from genome assembly GCA_034641835.2 of Pinus albicaulis. NCBI lineage: Eukaryota > Viridiplantae > Streptophyta > Pinopsida > Pinales > Pinaceae > Pinus > Pinus albicaulis. The sequence goes on from CM076580.1 coordinate 227,635,158, forward strand.
TATGTGCATTGATGAAAAATGTTTCACGTACTGAATATATATGCTCTAGAATGAAATTAGCTGAAAGTAGCTAAATTCTATTGGCATTGATGAAAAATCTTGAAGTACTGGATATATATACATTATAGAATTCACTTTTAAATTTTTATGATTGTTTGACACATCTAACAAGACCTAGAATCTTATTATTGTTTATATATATATATATATATGTGTGTGTGTGTGTGTGTGTGTGTATTGTACTTCAATCTATTTAACATATATATTCAAACATGTGTAAAATCATTTCTACATGTACATATATTCCTGTGATTTTTTTTTTGTGTTTGGAAAACGACAATTTGAATTTTAAAAACAAAAATTAATATCATAATCACATGCCAAATGTAGTTCAAACATCCAAAACTTGAGTTTTAAATTTTTTTTGATTATATCACAACATTACTTCACATGCCATGCCAATTGTAGTTCAACTATCCGATAAAAACATTTAACATTATATCACATGCCAAATGTAGGTCAACCATCCAAAACTTTAAGTTGTAACTTAACAAAACATTATAGATCACAACATTACTTCACATGCAAAATGTAGTTCAACCATCCAAAACTTAAGTTTTAAAAACAAACAAATTATAACACAAAACTACTTCACATTCCAAATGCAGTTCAAAAGAAAAACATTAATATAGATCAAAACATTACTTCACATGCCAAATGTAGTTCAACCATCCAAAAATTAAGTTTTAAAAACAAAAAAAAAATTAACACAACATTACTTCACATGCAAAATGTAGTTCAAAATAAAAACATTAATATAGATCAGAACATTACTTCACATGCCAAATGTAGTTCAACCATCCAAAACTTATGTTTTAAAAACAAAACAAATTATAACACGACATTAATTCACATGCCAAATGTAGTTCAACCATCCAAAACTTGAGTTTTTCAAAAGAAAAAAATTAATATAGATCACAACATTACTTCACATGCCAAATGTAGTTCTTGACCATCCAAAACTTAAGTTTTAATTTCAAAACAAATTATAACACAACATTACTTCACATGCCAAATTTAGTTCAACCATACAAAACTTGAGTAATAAAAACAAAAAATTATATATCACAAGCATCAAAGCTTGAGTTTTAAAAACAAAACATCATAGATCACAAGTATCAAGTATCAAGTAACATTACTTCACATGCCAAATGTAGTTCAACCATACAAAACTTGAGTTATAAAAACAAAACATTATAGATCACAAGTATCAAAACTTGAGTTTTAAAAACAAAAGCTCATAGATCACAAGTATCAAGTATCAAGTAACATTACTTCACATGCCAAATGTAGTTCAACCATCAAAAACTTGAGTTAAAAGAAAAACAAATTATATATAACACTGTAACATTACTTCACATGCCAATGTAGTTCAACCATCCAAAACTTAAGTTTTAAAAACATTATATATCACATTCACATGTACCAAATGTAGTTCACTTAAAATATGTCAAGTGGTAGATCTCTGAAAATATGAAGTATCGACATAGATAATACTAGGTAGACTAGATATATAAAAGATAATTAAGCGAAATCTCAATGAAAGATATAATATTTCTTATTGTGCACATCGTCATCCTTCAAATGGATGCATGTACATCATCCATCCAAATAGTATATTACATCATCCCATCAAATACATATGGATGGTAATGGCATAACAGCAAAAGTCTCAATCACTCAGCTATCCCTCTGAAGCATAGAACTTGTACACAATGTGTACAAACATTAAAATTTGATGTTTTAAAATTGAGTGAGAATATATAGAACTTCATGTAAAAAACAAAATGTAAAAAAAAAATCATGCAATACCTCATGAGGTTCCCTCTCCATTTGTTTCTCGTCCACTACAACTTCCCCACAGGAACATCTCCAACAGTAAATTATACAATATACATGTAAAATTATATATATATATATATATATATATATATATATATATATATATATTAAAAAAATTCAAATGAAAATGCATATATAAACTTATTTTCAATAATATTAAAAAAAAAGTTAGATAACTTGTTCAAATGGTTGAAATGGTGTGGATGTTTGTATCTCCATTGCTAGAGTCTATGGAGAAAATAAATCACCTATATAAACCTAAAATTCAAAAAATTTAAAAGTATAAAATAACTCAAGGTCAAGATCTCAATTTATAATAAAAATTTTAAAATTTAATTTATAAATTATAACTTAAAAACATATATTTAAGTGAAAATTTCAATACTTATGTTGGTGGATTTGGCACATCTTGTTAGGTCCCTATATTACTATTTTAGTCCCTTAATGTTATTAGTGTAGCACCCTTATTGTTATTTTTGTACCCCTGTAACCCCAATATTGTTATTATTGTGCCCTTACATTGTTATTGTTAGGTCAGCTAGGATTCTATTATGGGCCAATGGACTCCTATATATAGAAGGAGATTTTGTTCACTTGTATCATCCAATAATTGTTCATTTATGTAATGTATTGGAGGTTTCCCCATCAAAGTGGCTAATTTATAAGGTTTCGATCTCTCTTTTCTTCTATTTTTGGAGCTAGTTTCATAACATTTGGTTTCAGAGCTTTGGATTCTAGCGTTTCGCTGCTCCAAACAGGTGATCGTGGAATTTTCACAATAAATTTTTTTCTATGAAGGTTCAGAGGAACAAATTTGTACAGTGCAAAGCTAAAATCCTAAGGAACCTCCTGTAAATATTTTAAATCTTGGTTCCCAATATTTTCAAAGATATGATCTGGGGAAGTTAGGATTTTTTCAGGCTCCCAAATTTCAACTAAAATAGGTCATCATAGAATTTTTGTTATAAATTTTTGTAAACGAAGTTTTAGAAGTTGAAATTTTTATAGTGAGAAGCTGAAATCCTGAGGAAAATCTTGTAAACATTTCAGATCTTGGTTTGCAACATTTTTTGATATATGATCTATGGAATTTAGGATTGTTTCAGGCTCCCGAATTTCATCTCAAAGAGGTGACTGTGGGAAAAACGTCATAAATATCTCTCTGAGTGTCGGATTGGGATTCAGTAAAAGGTGGTCACAAATACACAGACTTTAGTTTTTGGTATATAAATTTCAAATTTTAAGGGGGAAACAATTACATGTGGCAATTCGTACAATTTTGCTCTACTGAGCTAGTCCATAATTAGGTCATCATGGGAGATTGGGCATAACTTTGTCTTGAAAAATCCAAATCTGGTTAGACCTGTGGAATCTGAAAGAATATTTAGAGGGCTACTGCAGGGCTACATTTCAGATATTGAAGATCTGAATTTAAAGAGATAATTCAGTTTCAATATTGAGCTCCTCAAAAGCAAGAAAAAGGTGTGTATTTTTTTCAAATTACATAAATCTCGTTTGAAAAAAAGAAATAGTTTGAATTTATTCCAAGGTCATATTGAAGAATAGATATGAGTATTGGGTTATAAAATTCCCCCTAAAAATAATTCAACACCCATCAAGCCTTCAGAAGGCTCTACTATTACTCATGAAGATGAAGAAACACAACACGAGGTATCAAAATTACAAGAGCAAGTGCACCAAATTTTTCTTTCAGAAAGAGCAACAAAAAATGAAATGGAATTTTTGAGGAAAGGCATGGAAACTAAGATGGATGGTTTGAAGAAAGGCATGGAAGCTAAGATTAATGGTCTAGAAGCTAAGATGGATGGCATGGAAGTGGGCATGGAAGCTAAGATGGATGGCATGGAAGCTAATATGGATGACATGGAAGCTAAGATCTATGAAAAAATGAAATACAACATGGAAAATATGAAGAATGATTTGGAAAATTTGATATAAGAAATGTTTCCTAATGGAAAAAATATAGTAGAGGAAACTCATGATCAGAAAAAAATAAATTTTAATCATGATTTCATAAACTCTAATGTTGGATGGAAGAACCACCGTATTCCAAGAATGGATATGAGGAAGTTTGATGGCAAGGATTGCGTAACATGGATACTACAGATGGAGCATTATTTTGATCTCAATAATGTGAAAAACACACAAAAGGTACGTATTTCAACTTTACATTTATAACAAAATACATTTGTATGGTATCGATGGCTTAGCTCCCGCAAAAAAATTATCACTTGGTCAATTTTTACGAAGGAAATGATAGCACATTATGAGGATACAAAAGGAAACACCTTGTTTAGCCAATTAATAAATCTCAAAAAAAGAGGTTCAGTGGTGGAGTAGATTGAGGACTTCAAAAAATTGAATATAAGGGTAACTGATATTCCAGAGGAACACAGGATTGATGTCTTCATAGGGACTTTAAAGGATAACATCCAACATAAAGTTCGCATTTGGGAACCTAATTCATTGGAAAAGGCATTCATGTTGGCAAGAAAAATTGAATGTAAAATTATGGCAATAAGGAAGCCTACCACTCACATATATAAAGATGGAAGTGTTGCTACTCCTAGACTTCCACAGCCTACAAGGTTGACACCACAATAATTGGAAGAAAAAAGAGAAAAAGGGCTTTGCTACAATTATAATAGCAAATACACTAAAGGTCATAAGTGTGCTAAGAAGAAATTATTTTACATATATTGTGAAGAGGAAGAAGAAAATGAACAATAATCTTCAAAAGAAGACGATATACACCAGGAACCAACCCTAGAAGAGGAAGAAATGAGTCTGCCCATATTGTGTAATGCATTGGGAGGAATTACCACTCCTTAAACTCTCAAGATAGAAGGACATTTCAAGAAGAAAGGTAATAGTGTTGATTGACTTGAGTAGTACCCATAATTTTATTCATTGTAAGGTAGCCAAGGAACTGAATTGTTTCCTATACCCAACACCAGATTGTCAAGTGATGGTTACAAATGGAGGAACTATAAATTTCTCTAGAAAATGCCATAATATCAAGCTAACCATGGGGGAATATGTATTGAATAGTCCAATGATTTCCATTCCTATGGGAGGTGTTGATGTTGTACTAGGAGTATAGTGGTTACAATATTTGGGGACGGTAGCTTTTAATTTTCAAGAAATTTTCTTGAATTTTTTTTCAGAAGGAAAGGAAGTCGAATTACAGGGTATCACAGGGAAGTCGAGAAAGATAATAATCTCTAATGTCATGGCAAATCTTTTGAAGAAATAACAATGCGACATAATTGCACAATTATGCTCAGTAGAACCTCCAACCTCAAAATCATCTATTTCTACATATCTCCAAAAAGTCTTGGACAATCATTCCGAGGTGTTTGAAACTCCCAAAGGACTCCCACCTATTAGTGATCATGATCATGTTATTCATTCTATTCCAAGAAGTTTTCCTCCAAACATCAGGCCTTGTAGATATCCTTATCTCCAAAAGAGTGAAACTTAACGTATGATTGCGGAAATGTTAGAGGCTAGTATGATTTAACCTAGTCAAAGTTCTTTCTTTGCTCCAGTAGTATTGTTGCACAAGAAGGATGGATCATGGCGCATGTGTCCAGATTATAGGGAGCCCAATAAGCTCACCATTAAAGATAAATTTCATTCTTGTGATTGATGAATTATTGGATGAATTACATGGAGAAATTTATTTTACCAAGTTGGATCTTTGTTCAGGATATCATCAAATTAGAATGAAGGCTGAAGATATTCTGAAAACATCATTTTGAACTCACTAGGGTCATTATGAATTTTTGGTCATGCCTTTTGGCCTTACCAATGCACCTTCTACATTTCAAGGGTTGATGAATTCCATTTTCAAACCCTTCCTTAGAAAATTTGTGCTAAATTTTTTGATGATATACTAATCTACAACAGTTCTTAGAAGGATCATGTTCAACATGTTGACAGGGTGCTCAAACTATTGAAGGAGAAACAATTATATGCAGAAACATCCAAATTTTTCTTTGGAGTATAAGAGGTGGAATATTTGGGTCATATTGTATCTCATGAGGGTTTTAAGGTAGACCCTAAAAAAATTAAATCCATTAAGGAATGGAAAGTCCCCATAATGATTAAGCAGTTGCGAGGATTTCTCGAGTTAAGAGGGTATTATCACAAGTTTGTTAAGAAATATGGGAGAATAGTAGCACCTCTAACAACATTATTGAAGAAAGATGAATTTTCATGGACTTCTGAAGCAACTAAGGCCTTTGAACATCTTAAAGAGGAAATGTGCCTAGCACCAGTCATAGCTATGCCAAACTTCACAAAAACCTTTATTGTGGAATATGATGCCTTAGGAAATGGAATTGGTGTTGTTTTAATGCAATAAGGAAGACCCATTGCTTTTGAAAGTCATCCAATCAAAGGAAAGTATTTATAGAAAGATATTTATGAGAAGGAAATGTTAGCAATACTGAATGCAGTAGAGAAATGGTGACCTTACCTAATGGGAATACCCTTCAAGGTAAAAACTGATCATGATAGTTTTAAACACTTTTTGGAACAAATACTATCTTCTGAAGAGCAGCAAAAATGGGTCACAAAGATGTTGGGTTATGACTTTGAAATAGTCTACAAAAAATGGAAGCTAAATGTTGTTGTAGATGCATACTAAAGAAAGAATGAAGAGGTGGAAGCATTTCTTTGTACCATTTCTATTAACCAACCAGATTGGATAACCGAAGCAAGGGATGAATGGAAGAAGTGTGAAGAAGTGTGGACACTCATTCAAAAATTGTAGCAATATCCTAGTACATCCGATACATTTATTTGGAAAAATGATTCTTTATGGTACAATGATCACTTATATCTTTGTAAGAATTCCCAACTAAAACAAATGATTCTTTTGTAATTGCACACTTCTCCTGTAGGAGGACACTCATGATTTTTAAAAAATTATCACAGGATGAAGAAAGAATTTTTTTGGGATGGCCTTAAATCTGATATTCAAAATTTTGTGGCGGAATGTTTGGTTTTCCATCAAAATAAAGTTGAGACAATTAAGACCCTGCATCTTCTACAACCTTTATCTATTCCAAGTCAACTTTGGGAGGAGATTTCAATAGATTTTATCACAAGTTTACCTAAGTCTGAAGGAAAGAGTGTCATCATGGTGGTAGTTGATAAAATTACCAAGAATGCACACTTTTCTGCATTATCTCATCCATTTATAGCAAGTACAGTTGCTACTACATTTATGGACATAATTTAAAAGCTACATGGAAACCCAAAGGTTATTGTCAGCGACAGAGATCCAATTTTTACTTGAAGTTTTTGGATAGAGTTATTTTCTTATTTGGGTACTTAATTAGCTCATAGCTCGTCTTATCATCCTCAATCCGATGGTCAAACTGAGATGATGATGGCTAGGATTCTATTGTGGGCTCATGGAATTCTATATATATATATATATATATATATATATATAATGAGGTTTTGGTCATTTGTATCATCCAAGAATGGTTCATTTATGTAATATATTGGAGGCTGGCCCCTTGAAGTGGCTGATTTCTAAGGTGGTGATCTCTGTTTTCTCCTATTTTTGGAGCTGGTTTCATAACACATCTCCTAAGAGAGGCTCCAAAAGAAAATCTCCAATAACCTAAAATTCAAAAAATTTAAAATAACTCAAAATATCTAGATCTCAATTTATAATAAAACTTTTAAACTTGAATTTATAAATTATAACTTAAAACCATATATATATTTAAGTGAAAATTTGAATAATTGTGCTCGTGGATTTGGCACATCTCCTAAGAGTGGTTTAGGAAGAAAATCTCCAAAAACCTAAAATTTAAAAAATTTAAATTAACTCAAGATATAGATATATCTCATTTTTTAATGGAGCTTTTTAAGGTGGAATATATAACTTAAAAACATAAATTTTAAAAGTGAAAAATTCTCCATACTTGTGATTGTGGATTTGACACATCTCCTAAGAAAGTAGAAGGTACATCTCCTAAAGAAGAAGAAGGTACCACCATCCCAAAAACATCGGATGGAATCAGAATCTGTTAATTTTTTTTATTATACATATATGTACATATACATGTGTACACAATTATTTATTTTAAAAATATCTCATCATGTTTCGATATATATAATAATAGATAAAAAAATTATTGTACATGATCATGTTCACTTAAAAAACACTAAAATTTTCCAACATATCTTGATGGTGAGAACCATCTTGATTGTATGATTGATGGTGAGACCCATCTTGATTGTTTGAACTAGAGGCTCTGACCGTGATACTAACATTTTCTTCATTCATCAAGCGTGATAACTGCAAATGGTGTTAACATATAATGATACATTTTTGTTATATTAATGTATACAAACAAATGTATGTATATATGTATTTATTAAAAATTGTACATGAGTTCAAATAATTGAACCCTAACCATTAACACATACTGTTTCCATGCCCTCTTCCTCATGAACAATTAGGTCTTTCCAACCATTGCAACAATTCTTTTCATCCGTTTTGATATCTTCAACACTCATGTTGTCAATCTCTTGATCTGTATAATACACAAACTTAGCACGTGCATTTTCATGTGCTCTTTTTTGATTTAGACAAACATCGACTCCACGCAATCAACTATGAACATTGTCAATGATGGCATCCCATGCTTCTCGACTAATTTGAGAAATGGCTTCCATCTCTGACCGCAAATTTTCAACATGAAAAGGTTGACTAACCAATGGTGGCTTAGGAGGAGGCAACTCAACATCATGCCTATCACCCCTATGGTCACACAATCGACCTTTCCCGGGACCAAAAAATTCAGAGGGAAGGTCATTGTAATTGGGTTTCATTTGCAAAAATAATTCTGCATAAAATAATTTTGCAAAATAAATCGGAACCTCGTCATTCCATGGGAGTCTTCCATAGGTCGCAAGGTGTCTATCATGCAAATAGTGATCTATATTATGGTGCTTGAATTATTTCGCCTTCAATGTCGTTATTTTTTTCCCTTCTTTGAAATTAAACATAGACTTGGCCATATTTGTTGTAACTCTTTTTTTAACAACCTCCCATTTTTCAGGACCCATCACTATTTCCTTTCTTTTTCTCATTACTTCTACAAAATTATCAGTGGTTGGCCCAAGATTTCGGTACACACCTACTAGTTCACCTAAAAGGTGTGTAATAATTTAAAAGGTTTTTCAACTCTCAGCAGGTAGAGTCAAAGCCATGAGATTTCTCTGCAATTTTGCGTGAAGATGTTGACACCTTTCCAAGGTGCATTGCTGCATGTTTGTTTCCTAAGGTATATCGTAAATGTCAGCCAGATAAGTCATGGTTGGTGGACAACCTTCTTCTTGAATTTTGCATTTTTCCCTATGCCTTTTTCTAGCAACATTTGGAGCAACATTTTCAGCCTCTATATCAATATATAAAATTTTGTATATTAAAAAAACACATGTAAACAAATTTGTACAAATTGAATGAAAAAAAAGAATCAAATTGATGGCCACCTTGATGTGGTTGGCTAGCATCTTGCCCACCCTGAGACTGTTGAGAACCAGAACGACCCTGCTGAGAACCAACACGACCACCAATTGGTTGAGAACCAACACGACCATCTGTTGATTTTCCTCTAGGGGAATACATGTCACCACCTTCATGCAACTCGCCAACACTTATTGATGGCCCTCTAAGGGAAATTGAACAACCACCAACCTCATGAGATGAGAGAGAAGCTTCATAAATAAATTTGAATTTATAGTAAATTCAAAAATACATTCATATGTATTAATACATGTACATATTCATTGATTAAATTGTGTGAACCATACCACGATTGCGTGAACCATGGGCATGATCTATTGATGGAGTAGACACCCCTCTCCTCTTGGCTCCAAAAAAGTAAAAAATGAAACTTATTAACAACTAATTTAACTCACAAAGTTGATAAAAAATCAATTCCATATGTATACACATATATGTATATGTATGGATATTTAAGATCATATTTAAATACCATGAACACCCCTCAATCCCCAATCCCCCTCTCTCGTAGAGATATGGAATTCTATTGATTTTCTTTGTTCATCCTCGATGATAAATATATCTACAGTGGAAATTTACAATTATTTTTTTAATGTTCTATTTAAAATAAATTAAAAATAAATTTCAGAAAATTAATGTAATTTAGTGTACACAAATTATGTAAAACAGAACTTTCAAAGCACTAATTGATGTGCGAAACTCAATTTACATGGTGGGAGCACACTTGGTATAAAATTGAAAAAACATATGGTCATTAAAAAACAAGCGTGAGACTCCATTTTTTAAAAAAATGGTTGAAGTCCCCGCATTTTAATTTTATAAAAATGTGAAGTTCACCACTTGTTGCAAATGCGAAGTTCACCAAGTTGCGCTTTACATGGTGTGGTGGGAGCACACTTGGTATATAATTGAAAAAAATACATGGTCATTAAAAAATATGCATTTATAAGTACAAAACACACACATACCCTAGATATTTTACAATGTCCATCAATAAATTTTGAAAAAGAGCGTCTCAACACTAATTCATATTTAAGAGATGAATCTTGAATTTTTAAAGAAGAGCATCTCAAAACTAATTCATATTTGAGAGATGAATCTTGAATTTTTTAATAAGAGCATCTCAAAAATAATTCATCTTTGAGAGATGAATCTTGCATTGGCATTGCCCCGTATAATTTTAATTCATCTGTTAATTCATCTTTGATAGACGAATCCTGAATTGGCATTGCCCCATGCAATAGATCAGCAGACATCCTATTCAAATTTGTACAATGTCTTATATTAAAGATTGAAATTGGCTAACAATATTGTTTGCTATTCCATGCAGTTCTTTTAGCCTCTCCTTCTTAACTTGGTACACACCATTCATCTGGTTGCACACAAGTTCAGAATTGGTGAAAACTACAATTCCATTTGATCCATACTCCATAAGTCTTCCCAAACCTTCTATCATTGCAATATAATATGGCTCATTATTTTTTGTTCTTCCCGGTATATTCATTTTCCTTTGGATGAATTTTCTTGTCGCAATATTGAAAATCACATATGTAATCACTACTTTCCCTAGATTGGGATAGCAAGAAACATCTATGCATAATTTCCATTTTTCAATCATCTTTAGTGGATTTTTTTATCCCTGAAAAAAAAATTCAATAAAATATATTAAATTGACATTTATTGCAAATGCATGGGAGAAATGACACATGTGCATGAGATAAATGACATGTGCATGGTTTATCTTAAAGTTTGAATTAAAGTTTATGGTAAAATAGATGCGTTAAATATTGCATTGCCTAGAGTTTAAGGGAGATTTATGACACATAGACATGGTTCATGCATGGTTTGCATGAAATTTTGCCTTAAATTTATGGCATAATTCACATCTAGTTCAATAACATTCCTGAAGGAAGGATGAGATCCAAAGGCCACCTAGCCCTTTACAGACTGCTTTAGAACTTGTAGAAGTTAAGAATCAATCAACAAAATAAAATCCTATGCAATTTCAACCACTTTAGGTTCAGTTTTTAGGCCTTAAAGTTTTCCTTGAATTAATGGGGGAAAGCCTTGAGTTTGGGGATACTATCCTATGAGATTTTAGCCACTTTAGGTTCAGTTTTTAGGCATTAAATTTTTCCTTGAATTAATGGGAGGAAGCCTTTAGTTTGTGGGAGAAATGGCATTTACATGGTTTGGAAAATTATTTTATGCACAAGTACTAAAAAAAAATTCAGTTTTTAGGCCTTAAAGTTTTCATTGAATTAATGGGGAAAAGCCTTAAGTTTGGGGGATATTATCCTATGAGAGTTCAGCCACTTTAGGTTCATTTTTTAGGCCTTAAATTTTTCCTTGAATTAATGGAAGGAAGCCTTTAGTTTCTGGGAGAAATGACATTTACATGGTTTGCACAATTATTTTATGCACTTACTAAAACAACTACTTATGTCAAAAGTCACACCTTTATGAGTTTGTGGGAGAAATGAAATAGAAATGACACATGCATTAAAAGTTTCCTAAAATTTTATGGGAGAAGGGAGAAATGACACATGTACAAGGTTTTCTTTAGAGTGGTAATCGTTTATGGATATTAAAATGAAGAAATTCTATTTAGATTTGTTCCAGAGATTGACTGTAGGGGCATTTATTGTATATGTCACCTTTGAGAAAATATGAGATCCAGAGGCTACTGGACCCTTTACAGACTCTACCTTTAGAAGTTATAGAAGTTAACACTCAATAGATGGACTGAAATCCTATGGAAGTTCAAAATCCTATGAGAGTTCAACCACTTTAGGTTCAATTTTTAGGCCTTCAAGTTTGCCTTGAATTAATGAGAGAAAGCCTTTAGTTTGTGGCAGAAATGACATTTACATGGTTTGAAAAATTATTTTATGCACTTACAAAAAACATGCTTTAAAGTTAATGGGAGAGAGCCAACATGACATGTATGCTTTAAAAACTTTGCCTAAGAATTTATGGGAGAAATGACACATGTACATAGTTTTCCTTAAAGTGGTTGTGGTTTATGGATATTAAAATGAAGAACTTCTATTTATATCTATTCCATAGATTGACTGTAGGGGAATTTACTAGATATGTCACCTTTCATAAAATATGAGATGCAGAGGCTACCTAGCTCTTTACAGACTCTACCTATAGAACTTGTAGAAGTTAACACTACCTATCCCAATTATACCCTATGAAGTGTGTAGAGGACCCGTGGAATCACTCACAGTACTAATCGTAGACATAAAGGTGTATAAGAGTGTACTTAATTCAAAAATATGGTCATATTATTGGATATATTTCCCAAGGACCCAAATTTACTCCTTGTGTATATGTGGGGTCTATATAACCATCTACAAAAAAAAAGTGATTCTTTCCAAGCTAAGGACAATGTATGAGCCATGTGTATATGCACATTATCTAGAAACCATAGGCCAAAATAAGGGATACGTAAGTGGTTTCAAGAAAAAATAGCACCAAGAAGCTTTGAAGGAGGGGAATAAGAACTGGAAATAGGAGGATAAGAATAAAATAGCCACTACACATCCACGCAAGGGTAGTAGAAATAATTCTAACCATTGCAACATTGATGGTCACATTAAGGAGAATTATTGAATGTTTGGTATGTGCTATATTCTTTATGTGAATACCCCATGCACTATATATTTTTCCAAGAATAGTGGTGGGAATAAAATGGGAGGAAAGGACCCCCACTTTAGGGTTTCATATAGATGAAAAATTCCCCACACATAGGTGTTCAGGGGTAGTGCCCAAAAAAACGTTTTTGGGAAAAACAAATCTCCCTTTATGATGGTTTTCATCACATGGTTTTTTCTTTTGGAATTTTTCTAATGCATGGTAGTTTACCCCATGGTTCTATAGTTTTAGTTAAAGAGCCAAAGTTTTATCTGACCCAAGGTAATGGATTGGTAGTTTATAATTGTCATGGGATATATACATATATACATACATACATGTGTGTGTGTGTGTGATGGTCTAAAAATTAATATACTAATTAAAAAAATAATCTTCTCATTTTGGGTTTCTTGACTAAATTATATGTTAATGCATGTGTTTTACATTGAAAACTTTTCATTTTATTAAGAATCTATTTGAAACAATTAACTATATAAGGTTAAAACTTATGTTTTGTATCAAATTACTTTCATTTTCAATGGGAAACTTTTATGGCTAATGTGTTTTTCTTGAAATGTGATAGACCCCATTAAAATGGGAGATATATCAAAATGATTCCTATGGTGTAATAAAATAGTTGAGTAGTTTAAAGATATAGATGCATAAATTCAATGAGCATAGTTTTGAGATATATAAGTCCAAAATAGAATAGTTGTTGGTGAACAAATAACAGTGTATCGCTATGGATATGTGTGCTTCATTAAAAGGGATTTTTCTAGAAGGATGGACTAAGTTGGAAAGAAGGGAAAATATCGCAATTATATGTTAAGGTGCATGCGTTTTACATTGAATATTTTTCATTTTTGTAGGAATCTATTTGAAACAATTAACTATGTAAGGTTAAAAACTATGTTTTGTATCAAATTACTTTTGGTTTCAATGGGAAAATTTTATGGCTAATGTGATTTTCTCGAAATGTGATAGACCCCAATAAAATGGGAGATATATAGAAATGGTTCCTATGGTGTAATAAAATAGTTTCAAGTAGTTTAAAGATATATATGCATATATTCAATGAGCATAGTTTTGAGATATAAAATTAAAAAATGGAATAGTTGTTGGTGAACAAATATCAGTGGATCACTATGGAAATATCTACTTCATTAAAAGGTTTTTTTCTAGAAGGATGTCCACTAAGTTGGAAATAAGGGAAAATATCACAATTATATGTTAATGCATGTGTTTTACATTCAATATTTTTCATTTTATTAAGAATATATTTGAAACAATTAACTATATAAGGTTAAAACCTATGTTTTGTATCAAATCACTTTTAGTTTCAATGGGAAACTTTTATGGCTAATGTGTTTTTCTAGAAATGTAATAGATCCCATTAAAATGGGAAATATATCGAAATGATTCCGATGGTGTAATAAAATAGTTGAGTAGTTTAAAGATATAGATGCATAAATTCAATGAGCATAGTTTTGAGATATATAAGTGGAAAATGGAATATTTGTTGGTGGAAAAATATTAGTGGATCACTATGGATATATCTGCTTCATTAAAATAGATTTTTCTAGAAGGATGGACTAGGTTGGAAAGAAGGGAAAATATCACAATTATATGTTATTGTGCATGTGTTTTACATTGAATATTTTTCCTTTTATTAAGAACCTATTTTAAAAAATTAACTATATAAGGTTAAAACCTATGTTTTGTATCAAATTACTTTTGGTTTAAATGGGAAACTTTTATGGCTAATGTGTTTTTCTCAAAATTTTCTAGAACCCATTAAAATGGGAGATATGTCGAAATGATTCCTATGGTGTAATAAAATAGTTTCAAGTAGTTTAAAGATATGGATGCATACATTCAATGAGCATAGTTTTTATATATATAAGTCCAAAATGGAATAGTTGTTGGTGAAAAAATATCAATGGATCACTATGGATATATATGCTTCATTAAAAGGGATTTTTCTAGAAGGATGGACTTATTTGGAAAGAAGGGAAAATATCACAAATATATGTTAATCCATGTGTTTTAGATTGAATATAAAAGGTTTTTTCTCTCTCTCATTGTTTGAGTCTTGATCTTATAAAAGGTTTCCACTAAATCCATTCCCTATTACTTTTCATGTGAACCACATTCTCAAACCCACCAATCTATGTACCTAAGAGCCAAGCCAAATGTAAAAAGGGATTATTTCATATTCTTCTTTCACACATATGTGATTAATTATCATTAGAATTTATATTTTATAAATACGTATAAATATTAATCCTTAGGATAGATAGATTTTGACTTTAAGGAATATTTCGTGTTTTTTAGAAAGTTTATCTTAGGAGGCAGAAATAAATTGTCTATAACCCACAAAAGAAACCATGGCCCATGAGAATCACATGCAAACACAAGTTACTCCCATGTTTGAAACACCACCTCACATCATCGTAAGTGTTGGAAACCACTAAGAAACCCATACTAAGTTCCCTAGAAGGGATGACTATCATATTTAATGATTGGGTTTATCTCCAAGGTCAAAAGGAAAATCAAAGTTAGGACAGGGAATTAGAATAGAAATTAAGGTAAGACCATGACCTTTTACCCAATATTGAACGGAGGCGAGCAACCATAGATATCATGAAGAAAGTTCAAGAATCCAAACTATCTAATATGATAGGTAAGAGTGTAACATACCTCAAATACATATAAAGAAAAAATTATTCCCTTTAACACTACTATAATTGTGCATGCATAAGAAATATTATCTTTTTTCTAGAAGGATATTTTGAGAGGAATCTTGAGCAAGTTCTTGAAGGTTGAAAGAAAAAATCTTAAGGGATGAATATCATATTTAATGATTGGGTTTATCTCCAAGGTCAAAAGGAAAATCAAAGTTAGGATAGGGAATTAGAATAGAAATTAAGGTAAGACCATGACCTTTTACCCAATATTGAACGGAGGCGAGCAACCATAGATATCATGAAGAAAGTTCAAGAATCCAAAATATCTAATATGATAGGTAAGAGTGTAACATACCTCAAATACATATAAAGAAAAAATTATTCCCTTTAACACTACTATAATTGTGCATGCATAAGAAATATTATCTTTTTCTAGAAGGATATTTTGAGAGGAATCTTGAGCGATTTCTTGAAGGTTGAAAGAAAAAAGCTTTTGGTTTATCAATTGCAGGTTTAGACCCTCTATTGACCTACATTGAAGGAAATTCAACTATGCAGTCCTTGACCAAAATTGCAAAGGCTTAAATTTGGGTTTCCTAAGAGATTTCAGAGGTGACACTTGGTTGTTTCGATTGGTTTTCTGAGCATCTTTTCGTCAATTATCGTTCGGATTTTGGAGGATAGTTTGAAAGTCAAAAACTTGAATTTGACTTCATTATCATAGTAAAATATTGGATTATCTCTCTCTCTCTAAACATTTATATCTATTAAGAAGAAGAAGATTTGTTGGGTTTGCCCTTATCTATTTTGTCTTCTCTATTTTATTTCTATGTTCTATGTACAATTACTGTCAAGATCCTTGAACAAAATTGCATAGGCTTAAATTCAGGTTTCCTAAGAGATTTCAGAGGTGACACTTAGTTGTTTAGATTGGTTTTTTGAGAATATTTCGGTAAACTGTCGTTTGGATTTTGGAGGACGGTTTGAAAATCAAAGCCTTGAATTTGACTTCATTATCATTGTAAAATATTGGATTATCTCTCTCTCTAAAAATTTATAGCTATTAAGAAGAAGAAGATATGTTGGGTTTTCCCTTATCTATTTTGTCTTCTAGATTGTATTTCTGTGTTCTATATGAAATTACTGTCAAGATCCTTGACAAAAATTGCAAACGCTTAAATTAGTATTTCCTAAGAGATTTCAGAGGTGACACTTGGTTGTTTCGACTAGTTTTCTAAGCATCTTTCAGTCAATTGTCGTTTAGATTTTGGAAGACAGTTTTAAAATCAAAGCCTTGAATTTGACTTCATTATCATTGTAAAATATTGGATTATCTCTCTCTCTCTAAACATTTATATCTATTAAGAAGAGGAAGATATGTTGGGTTTTGCCTTATATGTTTTGTCTTCTGCATTTTATTTCTATATTCTATATACAATTTCTGTCAAGATTGATCTAATGGTTAATGTGATTCCTATTTAAAGTAGAATTGTAATTAGGATAAGAAAATGACATTGAAGTAATTTTTGTAAGAATAGAACATACCATTGTTAAAAATTAGAATGGTATAATATCCCAGTTTAACCATTTAATGTTTAATAGAGGATTTCAATGATAGAGGATTTCATACCTCAAAATTCGCAGAAATTCACAGATGAAGCCACAACAAGGACGAAGCCGGGAGATCATTGAAGACATCGTGGAGGATTCCCTGTGAAAAAAAAAATAAAAAATTAAAATCAAACCAAAAAAATAAAAAATAAAAATAGAGCAACTGCAACACCCACCTCGTCACAGAGAAACACCACAACAGAGAAACACCTCAAGAGAGAAACACTGCAAAAGAGTGAGACAGAGACAGACGTGACACACATGTGCATAAGAAGCCTACTAAGGTTTGTGGGCCAATATATTTTTAAGAACAAGTTCGATCGAACTATTTTAAAAGTTTGGACAAACTTTGGTTGTTAGTTTTCCCATCTCTGGCCAAAAATTTGTTTTCCCACGCCGTCAATACGTCATCAATCTAAACAGAAGAATGATCTCGACCAAACTAATTTTGAAATTTCGTCCAAAATCTCGATTAGTTCGGCCGAATTATTGAGAAAAAAATATTTCCGCCCCCAATTATCACAAAAGTCTAACCCAAATTCACATTTTTAGCCATATATATATGTTAGAATTCAAAGGTGGAATATGAAGTTAAAATTGTAAAGAAATATAATATAATTACCAAGTTGCTACACCCAATCCGTATGTTTAGCACATCCTCTTCAGCAGGTAGGTAACGACCAGATCCACTTTATTTCTCTCTTATTTGATTAACAACCCAACTATTAGGGTATGCCATTGGCATACTTTCTTTTAAATTTCAATATAGGAAACATTTCTACCATTCAATCGTTTGAATTCTTTCCTATAACTGTCCCATTTCCTCCACTTCTCTTTGTTCAATTTAAACAACAATTGTGTCGCTTCCATATTGTAAAGAATGAATTTATTGATGGATTCAATTTCTAAATTCTCTAATGATCAATTCAAAACAATGTATATATATTTAGAATGTATGAGGATAAAATATACATTAATATGAACTTCGGTGTGAATATTTACTGTGTAGTAATTTGAAAAATGATAAGCCTAAACTTATTATTTATCATGCACCTCTTTCCATTCATTTCAATAATATCCCCTTCTCTTTCATCTTCATCCCTTTCGTCATCCCAAATCACCACACCTGGTTTTTTGTTGATCTACTCGATGTACTCACTAGCATAATAGAAATACTAATATGATATATAACCATGTGAAATATAACCCTTGCGTTTTTCCCTTTTCCGAACAAGACATTTCAATTTCTTCATGGACCTCTCTAATAAGAACATGCAATGACAATAAACGACCCCAAAAAATTCATCCTTATCTACTAAGTGAGTTAGAAGATGAACCTGCAAGTCTATTAAAGTCATCAGCATCTCCTTCACAAAAATACAAACAATCTTATCTATCTCTTGATGCCATCATTGAATGTTATCCATATTAATCTCCTTTGATGTGATCCAACGTACAAATGCACGTAATTCAGATATGGCACATTGTATGTATTTGGGGAAGTCATGTTTCACACACCGACACAAAATCAGAGGATAATGACATTGCACAGTAATAGTACATTATACAAACAATATTTATAAAATATCCCATTAAATAAAAATAAATAATAAAATAATAAATTCATTTTTTAACATAGTACTCTTAGAAGGTTCAAATAGTCATGTTATTTCAACCCCGACAAATGATCTACATAGTGAAGCAGTTCCATAGTGAAGACACCATGAAAACCCATATAAACATGCACTGTCACACTCATTATAACTTCATATGCCAAAGAAATATCATCTTTATTTAAAATCCATGGGACACCACCTTCTTTGAAAGACCAAGAGGGACCAACCTCTCCTCTAGTTTCTTGTCTTGGCCAATGTTTATTTTTAGTTTTTGAAGAAATAATACCTCTCCTAACAACTAATCTATCACTTTATTTAGATGATATGTGACTCCATAAAGGATATGAAACATTTTAAAATATATTCATGGAAACTAGCAAGTGGGAAATCTTAATATTCTCCCAATATGGGAGCTCATAAATGTTATATTTCCTTTTCATCCCAATGGGAAATTTCTCAACATAGGTGTTTGAGAATTCTTGATCATTGAGCATAGGCTCCCCATTTGAATCAAACTTTTCTACAAATTCCTTCTCCTTCTCTCTCTCATATTCTCTAATCCATTCAAGTGATGTCATTATTGCAGTCCTTTGGGTTTTCTCTATTTTACCATTGAAAGTGAATGTTTCTCTTCTATAAGGGTGTTCTTCTAGGAGGAACACCCTAGAACATTCATACACTGGATTTCGTAAGTGGTCATACCACCTAGCCTTTAGAGAAGGTCCAAAAAAACTACAGACATAATACCCTTTTGTTGCAAGACCTATGAAATTATTGTATATAGGACGACACATTAGCGACCATGAAGATATAAATAATTGCAACAAATTAAATTAATATGAAAAACAAAATTGTTACTAAGAAAATAAATAAGTATGTAATTTACTAAAATTAACTTCTAAGATTGGATAATCATGTATTTTATAAGAACATATTCCATACAATGTAAAAATCCTCTTTATTATGACGGGTCTTTATACATCATACACATGTATCCCTTACAATAATTCCTTTAATTAATCTACCAATGGTTGTAAGTCAACATCCATGTACTTCACTTTTCTTCTACTAGGGTCTACGAGAGCCAACATAAGATTTTCATTGTTCACGGACAACCATGGTGGGATATTATTATTGATTGCTACTACAAGCCAGACATAATAGTTGGGGTTTTGGAGGGAATATGGGTTGCCACCTTCCATGGCTATGTTGATTTGTAGACTTTGTACTTCATCCTTGAATTTTGTAGGCCATGTATCTTCTATATGATTCATGGCTATTGAATCGATTGGGATTCACATCACTGATGATCACTTATTTTTGAGACATGACATCCCTGCAACATACGTAATTCCTTGCATTGAAAGGGTCTTTGAATCCTTGGTATTTTATGGATGTGCCTCATTATAATATGAGGAGGACCATGTAATTTACCCTTTTTTTTAAATTATGGTACCTTCAATGCCCACATTTCAGACATATCTCTTTATCTACATATTCTCCTCTATATAAAATACAATCATTTAGACAAATATGATATGATATGTACTCAAAACCCAACATTTTCAACAACTGCTTTGCCTCTTCGCAACAACCCGACAAGACATTATCACTCAGAAGAAACTTATCTTTGAATATTAAGTGGAGTTTAATTTTTTTTCATTCTATGTCCATGATATGATATTCAAATATTGATATCTCTGGGATTGAGATAGTCTATAATGAATCCCTAAAAAAAGACTTATCAAAAAAGGCCAAGGATACACAATGTCCACACAATAAATATCCAACCCCCATATTTTTAATTCAACCACTAGATGCTAGAGGCTAATAAAAATAATCAATACAATTTTCTTTAATATCCTTGTGAGGATAGGATAGTGCCACTCTCCAGTGATCAACTAGTAACAATACCCCAAGGCCTTGTTGCATGCATATCCAACACATATAAGAAGTTAGAAGAAAATAATAAGTCATACAAGTTATTGTATAACTATTTGAAGTTGTTATGGGAACTACATAGGATTCCTCCTAGACATGCAGTCCAACACATCAATGAGTTGCAATAAGATATTGTGTCATTGAATGACTCACTGTGCAGGGATTTGTTGTTGGAAAACTAGGAGATCAAAATGTATATATAGGACTTATTAAATAATGGCCAAATATGAACCAACTCATTGATTTGTGGATCCATAATTTTTTTCCCAAAGAAAGATGACACATGGAGGATTTATTACTCTATGTTGAATAGAAACACCATCAGGAAATGGTATTAATTTTCATTCACCAACAACCTAATCGATTACATTCATGAAGGCAAAAATATTAGTAATCTTAACCTAAATTTTGGTTACAAATAAATATGTATCAAGCTTGAAAATATATGAAAGAAAATGTTTGAGTCATGACAAAGATTTTTTCAATGCTTGGTGAATTCATTCACTATAATTTGTACCCCTATGTGATTCACAAGGATAATGAAAAAAGTGCTGACATTGTGTATTAACTATTTTGTGATTGTGTAATTGAACAACACACTAGTTTTTAGTAAAATTTGGGAGTACCATTTGAAACACTTGGATCGAGTATTATCAATATTATGATTAGAAAAGAAAATAATCAATACAAAGAAACATACATTCTAGTCTACAAAACTAGTTCATATTAAATTTTACAAGAACCAAGATTGATTCAACATTTCTCTAAAAATGATTTTAGTTATTTCCAAATGAATACTACTAAAGAACATTCACAACCTACAAAGCTTCATGGAAATGGAAAATTGTCTAAAGATACTTCTTGTGTAGTTTTCCCATGTCATGCACCCTCTTAATGCACTAAAATTACCAATTCAATTTTAGTTGTGGAAATTCAAAACAAGGAATGTTCAAAGAGATCCAGTGTCAAGTTGTGACTACTACTATTCTTTCCTTACCTCACATTCAACAGGCCCTCTATATCAACAAGTATTCTTTTCAAAATGCCATGGGTATGTCATTGATGTAACGTTAAGACCAGTTTCACACCAATCCAATAGTTCTTCAAGAATTCTTAATTGCACAATATATGACCAATATATGTACACATTGGTCCAAATAACACCTTATTGTAGAAATTTTTTGAGTAGGAAATAGATCATCATTCATAGCAATCATAAGTCTCACAAATACGTTGAACATTGAGCAAGATCAAGAATGCAAAGAAAATTAAGTGGTCTATTTATATTCATTTCAATTAATTGTTGAAAAGGAAGAAAAATTAAACTAGCACATTACCTTCCATGACCACTAGAAATCAAATTGATAGTGTTGATAATAAGCTCATAATATTTTTTTCCCTTCATAGAATTTCACAACCAAAAAATCATAAATTGGGAAAGTATACTCTACTTTCGATCCTCAGTTGACCATGAGAGTCAATTTCAATGGATTTCCCTTAGGTTTGTTGACAACTTGTAGGGGGAATGTATATCTAATGCTAGTTGTGGATGTCTCAATAAAACGACTGATAATACCTTGCAACAAAAGAAAATCAACACAAAAATCCATGCAATGATTTCCTAAAAGGGTTTGGATGCACTTTGGTCTACCATCGTTGATCATCTCATATCAATAGAAAATATATCTCAACTACTTTTGGCAAGTGTAGTGAGGATTTATGGACATCAAGCTAAGGAGAGTTATTCCCTTCCATCCTTCGATCATTGATCAAACAGAGGTAGAAAATCACAACATAGTTCAAGTGTTAAACATTTTTAACCATAAACTTTAAAATACATGGGATTCCAACATGCCATATGTACAACATTGTTATAATCACAGACTACATAGCACAATTATAGTAATTTTGCACATATGACATGTCTGCATATTATGTATTTGGAGCTTTATGCTTAAAAATGGGTAATACTTGCACACTACATAGAACAACATGAACTTCACCTTTTGAAGCATGCCTGGTACTTTTTTCGGCAGATACAAATATTCATGGTGGGTCCTATAACTAAGGAAACGAAGTTGAAATAGGTCATTATACATAGTAAAAAGGTGTATATACCACATCAATAATATTCATGTTCATGATTGAGAAGCTTTTCTTAAGAATCAACAAAAAAAATGCCATGCATGATGAACACTATGCATATCACCAGTAAGGAGAGAGGCATAAGATAAAATTTGGGTTTCCTGGAAAGAATAAATTTAAGGAGAGAGGTGAGAATATAAAACCAGTAAATTAAATTTAAGGAGAGAGGCATGAATATCAAACCACTCAAATATGTATCATACACCATTATCATGCAAACTGGAGAAAACACATTCAAGTTGGATTTGCCACCATACATGAGCATTCAATTGATCTTCAACGTGAATCGCCTAAAGTTATGCAAACTGTCAATGATGGATGTTGATGAAAAAGTATTTTTTGCAATTTCTTTAAAAGGTGTAAGTTTTTGAAGTTGGTGCAGAGCTATAATTAGACATAATTCTAGAATAGATAAAGCATGGAAAAGTTTCAACTTGATCACACGTAATTCAGTTCAGTACCATAATCATAGATGCCATAATATTCTAAGGGGATACAAAGCATTATTGTGCATTGGGGGATGTATCAGTAGAACCTACGAAATGAGTGAAGTCTGCACTACGACAAAATTAGGTCCAAAAGGAACCAGAATAGATCAATATATAGGCTACCCCACAAAAAAAGTTTTCATTAAATATAAGAAGAAGAAAAATTGAATATGGAATGTCTTAGGTCAAGTTGTATGGAACCGTCCAGTTTAGTGAAAAAATTCGGTTCACTATCAAACAAACCATTTCTAGTTCGTCACCTCAGAACTGACGTGTTTGACCCTCAAACTAGTCGAAATGGCTAGTTACACCACTTCTAGTCCAATTCTGATCACACTAGATACATGGGTGAGTGAGCATTGGGTTGCATCATGAATAGACACATCATCGTTATGTGTTCTACACACATAATTATGTGAACTTGAAAAATCACCAATAGAGAATTCCCATTATTAAAAATGAAAATCCAAAAGAAAGCCTTCCAAATAAAAAAATAAATGACCTAATTTTCTAAGGTGAGTGCAAAACATCATTGTGTATCAAGAGTACAAATTAATTATGTCATAATATGTCTAAATAAGAGAATATAATTATCCTTAACATGATAGCACATCATGATTAGATTGCATTAGGGATTGAAATCAAATACCAAGGCCTCACACACACACAAGAGAAATATAAGCTTCCCAACTATAAATGGAATGAACTTCGAACTAATGTTGTAAGCCTGGAACAAAGAATCATGGCTGATAAGGGATTGGCTAACTACGCAGTCGAAACATTCAATATGAGTAAATCAAATCCAAGCCATAGTATTATGTATGAGGCTGCTTAACATAGCTACCTATAAAGATTACAATTTGCATTCTAGTTGGAATGAATACCTTTTCCAAAAACATGCACACTCACAAATCCAAATGCATGCTTCCCATCCATAGATGAAAAAAATTGATGATATAAGGGGGAAAGTAATAAAAAATGTGTATCAGAACTTAGCATGCATAGGTACTGAAAAAATACCATAATATTAAACCATGATTGTGAAATAAATTGTGACTAAATGGGAATAGAATGGAGGGGTCATCTTAGCCTGGTAGTCCATCGAGAATGCATAGTAATCCCTAACACATACATCCTCACAAAAATCCAAAATGTAATGTTTCAAACCATATATGAATGAATAGATGTTATATGATCTGGATTTATGCAAGAACACAATAGAATACATAAATAACCATAAACATATAAATACATTGGAAATAAGGCCTCATTTCATTAATATCAAATCATAGAAATATGCTTACAAACATGATAGAAATAAAATAGCTAGGGTGTTGGTAGCGAATCTCTAAGAAGAGATGTGGTAGCTACAGACCTATGAAATATGTTACAATGATCAATAATGGAAATGAGCAAGCGAGGGAACCGGTAGCGTATCTCTGAGAAGAGATGTGATGGCTACAGACCTCCCCACTGTGTTACAAAACTAAAATGATGGGAGCAAGCGAGCTAGGGAACTGGTAGCACTTATCTCTGAGAAGAGATGTGTCAGCTCCCAGCCCCTTGAACTGTGTTACAAGGTGGCTTGAGGGCCTATTTATTGTTGAGAAATAATGTAAAAATTGAAACATCCAGAAACCTAAACCTAGGAGATGAAGCGCCAAAATTGTGGGCCCCGTTTGGGTAAGTTGGTGTTTCAACTTCATAGGGACATAACTTTGGCATCCTTTCTCCATTTGACACGCTCAATAGCTAGTTAGAAATATCTATCTGAGGACTACAAATTTTGAGTGAGAAACATCAATCTATGACCCATGTTGCTCCTCGTTTTCCCAAAAAGCGTCGTTTATGGCCTCAAAATGGCTCCGGAAGTTCATGACCCGAAAAACTGCTACAAATAGTAAGTTGTGCTGAAACTTACAGACTGAAATAACTGATGGTGGGGTTCAAATGGAATCGGTGGGTGGCCATCAATGTCCACCTGGATCATTGAGTCCCCAAAATGGCTTTGGGAGTGCAGGATGTGAAAATTTTTTAAAAATAATAAGTTGTGCTGAAGCTGAAAAACTGAAAGAATTGATGTTGCGGGTCCAAATGGAATAGGTGGGTGACCACCGATATCCACCTGGATCATTCCTCCATCCTTAGGAAGCAATTTTCTTTATTGCGTTAAGTACCTCCATTGGGGGGGGGTAAATTCTGCTGAACTTGGTGTTGGATTTGTCCACAATGTCATGGACCTATTGGCTGATGTGCTAGATGCAGATGTGCTGCCAATGGGCAGCCATTGAAGGATTTGGGAAAATTTATCCATCATCACATTCCTTTTTTTCTCAAGGGTCTTCTTGAGCAAGATTTTGATAGGATCTCCTTCTCCCTTGTCTTTCTTTCCTTTTTCCATGGGGGTCGTCGGGGTTGCGAGGTTGAACTCCATATACCCTGACCGGGTTGGGGACATGAAAAGAAAAATCGAGAAAGAGTAGATCGCTTTGATACCACTAATCCGGATTTATTCACAAACGCAACAGACTACATAAATAACCATAAAAATATAAATAAAGCAGAAATAAGGCTTCATTTCATTAATATAAAATCACATAAATATTCTTACAAACATGATAGAAATAAAATAGCTAAGGTGTTGGTAGCGAATCTCTGAGAAAATATGTGGTGACTACAGACCTCTGAACTATGTTACAATGATAAATAATGGAAATGAGCAAGCGAGGTCACTTAAAACTTATCTCTGATAAGATATGTGATGGCTACAGGCCTCCCCACTGTGTTACAGAATTAAAATGATGGGAATAAGTGAGCTAGGGAACTGGTAGCGCTTATCTCTGAGAAGAGATGTGTCGGCTCCCAGCCCCTTGAACTATGTTAAAAGGTGGATTGAAGGCCTATTTATTGTTTATAAACAATTTTAAACCTGAAACATCCAAAAACATAACCTTAGGATATGAAGCACCAAAATTGTGGGCCCCGTTTGGGTAAGTTGGTGTTTCAACTTCCCGGGGACATAACTTTGGCATTCGTTATCCATTTGATGCACTCAATAGCTTGTTAGAAAGATCTATATAAGGACTACAACTTTTGAGTGAGAAAAATTGGTATACGATCCATGTTGCTCCCTGTTTTCCCAAAAAGCGTCGTTCAGGGCCTCAAAACAGCTCAGGAAGTTCATGACCCGAAAAACTACTATAAATAGTAAGTTTTACTGAAATTTACAAACTGAAATAACTAATGGCGGGGGTTCAAATGGAATCGGTGGGTGGCCACCAATGTCCACCTTGATCATTGAGTCCCCAAAATGGCTCTGGGAGTGCAGGACCCAAAAACTTTCTAAAAATAGTAAGCTGTGATGAAGCTAAAAAAATGAAAGAATTGATGCTGCGGGTCCAAATGGAATAGGTGGGTGACCACCGATATCCACCTAGATCATTATAAGAAAGAAACAAAGAGAAAAATGTGCATCATAAAGTGGTGTTGATAAGGTACTAGAAATGTTTGTTAAGAAGATGCCCTGACCGAGCGACAAACTATGGAAAAAATAGAATAGGGTAGAGAAGTATTCTTAATCTGGTATTTGTTGAAGAATGTATGTTTTATAATAATTCTTTACACATAGAAACACATCTTAAAATGCAAGAATCACAACCATATATGGAATGAATTGATTCTTTGAGGGAGAAAGAAAAAATTGCATGCATACGAAATTAACCACAGTACGAACTATAAACATAGATAGGAGTAAACCCTGAAAAGAAACAAATTTTTGCCACAATATAATAGATTACAATAGTATTTTTAACAAGGAAGTCCATGAATACTATATTTCTTATAAATGGAGGAGAAAACCTTTATTAAGAAAAAAATTGATGCCAAAATAAGAGTCTTTTTAACCTGGAAATACATGAAGACTAGATTCCTTAGAAAAGGACATGCACACGGAAAAAAGAAAAAATTATGTTGTGGGATGCATTTCCAAAAGTGGGTCTCAAGAATATTTCAGAGTCATAGAAGTTTCTCCAAGATGCCACAATATATGATTATTTGATTGTTTCATGCACACCCACACAACATATCTCATAAAGGAAGTACAATTCCAACTAAAAAATCACACTCAGAACACAATTGATTAACCCTTATATTAGTAGGGGATAACACATATGTTGGGATTTATAGATGAGGTCACAAGAAAATTTCATCAATTAGGAAACGATCCCCTCCCATTTTGGTGTTAATTTGGGATTCCCGTTATAGTTCTTACTATAACAATTTACAATTCAATGCTAGGAATGTATTACCGTTACTTGGATTCGTCGTTTCCTCAACCTATTTCTACTCTTTGTATAACTTTTTTCCCCTAACATGGTGACTTGCCACTTCTTCTAGTTTTAATAGGACATTATTGATGCCCTGAACGAAGATTCTTCCATCAATGTACATATCATGATCATACATGTGGGCACTAATATTTCCATGCACAAACATAATAGTCCCATATGCTTCCTGAGTGAATGTCTTACAAGGGAACCTATGAGTACAATACTTTCCCATATCGAACCTCCCCACAGTAACAGAAAAAATCTCCTCACTCTCATATTATGGGAAAATGTGAGAATACACGATCTGCCTCGAAGTGCCCTATTTTCTCAGTTGATATATTAGTCTCCCCATTGTCTCCTCCTTGGGAACCAGGACAGTTGTGCAGTAACCCTGTAAAATGAGCTTGGCCATATTAGATGCCAAGGAGGTAAAGTTCACCAAGATATTAGACATCTCATTGTAGCCACCAAAAAGCATCAATGTGTGAATGAAATCATTCATCTAGATCTCCCTACCAATAAAAATGGCACTCAGAAGAAGGAATGCACAAAAATATTATATATTATAAACTATTATATATGGTAAAAGGGTAATAAAACTATTATATATTGTAATATTACATATTATATATTATATATTATATATGGTATAAAAATACTATAGTTATAAAATTATAAATGGATTCATAGAATCTTCTAAGGGGTCATTGAATTCATCTACCTAAATTTTAACACTAGATGGATTTAGAGACCCCTTTTTCTATAAATCTTAATGATGTAAATTAATTTAGAGACCATGGGGTCTCTTAACACATCTGCAGTGTTAAAATTTAGTGGAATGTAACACTTCAATATCAAAATTACGATTTTTCATTTCGAGTGACACAATTAAAAATGACTAGCGTAAATGACTAATTCATATACTTGTTGTACTTGTTAGTTGGTAATATGTTTATTATTGGACTAAAGCAGTCATTTATGTTAATCATTTTTAATTTTATCACTTATTATCTAGTCATATATTTTATTCTTGAAGTAAATTACTCATATAAGTTAGTCACTCTTAGTTAGGTCACTTTTTATCTAGTCGTATATTTCATCCCTAGACTAAATTGATCATTTAAGTTAGTAGTTTTAGTTGGGTCACTTAAAATTGCTCAAATTTAGTAGTAATTCACTTGAAATAATTATGGTGACTAAATTTTTTAGTCGCGTAGTCACTAATATATTATTTTGTACTAGTGAAAGGTGATCATGATGGACACCAACAAGAATCCCAAATATATTTCTGCAACCATCTTGGCCTTTGTGGGAACCTCCAAGTCAAATATAGGGTATCTCATTGTTGGAAACAAACATATATAAAAGAACATAGATGCTGCAAAGAAACAAATTAAATAGCTCTAGGAAGAGGTCCAGAAACTAGCTCTCGCATAGGTGTATCTAGAAGAAATCAAGGCAGTTATACTTTGTGAAGTATTGGCATTGGGGGACATTATGAGGAACCTCTATGAGGAGATAGTCACTGTGCACAAACAAGTTGGCTGGCTACATGACATGAAGCAGAAATTTAAAGAAAATGCTAAATATCTCAATGTTTCTC
Source organism: Pinus albicaulis (assembly GCA_034641835.2). Lineage (NCBI taxonomy): Eukaryota > Viridiplantae > Streptophyta > Pinopsida > Pinales > Pinaceae > Pinus > Pinus albicaulis. The sequence continues at coordinate 227,664,700 of CM076580.1, forward strand.
ACGCAGCCATCATTGGTATTCATGAGTGGTGAATGCAGTATAGAGACACACCTCTTGAGTTAGTAAATAAGACAAGGCAGCAAGTTGAATTGGATAAGGTAGGAGTTTCAATTCTTATCCAAAGCAATAAATAACTCGAACCTTTCATTTCCAATATTCATTCCTCTTATGCATGGCTCTATAATAGTATGGATTTCATGGTGAAGTCACATAAGATCCCTTCAGTCGACACACTCACAAATGCTAAAGGCATAAACAAGGTTAGATAATAAATGGAGTAGTACTTGAACCAATTCAAGAAGTTCACTACCAAGGGAGATATAGAAGTGAATAAAAATGATATGTCGAAGTACATTGGTGGCCCTACTAAGATAAAAGCCATGTTGTTATTTTTAAAGAAGGAAATACAAGTTGGCTCCAAGACCTTTAACCCATATGCAATGGAGGAAAGAGTCCTCTTCCAGCCTGATCCTATCGCAAAGTTTGGGGAACTAATCATGTAGTATAAATATTGGCACCACTATGTGACTGAGAATCTACAAGTTTAATTGTTCAAGTGGGAGTTTCCCAAAACTCAAGTTTGACATGTTGTTTGTCTTATTAGGCTTCTTTAGTTGAATCTACCAAATTTTGTCTTATATGAGTATGATAAATATAGTAATAGTATATTTGTAATTAATTCGTAAGTGAAATTCAAAATGTCAATTACGGGGTGTGAAAAGTCATTTGTGATGAATTCAAACGTTCATGGTTGAAAGAGGTCAAAGAGTCATGAGGATAGCCCAAGAGGCGCAAAGTGGAGATGATTACTCATCTCATTTGTTATAGATATCCCCTCATAACTCATGTAAAGAGATTTTGGCTAGTCTTTGGCTAGGATCAAAAGATAGGGAGTTTTATTGAGAGGCTTGGATTGTCCTTTAGCATAGAGAGAGTATATATTTAGAGGATTAGGTGTTGGCTTCATGTTCCACTATTGGGAATAGTATTTTGTCAATTATATATGTTTGTTTGCTACTTTCACTTTAATAAAAATTGAGAGCCGACAGGTTTTAATGCATATGTGGTGAATGTAGTAGGACTATTCTTGTATGTTTGTAATATACGTATTTCATTTACGAATATATTAAAAACTAATTAGTTTTCATTAGTATGAATCTTGTTGAATTCATGTTGTAATGGATTTGAAATCATGTTTATTTTGTGAAATATTTTGCAAGCTGACTTGTGATTCCCTTTATGCTTGTTTGTCCCTTTCAAGCTTCATACTATTATAGGATTTTAAGGGGCTCACTCACTTTCCCCTTGTTGTGTTATAGCCTCTCATGCATTTAATTTGGTGTTCTCAAGGTTATATATTTTTTTCAAAAAAATCATGAGCACATAATTCTATGTGTCATCGCTGCTAAGGCATATTGCTAAAACCCACTCTTTCGACGAGGTCATATTGCGAATGGGAATCATACTCGAAAAAATGTAAGGTTTAATTGTGACTTCATATCAGGGATACCTCCCTGAATGTTGGTGGTTCTATCACCATCAACACAATCTTACTATATTATTTCCACTATTATTTTATAATTTCCTTAGTAGGCTCATTTTATACCTAAATAATTTTCTAACGATCCTGAAACATATGGGAAAAATGATAGAGTAAATAGGGTTTTGGAAGACATTTTAAGGATTTATATCATGCATCAGCCTAAGAGATGCAAATATTTTCTACCTTTGGAAGTTTTTTCTTACAATAATGGATACTAAGAATCATTGAAGATCAGTCCATTTCAGGTTCTATATGGTAGAAAATGTGCACACCTATCAGCTAGAATGATATAGTGAACATGGTGCTTCTTGGACATGATATTCTAAAGGAAATGTAACAATAAGTAGTTGTGATCAAGCAAAAAACTAAAATATCTTAAGATAGGTAAAAGATCTATGCATATTGATAGAGAATTCACAAGGGATTCCAAGTAGGGGAACATGCTTACCTCCGCTTCAGACCAAGGAAAGGTTCACTGAGAATTGACTCTTGTGCTAAGTTAGAACCAAGATTTTGTGGACCTATTTATATTTTAGAAAGAGTTGGTTCAGTGGATTACAAACTAGCCTTGCCACCCATAATGAAAATAGCATGATTTTTTCCATATTTCTTTCCTTAAAAATTATGTGCATGATTCTAATCATGTAGTTGATTGGTCTGTGATATAGTTGTAATATGGAGGAGAATAAAGCCAAAACCCAAAATTAATTCTAGCTCAGAGGTAGATTGCACTCTAGAATTGCGTAATTGAGCAAGCCAAGGTGTAGAGGAGGAACCTTGGATAAGAGGAGGACACTTGGGAAATATTTGATCAAATGAGGGTATCATACCCATTTTTTTTAATATGTGATTAAATGTAAGAAGAGTTATGTATATAAACCTCAGTACTTTATTTTGAGTTTGGGCATAGAATACCAAGGATTATTTTCCTCTAAGGGGGTGAGGTATATGACAACCCTCTTGTTACCCATATTATAACTATCATTATGAATTGTAATTCATGTAAATATTGTGGAATTTTAACATAGTGACTAAGTTGGAGTGGACACAGATTCAAAGGTCTAAGGAGGAGTTGCTATTAAATCTAAACTAGTGGATCTATTTTATTACCTATCTCTCTGAAGAAATAATGATGTTGTGGGTACAAGAATTAAATAATGTATGGGCTACCCAAGAAAACTATGAGCCCAAAGAATCCTTAAACTCATGAAACATGTTGATGTGGTCAACATGAAAATAAAAGACAAGGAAAAAAATGGCATGATGGGATAAAATGGAGGGGGATTATTGGTTATACATAAGCATATGAAGAGAGTGAACATGTTCAAATGTGAAACTAGTAGTGCAAGAGAAATTGTTGGAATAAAACGTTGGAAACTATATCACTATTGGGGGAGGGGGTGAATCAATAGTGATGGCCTTTTTAACAATTTTAAATCCTTTTCCATAATATCAAATATCCATGTACATTCATAATAGTATCTCATAAAAACATGTAATCAAAAATAAACTTAAATCATAATAACCATGGAAAATATCAACACAAGCATGCACACGTAAGAACACAATTATTTATAGTGGAAACCCTTTCGGGATAAAACCAACTTGTTGATGTTGCGCTTAATTATTTTATTAATATGTTGAAAAAAATCTACATGGATTAGCTTACACTCATAAGCCAAAAGACTTTTCTTCCTCTATAGTATGCTGACATATCTATGTTTGGATTTTTGTTTCTCTCACGGATCTATAGAAATATATCTACTGGGAGATCCCATGACCAACGATCATCACCCAACTACCATTGGATTGTCCAAATCCTATTGGATGAATAAATATATTTCTACTATTGAATCCACCAAATCATTGTCTATTATGAAGCCTCCACACCTTAACTTCCTCCATGCGAACCACATTTCATATATTTTGAAATTGGGTTCTCAATTCACTCAAATTGAGAAACCCAATAGCTCCATCAATTTTCTCATTAAATATGAATCAAATGTTTTTCCCAAAGAGGGTTATTTCTCTTCTTATAATCACAAAAATCACTTCTCACTACAACCAATTATCCTCCACTCTGCAACACAAATCATCTCTGAATTTTGCATACACAATTTTGATATATCTCTACAATACAATGTGAGTAGCTTCAACAATATATACTCACTCACAATGTCCCCAACAATAGAGTAATCACACACTCTCAAAACATCCAACCCATTAGACTGAAAGCCTTCCTCTATTTATAATTTTTCTATGTTGAGTCACATAGTAAATGCTACAAGTTATGGACCACTAAACAATTTTTTTCACGCACTTCAGATTTTATTGAGATAGGATTTTTGACCAAATCAGCCACTAAATCCACTATCTCTTTGATATATCAAAACTTTATCACCTTCTAGAGGCTCCACAAAGTTTTCTGACCATATGATGAAAAATTATGATCAAGAACATCACCACACCACCAAAATCAGTTGAGTAACACAAGGAAAGTAGAGAAAAGCTCATGAAATCCCTCAGTTGCATGCATGCCACTAGCTCCATATGATTGGAACCTTCATTCACTTCCATAGCACTGTCTCCAGCGACTGGAATGTTTCAGTCACTCCCATAGGCTTGGCTCCATGAGGTTATGGATAAGGATGATTAAAACTTAGTCAACTCAACTTAGATCCTAATCAACCTTTTTCCAAAGCTTCAAAAGCCTATGTAATACCTTTGGAGGTCAATGACACTAATCCATATTTATGTAGGAACACAACAGAATACAGATATAGCCATAGATACAGAGATGCAGCGGAAATAATGCTTCATTTTATTATAATCAAATGACTAAAATTTAATAGCTAGGGCACTGATAGCGTATCTCTAAGAAGAGATGTGGTGGCTATAGGACTCTTAACTATGTTACAGAACTGAAAGTTGTTTATGGACAAAATGTAAATAAACAGCAAGGGCGCTGGTACGCTTATCTCTAAGAAGAGATGTGGTGGCTACAAGCCTTTGGACTATGTTACAAAACAACTGACTGAAACATGCTTATAGGAATAATAAAAATGAGCGGGTGAGGGCATTGGTAGCGTAACCCTGAGAAGAGATGTCATTGCTACAGGCCTCTCCACTGTGTTACATTGAGGATCCAAGGCCTATTCCGGACATAATGAGAATACATGAGCTAGGGTACTGGTAGTGTATCCATAAGGAGAGATGTGTCAGTTACCAACCCCTAACCTATGTTACAATGAGGCTCGAAGGCCTATTTATTGTTGATAAATAATGTAAAATCTGAAATGTCCAAAAACCTAACCCTAGGAGATGAAGCGCCAAAACTGTAGGCCCCGTTTGGGTAAGTTGGTGTTTCAATTTCCCGGGGACAGAACTTTGGCATCTGATCTTCATTTGATGTGCTCAATAGCTCGTTAGAAATATCTATCAAAGGAATATAACTTTTGAGTGACCATTTTGCTCCCTGTTTTACCAAAAAACGTCGTTTAGGGCCTCAAAATGGCTTCGGAAGTCCATGACTCGAAAAACTGCTAAAAATAGTAAGTTGTGCTGAAACTTACAAACTGAAAGAACTGATGGTGGGGGTCAAAATGGACTCAGTGGGTGGCCACCAATATCCACATGGATCATTAAGTCCCCAAAATGGCTCCGAGTGTGCAGGACTTGAAAACCTGCTAAAAATAGTAAGTTGTACTGAAGCTGAAAAGCTGAAATAATTAATGTTGTGGGTCCAAATGGAATAGGTGGGAGGCCACCGATATCCACCTAGATCATTCCTCCCTCCTTACGAAGTAATCGTCTCCAATGCATTAATTTCCTCCATGGGGGGGGGGAATTTTATTGAACTTGGTATCGTATTTGTCCAGGATGTCGTGGAACTGTTGGTGAAAGTGCTGGATGTAGATGTGTCGTCGGTGGGCGACCATTGAAGGATCTAGTAAAATTTATCCATCATCGCGTTCGTTTGTTTCTAGAGGGCATCCTCGAGTAATATTTTGATAGGATCTCCTGCTCCCTCATCTTTATTTCCTTCTGCCATGGGGGTCGTCGAGGTTGCAAGGTTGAACTCCTTATACCTGGCCATGTTGGGGACATGAAAAGGAAAACAGAGAAAGAGCAGACCCCTCTGATACCACTAATCTGGATTTATGCAGGAACGCAAAAGAATACACATATAACCATAGATACAGAGCTGCAACGGAAATAATGCTTCATTTTATTATAATCAAATGACTGAAATTTAATAGCTATGGCACCGATAACATATCTCTAAGAAGAGATGTGGTGGCTATAGGCCTCTTAACTATGTTACAGAACTGAAATTTGTTTATAGATAGAATGTAAATAAACAGTGAGGGCGCTGGTAGGCTTATCTCTGAGAAGAGATGTGGCAGCTATAGGCCTTTGGACTGTGTTACAAAACAACTGACTAAAAAGTGCTTATAGGAATAATAAAAATGAGTGGGCAAGAGCACTAGTAGCATATCCCTGAGAAGAGATGTGATTGCTACAGGCCTCTCCATTGTGTTACATTGAGGTTGCAAGGCCTATTCCGGACATAATGAAAATACATGAGCTAGGGTACTGGAAGCATATCCCTGAGAAGAGATGTGTCAGTTACCAGCCCCTGAACTATGTTACAATGAAGCTCGAAGGCCTATTTATTGTTGAGAAATAATGTAAAATTTGAAATGTCCAAAAACCTAACCCTAGAAGATTAAGCACCAAAACTGTGGGCCCCATTTGGGTAAGTTGGTGTTTCAAATTCCCGGGGATGTAACTTTGGCATCCAATCTATGTTTGACGTGCTCAATAGCGCATTAGATATATCTATCTGAGGAATATAAATTTTGAGTGAGAAATATCGGTCTACAACCCATGTTGCTCCTCGTTTTCCCAAAAAATGTCGTTTAGGGCCTCAAAACGGCTTCGGAAGTTCAAGACCAGAAAAACTGCTAAAAATAGTAAGTTGTGCTGAAACTTACAAAATGAAAGAACTGATGGTGGGGGTTCAAATGGACTCAGTGGGTGGCCACCAATATCCACCTGGATCATTAAGTCCCAAAAATGGCTCTGGGTGTGCAGGACCTGAAAATATGCTAAAAATAGTAAGTTGTGCTGAAGCTAAAAAAATGAAATAATTAATGCCGCAGGTCCAAATGGAATAGGTGGGAGGCCACTAATATCCACCTGGATCAGACACCTATGCAACACTTCACCAATTCACTTCCATATCACCAACATCATCACAAATAAAACTAGGTTGGCTAGGATGCCAACCAACAACCATACGAGCACCAAGGCCATGAAACTACTCCAAAAAAAATATACCATCAATATGCAAGTCCAAAACCTATCATAAATCCTGTATAACTTGTAAAACCATCTCAAACATCCACTGACACATTTAGATCTTCTCCAAGCTGAAGGTATAACATCATTAACATGGCAGACCTAATATGGGAATGGAGACCTAATCAACAAGGCTCCTCAACTCTAACTCCTATAGAAGCCAACAGAATCTATATGAAGAAACATGATCAAGGAGGTCATCATCATCGAAATTCATTCAAGCTACTGCAACACACCATCATCCAACTCAAAAATATGATCATTAAGATCATGACATCCTCTGATCACACTCTATGTGCAATACCTGCAAGTCACACCTACATGCTAATAGACATATCAAGGACCATCTACATATCATAGAAACACAAGCCACCTACAACCACAAAGACACATGCATAAACAAATCTCTTGCAACCCAAGCAACCAGGTTGACATCAATGCCAACCAACAAATACATCTACAACACATCAATTCCAAAAATATCCCCCTTTGGCATTGATGGAAACCTTAGCTACAGAAAAAAAACATATAAAAACTAATCTTCAACCTCACATTCTACCCCTTTGATATCAATGGGGAAGGGATAAAAATTTCAAGGAAAAATCATATATGCTCATTTACAAGCAATCAGATCCATAAACAAAAATTAACTCCACTCAAAATCCATATGCAGGTGATAAACAATGGAATGGAAGATTGAAAGATAACAACCACACCCCCCCTCTGAAATATGTGCACTAAAATTCCCTTGGACATAAGATATTCCGAACCAACAACATACTAGCGAAGAAATATACATCTCTTATCACCACAACAATAAACTCTCTCACTCACTAGGAAACATGAAAACAACAACAATCATTGAAACAAATTCTCTCTCTCTTGAAAAAACAACAACATAATCCATGTCATAGTAGCAACGAAATATCAAATCACCAGTACACATAAGCAACAACATAATCTAACCAACTAGTAGTAGCAAGTCTAATAAACTCCATAGCAAGAAAAACAACATATATCCAACCAACTCTGAAGTAACACCCGCAAACACATCCTATCCACACTAAACTATCCAACAATAGAAAACTTATATATCAACATCATTAATGATTGTGTAGAAGCAGTATCTTTGTGAAGCAGACATGGTACCAAAAAATACATGATGTAATATCATAACTGTACGATCAACCATACTCCATTGAATGCAAGCATCTCCATGGCATATTTATATATATATATGTATATATATATATATATGTATATATATATATATATGTATATATAGTTGTCAATGCCTCCTTGTTATATGCAAGAGGCTACTCCACATGGACCAAAAACCATGATCAAATGATATCCAACAAAGTACAGGGCACCATAGGCCTATTACATGGCCTCAAAAATGATAATACATGATTGTACTATGAAAAAAATAAGCCCATACATATGGCTGAACCATGACTCACATGTCTCTCTATTAATGCATACATGACTCTAGATATCCTCTCCAAGATAAGTTTGAGAGTATACACGAATAACACATTAAATAAATGGCTCTACTAACACTAGAAATAACCAATACATATCTAAACCAAATCCCATAACTAATTACGTAGCATATCCCAATCATGGTTCTCAACACTATGCATGAAACATACAAGAATGAGATTCTATGATACATGGATATCATCAAAATCCTTTGATAAATGTATGTCTAAAAAATGTCATAATGAAAGTACATAGAGAACATGATCAACCACATGTCCTAGTTATGGAAACAAGATAATGTCAATGTAAATCACATAAGAGACATGTATTAGGCTTCCAAAATCATCAACCATGGATTCATATATCAGCAGTAATAATCAACACATAACAATGCATAGTGGCCCAAAAATAGCATGTATCTGCAACATCATGAGCTAGAAACATAGCATCCAATCATCCCAGTATATCATCTCTCTATATCGATACACAACAGAAACACTAACCATCATATGGAGAATGATCCTCTACAAGATACACAAAAACTGATAGTAACAAATAAGCATACAATGATGTACTAACAATAGCAACATCATATTAGCAACCATACTAAAAAGAATAATCATAATTATATGTAGAATTAGCATCAATATGAAACAGATGCATGATAAATATAAGAATCATGCACCATCATCATACTAATATCCATGGCACCACCACATGCATAAAACCATCAGCCCAAAATGCATGATACAATCCAACTGCATATGTATTAAGTTATCCATGTATAACCAAAATGAAAGATCCTGGAAGAATGATATATCAAACAAACATATAGCATGGAACACATAGTCAACTCCAAGCAACCATGGTGCCATCAAAACCATCGAAATTTTGGAAGCATATAAAGTCCCCCCCTGAACATGTGCCATCTCTCTTCGTGATCACACCTTAGCAAAGACAACATCAGTAGAAAAAATCCATCATCAAGAAAAAATAATCAAAGAGATAAGCATCAATACAAACTACAACATGAAAAAAAAATGTTTCGTATACTCCCCTTGAGCCTATGAAGGGTTCACATCCACTTTACAATCTAAAATATCTATCATGCAAGAGTGGACTAAAATATGTGTTGATATCTTCTACTCTGAATATGAAGATGCGTATTTCTTTTATCTCCTTTCTTTGCTTATTCTTCCCTTCAATACATAAACATTGTCCAATGTCTTAACTCCTTTAATAATTACCCTCCTTGATCCTTCTTTCTTGATAATGAAACCTTTGGAGTTGAATACCACTTCCTTACCTCCATCTAACATTTGGTTCACACTATAAATATTGTTCTTAATAACTTCAATAAGCCATACATCTTCAACATTTGTCCTCTTTTCAACAAGGTTGGCCTTGCCACATCCCAATACTCTTGTTGGTTCACTTCCTTAAAAAAAAGCATGAGCACTTTTGATTTTCTTCAAGAAGTGAAATTTTCTCCTACGTCCTGAAATATCATGTGAACATCCACTATCAATATACCATTTATTGTCCTCATCATTTGAACAAAGAGAAATACCATAGTTTCCTAATTGTTCCTCCTTTTTCTTTCCACATAGCTCCTGTTGGGTTCCTTTGTTGTGCATGTTTCTTTAGTTGATGCTTTTGAAAATAGGGTATCATGGATCTAGGCATCTGTAAATATTTGACCATCTGTCGAAATTTTTGACACATAAAAAAATCTACATGAAAAAGGTAAGAAGCCAAAGGATACGACCTTTTGTTTCTCATGTTATATGTCCATCTTCTCATACTACATATGTTACCAATGGCCTTATGACTAAAAAGGTTACAAGCATAAAAAAAGCCATTAAAAAAAGTTGTATACCTGAAAGAAGATCTCGTTCTGTGTTGTCCCAAATGCCTCATAGATGTATCCAATTTTCTCCTCCAAAAATATGTTATATTTAAAAACTAATGAGAATTGAAATACTGAATCTCGTTCATCAATGGAGTGAATGAATTCTGATTTATTGTTTGAAGTCTGCTACTATAAATATAGGAGTTAATGATTTTATTGGCATAGAAACTCCTTTCAAATATCTGCTTTGTTCTTGATGAATTTGTTGCCTCTTTTCTCCATCATTGTCATGGTTTCTCACAATTTTCATTGTAGGCTTATTTGTATATATTTTTTTAATATTTCCTACATCCAAACTTGCATCGCATCTTTGAAGATTAGAGCTATATTTTTACTATGCTATGTTGCTCTTAATTTTTTTATGTTTTTGGTCTTTTTCTTCAATATTATTTCTCAACTTTTCTATTACATTTTCAAGCACTTCTACATAATCTTTATTTTCCTTTTTTTTGTTGCACATTACTTCGTCACTTCTTTTTTAATCCACTAGCTAGGTTCTCAAGGTAGTGAGATCCCCCTTGATATATCTCTCCTTCTCATAAAAAATATGAAAACAAATCTTATGATATCTACATGCATCTATTATTTTTTCCACTTTAATAGCTAATTCTTTGATAATAATTTTTAAGGCTCCTTAGTTTCCCAAGGCTAAGAAAGGAAACCAAAGAGGCAACCACGGACCAGCCTTTAGACATGGTATCTAGCCCTACCAAATGAGAGAGGGATATCTCAATATCTAGCACACAGTTGATGGAAATGACTGGAGAATAAATATTTTAGGCTATTTATAAGATCAATAGGGTTTTTGTTTTAGGTTTGCTTAGGTTTTGATGGACAAAGAAGCACAATGTTTGGAAAATAGGCAAGATATCCCAAAACGATCAGCTACAAACATAGTATGAGGCAACGTAGGTGAGATTAATGACACAATTGGTTTTCCATTGTAGTGTGGCAAGGAGGAAAACATATATAAATTAAGTGAGCATAATTAATTCACTTATTTATAAGAATGAAACACTTAAATGTGTATCTTAAAAAAAATAGATCATAAAGAATTATTTCTGAATGAAAACATAAATGATATAAAATAGGAATAAATTTGAAGGTTTCTTGAACAACCTAAAAATTAGATTCATAAATGGAGAGGAACACTATCACTAACCACATCACAAGAATCTCATAAAAGTATCTTCAAATGCCTGTAAATTACTTCTGCAAATAGTCAAATACACTAGTGCGAAAAGAGTATGAACTTCAATATCCAACACCCTCAATGACTTGATTTTGAGTACATATAGAAAATAAAACAAGATTCCACCTCTAGGGGTCAAATCCTAATCCATTGCAACTAATTTATGAACCTAATGAGTCATTTCCTAATCCTAGGAGAGTTAGAAACATCTTTCCCCTTTTTAAGCTAACTATTTTATCTTTTCTCTCAAGTCATTAAACATAAGATTATTTTAAAATGATGAAAATTGATAGGCCTATTAAAAATAAAAAAACTCATGAGCCATCTATTACATCGATCATTTTAACCTTTGACCTCCATGTGTCAAAAAAATATTCAAACCTAGAAACACAACAAATTTTCTCAGAAACGTAGTAGAAGCGTAACACAACTTTGGAGGATGATCTGGAGGCCCTCTCGGATGTGTTTTTGGCTGAAAATGGTTTGGTTGGAAATTTGGATATGTCCACTAAACCATGGAATCATCAATAACTGAAAAAACTACTCCAAACCTCTAAAAAGGTGCCTTGAAGTCAAGTTTTCCTAGAAATTCAACGAGTGGTCTGAAATAGTGGTAGAAAGGTAAAAAATCAACACTTTTTTGTCATTTTCTAAAAATATATAAAATTTCAAGATTCCAAAAGTAATTTTCTATTAACGTCACATCATTATCCATCTCCAAATGCTTTCCAATATTCATTTTAAGCCTCTCTTAAAACATGCAAACGAGCACTCGCTACATTTCTGTAGGGTTAAATCTATGTGTTTTTTGTAAACATAGGGGTCAACGATGGAGTGATATCACTTCAACCATAATACCTTTTATAAACCTAGGAGAGGTTTTTGTAGATAATGTTGTTTTGAATAAGAAAATCCCTCAGTGTTTTGAAATTCATTCCCATATTCTCGTAATTTGTGCCAAAAAAGAATGACTAAAACAGGCAATTAAATTGGAGAATTTGATTTTATGAAAAATAGGCTTCAAACATTGCTGCATATATCCCAGATCATAATACCTATTCATAAACTGAAGGAGGTTTTTTTTCTTTGGTATGTGAATGGAAATTTTTTTTTTCATGTTTGTAAAACTCATCTCCATTATTTCATAAATGGATTTTGAAGTAAGATTGTCCCTGTGTGCAATGTAAACCCTAACAAATGATCAAAAAACTCAAAATTTCAAAACTTTGTCTCCTTTTTATTTGATTTATGATTTTATTTCATGTCACCATTGATGCATCAACCAATAGGTCTATGTTGTCCTGTTAAATCATTATGGTAGCCCACCTCTTTCACCTTTTGACAAAACCCTAGGCAGCTTACCTCTTCAAATGATTTCCTTATAAAATATGATGCATTGACTTCCTTCATATGAATAGGCTCATATATTGAGATATTTTCTCTTATGAATTTCATCTTTTCACTAGTCTCTACCATGTTTGACCTCACCACTAACAGGAAACGCTAGTCTCACACAAGAATAGGTAAGGGGGATCGAGCTGCAAAATAGGGGAAAACGAGCAACAAGTTGGAGTGAGGAAATGAAGGGGATGAAGGGAAATAAAAATTCTAAAAAAATTATGGGGAGTAGGGAATTGTTTGGAGAACATAATGAACATTGAATATATAAATTTGAGTGAGGGAAATGGGACAAAAGAGGGAAAACATAGTCCTAGTCTAGAAGTGCAGCAACTAGCTAGGGTTTGTGTGGGAAATTGATGAAATGAGTGGGATAAAGTTAAGGGAATGGTAGGGAATGTATAATAAAGGGTATTAGGGATTTATAGGCCATGAAACTAGGAAATATCCTTATCTAGTGGAGCAAAACTATGAAATCACAAAAGCACAACAAAATCGCAACAACAAACCCTAGGGAAGGAGTTTATCAACTTTGTGAAGAAATTGACTGAAGAAAAGATTTGCAATGGTCCCAATTAATTTTTTGATGTTTTTTGAAATAATGATATGGTTTTTTTCACCATTTCTTTCCCTCCTTATGCCTCCAAAATAAAAGCACAAAAAAATTTTAGAAACACAACAAAAGCGTAGTAGGTTGATGAATTGAGTTATTTGGTGATATAATCTAAACTTATAAAGGTTGTGGAAAGTTTTGAAATGCAAGAGAGGAGATATTTAAGACTTGTAAGGATATAATGAACTATTGGAAAGCTTTATTTCTCTTTATAGCTCAAAAAACTTGATTTTGGCTCATGACATCATGTGTATTTTTTAGAAAATGACTATTGATTGATTTAACATGCAATGTTATTTCTTCAAAATGAAATGTTACCTTGATTATTTTTGTTCCCTAATTTACAATTCCCATGATAGTGACCAAAATGGATGACATGAATCCATTTTTTTCTTTTTATGACTGTTATGATGATGACCATGAAATGTGAATCCTAGACCATGACCTAGATAATGACCCTTATTTTGATGACCTAGGACACTAGAAAAATGACATGACCATGATGGATTATGGTGACCTTGAACAGTTGGATGGAGTAGCAATGACCTAGAAAATAACCAATGACAATATGACAACAAAGAGATGCCAAATTTTGTTTGAAAATATAACAATTTGACCCTAAGACCTTATCAATCACATGGAAGGAGTACATTTGATCACTAGTGACTCATAGACACTAAAAAAAGCCACTACAAATTCATATTAATCCTTAACAATAAAAATATCCTTCTTGTATTCACCAAGTGGCTTTACAGAATAATCAGAATGATAACTCCAAAATTCCTTCAAAATATTACCTCGCAAGACATTTGATTTTGCTGAGATTTCACAATTTGCATCTTTTATTTCAATGGATTGATTTTATTCCTCATTAAAAATATTTGTCTTTTTAGACATCCTCTTCTTTCTTCTAATCGTGATCCATGATCTACTCTCCAATTAGGAAAGCTTCAGTAAAGAGAACCAGCTCTGATACAAATTTTTGCAAAGTGGATCACCACTGAGAAGGGGGGTTGAGTCAATAGTGATGGCCTTTATAAAAATTTGAAATCCTTTGCCAAAGTATCAAATATCCATGCACATTCATAGAATTATCTCACCAAAACATGTAAGCAGAAATAAACTCAAATCATAATAACCATGAGAAATATCAACACAAGCATGCACACATAAGAACACAAGTATTTCTGGAGGAAACACTTTCGGGAGAAAAACACCCAAATGTTGATGCACTACTCAATTATTTTATTAATATGTTAAAAAAATTGTACATGGATTATCTTACATCAATAAGTTGGAAGAATTGGCTTCCTCTACAATATTTTGGCATCTATTAGTTTTGAAAATTTTTTCTCTCACGGATCTACGAAAATGTATATGTTGGAAGCTCCCATGACCAATGATCCTCACTCAACTATCATTGGACTGTCCAACAACTATTGGATGGAGAAATATATTCCTACTACTGAATCTGCCAAGTCACTATCTATTTTCAATTTTTAAGCCTCCATGCCTTCACTTCCTCCATCTGAAAAACGTTTCATATATTTTCAAACTAGGTTCTCAATTCGCTCAACTTGAGCAACCCAGCTACTCGATAAATATTCTCATCAAATATGAATCTTTTTTTTTCAAGGAGAGGGATATTTCTTTTATTGTACTCATAAAAATCACTCCTCACTACAACCAATTATCCTCCACTCCGAAACACAAATCATCTCAGAATTATCCATACACAATTATGATATATATATGCAATACAATGTGAGAAGCGCACATAATCTCTACTCACTCAAAATTTCCCCAAAAATAGTATACACACACATTCTCAAAAAAACCAACCTAATAGACTCAAATCTTTCCTCCATTTATCATTCTTTTGTGTTGAGTCACTTAGTAAATGCTACAGGTTATAGACAACTCAAAAATTATTTTCACACACTTTGGATTTGTTTGAGATGGATTTTTCACCGAATAAGCCATTAAGTCCACTATCCCCTTCATATCTTCAAACTTGATCAACTTCTAAAGGCCCCACAAAATTTTCTGACCATATGCCAAAAAAAATAGATCAAGAACATCGCCACAATACCAAAATTACTTGAGTAGTGTAAATGTCGAGAAAAACATGTGAAATCCATTAGTCACACACATAACACTAGCTTCGTGCGACTGGAATATGCATTCACTCCCATATTCCTACCTTCCAGCGATTGGAGCCTTTCAGTCATTCCCATAGGCTTGACTCCATGAAACCATGGCTAAGGATGATTAAACCTCAGTCAATTCAGCTCAAATATGATAAAAAATATTCCATAGCTTTAAAAGCCTCTGTAGGACCTATGGAAGTTACTAATGCCTCTGAAAAAATTCACCAAGTCACTTCCACATCACCAACATAAGCACAAATCAAAATAGCTTGAATAGGATGTTAACCAACAACCATACTATCACCTGGGCCATGAAAATGCTCCACAAACACTATGCCATCAATATCCAGCTCTAAAACCTATTGGAAATCCTCCAAAACCTGGAAAACCATCTCAAACATCCACTGACACATGTATATCCTCTCCAATCCCAAGATAAAACATCATCAACACGAGATACATAATATGAGACATGGAGAACTAATTAACAAGGCTCCTCAACTCTAACTCCTATAGAATCCACCAACATTTGTTTGCAACAACATGATCAAGGAGATCATGATCATTAGAAGGCATCCAATCTAGTGAAACACACCTTCATCCAACTCAATAATATGACCATCAGGATCATGACATCCTCTGATCAAACTCTGTATGAAACACCTGTAAGTCTGACCTCCATGCTAGTAGGCATATCAAAGAACATCTACATAGCATCCATACACAAGCCACCTACATCCACACATACACATGCATAACCAACTCACCTACAACCCAAGAAACTAGTTTGACATCAATGACAACTAACCAATATATCTGCAACACACATGAATTCCAACAAAAGGGAACTGTTGTTGATGCCAGAACCTGCCAACATGTAAGCGAGTCTCCCCGATGTCAAGTCCCAATTAGAACTCACACTTTTTGGTATAGGAGCCCTTACAGAAATAAGGCCCAACTGGCATTTTCTTAAGGATTTTAATTGACTACAATAGTTAGCACAAGAGATTAATATACATGTAATTTTGAATGAACAAGTATGCCTTATGAGATTTTTAGTTGAAGAAAGTATCAACGTTCTTTCACTAGAGGTAAATGAGACCGAGCCTTTAAGAGAAGAGTAATAGTAATAACCTAATAAGGACATGTGATCATATATATATATATATATATATATATATATATATATATATATATATATATATATATATATATATATATATATATATATATATATATATATATATATATATATATATATATATATATATATATATATATATATATATATTAAAGAATCATTAATCATGTAGCAAAATGGTTTACATAGAAGTAACAATCATTAAAAAGAAGTACAACACACATTCAATAAGATAAGCACCAAAGCCACTGAAATATTTCAATTTATTTAGTTTGAAATAACAACAACATATATCATAGACATTCAAATAATAGTATTACAACATCTAGTATATACCCATTAAATGTTTTTGGCATTGTTAGCGTAAGAAGTCATTCCTTGACTACTCAAGGAGTAAGCCTTACACATCATATTTCGTTTCAAATCTTAAAGGAGTTTTTTGAGTGGTGGGATGGATTTCTCAAAGATTTTGAAATGATTTAATGTTCTTTAAGACTTTCATGCATTTGGAAAGCTCTGGAAAGTATAAATTGTGTGGGTAAAAAGTAGTATAGGGAGTAGAGTATACAAGTGGAAGAAGATGAATAGCTGGTACCTATTTAAGGAAATATTCTTACCCTGAATCAATCACACAGCTATGATGATGACATTTAGCACAAAATATGTTTACGTTAAGAAAACAACACTTAGAAAATAGATTGCATGTATAAATTATTCCATAAATCCTTTATGAAACCTTCACTCACATGTTCTATTACACACATATAACTTGCAGAAAACTGAAAGAAGATAATTTATTGTTAAATCCTTTAATACCTTCTCACTCGCACTTCACTAGTTGTTGGAATTCATATTCTAGAAGAAATTAACAAAGAAAAGATACACACCGCACATTATATGTTCCTTGAGTCACAAAATCTTGCAGCGTGAAGAAAAAATGTTTTTTCTATTATTTTTAGACTTCAGGTACACTAACATCCAACCTTGAAATAATATTTACAAGTGCTATATATATCAAGAGAGGAACCAACTCCATCTCCTAAAAAGAATGAAACATGAATTCTAACATAACATATGTGTCAAAATACATTACATCCTTATCCCCTCGAAATATAATAGAAATGAAAAATTGATAAAGAATAAGAGAAGATTTATGGGCTGAAATGTTGAGTGTACTGTCATGATGGCCCTTTTTCTGCTAGATTTTCTCCTTGTGTCTTGGGTCTTTAATAACCATGTAGCTTTATTTAATAAGACCTCCAACAACCTCATTGTTATCATTGGAAAACCGGACAAGAAAATATGACATTATTGAATGTTAGACAAAAGGATTTACATAGCTGAGGCACATTAGAGAATCTGAATAATTTAAAAAATCTCTAAGGTCGAGAAGAAAAATCAAATTTTGGGTTCAATACCATAGCAGAATACTCCTCCATGTGCATTTTTATTCGATAGGTGTGCCTTTGCGAGGTTTTCCGTAAAAAATATACGCATACCTGAGAGTGGCGTTAGTCACTTTACAAGACCACAAGACACACTCCAATAAATTGATCCCACACTTGAGGCCACCTAAGGACAATGACCCAAGCCTCCTTAGGACCTCAAGGGAGTACACAATGGAATAATGTGGCACAAAATGGAATCACCCCCCTCTCTTGGGTCACCATCCATCAATGTACCAAGAGAGGGAAGGAGAGTTTGAATTATTCTATAAAAGGCCACCAAGATATGAAAAAAAGGAGAACTCATTTTTATGCTGGCCAAAATTGCTTCAAGGAATCTAGCAGTGTGTGATCTGAAGCAGAAATAGAGGGGATTCAGTTTTTGGCCATCCAAAAACTCCAATCCTTTAGAGTAGATAGAGGGACTTTTTACCAAGGTAGCTCAGAGGTAACGACATCCTTGCATCAGGTCATAGAACTACATAGTTCTAAGGGCCCCTTGGCAAGTGGGTAAATGTTCCATCCTTTATTCGTAATAACACTCAATAAGAGGGGATATAAGCACCACCATTTGTATTATTGTGTTGATTGACTCTATAAGAGATTTTGTGTTACTTGTTTAGTTTAATTTTTTTTTCTTTCTAAAAATGAATGCTATTTCATTATTTAGTATTTCTTTTTTTATGCCATGTTCATAACCTACTAACTCTCATATTTATCTGCCTATGACCAGAAACTTAAGAGGAAAAAACAACCCCTCTTAAGAAATTGTGGATTGGTACACTCATACACGAAATCCACCAAAACACTCATAAACACCTCTCACCATCACTTGTATTATTCATTTTTTCATGGGTTCTTCTCCATCCTTAACTGGCTCATAAAAAATTGCTGACAGATGTCAAAATTTAGTTAAAATGGGTGCTTCTGGAAATTCTAGTAGAAACTTGTAATTGTGCAAAATCTAGAATTCTACCAGAAATTTCGGTAATGCCCTATTTGTTTTTCAAAATACACAAAAAAATGCTAAAAATTATATGCTAACTTATATTCCATGACATCTAGGCTACTATTAAAAATTTATAATTGATTAGAAAAAAAGGATTAGTACCAAAAACCTTTTGACCTTTCCTCTAAGTGTGATGTAGCTTCAGCCAATTTATCAAAATCAATGTTACTGTCAGCAACTGATGTTCTGGATCCGGTTGCTATTATGGTTTCCTCCTTGACAGGGTATTTTTCCTCCTTATAGGCCTTTTATATTTTTATTCTTTTTGAGGGCTCTAAGTGTTGTCCTGAAGGGGTTGGTTTCTTGCTTTTCTTCATGGATTTTTCTATTTTCTGTCTTTGAACCTTCAGGTTTCCCTTCAACATCAATGACTCATGTCATTAGGCTTGGCTTGAGAAGAGCCTTCAATTTAAGCCTAAGCTTATTTCTCTCTCTTGTATGTCTCTTACTGGTGTTTGCAATAGGTTTAGCTTCTTCCATATTCTTCTTGTTGATGATTTCATATCTAACATCCTTAAGGAGTTCTTCATCTGATGGTGTAGGTTGACACTCCTTCTACAACTTTTTATGAATATGTGCTTCCGAAATTTCTGGTAGCACCTGTACTTTTGATTGATATACTATTGCAGGCCTTCCTCTTCTAGCTCTAGTGTATACATTTGGAAATGGAGTAACATAGGGTACTATCTTCATCGACTTCACCTTTCTCACTACGGAGCTCTCTCCTTTTTCCACCTTTCTTTCAACTTTACCTGCAAAAAATTTCTCTTTCTTACCTTTGGCCTTCTTATGAATGTTTTTTTTCTGGGCCTTTCTTTTTTTCTTCTCTTTGTAGGCTGAAGGATTGACTGTGGAAGTGGAGGTGTAGGTGCAAGTTGGACTGCCCTATAGAATAGAAAATCATCCCAATTCTGTTTTCTCTTCCTAAACTCTTCTTCAACCAGAACTTTGATGAAAGCTTGATGGTACAAGCTGTACTTAGAAACATTATTATAGGTCTAAACCCTTTCTAACATTTTGGTTAGAATTTTCAACAAGAAAAATGGCAGACTCAATGTCTTCATCCCTACAATATGAAAAGAAAGCTCATGTGATATAGGAATGCCAATGTATACCTCCTTTCACATGTGATTTATATCTTGATAATCTTAATTTCTGCTTCACATTCATTCTTAAGTTAGCTCCTTGGGATGCCTTTTGCCCAGTTTGGATCTCTATGAGCGTCCTTGAGGAAGCTATTAAGATCACCTCCTGTGATAAGTTATCCCTTTAACAACCTTTCTACTTCCTCGGGAAGGTTAAATGCTTTATGAATGGAGTCTTAAGAAGCCTGCAAAGTGATGCCATTAGATATAGCTTCATTTGCATTAAAAGGGTTAGAAAAATCTTGAGAAACCCTTGAATGTGAGCTTCCCAACATGGTACAAAGAGGATACCATACTAATTGCATAAATAGAGTTCTTACCCTTGGAATAGCATCAACCAAATCTCCACCCTGTGGCTCTATTCAACTTATCTTACCACATGTTTAAGTCATCTTCAGAAAAATAAATTACTATGTATCCTGTAAATGATAGGTTGCAGAGTAGGAAGAGTTTATCTTATAGGTGTGGCATGCATCCTTCTCTAAAATATTTTCTGAAATTTAGACTTCTTCTCCAACTATGACTCTCAGCAAATTCGAATCCAGCAACTCAAACTTCAAATGACAACATTCTTATTTTTTAGGTGTTTTTTAAATCTAAATATTGGTTCACCACCCCATGAAAATCATCCTCCATCATTAAAATATTCATGATCATGATGTGCACCATGTGACACACCATCACCACCATCATTTGGATATTTTTTCCGTATGGGATCTCCAGATAGCTTCTAGCAAGTTTTTTTATCACTTGTAGTCACCTCTGCAAAATCAACTGTTGATGGGATGGAATTTCTGGCAGAACTATTGTGCAGCGATTCGAATGGTTATGATGTGTAGTGTGATCAACACGATCCCTCTAACTCATAAAAACACGTACCTTAACATATGAATAACTGACTTGGCATAGACAAGTATGATTGGCAATCGTTTAGTCATTAAATACAAATGACACATGTGACTTGACGTATACAATGACTTAACCTTAGCTAAATAACTGTAATATGACACCTACCATTAGATCGTAAAGGATTTAAAAAATATTTGATGCGTATTAACCCTACGACGTGTGGTATAACTAAAGTGAATGCTCTTTTTCATTTTATTTTAAAAAATAGAGTATATTTTCAGAAATTATGGTAGCATCAGAAATAAAAATAAAAAGAGATAAACAGGAAATAACAGACTCTCTGAAAGGCTTAAAAACCTAGTGCTTTTGAAATTCAGGTAGCGCCCATTTTTTTTTAAATATAAATCCTAAAAAAAACTATGGAATGGACTCATGACCTAGAAAATAGTTATCCTAACAGGCTCAATGAGCTTCAATTGTTTGGTGAAACTTCCAAGACACATCAATTCAATGAACACCACTAGCTCCAATAGTGGAGCGTTAGAGCTACCACTTTCTCTCCAAAAGAACTATCTTCCTGTTTAAATCTTGGTTGGAGAATTCAAGGTGAAAAGTTATTTTTTTTAGATATGAGGGTGTATATATAAAAAAATAGGCTATTCTCCGCGTTTCCTATTACACTTGAGATCCCCCTCATGACTCTTGAACTTCCCTATGACTTTTCAAATTCTCATGAGGATCTTTGAATTCTATATGACTTTTCACTTTATATAGTAAACTCTTGGAATTCCAACTTACTTTAGATTTATCATTTATTGAAATTACATACTTAAAACTAAAAATGAAGTGGCACATTGTGACTCCTATGACTCTTCAAGCGACACTTTCAGAAGACATGACTTGACATTGATGACATGGACTTGTTTATGATGTGTCTGGGTCAATATTATTCTCTTTCTACTATCTATGTGTCTTCATGAAAGATATGGCATGGACCTCATCTTGTTTTTTGAAAAGGCTTAAAGAGAAGGAGTCTTCAGTATGATTGTAATACCCTTGATTTAAAGTTGTTATGTTTTTTATGTAGATATGGAAAATACTATGTGGACCTATGAAATAATTATGTTGTTCCCGAATTATAATTATAATTAATATTTACTGAAGAAAAATTGTACAAATATTGAAAAGACAGAGTATAGAGAGATCTGAAAATTCTTATCCATGAGGATAGAATGGAATTTCATACTTTCCCAAATTCTCCAAAAAATTCCTCTAGAGAGAAATTAAATTAAAAATAAATTAGATAGAATAAAATATCTAAGGAATCCTCAGTAAGAGGAAAATTACTAGGAAGAGGTAAGAAAAAACAATGTTGAGGAAAATTAAGTTTTAAAACAAAAATTTTGTGGAAAAAAAAGTAAAAGCCTAGGCTATGGGAGAGAACATCCCAGAATAACGGGACATCGTTATGGAAAATTTCTAGGTAAATTTGGCTTAAAATTGCCTTCAATAGGTTGACAATAGGTTTTCAACACCAGGGAAAATAGATTTCTACTCAGGGGAGAGCTCTGAGGAGAATCTTGTTGATGGGAGGAAAATCGTCTTGACAAGTTGGTATGAAACACGTAGAAAGATTAATGTTCAAATTCTTATGTCATAATGATGATTAGATGTATGATATTATTTAAGTTGTAATAGACCAATTTCGTTTTGGAATAAGTATTTATTCCTGTACTATATACTTGTGGATTGGTATTGAAAAATGGTTTAAGGAATACTAACTATGGAACTTTGAACCAACAAATTATTCCATTCCTAGGTCATGAAATAGTCACTGTGTAGTGGTAATACTCCTAGAGTATAATCTATGGGATGTTGAATGGATAGGTCGACTCATCCCCTTATTTCTTTCAATACCATATACAATATATTTAAGTATAATTGAAGGTAAGTTTATGAACATATTATCACTCAAGTATGTGTTCGTACATTTACAACAAATTTTTAATTTAACAAGAATAAGATATCCCTTATAACATATGTGAGGTATAAAGGGGTTTAATTATTAAATGTTTCTGACAAAAGGATTGTGACCATTTTTCATTATTTTTAGAAAACTATTACAGTCACATTGCCTTAAGGATAAAATTTCAGCTATGTACAACAAATAATGTTGGTGTTATAAAGCGTTAATGTTGATCTATTAATGGAATTAATAACAAAATTTAGAATCTAGAGACTAAGCTAAAAAAAATATAGCATTTTAGAAATTATATTATTTAGATTTCTCTCGGAAGGGTAAATCAAACTGGGAGTTCCACATATAAGCTATTGTGTAAAATAAAAAGGGAAAGTGAAAAACTGCGATTTAATTCTTAACATTTCGTTTATTCATAACCAAAGTATGTATATTCTACTATAGCAACATAAAGAAGTAAAAGAATAATGCAGTGTAGAATGAAGTTGCACTTCACATTTAATCGTAAAATCAAACAACAGATGTACTTCATATTTAATTTTAAACTCAACCAACAGATGCACTTCGCATTTAATCGTAAACTAAACCAACATATTTATATTATCGATTCAGGAACAAGAATCATTCAAATTAAATAAAGGCAGAAATCGATATCAAAGAGAAGTGAATCATATAACATTTGGAGGTTTCAAAGATAGACAAAATTGATAATTCCATTGATATAGCATGAGGAAATGCATATGTATCCATCAATAGAAATGATGAGGAAATGCAACATTAACAAGAGTTAAATTATAAATGAAATCAATCCACATGCAGAACAAATAACCTTTGATTTATAAAGAGGAAAATATATTACAATATTTTATCACACTTAATGAAATTTACATTAGAATATTGAAACCACAGTAGCATCGCCAAATATTAAAACCCAAATCCTTGCCATAAGAAGAATCATGGCGAAAAAATCATGTTACCAGGCTAAGAAAGGACGCAGAATATAAGTATGGCCACATGATGGAACAAATGAAACTCATGTAGACCTGAAACAACAGAGTCGCACCTACGGAAATATGATCGTGAGAACTATAAATTTTTTTAAAGAGAAAGAGTGATATCAAGTTAAAAACTTCACCACATGAGGATAGAGGGATAAATTACTTGAATACATTGTCACGGTGTGGATTTTCTCCCCTGTGTGTAAAAGAAAACAATGCTTTGAGAGAGAGAATACTCAAGCACATCTAATATGTAAAGTAAAAAATTGAAAAATCAGACTTCTCATAAGGTATAGAAGTTAACGATGAACATAGGATGCTAGGACAACAATCATTTTCTTCACCCTCCATTCCTTATTCTGGATAGAAGGTTCAATTTGGGTGGAAAAACCTAACAAAATAATATGTGAACCTAACTCTGAATTCATACATAGAGGGTATACTTTGTATTCCTAACTCAACACACAGAAATGAAAAGAAGAGGCAGCAAGGGTTTTATACAACCTCGAACAAGGAACCCAGATGGTTATACACATTTTCATGACCACACTGGAACAATAAGAGGAAAAAAACCAAATAGAAAATAGACTTTTAAAAATATGGAATTTAGAATAGTAAACCCAGAATTGAATGGGTAGAATAGAAATTAGCAAAAAAAATATTTAACAAATCGAGTGTACAATAAACAAACCCAAAAATTGAATGAGTAGAACACAAACTACTAAGGGAAAGGGCCATGAGATTTAGCAAATTGAACCCAACAAAATTCCCCCATTCACGTGGTAAGAATGGTGAAAAACCTTACCATGTGGCCACATAGTAAAATGAGAGGTCCCTTCCCTACGATAAGACCAAACCCAGTGTGATATGGCTACATAAAATTTAAAAGATAAATAAGGAAATAACATAGTATATATACGAATTTTCTGAAATAACGAGTGAGAAAGTGAAAATTTTACCTTAGATTTCAATTGCTAAGGTTGAACCTGTCTTGTGGTTTCTATGAAAACATTATAACGAAAATTATGAGCTATTCTGGAAAGGAAGCAAACCAAAATACCTTACACATTTATTTCTAAACTCATGAACTGAGAAATGCTGCAAATCAATTTACCTGTGAGTGAAATGGGGAAGAAATCCACTGCATAGCCGCATACTTCCTCGTTTAGCACTTCTAATGCACAAAATGAATATATAGAGGTGCCATAGTTAAAAAACAGAGCTGCCATGGCACCCTGTAAATTATATGTAAATTTGGTCTAACGGCAGAACAACACCCTCAAGAATGGCGGCCACACCCTGTGACCATAAGTCAAAATGAGGAAAGGAAAGGAAAGTAAGCCCTTAGGGTTTTTTGTGATCCCTTGTGAATTGTAGATCTTCGCCGAGAGATCTTAGTCATTCCTCCTTAGCCTCGAAGATCGAGAAGGCCACATGAGGAGGGAGGTATGTCACATGGCCTTCGAAAAGTGGCAAGAGTGGAAAGGGACACGTCATGAGAGAGGCTTGGTTTCGTTAAGTGCATATTGGTTTCATTAACTTAGTATTAAGGCTTAGCACCTAACATAAAAGAACCAAACGAATATTTTTGTGGACGTTAATACATTTTCCACTATACTTTTTATAGGAAATAAAAACGTTTAAGTAGCTAAAGAGATATGTAAAGAGATCGAGAAGGCCACATGAGGAGGGAGGTATGTCACATGGCCTTCGAAAAGTGGCAAGAGTGGAAAGGGACACGTCATGAGAGAGGCTTGGTTTCGTTAAGTGCATATTGGTTTCATTAACTTAGTATTAAGGCTTAGCACCTAACATAAAAGAACCAAACGAATATTTTTGTGGACGTTAATACATTTTCCACTATACTTTTTATAGGAAATAAAAACGTTTAAGTAGCTAAAGAGATATGTAAAGACATCAATAGTATTCAATGGTTAGGGCACCCTTATAATTAAACATTAGTGTGCATAAAATTAAATATGAGTTAATAGTTCTTCAAACTTACCTAAGTATCAGATTTACTTAAGGAGTCAGGAGTAGGTTAATTATCTTAATATGAAATGGGTGGGTTGGTAATTAACAAAAAATAAAATCAAACTAAATTTATGGTTCTTCCATCATTACATTCTTCCACAAGGTTCATTTGAACATCTACCATGGTACCAGAGAATGAACAAACAAGTGTAGATGTAAGTGGAAGAACCAAATTAATAGACGAAAGAAGTGATATAAAAAAAAATTTGGGGACATGACAAGTGGTATTAGAGCCCAAGTTAAAAAATTGGGCTTATGGACCTCAATGCTTGAAGATTTTTCTCTCTGGAAATTTTAATTGTATAGTTAAATTTTTTTCACATAAAACTGATCAGTGGCATATGATGGTTTATTAATGTTAACACTTGAATTTGAATTAGATATAAAGCACAAATAGAATTACAACCATTTTCATGACGGAAAAAGAAGAGTTGAACATGGAATTGGGGGAGGAGGATATTCCTCTAGATTCCAATGCCCAAATACTAGAAATTATCAAGAATTTGAAGCAGGAAATGGTTTAGCTAAGGACTAGCAATGAACGTTTACTGCAAGCTAGCAATGTACAAGAGAATTTGATAAGAGATTTAACCTCTAAATCTAGTCATCAAGAGGAAGAACAATAATAAATAAAAATGAAAGAGACATAAACAAAATCAGAGAAGTATGAGAGTGGGGAAGAGTCTAGGAAGGGAGACTCTAATTCCAAAAGGAAGAAGGAGTTGCAGGGAGAATTCCACAAGATAAAGCCTTTCATATTTGATGGTGAAAAGGAAGAGGATGTGGAAGTCTGTCTCCTAAATATGATGAAATATTTTCAAGTATGAGTATGCAAGAAATTTGAAGGAAAGGTTGGAAGTTTACCAATTGCAAGGTAAAGCCACAGTCTGGTGGGAGGAGACGAAAATTATACACTTGCTGGTTGAGAAGACAATCTCATGGGAAGAATTCTAGGAGAATTTTAAATCTTGATACGTCAGTGAAATATATTATGATGATAGGGCTAAATAATTTCATGAGCTAAGGTTGGGGCAACTCAACATAGATGAATTTGCGGCTAATTTCACAAACTTGATTTTCTATGTACCTTACATAAGAGAGAAAAAAGAAAAGGTACAAAGAATTTTAAATTTCTTACCGACGATATAAAAAGAAAGAATTAAGTTTGATAACCCAAAGATGATGGATGAAGCTGTTAGAAAAGCTCGACTATGCTACCAAAAATTTAAGGGCCAGAATGATAACTTTAAAAACTGGTAGAATAAGGAAAAATGGAAGTTTGAAACAAGCTCAAAAATACCCAAACCAACCTATCTGAAAAAATTTCGCATAAACCACTAATGGAAAAAAATCAACACGGGTGGGGAAAATTAGCGTGCCCATTTCCATATAGGAACCAAGCCCATGGAAGGGAACAACAAACAAGATGCAATGGTAGAACCCAAGGAACAAATGGAATTATTTGGGTGTGGAGAACCTCACATGCTGTGGGTCTACCCACACAACCTTTGTGCTATTAAAAAAATTCAAGATGTGCATGAGGCAACCATAGTGAATGATGTAGCCAAAATAATTCCCCGAATCAACGCCACATTAGAAGACCAACAGGCTGAACATGAATCAACCATGATTGATATTGAATGTATCATTTCCAACCAGCCTACATCTATTTTAATTGATCTTGGAGCTACTCTAAGCTATATTAGTTCTCACACAGTGGAAAAGTGTAAATTGCATATGGAAAAAGTTCAACACTCTTGGATGGTACAATTAGATACAAGCACCAAACAGAAGGTAACCCATAAATTGAATAAGTACCCTGTAAATTTAAATGGGTCTATCATAGATCTGAATCTAAATATCCTTCCCTTGCAATCTTTTGACTGACTGGTTGGTATGGATTGGTTGAAACAATAGAAAGCATTAGTATATTGCTTAGAAAAAACAATAAACTGCACAAATGCACTAGGACAGTCAATTGTAGCAAGAGGGAAAAATAAACCTATGTCTGTTAGACAAATTTCTGCATTACAATTGAAGAAAACATCGAGGAAGGGATATCTAGTGTATGTGGTACAAGTTGAAGAATTGGGACAGCAAATAGAAAATGAATTTATAGAAAACTTACCAGTAATTAGAGACTCTAGGATGTATTTCGTGAATAAATCCCTCAGCTTCCCCTTTGTAGGGATATAGATTTATCTATTTAACTGGTATCAGGAACCACCCCAGTTTCTTGAGCCCCATATAGACTGAGTACACCTGAACTGCTAGAATTAAAGCTTCAGTTACAAGAAATTCTAAACAAAGGATATATTAGACCAAGTGTGTCTCCATGGAGAGCTCCAATTCTATTTGTTAAGAAAAATTATGGTAACCACAAGATGTGTATACAATATAGACAGTTAAATAATTTGGCCATAAAAAATAGGTACCCATTACGCGAATAGATGACTTGTTTGATCAAGTAAGGGGAGAAACTATATTTTAAAAAATTGATTTACGAATTGGGTATCACCAGCTTCACATAAAAGATGAATACATCCACAAGACAAATTTCAGAACTCAGTATGGAAATTATGAGTTCATAGTCCTACCTTTTGGCCTCACTAATTCCCCTGCTACCTTCATTTGTCTCATGCACAGTGTACTGCAAAAATATCTGGATAAATTTGTGCTAGTTTTCAAAGATGAAATTCTAGTGTACTCTATGAAAAAAGAGGAACACTAGGAACACCTACTAATAATGCTTCAAACACTAAGAGAACACAAGCTATATGAAAAACTCAGCAAGTGTGAGTTTTATAAACCAAAAATTCAGTATTTAGGACATGTTATGTCAAAGGAGGGGTTGGTGGCAGAACTGGAGAAAGTATAAGTAATTTTAAATTTCTAGGTATCCAAAGATGTATCATCAATCCATTCATTCATGGGTATTGTTGGATATTATCACAGGTTTTTGGAGGGATTTTCTACATTAGCTTATCCCGTTACCTCCTTATGGAAAAAATGGAGAAGTTTGAGTGGACAACCAAATGTCAAGAAAGCTTTGACAAGAAAAAACAAAAATTGACTACTTCCCCGATCCTAAAAATTGTTGATATAGAAAAGGAATTTACTGTGTATTGATGCTTCCATAGAAGGACTGGGAGGAGTGTTACTGCAAGACAATGCTGTCATAACCTATGAGTTTAGGAAGCTGAAAAAAATGAACAGAATTATGTAGTTTATGACTTAGAGTTACTTGTTTTCATACATGCATTAAAAATGTGGTGACACTATTTGTTGGGTAAGAAGTTTCTGTTGATGGCTGACCATATTAGTTTTAAATATTTCTTTAGCCAGCCAGATTTGAATGAAATATAAGCTAGATGGTTAGCTTTCATTAACAAGTTTGATATGGAAATCAAGAATATTAAGGGAAAAGAAAATTGAATTGCAAATGCCTTAAGTAGACACTCACATCAAATTGTGTTTTACACATGTAGCAGTGTAAAAACCAATTTTTAAGAACAGGTTCAAGAATCTCTATCCCAAGACCCCGAAATTTGGAATTGCAGAAAAAAATACAGTAACTAGGAATTGTGTGATATATCATGAATCTGAAAGGATTAATCATTTATAAACAAAGGTTATATATTCCTAACATACCTACTTTGAAACAGATGATAATGGATGAATACCATAAGAGACCGTATTCAGGTCATCCAGGTTATCAAAATATGGTGACAACATTGTGGAAATTTTTTTTTGGCCTGGAATGAAGAAGGAAACAAGTCATTATCTGGAAATATGTTTAGAGTGCCAACAAGTCAAGGTTGCGCATCAACACCCCATAGGGTTGGTAAACTTCATTTCGATTCCAGAATGGAACTGGGAACTAATATCCATGGATTTCATACCAGTACTATGTCAGAATAAGTATTAGCATGAATCCATTATGGTAGTAGTGGACACACTAATAAAGGCTGCGCATTTTATTCTGGTGAAATCTACCTTTGGGGCAACTCATGTGGCCAATGTGTTTATGAAGGAAATTTTTAAGCTTCATTGGATACCAAAGATTATCATCTCTGATAGGGATGCAAATTTCACATCAACCTTATGGAAAACCTTGTTTGAGGGATGGGAAAAAAATTGAATTTCAGCATAGGCTATAATCCCTAGATTGACAGGTAGACTGAAAGAAAAAATCAAATAGTAGAGGAAATGTCTGGCATGTATGTTATGGATAGACCCACAAGGTGGGATAATTTTCTTCATTTAGCATAATTTTCATATAACAACAACTATCAAACTTGTATTAATATGAGTTCGTTCGATGCCTTATATGGTATAAAATTTCATACTCCACTTAGATGGATTCGACTAGATGAAAAACTGGTACTTGGACTTGAGGCATTGCATGAAATGGAACAAACAGTACAACAAATTCAACAAAACATCAAGGTAGCCCAAGACTTCCATAAGAGTTATGTAGATAAAAAAAGAAAACATACAAAATTTAATATTGGGGATCATGTTTACTTGAGGATAAATCCTCGCAAGAGTACCCTTCACACCAATAGTTGTGCTAAGTTAGCACCCTGATACTGTGGGCCCTTTGAGGTTTTGGAATAAGTGGGTTTAGTAGCATATAAATTGGCTCTACCTAGTCATGTTAAAGTACATAATGTTTTTCATGTTTCGTTATTGAAAAAATATGTTCATGATCCTTCTCATGTGGTTGACTAGAATTTGATACATGTGGAAACCGAAGGGGAATTTCTTCCAGAACCACTTCGTATATTGGGTCGGGAAGAAACCTTGCTCCAGAATAGAATGGTCACTTGGGTCAAAGTGCAGTGGAAGAACTTGACACGTCAGGAGGCTACATTGGAGCGAGAAGAAAGCTTGAAATAACATTTCCCAACATTTTTCAAAGAATAAATAGTTATCTTCTAACACTGAGGAAAATATTTTTTGTTTTAGGGGGAGACTATGTAATACCTCTGATTTAAAACTATTATGTTTTTTTATGTAGATAGGACAAATACTATGTGGACCTATGAAACAATTATGCTTTTGGAGGAATTCTAATTCTACTAAATATTTATTGAATAAAAATTGTATTAGTATTGAAAATATATAGAATAGAGAGGTATGAAAATTATTATCCATGACGGTAGGATAGAATTTCATACTTTCCTAAATTATCCAAAAAATTCCTTTTGAGAGAAATAAAAATAAAAAAAATAGATAGAAGAAAAGTCTATGGAATCCTCAGTAAAGAGGAAAGTTACTAGGAAGAGGTAATAAAAAACAATGTTGAGGAAAAGTGAGTTTAAAAAAAAAAAAATTTGTGAAAAAAAAAAATAAAAAATCTAAGATATGGGGAACAACATCTTAGAATAAAGGGACACCGTTATAGAAACTTGTTGGGGAAAGTTGGCTTAAAAGTGCTTTCACTAGGTTTATAAGAGGTCGTAAACAATGGGGAAAATAGATCTCTACTTGGGGGAGAGCTCTAAGGAGAAGCTCGCGGATGGGAGGAAATTTGTCTTTACAAGTTGGTATGCAACATGTAGAAATATTAATATTCAAATTCTTATGCTACAATCATTATTAGATGTATGAGCTTGTCTAAGTTGTAATAGACCAAATCCATTTTGGAATAAGTATTTATTCTTGTACTATATAAGTTTGGATTCGTATTGAAAAATGGTTTAAGGAATACTAACTATGGAACCTTGAA
The DNA here is from genome assembly GCA_034641835.2 of Pinus albicaulis. Taxonomy (NCBI): domain Eukaryota; kingdom Viridiplantae; phylum Streptophyta; class Pinopsida; order Pinales; family Pinaceae; genus Pinus; species Pinus albicaulis. Next base: position 227,696,690 of record CM076580.1, read on the forward strand.
CCAAGAATTTAGTCCATTCCAAGTTCATGAAGTATTCGTTGTGTAGTGGTAATACTCCTAGAATATAATTTATGCGATGTTGAATGGATAGGTCGACTCGTTCCCTTATTTCATTTAATACTATATACAATAGATCTAAGTATAAGGTAATTTTATGGACATATTACCACTCTAGTATGTGTTCATACATTTACAAAAAAAAAAAATAGCAAGAATAAGATATCCTTTATAACAGATGTGAGGAATAAAGGGGATTAACTATTAATGGTTGTTGTCAAAAGGATTGTGACCATTGGTCATTATTTTAGAAAATAATTACAGTCACATTGCCTTAAGGATAAAATGTTAGCTAAGTACACCAAATCATGTTGGTGATAGAAAACACTAATTCTGATCTACTACCGGAATTAATAGCAGAAATTAAAATTTAGAGACTAAGCTAAAAACAAATCTAGTATTTTAAAAATTCTACTATTTTGATTTCTCTTGAAAGAGTAAATCAAAATGGGAGTTCTACTTATAAGCTATTGTGTGAATTAAAAAGGGAAAGTGAAAAATTTTGATTTAATTCTTAACATTTCCTTTACTCATAAGAAAAGTTTGTCTATTCTACTATACTAATAGAATGAAGTAAAAGCATAATACAATGTAGAAAGAAGTTGCACTTCATATTTAATCATAAATTGAACCAACAGATTTCTATTATCGATTTATTAACAAGAATCATTCAAATTAAATAAAGGCATAAATAGATATCAAAGAGGAGTGAATTGTATAACATCTGAAGGTATCAAAGATAGGCAAAATTGATAATTCCATTGAAATGGCATGAGGAAATGCATATGCATCCATCAACAGAAAAAATGAGGAAATGTAATGTTATGAAGAGTTAAATTATAAATAAAATCAAGTTTTCCACATATAGAACAAATGACCTTTTATTTACACAATCATATGTGTTATAAAGAGGAAAATATATTACAAGATTTTATCAAGCTCAGACGCCATTTATGGAATTTACATCAGAATATTGAAACCACAGTAGCATCGCCAAATATTAAAACCCTAAATCCTTTCCAGAACAAGAACCATAGTGGAACAAGTGTGTTACCACCTTGAGAAAGGATACACCTTGTAAGTATGGCCACACGATGGAATGAAGAAAACTCGCACAAACCTAGAATGACAGAGTCGTACCTACAAAAATAGGAGCATGATAATTAGAAAGTTGTTGAAAGAGATAGAGTGTGATCACATTAAAAGCTTCACTTCGTGAGGAAAGAATGATACAATACTTGAATACACTGTCACAATGTGGATTTTCTCCCCTGTGCATAAAATAAAACAATGTTGTGAGAGAGAGAATACTCGAGTGCATATAATATTTAAAGGAAAAAATTGAAAACCCAGAATTATCATAAGGTGTAGAAGTTATTGTTGAACAAAGGATGCTAGGATAATAGCCATTATCTTCGCCCTCCATTCCTTATTCTGGATAGAAGGTTCAATATAGGAGGAAAAACCCAACAACATAACATGAGAATCTAACTCCAAATTCATACGCAGAGGAGATACTATGTCTTCCTAATTCAATAGATAGAAATGAAAATATGAGCCAACAAGTATTTTATAGAACCTCGAATAAGGAACCCACATGGTTATACACTTTGTCATGACCGCGCTGGAATAGTGAGTGGAAAATACCCAAATAGAAAATAATATTTTTAACATATTGAATTCAGAATAATACAACCAATAATTGAATTGGTAGAATAGAAATTAGCAAACAATTTTTTTAACAAATTGAATGTACAATAAACAAACCCAGAAATCGAATAGGTATAAAATAAATTACTAAGGGAGTGGGCCATGACATTTAACAAATCGAACCCGACAAAATTTCCCCATTAACATGTAAGAATGGTAAAAAAACTTACCATGTGGCCATGCAGTAAAACAAGAGGTCCCTTCCCTGCGATAAGACCAAACCCACTGTGAGATGGGTATATAAAATTCAAAAGATAAATAAGGAAATAACAAAGTATTTATACAAATTTTCTAAAATGACGAGTGATAAAGTGAGAAATTTACCTGAGATTTTGATTTCCAAGGTTAACCCTGTCTTGATGTTTCTCTGCAAAAATTATAATGAAAATTACGAGTTATTATGGAAAGGAAAGAAAGAAAAATACCTTACACATTTATTATTAAACTCATGAACTGAGAAACGTTGCAAATCAATTTACCTATGAAAAAAATGGGGAATAATTCCAATGTGTAGTTGCATACTTCCTCAGTCAGCACTTCTAATGCACATAATTAACCAAGAGAGGTGGAATTGTGATCGAACAGAGCTACCATGGCACCCTATAAATGATATGTATGTCTGGGATAATAGTGGAACAACACCTTCAAGCATGGCGTCCACACCCTATGATCGTAAGTCAAAATGACGAAAGGAAAGGTAGGTAAGTCCTTAGGGCTTTGCAGGATCTCTTGTGAACCGTATATATTCACCGAGAGATCTCAACCATTCCTCCTTAGCCTCAAATATCATGGAAGCCACGTGAGGAGGGTATGCTATCACATGGTCTCTGACAGGTGGAAAGGGTGGAATGGGACATGCCATTAGTGAGGAAGGGTTTCATTAAGTGCGTATTAGTTTCATTAAGTGAGTATTAAGCCTTAGGACCAAGCATACGAGAACCAAAAAAATATTTTAGTGGACATTAATACATTTTCCACTATAATTTTTATAGGAAATGAAAATTTAAAGTAGCTAAAGAGATATGTAATGATATCAATAGTATTCAATGGTTAGGGCACCCTTATAGTTAAACATTAGTGTGCATAAATTAGCTAGGGAGTTAAGAGTTCTTCAAACTTACCTAAGCATCAAATTTACTTAAGTTTTTAGGGGTAGGTTAATTATATTAAGATGAAATGGGTGGGCTGGTGATAAATGAAAAATAAAATCAAACCAAAATCTTAGTTATTGGAGCAAAGGTCTAATTCAGCCATCATTACAGTCTTACACATGGTTCATTTCAACACCTATCATGGTACCATAGAACAATCAAAAAAGTATAGAGGTAAGTGGAAGAACCAAATTAATAGACCAAAGGAGTGATATAAAAAAAATGGGGACATGACCATGATCTTTGTCTTCCATCTTCTGTCACAATATAGTGTCATGTCATCTTCTTATTCAACGATCATATTTTTTTGACGGCTTCACAAGAATCTTCTAGCACTGTATCCTTTTCCTCTTCTCTAAGGACCATCCTATCATGTCAAGATGTAATACTTGCAAGTTAAATCCACTCATGACAAGACAACATCAGTCAATAAATATCCTAGTCTAAATTTCTCCATGAGAATCATTAACTACACTAGAACTAAGCATTGGACTAGGAGGAATGCTCAAGTATTGTGCAGTGGATAGTTTTGGATGTGAGTGAGGAACTAAGGCTTACAACTATGAAATGCATAGTTGTGGAGGCCTATGAAGACTAATTTCATAGTTGAGGGTCACATTGAGGTAGGTTTTTCCACTATAAATATGCAATGCACAATTCTAGAGGGATATTGGGTAGTTGGATTGTGTAGTTGCATAATTCAAGGAGCCAAGGAGACAAAATACATACTAGGATTGCACAATAAGAAGAAAGAGACTGGCTGGGAGGAAAAATTATGTAGTTCTATAGGTTATGAGGTTGTTATTGAGCACTGTGACTATGTAATGTGTAATCCTTGGAGGCGGTGACTACACATTTCATAGTTCTAAGAGGAAATGGATGTAGTATCAAGCTTACTACTATGCAATGCACAGTTCAGAGGGGCAGAGCGATATGAAACTTTTTAGGCATGAAATCTTCCAGAAAATGACTTAAGTGTGAGATTACTGAGGCATAGATGAAACCAAGGTATGATTTGAACCTTATCACACACACAGAACCATAGAAAACACAACATAGAACAATTAACACTCAGAAACAACATGATTCCCTTAATGTGACAACAAAACAAAAATTCCTTCCAAGTGCGACATTTAAGATACATTTTACAATGACAGTGATGAGACTAGCATGATAATGCATTAAACTTTGGGAATGATTCTATTACATGTATATATGATAAATATGACCCATGAGTGCCATTTTTTCCTATTGAAATAGACTAGAACTTCTCTTTAACAATTTTCTACACTTCTCATGCCAAAAGAAGACACTTAGGTTTTCTTAAAAAGGGGACTAGAAAACTTATAGGATTTATATGTAATGTGTCTTACTACTATATAAGAAAAATCATAAGGTCAAAGTAGGCTCTAAAATATCGATGTAGGTCATATTTTTAGAGGGTTTGTACCAATGAAAATAATTGGCGACACACTAGTAGGAATCTATCTTCTCTACCTTAGTCTAAATTTATGCACATGGTCTGGTTCCTTAGGAAATATTGATTCATAACATGGATTAATTTGGTTTTCCCACTTATCCCGGTTATACATATGGTCCCCTCCATTCCTTTCTCGATTAAACATATTCATAATTATTTCAATTCAGGGGAAGGGTAATATAGTTTTCTATTTCAAGATAGTCAAAGTCTTAATTTTCATCTCTAGTGTTGCTCTACCACAAGTGGGTCTAGACAGTACCTTATCGAAGTCACTATAGCAACACAACCATTACTTCACTTCCAGTCAGCGTGAATGGTACCCTGATGAAGTTTCTTGCTTCACCTCTTTGCGCAAGAAGCCTTTCTCTTCTTTCACCCATATTTATTTTATTCATAAATTTTTTCTAAGACACTTATTTATTTGAGTCGAACAGAAGAGGGATCCCGAATTATTGAGAGAAGAAGAGGTTTTTCCTTCTGAGAGTAATATATATATCTATGATGTGGGTTTTCTCCTTATATAGTTTCTTCTTTTCTTTCTCTAATTGATTATATCAACACGAACATCACTGAAACAATACAAAACCAATCTTATAAATGAGGTTCATAGAATAGATACTGGTATCATGGTTGTACACAAATATCTCCTCATATAAATATCGTATTTTCTATTGAAACATCATTGATTGAAATATATGGACCAAGATAAAGAATAAGGATTGAAGATTAGCCAAAATTTTTAGTGTCATAAGCTGTTTTAATTTTTCCACATGCATTAGAAAAAAAAAAACACTTTCTAAGAAGGCTTTTGTTATGCACTTGACATGCGAGAAAAACAGAATACGAGAAATAAGAAACAATATAGCGCAAAAAATATAAATATCACAATAAATGAGACAAATTGAAAATATATTTTATTATTCATAAGAATAATTCAATGTTCACTTGCCTCTTCGAGAGGGGAACCTCCAACAGAGCAGAGCTCAATTACAATAAAAATCGATGATTATTCCCTTACTTTCTACGACTATGTATAGCTTAAGGATATCCAAAACCCTAACTACTAGTGCTACCTTGCATAAAATCGTTTAACCACTTTATTTACTAACTATGGACCCTTTATAAATAATTGTGGTCCTTTTTGTATAATACGGGTCTACCACTTACAATTATTATTAACGCAGGTAATTGCTTACGAGCTTTATTGACTCCACAAACTGACTATGACTCTAACTAGGCCCCTTGGGCTTATTACATAAATAAATGGGCTAGGGTTAGACCCTAACATGCACTCTCCCATCAAAATAAGCCTTGTCCTCAAGGCTAAAGCTACAGAAACTACTGAAGAATAGTGGTTGGTTCCCATGTTGCATCTTCTAGAGAGGTGTATTTCCACTTGATGAGGACTTTCTTGATCGTGTGGCCATGAATATGTCTTTCATGAATATTGAGGACCTATTCTAGTCAGAGCCAAGGTGAGCCTTCCTCATCCAATTCTGACAGACTTGTTTGAACCCTGCAATTGTTCCCTACAATTTTCCTGAGGCACAATACATGGAAGCCTGGGTGGATTTTTGAAGTAGTTGGAAAGGCCAGTTTGTAAGCGAATTCTCCTATATGATTAAGTACCTGATATGTCCCATAGAATTTTGGTGCTAGTTTTTGGAAGCCCTTTTTTTTGACATAGGTTCACTTATATGGTTGGAGTCAAAGGAACACCTAGTAACCTACTTGAAATGACTACTAAGAAATATGTTTCTCATCATGTTTCTTCACTTATTTCTGAGTTTGATGTAGATTATATTTGAGATGAGAAATCATGGTTACATGATGCTATAGGAGTTGATAATTTTATAGTACTTTGGAACATCCAAGGATATAAGAAGCTAGTGAAGGTGGTAATTTGCCATACACTGCCTCATATGGGGTCATCTTGGTGGCTTCATGATAGTTAGTATTATACCACCATTCAGCTAAAAGTAGCCAATTTACCCATTGATGTTTATTTTCTGAAGTGAAGCACCGTAGATATTTCTTCAAACATTTGTTGACTGATTCTTTTTGACCATCTATTTGGGGATGATAAGCTATACTCAGTTGGAGTTGCGTGCCCTAGATCTTGAAAATTTTCTACCAAAATTTATGGGTGAAAGTGGGGTCTCGATCAAACATAATGGAAGTGGACATGCCATGCAATTTGAAGATTTGGTTCAAGAAAATTTGAGCCACTAATGTTGGGGTAAATGGGTGTGGTAGATCGCAAAAATGAGCATATTTTGAAAGCCTGTCAACAAAAACCATGATGAATGATCTGTTGCCTAAATTTGGGATACCTGTAATGAAATCCATGGAAACATCTTGTTAGTCATTAATGATTTTTGCTGATATCAAAATATGACTAAGTTATCATCCCTACATTCCTAGAAAAAAATATTTGAGAAACATTGTAAGTTCTATAAATCTAACTTCTTTCATCATCCTAACCTTAATTGATTCATTAAAAACTTCATCTTTTTCCTTCTCAAAATTTCACCTTACTGCTCTAAGAAGACCTCATTTTCTGGGCCCATTTGCCTCATTTTATCACCTCACCTACCCCCTCACTCATCCCCTTTTTTCCCCTCTGAAACCCATTTTCCCTTCCCCTAAAAAGCCCATCATAAACCCCCTTATTCATCATTTTTGTCTAAAAAAAAGTACACCTTGAACAATCAAAAATCCCTTTTTGTCATTGCTTAAATTTAACTTTTAAGCCTATTGGATCCTTTAAAAAGCTTGAAAAAACCCTGTTTTGTATTAAACTTGCCCTTTTGTGAAATAGGCCTTTAAAGCCCCTTTCAGCTTAAAGCCTTAGCCCCTTCCACGCATAATACCGCGGCCTCTGCCTATTTTCTAGCCCTTTCCCCATTCGACTAAACTCCGCCCCTTTCATTTTATTAACCCCCACCTTACCTTTCCACAAGGGCGTCTCCACCGTTGATATGGAGCCCTAGGCTCCGATCTGATGGTAGTCGCATCTTCATCCCTCATCCCACGTTAACATAACCCCGAGCAACGTGAAAAGCTGCCCACATCATCAAGTCGAGCCCCTCCTTCCACTAAGACTCCGCCGCCCATTCACCATGCACCATCTGTCCCCGGGCTACATGCTTCACAGCTGTGCATTGCTACCAGATTCATTCCACACTGTCGATCTTGCTCCTTGAGATCTAACAGCCCAAACCTCATGTTGTGTGAAAAGTAGCAATGGGTTTAATAACCCCTTACCCATGTGAAATGGGAGATATTAGCGCTGACACATGTCAATCAACCTATGGTATCGCGTCTGATCAATCCAATACCACTTACTGCCCTTAGTGCATGCGATAAACCACCCTAGTTTTCTGAAACCACTTTCTCCTTCCTCATGCCAAAATTCAAATCTCTTCGCCTCTGTTTGATTTCCACCGGGATCCGCATACAGAACCTTACCCTCTACTCCATTTCTCCTCTGCAATACACCTCCCAACCACTCCAAACCCTGAAAATGCAGTCTTACCACTCCTCGTAGGTTTAAAAGTTAACACAGATATATGTTTTTGTGCAGGTTTTAATGGCGGTAATGCCAAAAAGAGCATTCTGATGGCCGATAAATGATAAAATAAACCTTTGGATGAAGATCTAAGAGGAAAATTAACATGAAATAAATATAGGTGGTTTTCATAAAGGTTTACACTCGATGAAGCATGATCATCAATGGGCTATAAACCCTCATACCACGAAGAAACCTACCCTACACATGAAATACAATTATAGTCAGAAGAAACAATGAAGAAGGAAATAAAGGTTAAAGGGTTAATCTCATGTCAAAAAGAAAATTAGGGAGATTAATTCGTAACATAGAGATTAAGACAGAAAGTGAAGACAGTTAGTGATTAAAGAAAAAAGGATAGTGAAACTGATTATAAAGCTCTTTCAAGGTTCAAAGGCCTAAAGACAGAGTGCTATGATTAAAAAAAGATAGATTAACCCAAAGATAGCTTCGAATGACTAAATCAAGAAGAATTTACTCATCCAAACACCAAACTACCACCTACAACATGATTTATTTTCATAAAGGCAGTGGGCAGTTATTACATAATTAGAGATATTTCCAAGAAGCTCAATAGTTATTGCAAGGTTATTACAAAGCCTTTAAAGTCAAATATTTCACCTATTCTTCCTTTGAAAATAAGATAAAATTTATTGAAACAGAAAAGTAGCTGCAGATATTCCTGCCTTAAGCCTTGCATGGTTTTCAAGGTTAGGAATGCACTTACTCTGTAATAAATGATAAACCCTATCTTGAGCTTCACCTCCTCATTTGCAGCATAAATACTGCGTCGGAACTCATTGTATTGTTGGCATTTGATGACTCTTTGAAGTAATAAATAGTCTCTTGGAAATTAAAGGAAAATTGATGTCTTGGATCTTGTGGATGCCCTGATTTGTTTGTTGATGGAGGAGGCTAGATCACTGGATCCTTGAGCTTGGTTTTTGGCGAAGTGCTTCTAATTTGTTATTGTTATTTCATATTTTCATTATGTTTCCATTTTTCTTTGTTACAGTAGAGCAAAGGTTTTAGGCTAAGAAATGTCTTTTGGAAGCACCTTAGTTCTATTTTCTCTTCATTGTCTTAATGTTTTCTTCTGCAAGATATGATTAAATGATTCTTAGCTTCCCTTTAGTCCCATCTAGCTTGTTATTTTAGAAATGATTCAATAGAATATAACCAGGAATTTTCTTTTGGTAAGTCCATGTTCATTGGTACAAGTTGAGATGTTGTTTTTAGGAATTATTTCAATAGAGTGCAACCAGGAAAATTAGTGGTGAGTCCTTGTTCATTGAGTACAACTTGAGATATTGTTTTTAAGATCTTCTTAAGGTATTCTTATTAGAGTCTAAACCGGGGAATTCTATGGTGTGCCCTGTCCTCTAGACTGCCTCAAAAGGTGTCTTTAAAGATCCCTAATGAGTTAGTAAAAAACAAATTAGACTATTTATGTTTGATCTTAGGCTACTCTCACTGTTATCTTATATTTTTTCTTTATCTAAAAGTAGTCCTTTGATTGCTATATTTTTTTCTAAAATATTTTCTTATTAAAAAAAATTCCAAAGAAGTCTATGGTTTGCCCTGTCCTTTGGCCTGCTTCAAACAATTACCTTGAAATATTTCTCTTGTTTAAAGTACATAATAAAGGATTCTTCATTTCCCTTTGTCCTAATTTTCATTCTTATGCTTAATTTTCATCTCATTATCCTAATAACTCTGAATATCCACTAGCCAAGTTAGATTTTTCCTATGATACTCCCGGATCCTTTTATGAGCTTGTCATGACTTTCATTTAACTTCATTACCCAATGACTTAGAGATCTCCTCATTCTATCTATGCTCTTTGATTATCATACCCAACCAAAAAAAATCAAACAAACCTTTTACTTAATAACTAGCCTAAAATTAACCCTTAAAAGAAAACAAGCACATCCTTTGCAAACAAATAGAGAGATCCCTCTTTGAGTCTAGGAAGGCTAGGTCCTAGGACTCTAAAGACTGGTTCCATGTTGCCTTGTCATTTGCTATGCCAATTTGCCAAATCACAGGACCACAACACATCCATCCAGATGGAATAAAGGAGTGGAAATGGTCGTAAGGTTCTTGATAGCTTGATCGTTTCCCCCCTGTTGCGCTAGCATACATCACATTCAACGACACATGTAAGAATACCATTATTCATGCCAGTCCAAAAGAAATAGCAACATGCTCATGTATAAGTCTTCTGAAAGGATGAATGTCTTGTAATATAAAAGGAGTTCAACACTTCCAAGATGAGGATTTTTAGTTTTGAGGTAGGGGATAGCACTACGCAATCCTTGTAGTGAAGAAACTCATCCTTCTAAGAGTATTCTTCTCAAGAATTAGTATATGATTTTATGTTATTAATGAGTTGGGATAGAGAGGGGTGGGAGAACCATTTATGGAGGGCCCCTTTAATCCAGTATAGTGTGGGTAGAGAGAATGATAAAAGGGTGCCCTCATCCTCAAAATGGAGAGATAATGAATCAACCACTACATTGTCATGCCCCTTCTTGTAAATTATCTGATAATGATATTCCAACAATTTTTCAATCCATGTATTTTGTTTTGGAAATAAAAAACATTTCTCTAGAAAATATTTTAAGCTATGATTGTTAGTTTGGATTTGGAAACGTTTCCCTAATAAGTATGGTCACCAATTTTCTACTACATGTGAGATGGCCATCATTTATTTCTCATACTTAAATTGATCCAGATGTTTTCCACTAATTGTTTGACCGGTGAAAGTCAATTCTTTGTCTTCCTACATTAATACTATGCCAATTCCCGTACCTGAAGCATCAAATTCAATCACAAAATATTTAGTGAAGTATACTAAGTCGAATACTAGATTGGATCACATGTCTTGTTTGAGAGCCAAGAAGGCATATTGAGTTGTGTTTTTCTAGAGAAATGATTTTTTCTTGAGAATATTAGTGAGGGGTCGGGAAATACGTCCATAATTAGAGATAAATTTGTGATAGTAGCTTGTGAGACCCAAGAATCCTGCAAACTCTTCAAGGTTTTTGTTTGGGCCAATCTTACATTTCCTGAATCTTTTTTAAATCAAACCTTTCTCTATCACAACCCACAATCTATTTGAAATACTCTACGCATTCCATGTGAAAGGATAAATTGGATAACTAGACAAATACTTTGTTATATTGGAGCAATTGCAATATCTTCTCAACATGCTATAGGTGTTTGTCCCATGTTATGTTGTAGATGAGAATGTCATTGAAAAAGACCAAGAATTTTTTTTTGAGATATGGTTTCAGAAGGTAGTTCATGAGGCTTTGAAAAGTGGATGCAGAATTACAGAGAACAAATGGCATGATTAGGAATTCATAATGACCTTCATGAGTGTGAAAGGCTATCTTTGGAATGTCAACTTCCTTCATGTTTATTGGGTGATAGCTAGATTGGAGGTCTAGCTTGGTAAAAAATTGAGCACCATGTAGTTCATTAAGCATATCATCAACTACGAGAATAGGAAATTTGTCTTTGATAGTGAGCTTGTTTAATAGCCCTAAAGTTGGGAAACATGCGTCATTATCCACATTTATTTAGAGCCATGACCACTGGAGATGAATAAGGGCTAGTGCTAGGAATAATAACATTGGCTTCGAGGAGTTCCTTGATGATTTTTTCAATTTCATTCTTTTGGGAAAATATATATCTATATGGGAGGATATTTGGTGGTTGGGCACCTTAGACCAAAGGGATGCTATGATTAGGCTCACCGCTAGAAGGTCGTAGCTCCTCATATTTTTTAAATATCTCTTGGTGGCTATCTAATACTTGTTGCATATGAGGATAAATATGAGGAGAAGCACTTGTCATCACAGTAGTAGTAGAGTCCTTGTTTCCTTATTGCAACCATTTCTGCTGGCGATGCCTTTTGAGATTTTATTATTTAGATGGGGTGCATAGCCTAGGTGGGACATGCCTTTTGAATGAAATTTGGACAATTGGACTAGGCATTTAAGGTGACTTCTACCTGTAAGGCCTTGTGACATGTGTCAAACCAGGTAGTTGGGTGATGCATTCTAACATGGGATTCGATGGCTTCCTTTAGGCCACTAATGAAACATTCCAAGTAAAATTCATTTCCTAGTCCATAACTTCTTATAGAAAATTGTTCAAAATGTGAAATGGAGTCCCTTATTGTACATATTTTCCCGAGCTTAGTAAGATGAACCAAAAAGTGAGATTCTCGATCAAAGCAGTCACAGATGGGTTTTGAGAACATGTTCCAAGTTTCCCTCCCTGGATAAAATTTTGGATGTCTTTACCACCAATACCATCTCTCTTGGTCCAAGTAAAGGGCTGCCACATATATTTTAGTTCCATCCTCCCATAAATTATTAAGCAGGAAATATTATTCCATTTTTTCACCCATACTACAGGGTTAGAGCCATCAATTTTTTACATGTCCAACTTGGGTGTATGGTCGCTCGAAGGTTGGTGATATCTATGGAAATGGATGTGATGGTTGGATTCTACCTTTTTTTTTTGCATAAAAACTATGTTCTTCCCTCATGGGTATGTGAGGTGTCTTTATAGTGGTGTTGTAGCCGCTACAACACCACCCAAAATTTTGGGTTCCCCCTCTGCTCGCCTAGGCGTTAAAGTCTTTCACCTGACCTGCAGTCAACGACATCTCACCGACCTATCTCTAACCCCTCACGAGTTGTCTCATCACCATGACTTGATGCTGTTGCTGCAATCATGCCATATGTGGGAGGGATCATCTAGCACAGGCTCGAACATTCTTACCGCAGTCGTGCCATGTGTAATGAGATTGCCATGCATATGTTTGAACGAAAAACTTTTGTGTATTGTTGAGTAAAAGCCCTCCTGCTGTAGGTAATTGATCATATCGTTTGAATACTTCTCTTAAGCTTGTCAGTTTCATGTGTTTTATCTATGGTTATCATTATTGAAGAGTAGTTATGATGTCGTAATGTTCCATAGGTTGACCCCACGGGTGACAGATTCCTCATTGGTGTCACGACATCAAGGGAAATAAAATTGAGCTCAACAACCAGGCCTTAGTTGCGGAACAGGGAAGGAGGAGGAGAAAACGACTAGTACTGTTAAAAGGAGCTTTCTCCACCAGTGTGTACCAGATGCTTAAAAGCGCTCCATTGGAAATGTCCGGATCCTACACCATACCATCTAAATGTCGATGTGCGCACGCAAAGGAACATATGTCACCTTTTCCGACAAGTGTAGCCTGAAGTATAGCCCGGTGAACAAAGCAAACTTAGGAGATCTCCCTGGGGAATGATAGCCTCATTCAAGGCGTGCTCATGCTAGGCAGCAGTGCGAAAGCATACGTGTTTCTATAGCAAGCCAACGATAGGGTTTCAAATATGTGAACGCACCCTTTGGAAGCAACACTTATGAATCTTGAGCTACATAGTGTGGAATTAATTACGCTGCAAGGAGTACGACGTGAAGCAATGAAATGACCTTAAAACTCTAGTCTCCTTTGCTCTTTCATATCCATAAAGTTTGTCTATGTGGGACCATATGAGATGGAGAAGTTCAGATTGAACCTAAAGGGTCATGTTTAAATACATACACCTTTTGTAGCTAGGCTCATTGATGCATATGCAAAGAGAGCCTCCAGAACCACGAGATAGAAAGGGTTCATATCAAAAGAGCCATCACTGTGACTTGAGAAGCATTTTCCGAAACAAGCAACCTTCATATTATGGGGTAAAGCAAATGATCAAATTAAAACAAGGCTCGAAAAGCATATGGTTTCGAAAACCATAAAATATCCTGGAGAAAAACTAGATGATAACTTTATGAAGGGCGCACATGCAAAAGACAAAGGTGATGTTGTAATTTTAAATACTAAAGTGCAAAAGCATGAAGTTTCCAAAGCATATAAAAAAGCGGTCCAACATTATGGTAAAGACATATGGTTTCAAAAAAAACCATAAGCCGGTTACAAATGGGCGCGATGTGTTGGTCAACTACATAGCCACGTAATGCGGAGTCCAACGTGCGATGGTGGGTTTTGTCCAACGGCAACCATATACATACAACGGTTAATTAAACTCGGCCAAAGTTATATATAAAACACACTACAATTGAGCTCGAACTTGGATATGGTGGAGTTTTGACCTATGTTAAAACTTCTTGGGTGAATATATAATGGTCAGGTCTTATTTTTTTTAAAACGTGGAGCAGGAGCAGAGGTTTGAAGGTTTTTCAAGCTTACGGTCAATGTGATGGAGCAGATATATGAATATAACATTCAGCGGCACAAAATCGTGTGTTTGATAGTCTAAAGTTGCAATTACATTGTGTGGAGCCCAACGTTCAGTTTTCACGTTGCATGGAGGCAAAGTTTCGGTGGCGGTTTTCAATTCGTGGTTACTGTTTGAGAGCAAATATATATATGCTGCGGTCCAAATTTGTAATTAGAGACGGATCCGAACCATATAAAATGCATTAATGTGGACTAAACATTTCTATGGAAAAGTTCAACCGATGGAGCATATTCATAATGGTCGAAGTGTATTTAAAAGCATGGAAAAAAACTTTATGACAGGTCTACTGCGACGATGTTATAGTGACTATCGCGCTGTTATGCACATGCCCATTCTTTCCCCATTCAGACACTTTCTATTTTACAACGATCAACATACTTTGAGAATATCGCATGTCCGCGAAAATATCTTCACGCAGCAGTTGCAGCTGCCGTGTATCATCCAAGTGCAAAGGGATAAAGAAATACGTTTTCAAGCCACGTGAGAGGGTGCAACAGGACTGCATGGAAACATGACGTTGAACCCAGCGCTCAGTGGCAGGTTTTCCAACTCGACAAGTGTTTGGAGCGATATAATGAAAGCAAACGCAGACATATGTGAAAACATTACAGCCGGGCGCGCATTCGATGGATCAGGGTTACACTGCATATTCAAGCCAAGGTGCAAACGCACACGGTTTCAAGACCATGTGACATGGCAGAGCTGAATCGCATAAAAATATTACTGAAACACTGAACAGAACATGATAACAAGTCCACGACGGCGTTATTATAATGGATGTTACCATGGTGAGTGCATAAAAGCAGGTTGTTGCCATGTTTTGCAGACCAGGTCGCAGAGATTAAAACCCTTCAAGTCGCACGTTAGCTTAGGTCGCAGGGTCGCCGAATGAGCTGCCCGAGGAGAGCTGTGACTCAGCCAATCTTGCAACCCAGCAACTCCTTCAGGTCGCACATTAGTTCAGGTTGCAAGGTCGCAGAATGAGCTGCCCGAGGAGAGTTGCGACTCAGCCAGTCTTGCGACCAACGACCCCTTCAAGTCGCACGTTAGCTCAGGTAGCAGGGTCCCAGAATGATCTGCCCATGAAGAGCTGCGACCCAAGAAATTCTTCGACCCAGAGACCCCATCTGAAAACACAAATTCATGCTATAATCAGCTCCATGATGATCGTCCACGTGTTTCATTCCACGTAAAAGCTGTTGAGGTGCTGCACTACATGACAGGTTTCCCAATGCATGCTGCCATGCACTAGAGATAATTTTGCTGCTACGGTCAAGCCAGGGAGCGGAAAGTCATTAAGGCTTGGGACATCCATAGCATTCTTGGCATGCTGCCACTACCCGCCATGCCGAAATATCTCCATAGAATAGAATTGCCATGAGGAAGAGTGTTGCTAAAATGTGACAGGGTTCAACGATAATATGTGTGATATTATCGATGTCCACGTTATGACTTGATCGCTTGTTTACTTGAAGCTACTATAAAATGAATTAAACTATCCTATTAGCACTAATTACAACCATTGCTGGCTGGCCCCTATCCTATACGTGTATTTTGTTATGGAAGACATACACAGCCTCTTCCGTTCTTGGTTAAGACTTGCATGAAGGGTGCTGGGTAGTATTCCTTATGCGTTGCAATTCTTATTCGGGACCATGGAGCGTAGTAGAAGAACGTTACCTTTGCGCTGGAGTTTTAGTATTGAGAGCAGTCAAAAGCTATGTCTAAACATAGAGCTATACCTTATAACAGATCTGCAATGGCCATGTGATAATAATCACCATACTGTAAGGATGATTAGTAATATTTTCAATGCAGCAGTTGTAGCCGCCGTATATCATCTAAGTGCGAAAGGAAAATAAAGGCAAGGGGTGGTTGCTGCTATGTTTTAACATGTTACTGAAAAATCCATTTAAGTAATTATACTTGTTCAGGAAGAAGCAAGACGCCTTGGACACAACTTCGCAGGTACAGAGAAGATACTGTTAGGTCTTATTGGTGAAGGAACAGACATTGCATCTAAAGTATTAAGGAATGCAGAGTGCCAAATATGAACCCCACAAATTTTCTCCATGACAGTTCGCCACATTGGCGCATGATTTGTCACTCTCCAATAGAAGATGGCGAGTATTTCTCTTCCATGAATGGCAAAATCGATGAGCTTGAAGACTTTCAGCGACCACTAAGCATAGGAATGCAGAAGCCCATGCCTATCAAGTGATTTAATCTAAGACTTGGAGAAAACCTTGTACATGGGAAATATTATGATCCTGGTAGAGAAAGGGCGTAGAGAAAGCTTACCCTCGCCTTTCTCTTCGACGATTCAGTAGTTGACCACACAGGGGTCCAAACTTATTGTTTTTTCTCTTTCGCTCTTGAAAATCAATTGAAATGCCTTTAGCATCATTATTATTTCATTCATGGAGATATGTGACCTATGTTACTTTATTGCAGGAAAAACCTTTCAGTTGCACAAAGAGCCAGATTTTTCCTCAGCAAACAAGGGGACCTTCTCAAAGCAAGTCGCACAACTGCCTAGGTCGCAGGTCGCAAATCTGACAAGGTCGCAAGTCGCAAATCTGACAAGGTCGCAAGTCGCACATCTACCTAGATCGCAAGGTCGCACATCTCCAAGGTCATGAGGTCACACAACTGCCCAAGGTCGCAAGTCACAACATCTGCCGAGGGTGCAGGTCGCACATCTCCAAGGTCACGAGGTCGCACAACTGCCCAAGGTCACAGGTCGCAACATCTACCGAGGGCCCAGGTCGCAAATCCAATGAGGTCGCAAGTCGCAAATCCAAGGAGGTCGCAAGGTCGCACATCTGCCTAGGTCGCAAGGTCGCATATTTTTCGAGATCGCGGGTTGCATATTCACTGAAGTCGCAGGTCGCACATTGCCTCGGGTCGCAAGTTGCCGAGGTCGCCAGGTCGCTAAGTCGCACCCCTTGGTAAATGCCCGACGGCGCGACCCAGCGACCCAGCGACTAGGTCGCAGGTCGCAACAACGGCTCAGGTCGCAGGTCATAGAAAATACTGGGTCGCAAGGAAACCCAATCGTCGGGAAGCTGAAAAGTCAGGGACCCCAAAGGGCAAGCTTTTCCATATAAATACTTCATTCGGGAACTTGTATATGGGCTTTTCTTTTTGGAAACTCAAGAGCTACATGGCATTGTATTGAAATATTATACTCTTGTACATATGAATACAGATTCTTGTTAACACACCCTATGGTTATGATGTGTTTTGCTGTGCGAACACTGTGTATATTCTTTGTACAGTTTCAGAACATCCTATGATTAATGAAGCTGCACTCTTCATGTCATCATTTATGCATCACGGCTATCTGTGTTGTATTAATGATGTTCAATTTATCATCTGCTCTATTAATGAATGTTAATGAACTATTTTGTTAGCATTTCGTTTTATCTTTCAGACAGTAAGGGGATATCTAATCATAAAGAACTATTTATTTTGTGGTCAGACTACCTTATAAGAATTACCCCCAAAGATGTGTTGCTAATGACATCTCCTGAGGTGTACATGCTTTATATATAATCTTGATACGCATAGTGTTTGATTCATGTTTAACACATCAATCCTGTATTCTATATCATGTGAATAAGTGTATATCCGTAGGTTCAAACTGTTTCTTTTGAGACCTAAGGGAAGGCGTCTTAAGTGGTAGCTGGACCCACACCCCGGACGGGATCCCTACTCCAAACGGTTCAAGGTCTAATTGGGACTTTCTACCGGGGAGATCCTTTACTGTTGGCTGGACAAATTTTCCCGTCAACAAGTGGCCAATACTTGTGTGAGATATGAGTTAAGGGACTCCTAGAGGTCATTGAATTTTTTCTTGACATTGTCAGAGTTCTCGGTAGGCATTTCCACATCGATAACTCAAGACTTGGTACTGAAAACATAGTAGCCCTGGATAAATTTTGAGCTTACTTAAGAGTACTATTCTTGGAAAGAGGGAAAGCTCAGGTGTCTAGTAACATGGGTCACTTGAAGCCGCATCAGGTAAAAATTTGGACCGCCTCAAAATTGTGAGCTTACAAGTGAATGGTACCACTACAACGAGCTCAACATATTGAATACTATGGGCTAGGGCTCATGAAAGAAACCCGAGATGGCCCCATATTATTTTGTTACTTTGAAAGGTTTTTTACTCCCAAATATCAACAATACAATGAAAAAATTCTAGAAATATTGATACTGCCAAATATCCTGCGAAAATTGAGTCAAGATTGTAGTAATAGAAACCCCAAGGTATTGGTACTAGAGAATGTGATACGACATTCTAATATGGTCAATTGTTGGAATAGGGTATCCTACAAGAGCTGTGAATCTGGTCCATTTTTGTATATTTTTTATTATATTTACTCTAACGTAGGGGTTTTGGGGTGGGCCAAAGCCCCTATTGCATTGTAATTGGGTCAAGGGTAGACCAAGAGTCCGTAAACCATGGTTTTCAGGCCATTGGATACGTAGGATAAAGTAGTATAAGTAGTTGAACCTTTTGAGTTGTAAGACAGACTTGAACTAAGATTGGTGCAAATTGTGAATTAGTAGATCTGTTTTGGGTTTTTTGGGAAAGGAATCCTGCTGGTTGTGTGCGCAGAGATCCTCAGTCTTGTTGTATGAGGACCATGCTACTGTGTGCATAGGTTGGGTTTTGGGTATTGTGAAAGGATTTGAAATATTAATGAATGCGAAAGGCTGTTGAAATATCTGATCTGTGATGTCTGATTATGTATGCTCTATGATATTGATTTAAGCTATGAAAGTACTTGTGTTACTTGTTTATAATGCGATCTGGATCTGTTATGTTATGCATAAGCCTATATTGAGCTCCACAAATAACTATGCTAAGTACTTAAGTTGCGGTGACAATTGGTCTGAATCTGTTTATTAGACTACGATAGTTGCTTTGTTGGCCTATATCTGTTAGTTTTTGCGTTTATACATGATATTGAACATGTGGATGTGAAGGGACTGTTAGATTTTGGTTTGTAATATGCGATATGATATTTGTGAAGTCGAATGTAGCTCTGCAATACCTGGTTCTAGCACCCTCCCATACTACTTCGGGTGAGACTTTGCTCTATGCAAGCAGGTCACTGCCAAAAGAGCCAGTAGTATAGGGGTTTATTGGAAAACCTTAACCTCTGAACCTGGGTCAGGACCCATAAAGCCCACAAATGGTTCCATTGTTGAGACTGGGAGCATTTTGAGAGAGGGATCATGTAATGAAAAGGTAGTACTGTAAACCTAAAATAAAAGAAATTGATGAATGGTTTGAACGGAAATTTCAGGAATTCGGAGTAAAAGAAAACCACAGTAAGAGTTTGACCACTGAAGAGTGGAAAAATAAGTATATTTTCACAAAGATATATGAGATGTTATTCGTAACCATTGCAATCAAGATCTAAGATTAGCTCACAAGGTTGGTCGAAATTCAGAAGTGTTGGAAGGACAAGTGGGTTACACAGTGGACCCCAGAATTAATCCAGTAGTTAGAGAAAGCTGATAACACCATCACTCGCACCATAGACCACTAGGTGGACAACGTGCTAGGAGGATTCATGACATAAATTTCCATCGATCAATTCATATCCTAATCTGAAGCAGAGCGAAGATTCTTCAAGGGATTTAGGGGTAAGTTTCTGAAGAATTTACCATTGTTGATTAAGATATTACTGTGCAAAAAAAAGTATTCTGTGTAGCCACACTGAATGAATGACCTATGATCTGGACATGAGTACAACATGAAGTGAAAAATACTATCGAACCAACCTAGAAGGACGTAGATCTATCTACAGCTCGTTAAAAGAAGCAGCTGCGTAGAGTCCTCCAACCTCACCACTTTCGAACCAACATAGGGGTAAGAACTCACATACACCTCCACCACCAGAAGATGACATGGCTATGCACATGAAGTTTCCTAGCTTTAAGGGTGTGGGAGATGAAGACATGGAGCAGTTCTAGTTTATTGCATAATCAGTATGGACTGCACAGAATGTAGCTAGTGATGTAGTGAAGAGGGCACAATTGTCCCTTGCCTTCGAAGGAAGAGCTTTGGATTGGTACATGGGATACATTAGAGAACATGAAAAATTAACCATTGAAGATATCAAAAACCCCTTGTAACAATAGTTCAAGAAGCCTAAGTCCTATTCTCAAATAGTGGTCGATCTAAAGGATTTCAAGCGAGGGCCTTCTGATTCTGTGTGGGACACCGATCAAAAGATGAAGAAGGTGATCAAGGAAGGATGATTTCAGTATGAAAACAAAAAACATACGTAATGGTTAATTTCTATGTTGATGCCTCACTTGTACATACCTATGGGTCACAAAACTTTCGAATCACCTAAAAAATCCCTAGAGGTCACTATGAAGTTAGAAGCTACACCCACAAATTATACCCAGCTAAGCATCCAGCAGATCCAAGGACAACTGGAAGTGATGCACAGATCCAGAACCTGTGTAAGGAGTGAGGCACAGAGGATAGCTCTGAAAAGTGGTGCATACGATGCAAGACGAATGGTCACACCAAGGATAACTACCCTCTGTTAACAGACTACATGCAAGCCGGGGGACCTAGTCCATTGCACCCTAGGGAAGTTGCAGGACCAAGTGGGTTGGCACTATGGTGTGATGATTTCCGCATTGCAGGGCTGCACGACACAAACTGCTGCCCCTTCCTTGCTATGTATGTCCTAGAAGTAGAACAACAATGGTGCAGGTTTTGTAGGTCAGTAGGACATGATGAATAGAACTGCCAGATGTATGATTTGATGATCAATCAAGGGAATATTTATAGGGTGCAACTGGATCCATCCTCACCAAGATCCCTCTCGAGCACAAGGGGCTCTCCAGCAAGGGGTTCGGGAGGTGGAAGAGGTGGGAGCACAAGTCGGGGACGAGGGAAACTCATATGCTATAACTGTGGAGAGGTAGGGCACTTTTCCAGGGACTGTCCAAACCCTACAAGACAGTCCTACCGGTATTGCAGGTAGCTGGACCATGCGATTGAAGACTGTCCATTTTTGGAGGAGGAAAATACAACTGAGACTATGATCCAACCAGTAGTTAGCAAACAAGAAGGTTTGGATCTAAAAAAGAAGGATGAAACATTTATCGCAGCTCGCAAAGACTTTACTGAGGCAAAGACATATACTTCGCAGCTGCCTGAGGAACCCAAGGCAGATGAGGAGGTGAAACCCTTTTTACAGGCATGTATGAAGCTACTGCACAACCCAAGGGTTGTGGAAAATATTTAGGCATTGATATATATCTCCGCAACATGACCCATCCTCCCTCCAGAAATCAAGGACGTAGACAAACTCTAAAGGTATAAGAAACGCACTGGTAGGGAGATGTGGTTGACTGTGTAGATCGGTGATTACGAGATGGATCAGGTTATTTTAGACCTAGGGTCAGATGCAAATGTATTACCTAAAAAAACTTGGCAATGAATGGGCGAGCCTAAGTTGGAATGATCTACTATCTAGCTATCTATGGCCAATCAATAGAATATCATTCCATTGGGAAGACTATCGAAGATTGTTGTGGATATCGCAGGGGTTAAGGTCCAGGTTGACTTTGAAGTAATTCAGATTGTCGAAGATGCATACCCCTACCCTGCACTCCTAGGCTTGGATTGGGCCATCAATATGGGAGGCATCATTAACCTAAAGAAGCAAAGCATGGTATTCAATAATAATGGTACAAGGGTAATAGTACCATTAGGTCTAGCAAAAGGTGAACGATACACAGAACTAGTGCGTGACGAAGAGGACGTGGACCATATCTATAAATTTACTGCATGAGATGAAGATTGGGCCAACCCCACGACGGAGGGGGTACGCTGCTGGGAAAAGGATAGTGAATGTTTCTCTGACTCTGATGGGGATATAGAGAATTGGAAAAAATGGTTACATGATGTCTCTGCACTGCGATGTCTTTAGATCATGAAGAACTTCTGATGGATCTCCTCATACATAAGAGATCTACCTTATTTCGATGGTTCTGGTAATGTTAGGGACTTTTTGCAGGCATTTGGAGGCGGGGTTCCCAAGGAACAAAGGTTATGGACCCTTAACCTAGTGATGCATGCAACCCATGCACGATGGCGGGAGACGCATAAGGAAGCCTTTCCGGAGTGGGAGGATTGTCGGGACATGATGCTCCTACGATTTGAGACTCCGGCAGAGGTATGGGTGAAGCTGTTCCTTGGCCAAACCGATCTACATGAACACGTGGTTGTATGCATGGGGGCATGGGGCGACCAAACTAAAGGAGAATGGGTTCACTTGTTCACTCATGCATTGTGTCCAACCCCCACTGCATGGTACTTGGATGCAAAGCTACATTAGTGCACCCACCACTGGGAAACGTTGAAGAATGACTTTGTAGGAACATTCAGATTGATAGGGGGTTCCGAGGCACTTAACGAACCTCTACAGGACATAGATACATTTGTGTTTGGAAAAAACAACTCCTCTGCAGTCTTCGGGACACTGACATGGGAAACTTAGATGCAGGATATTGTCAACTATCACAGCTTAGAAAGAGAGGAAGGTGAAGATGATCTGCGGTCTATCTCTATCCCGGAGTCGAAGGGAGAGTGCGTCGTTGAAGGACCTCCACTAAAGGAAGTGGATGTCACTAAGCCTCTCAAGCTGCGTAAATTCAACATTGGGATGAAAGAGCACCCTGAGTTGGCTAAGATTGGGGACTACTGGGATGATAATAGAGTAGGTAATGTGGTCAAATTACTTACTGAATATAAGGACTTGTTCCCTACAAATTTTTTCGAGCTAATGTGGATCATGGGGGACTTAGGGGTCATGCATATCACTCTCAAACCTGATGCACGACCCATAAAGCAGCGACTTTATAGGTTAAACCCCAAGTATAAGTAGAAGGTTAAGGATGAGCTCGATAAAATTCTTGTTGTAGGTATCATCGAACCTGTTGAACAGTCGGATTGGGTCAGTCCAATGGTGGTTCAGGAGAATAAAACCAAGGGTGAGATTCAAATCTGTGTGGACCTACGCAATTTAAACGATGTCTATGTTCATGATCCATTCCCAACGCCATTCTCAAACGAAATCTTAGATAGCGTGGGAGGACATGAAGCATATTCTTTCACGTACGGGTTCTCGGGATACCATCAGATAAGAATTGCACCTGAGGACCATAGAAAAACCACGTTCACCACTGAGTGGAGATATTTTCAGTATACTGTCATGCCATTTGGACTAAAAAATTCCCCTGCTATCTTCTCACGGGTCATTGTCACGGTGTTCAAAGAATTCATTCACAAGTTTCTCGAGGTGTATTTCGATGATTGGATTGTCTTCGACCTGGTCAAGGCATAGATCTAAAACCTGCACATCATGTTGGATGCCTGCCGGAAACACCAGATTTCCATAAATATCAATAAGTGTATCTTCTGCATACCCTTCGGAATCTTGCTCGGCCACATAGTTTGTCAGCAAGGACTAATGGTAGATCCTGCCAAAATCACACTAATCATAAATTTTCCAGTACCAACCACAGAGAAATAGCTACGCTCAATCCTTCGACATACAGGCTGATACAAGAAATTCATTCAAGGCTATGCACTGATTACTACCCCTATGGAAAAATTGCTCAAGAAGTCATTCTTTTGGAATGACGAGTGTCAAAAGAGCTTCGAGCTACTAAAGGAAAAGATGGTCTTGGCACCTATTCTCATCTTTTTGAATTGGGAGAAGGCGTTTCATGTTCACATTGATGCATCAGGAATTGCTCTCGGGGTTTTCCTTACACAGCGAGGGGAGGGAGATATTGACCAACCAGTTGCCTTTGCAAGTAGGAAGCTCTCTGGAGTGGAATGCAACTACTCCACCACAGAGTGTGAGGGATTGGCCATGGTTTAGGCATTGCAGAAATATCCGCATTACTTTTTAAGAAGACACTTCAAAATGTTCATGGACCATTCAGCTTTAAAGTACCTAGTCAATAAGCCTGTGTTGGGGGGGAAAATATGCCGATGGCTACTGATATTTCAGGAGTATTACTTTGAAATCATATTCAAGCTGGGAAAGTTGAATGTTGGGCCAGATCACTTGTCCTGAATAGAGAGTGGCAAGGAGGCAACTGACCTAGAAGCTGGATTATTGGATGCATAGCTATTTTCTATCAAGGTAGTAGATGCACACTTCATTGATATCATTCAATTCTTTACTACTGGGAAAACACCTCCAGAGTACTCTGTATAGCAAAAAAAAGAGTTATTCACCTGGGCAAAAAACTTTACCATCATCGTAGGACACTTATATAAGATGAGGGCAGATGAAGTATTGCGATGATATGTTTTGGAGGATGAAATGCAAGCTATCTTGACTGTCTCATGACGGAATAGCGGGAGGTCACAATGCAGGGAAAGCAACAGTGCAGAAGATCTTGAGGGTTGGGTTATGGTGGCCAACCTTGCATAGAGACTCCCACGACTATTGTAAAGCCTGCAATACATGCCAATGAACAGGGAGGCCATCCCATAGAGATGAAAATCCCCTTAAACCACAAATGGCCCTACAAGCATTTGATAAATGGGATATCGACTTCATTGGGCCTATAAATCCCCCAGGAAAAAATAAGGGTGCATGCTACATTATTACAGCCACTGATTATGTAAACCAGGTGGGCTGAAGCACAAGTAGCAAAGGATTATACTGCGGATACCGCTGCGCATTTCATCTTTGAAAAAATCCTGACCTGATTTGGGTATCCGAAGATTCTCATAAGTGACAGAGGTATGCACTTTGTTAATGAAACAATCTGAGATTTGATAGAGGAATTTTAGATCCATCATGCAAAGAGCATGCCATATCAACCACAGGCCAACGACGTGGTTGAAGCTTTTAATATAATCTTGGAGCAAGCACTCATCTAGGTATGTAATGTGGATCGCGGCAATTGGGATGTGCACATCCCTGTGGTCTTCTGGGCCTATCGAATAGCCTGCAAGAAGTTAACAGAAAAAACCACATTTAGGATGGTCTATGGTAAAGAAGCCATTATTCCCATGGATTATATTGTTCCTAGTCTATGTATTTCAACATTTACAAACATGGCAGAATCAGACATCATGGAGGAGCAATTAACGCAACTTATGGCTTTGGAGGAAGATCAGTTTATTGTGAATTTCCATCAGCAAGTCCAGAAGGCCCGTGATAAAGCCTAGCATGACCGACACATTCACCAGAAGACTTTCATAGAAGGTTAATTGGTCCTCTTGTATGAAAACCAGTTTGCAAAGCATCCTCGGAAGTTCCAGCAGCATTGGCTTGGTCCCTACATAGTTAAGGAGATCACGAATGGTGGAGAAGTTAGGCTTGCTACCCTGCGTGGAGATATGTTCCCTGGATACATCAATTTTAGCCGGCTCAAACTGTATCAGATCAAATGACTCTATGGCCGGAGTAGCCCTACAGGCACAGGTGGAGACCCCACCACCACAGTGACTTGGGACGAGTCAGAAGATTGTGTTGGGGGACTGTTGGAATAGGGTTTCCTATAAGAGCTATGAATCTGGTCCATTTTTGTATATTTTTATTATATTTAGTCTAATGCAGGGGTTTTGGGGTGGGTCAAATCCATTATTGCATTGTAAGTGGGTCAAGGGTAGACCAAGAGTCCGCAAACCACTGTTTGCAGATCATTGGATGCATAGGCTAAAGTAGTATAAGTAGTTGAACCTTTTTGAGCTATAAGACAGACTTGAACTAAGATTGGTGTGAATTGAAAATTAGTAGATCTGATTTGGTTTTTTTGGGAAAGGACTCCTACTAGCTATGTGCGCAGAGATCCTCAGTCTTACTGTGTGCAGACCCTGCTACTGTGTGTGGAGGTTGGGTTATGGGTATTGTAAAAGGATCTGAAATATTAATGAATGTAGAAGGCTATTGAAATATATGATCTGTGATGTTTGATTATGTATGCTCTATGTTATTGATTTAAGCTATGAAAGTACTTGTGTTACTTGTTTATACTACGATCTGGATCTATTATGTTATGCATAAGTCTATATTAAGCTCCGTAAATAACTGTGCTAAGTACTTAAGCTGCAGTGACAATTGACTATTTATTAGACTTTATAAGCTGTGATAGTTGCTTTGTTGGCCTATATCTATTATTTGTTGTGATTATACGTGATATTGCACACATGGATGTGAAGGGATTATTAGATCTATGTTTGTAATATGCGATTTGATATTTGTGAAGTCTAATGTAGCTTTGAATGACTTACTTGCCCTTTCCCAAGGTGTGGAAACCTAGTTCTAGCACCCTCCCATACTACATTGGGTGAGACTTTGGCCTGCGCAAGCAGGTCACTACCAAAAGGGCTAGTAGTATAGAGGGTTTTTGGCAAACCTTAACGTCCGAACCTCGGTCAGGACCCCTCAAGCCAACAACGATGGTATATAAAAACCCTCACTACACAAAGAGTATGACCTACATTTTGAAAACCCCAACTGTTGAACCTAATTTATTCAACAGTGGTAGAACCACAATAGTTGGATTTGATCTGGACAACAACATTTAAACCCTAACAACTAGATATGATCTAGATGAAAAGGTAGGGGATATCTTCATATGGATTAGGGAAATATGGTCTCAAAGGACTGTTGGATGCTACAGATTGCAAAATATGCAGGGGTCCAACAATATTGCTCGGCCCAAAATTTCAGGGCATTAACTAAGGATTATTAACCATACCCTTAGTTGTAATACCTGACTACCCTATCGCACTTGTGAGTAATCTCCCTAAGTGATGTTATTAGTGAATTGTAGCAACAGTATGGTCGAAAAACTATATAAGGTTATATTTCAGGTTACCCTAGGGGGCTTTCGATATAACCAAGGGTATGCGGAGGTGTAGTCCATGCATGGTGCTATCTAATGCGCTATTACACAACTGGTACCCATAAGGGTTAAAAGGGATTCCAAAAAGCATGACCACCTCTTGTAGTTCTTGCATGCATTCCTCCCCAAATATGAAATTTTATGCACTCAATGAAAAATCCTATGGTTTAAAGACATTGGAACACATCCCTAGCCTAACAAAAATTCTACGAAAATTGGAGGTACAATTGATACTACAAAGTGCTTTGATACCACTTGTTATGCACTTAACAAACTAGAAAACCATAATAATAGAAATACGAAACAATGTAGGATGAAACACATAAATATCACAGGACATGAGACAAGCTAGAAAGATATTTTATTATTGAGATCTAAAATACAATGTTTCGAGAGCGAAACTTCCAACAAAGAAGAGCTAAATTAAAATAATCCTTGATGATTCTTCCCTTATTATCTAAGAATATTTATAGCTTAATGACATCCAAAACCCTAATGAATAGTGGTGCCTTACATAACACGGATAAACCATTTTACTTCTTAATTATGGCCCGTTTATAACTAATTATGGTCCCTTTTCTATAATGTGGGTCAACCACTTACAATTATTATTAATGTAGATAAATTCTTAAGTGATTTATTGACTCCACTAAATAAATATGACTCTGACGAGGCCCCTTGGGCTTATTACATAAATAAAGTATTAGGGTTGGACCTTAACAACTTTATTCACAAGGACAAAGCAAAGGACAATGGAAAATATTAAAAATAATACAAACAAACAGACAAACTAAAAACAAGAAAATAAATATGTACATAAGGTAAGGACACAACCCTAGACTGCTATTAAACATATAATTTCAGATATTATCCATTGATAGGAAGAGAAAGCATATTCCCATCTAAACATTGAATATGATAAGCATGATGGCCAATCTTTTCATGAACAACATATGGTCTAATCTAGAGGGACTGTATTTTAGTGTGTTTCCATTTCTCTTTGTGGACTTTATCCCACTTCAATACTAACTCTCCCACACTAAACTCTTTATTCCCCGCGAAATTATTATCAAACCATCACTTGATACGATTATGATGGATAGAAATTTTTTCTTTAAATTTCTTCCTTTCTTCCTATAACTTCAAAAGAGTGTTTATCCTATAGTAAAGGACAAGACAAGGCTTACCTCGCGACTCTTGAGAAAGTTTAAGGACTACTAGGTATTTTTTCGTAGGTTGGATGGATTCTTTCCCATACACTAGGAAGTAAGGGGAAGTTTTCAGAGATGGTTTAGGCATAACATTGTCATTCCATAGAGCATTCACCAAAGCATTGTGCCAGTTCATTTGTCTAGAGTAAACAATTTTCTAGATAATGCAAATTAGATTTTTACTGGTTGACTCAACAATACCATTACCATGTGGATAATAGTTAGATGAATGTTTCAAAACAATTCAATTTTCTAATAAAAAATCATAAAGTTTAAAATAATAGAAATAAGTTGCATTATCGAAAACAAGTGATGTAGGAATGCCAAACCTAGTGATGATGTTTTGTTTGAGGAACTTGATTTCTTCTTGCTCATTCACTTTTTTGAGGGGAACTGCTTCTCTCCAGTATGTGAAATAATCTATAGAAGTTAGGACGTATTGGAATTTCTTCAATGGGTGTGGAAATATTTTTACAATGACATCTAATCCCCATTATTGAAAGGGATCTTCTACAATAATTGGCTATAATGGGGAAGCTAATTTTCTACCCTGACTAGCACATTTCTGAAAAACTTGGACACTTGCAGGCATAAGAATGAGTATCCTTAAAAAGTGTGTGGCAAGAGTAACTAGCCTACGTGAATTTGTGTATAATAATATCACTTGCATAATGTCCACTGATTAGTCCACCATGGAGATCTTGAAACACCCTTTCTAAATCAAGTGCTTCAAGATATCTGACCAAGACCCATTATGGTGCTTTCAAAAAAAGACTCTTTGTACCAACCAATATGATAGATATTTAAGCCAAATATCCCTATTTTATCATGATGATAAGTGTGTTGTCAAGGTACCATGCTGAAGATATTTTCACAAATCCGTGTACCAAGAGGTGGATAAGTTGGTGGGGGTAGCTTATTCAATGTTATGCATTTCAATTTCCTATTCCAACCCATAAGACTCTTGTTCTGGTGTTCTAACTGCTATTTCTATGAGTTGGCATAGACCATGGACTTTTATAGTGTGAACTATATTAAATTAAATATCATACTCTTGCAATATTGTCATCCAGTTCACCCTTCATTCACCTAGCTCTT
Source organism: Pinus albicaulis (assembly GCA_034641835.2). Taxonomy (NCBI): domain Eukaryota; kingdom Viridiplantae; phylum Streptophyta; class Pinopsida; order Pinales; family Pinaceae; genus Pinus; species Pinus albicaulis. Next base: position 227,726,203 of record CM076580.1, read on the forward strand.
ATTGAGCAAGAAATTCTCTCAATGTTGAGTGAGGTACAAAGATGATGACATGATTTTTTAAAAGATATGGCCTGAAATGTTTCATTTCATTATACACTACATACACTTTTATTAATGGTGGGGAATTTTAACTTAGCTCCTTGAAAGAGAGTACTAATTAATGATATGGGTTGCTCATTAATTTGATCATCATTTTGCGTGACAATGGTTGCAAGATAAGTATCCGAAGTGAGAGAATACAACAATAAATATTTTCTCCAATTTGGAATTTATAGCATTGGAGCTTCAATGATTTATTTCTTGATACAAATAAAGGCATACTTTTCCCTTTTATGATAATTATAATTTCCATGCCTCTCAGTCATCTCATGTAATGGTTTTACTATCTGTGCATTAATCATAGATGAACTTATGGAGGAAATTGGTTTTCCCTAGAAATGGTTGCAAGGATTTCTTGTTCACTTGAAAGGGAATATGAGTGATAGCTTTGTACCATTCTGGTTCAAATTTAATCCTACTATTTTCAATAATATGGCCCAAGATATTTCCACCAAACAATCCAAATATTTTCTTCTTAATAATTAGATATATCCTCTATTTGCGATTTCGCTCGAAAATATGCCTCAGATGACACAACTAATCTTACCTTTTCTTTGAAAATGTTGTCACGTCATCTAAGTAGACCATAAAAATTTGTCCAACCAGACCACAAAAATTGATGTCCATAGCTCGTTGGAATGTAGCTCCTGTGTTAATAATCGCAAAAGGAATTTGTTTGAATGCAGAAGTACCCCACTTGGTCATGAAAGTGGTCTTGTGTCTACCATGTTTTTCTACTAGAACTTGGGTGTAGCTAGAAAAACTATATAGCTACAAGAACATAACCAACCCCAATATTGATGGTATAATTTGTTACACTAAGGACATGGTGTAGTTATCCTCATCTAAATCCTAGTTCAAATTGAGAAAATCAATACATAGATGTATTTCATAAAAAAAAATTCTTACCAAAACCACATTAGATACCCATGTCGAATGACGAACTTTAAATATATCCGAGAATCCAACCATTTTCTAAGTTCTTTTTGAATTAAGGGTTCAAGCGTAGAGTGTACCTTTCTTAGTTTTTGTTGAAAAGGCTTTACCCTTTTTTGATTGGAATCACATGTTGTATTATTCGCATGTCATATTTTTTTAGGTCATTGTATGTCCACATGAACAAATCTTGATACTGTTCAAAGAGGCAAATAAATTATTGCCACTCTTGAGGTGTGTAACAAGTACAAATATATACATACTTTAGATATTATTTCATGTTGAGAATCACTTGTTCATGTGATAGAGTAGAATCATTGGTATTTTCATTAAGTTGTTTCTAGAAGCAATTTTGTAGGTCTTACAAATTTTCCAAATATATCACGCCCTTGGGCATGGGATTTACTTTATTTTCTTGATTTGATCCCTACAATTCTTTCTCATGGTTGTCTTCATTGATGGCTGCATCCTTGAAAAAATGAATGTTCACCATAAACTCTAGTATATCTTGGACGTCATTAAAAACATGAAAGTTAGTTATATTTTCACGCAATAATTTTCTATAAATAATCTTAACTAAAAAACCATCCTTTAAAGGTGAAAACCTAACAACAAAATTTGCTAATATATGAAAAAAAATGTTATGAATTTGAGGAACAAAATTTCTATTAAAAGCTTGGAAATGTGACATAAAATTCCATACCTCTTGTTGATAACTTCCTTGATTGGGTGACACACAATGTATTGTATTTCATACCTATCATGTAACAATTTCTGATTCAGCTATTGCTTCGATTACTTCGACTTTGAGGTTGATGGATTTCTTTAAACCCATAATGAGAAATTCATATTCAACAACATTGTTAGTGCACTCAATTTCCAAGTGACAAGAGATCATATGCTTGTTCTGTTGTGGTTCTATTAAAATACAACCAACTCTAGAACCCTCTTGCATCTATAAACCATCGAAATGCAATTTCCAAATGTTCGCAGTACTAGAGTTATGTCCTATACTAACACTATTTTCATATATTGCACAAGATTCATTTTCACTAGTTGGATTTCCAGGAAAGAGTTCTAAGTGTGTATCTAGTGAGATGGGTGAAGGTTGTACTAGATAACATCCATGATCTACTTCCAGAAAACAATTTACGAAAATAACATATGAAAATCCAACTAGGTTTTTTCTTCCCTCAAGTGGTGTCACAGTGTATTTTATATAGGGATTTTTTTCTACTTGAATATAATTGTTTATACCCTTATACAAAAGCCATAAATGTTTCTAGTTCATTGATAAATACCCTAACATCTTACTGGACCAATACTTGATCAAAATTAAACCATAGGCTTCAGGAATGTCCACAATAACAATGTTTATGCATTCATGAAATATATGGTCTGATGAAAAATGAATGATCACATTTTTAAGTTAACCAATTTCCTTGACTAATGATCTCTCCGATTGTATGATTTGGGCATCATTCTTTTCCCATTTAGAATTAATTTTATTAGCAACGAATAATGGCATGAAATTTGTAGATGCACCAGAATCAACCAAGAAATTATGAACATTAATTAAATATTTCAAATGTTAAAATAAATAGGGGGCAGAGAGTGTTATAATTTAAATTTGCAACATTCACTATAGACTCGATGATGTCATGAGAGTTACCATACAAAACATGAGAAGGAAAAAATTCCTTGCCTACTAAAGACTGCGATGAAAGTGCTTGGATAACCAGTTCTCATTTTCTCATTATCTTTTCAAGCTCAAAGATTGAAATGTTGGCACGAGATCTTTTCAATTCTTAAATAATGTTATAATCAATACTTTCATTCTTAAGGAGGTGTGTTGACATATAAGGTGGTATAGATTTATTTGAAGCTTCGCCAATGGTGGAATTTTTATTATTGTTGGAGGAATTGTTCTTAGGAGAGGGATCCCTTCGAGACTTGTTCTGCAAATTATGATTTGGATTGGAAGGTGGTAGAATCTCTCTCAACAGTTTATTTTTAAGCTCTCTCTTAGAAACGTATCCTTTTCTCCTCAAGTTATAACGATTAGTTTCTTGCTAAGGAGAAGCTTCACTCACTTATGATTCATCAACACATTTCTTGTCTATGTTGTATATGACATGAAATGCATTAACTGAGTGTCTGACACCTGAAATTTCCTCGACCATGGTAGGTTCAGTTTATTCTTCACTCTTATCAAGTTTTTCATCTGCTAGCAAGGTATTTACAAAGTTGGTCATCATAGGACTCATGTTATGATTCCATTGGGGACATGTTTTCTCTGAATTATTCTCTTTATGGAAAGCGCAGTAGTCATCCATTCCCCAAATTTCAACATTAAACACTCAATGAGAGCTCTGAGTAGATTTAGCCGGTTCAGAGTTATTATTATTATTGAATAAAGGTGTGTTGCTACTGGTTTCCTCACTTGACCTCCTCTTTAATATAGATACTTCATTCATGAGAAAATTCAAAGACTTGTTCAAGCTTTCCATATCAAAAAAATATTTATCCTTAGCTTTAGCGGAATACAATTAATTTTTCTTACCAGTTTCCTTGGAGCCCTTAGGGTCGTAAGGGTCTTCAATGACTCCAATACAATGTAGATCCTTTTCAATAACACTATATTCTACAAAATTCAAAGCCAAAGTATCCTTTCCAATTATTTTAATGAAAATGAGAATGTTAGTTGGCAAGGTAGTTGTATGATAATATTTCACAATTGAATCATGAAATTGTACATCTGCGGGGAAATTATTGAACTAATGAGTAAATATTTGATTGAAATATTTCACTCTTTCCTTATCCACTATTTTGAGTTTCCCAATTTATTTTATAAACATGGAATGAGTTTTATCTTCGGAAAAAAATTCCAAAAACAACTTCTTAAACTCCCTCCAATTATGCATTGAATTGGTCTGGAGACTTTGATACCATATTGACGCTCTACCTTCTAGAGTGTATGGAAAACATATACAAGCAACGTCTTCAAAATGTACCTCAAGAATTCATAAATGCATGTATAAATAATCAATATGGTCTTCATATTTTTCCATCTTATTGAGATCGAAAGTTAATAGCATCTTTTATGGGTGTTTATGCATTTTATGAATATTATCATGAAGAGGAAGCGGCCATTGGGCCATCCAATCCAAGTCCAAATCATCCATGTCTTCTTCTCCTCCCTCCTCCTTTTCTTCTGAGTTTGAAGAGCCTTCTCCTTCACCATTCAGGTATTTGTTATAATCATGATTTTACTCATCAGAAAACAGAAAATATTCCCTTTCACTATCCAAATTATTCTCAATAGGTGGAAGTTCCCCTTGTTGGTTTGTTCTTTCCATAGGATCAACTAACTTGTCAAGGTCTATGATGACCAAATATTCCACCAAAGAAACCAATACACCATTGGGAGTTGTTTCTTTCTTTGTAGGTTTACGAGGGGGAACAACAACAACATGGAGTAAACCAAGAGCTCTTACAAAGTGACGAGTAATAGGTAAAATTTTCTAGAGTTGATATTAAGTAATTTCAAAATATTTTCTCATACTAGGATGAGAATTTTCCTGTATCTCAGGAGTATGAGTTGGAGTGGAAATCAAGAATTATTTCCTTACACAGAAGATTGTTTTTTAACATGTCGTGAGTTATATCACATAAAATTGTGGTTTCCCTCCTTATAGAGCCATAATGTTGACGTTTTTGGAACCCGCCAACATGTAAGGGTGCCTTCCCTATGTGAATACCCAATTATACATCACACCAATTGGTATGGAAGCCCTTCCGAAAATAAGGCTTGGCTGCCATTTTCTTAAGGATTTTTCTTGGCAGCAATAGTTAGCACAAGAGAGAACTTTACATGTACTTTTGAATGAAAAAGTGAGTATTCCTTAAGAAATTTTCAATTACATAATGTATCAAGGTTCTTTCACTAAAGGGAAATAAAAGTGAGTCTTGAAAAGAAGTGTAATAGTAATAATCCAATAAATACCCATGATCATATATATATATATATATATATATGAAATAATTATCAATCAAATAGAAAAATAGCTCGCATAGAAGTAATGATTGTTAGAACAAGTACAACACACATTTGATAGGATAAGCACCAAATCCACTGAAATATGTCAATTTCTTTAGTACAAAATAAAAACAACATATACTACAAACATTCAAAGAATAGTCTTACAACATTTTCAATATACACATGAAAGTGTGTCGGCTCAATGAGCTTTAAGTATTAAGTGAAAGTTCCAAGATACATTAATAAAATTAACACCACTAGCTCAAATAGTGGAGCATTATACTACCACTTGCTCTCCAAAAGAACTATCTTCCTCTCTAATGATTCATTGGAGAAGTGAAGGTGAAAAGTCCTGTGGTTGAACTATGACAGTGTATGTATAACAAATGAGGTGACTCTCCACCTCACCTATGACTCTTGAACTCCCCTCATGACTCTTAAACTTCTATATGAATTTTCAAATTCTTGCGAGACTCTTTGACGTATACATGAATTTTCACATTCTATAGGTGAATATTAATTGGCTTACACTTTACTTTGCATTTCTTGTTTATTGAAATTACATAATTACATCAAAAAATGATGTGGCAAATGGTGACTCATATGACTCTTGAGGTGACACTTTGACAAGGCATGACTTGACACTCATAACATGGACTTATTGGTGATGTGTTAGTGTCAATATTATTCTCTTGCTACTATATTTGTGTCTATATGAAATATTTTTCATGGCCTTCCTATTCTTCCTTTAAAAGGCTTGAAGATAAGGAGTCTTCACTACGATCTTGATATTCCACCTTTTATCGCAATCTAGTGTCCCTTCATCTTCTTATTAAATAATCATCTTGCCTTCATAGCCTCCCAGGTGTCTTCTACCATAGTCTCCTTCTCCTCTTCTTTGAGCATCATATTGTCATCTGAAGGTGTAATACCTGCAAGTGAAATATAGTCATGACAAGTCAACATCAGTTCAAAAATATACGTGTCTAGCTTTCTCCATGAGAATCATTTATTGGCCTGGAACTGAGTACTAGACAGAGATGAAGGCTCAAAAATTACATAGATCATAGTTTCAGAGGTCAGGAGTGAGGGACTAAGGTTTGAAACTATGTAATGTGTAGTTCTCGAGGCCTCTCAAGAAGGATTGTAGAGTTCTGTGTCATAGAGAATTAAGATTTCCCACTATAACTACACAATGTGTAGTTCTAGAGGGAGACTGGGAAGTCAGATTTCACAATTGCATAGTTCAAGGAGCTAGGGAGACATATTGCATAATGCAAAGAAATAAATTTAGTGTGAGGAAAAATTACAAATTTTTTGAGGTCAGGACATTGTTCTTGAGAAATTAGACTAAGCATTGCACAGTGATTGGAGGCAATGACTATGAATGATGTAATTCGAGGAGGAAAGTGATGAAATATAAGGCTTACAACTACACACTATGAAATTTAGAGGGGCAGAGTGAGCTCAAAATAGTTGGGGATGAAATATTCTAAAATTTGACTAAGTGTAGGATCAATGAGGAAGATATGAAACAAAGGTAGGATTTGAACCTGATCACACACTCATAACCATCGATGAGACAACATAGAATAATCATCACTCAAAAACAACATGATACCCTTAATGTGATGGCAGAACAACAATCCCTTCTGTGTGTGACACTTAAGATACAAGTTGTGACTACAGTGATGACATTAGCATGATAGTTCATAAAAATTTGTCGATCAAAATAGTACATGACTATATGATAAATAAGACCAATCAATACCAAATTTTATTCTTCAAATATACCTAAACTTTTATTTCACAACATGTGACACTTCCTATACCAAAAGACGACAGTTAGGTTTTCTTTAGAAGGGGACTAGAAAAATTTAATGATTTACATGGAATTTCCCTTACTACTAGAGAAGATAACTCACAAGGTCAAAGTAGGCCCCAAAATTTGGATGTAGTCAAAAAATTTGAATGGTTTTATAGGAAAGAAAATAAGGCTGAAATCTTAGTTTGCTTCTAATGCTTCGAAAGATGTTAAGGAGCATGGTGTAATGGGAATATTGTTGTATTGAGATGGTGGAGACACTATGGGCTGTAGATTCATTCCCATGAACCATAAAAGGTAGGGGCATGGTGTATTATAGTTTCCTACAGGATGGGTGTTGGGAAAAATACTGAGAGGGGGGGTGAATCAATATTTATAACTCACTGTAAACTTTTACTTTTTCCTTACTAATTTCTATATGTGACTTTAATGAACCCAGCTAGTGTATACACATGACTATCTTTAAGAAAAGTTGTGTATGCCAAGAGATCTTATTATGCAGATAATTATTTACTTAGATCAGTGCATATCATTCATTCATCAGATGTTTTGTAAGCAGTAAGCATGACTATTAAGAACATCATAAATCATCACACATAAGCAACAGACATGATCACCAAGATTTAAGGTGGAAAGCCAAGCCAGGAGAAAACCACCGTTGTTGTCATCTCTGTCTTCAATATTTATTGTAAAGAAAAATGCTTACGATATTGGACTAGCATATAATCATACCAGCACATTGGCACCCACCTACAGAAGGATGCAACCTTCTCTCCTTCTCCATCTTCTACTGGAAGGGAGCTCCAACCCCCTCATCTCGTTTACCAAACACTATTTGAAGGGAGCTACTACTCCTTGATCTTGTTTACCAAAAACCACTGGAAGGGAGCTACGACCTCCTCATTGAAGGCTTCGACGCTCAGCACCACTACGAACCACATTTCATCAATTTTCACACTGGATCCAACAACTTCAACACAATACACCTTATAGGCCTCTTTTCATCCGATTTTTAGACTGGACCGACTCCACACATTTAAGCGCAAAGAACATACATCAAAATGAAACTCATACCCTTATAAAATCATTCACTTAATCATCAATCAGCCAACCAACAACTGATCTTTAATGATAATCAAATAGTAGCAGAATCAATATTAAAACAACCCAAATCTGTATATGAAGACATCCTTGATAGAAAACAGTAATACATCAAAACAGATCAGAAATTTCCTTCTGCACACTTCAACAAAACCCTGTATTCCATACATGCTTTTGCTAAAATGAACCTACATAGATACATGCTTTTATAGAGACGAACCTGCGTATAGATCTGCAATTTTTTTAGGAATGCACAACTCCTCAGAATAAATAATCATCTCATATCTTACCCTTGACTTCAGAAAACATTTTCAAGATCACAGATCTAAACATTTCATAAACAAATCTAGAAAATACATAGTCATTTCATATCTATAGATCTTGATCTATCATTGTATTCATAGGTGCATTATTATTTCAATTCTATCAATAAATTGTGGCCCATTCCATGTAGATATACTTTAGAGTGAAGTATTCATTCAATACCCAAGCACATGCACACTTGTGCACTATGATCTTCTTCTCCTTATATAGTTTTAGCCTTTACCAATACCATGAGCCAAAACCACACAAGTGTCGATGGTCTTCTTGGACGAAATCAAATAGACAACACAATGCTCAATATTGTGGGCTAATACCATGGTAATGTCCCTTGCTATCATAATTTTAGTGTGTAAAAGGTATACATGACTTTTCTTCTTCGTACCCCCATGTATACATGACTTATCTTCATAATAACTGTGAATATACTAATTCTAGATGTATATGTGGGTTGCCTATATACCAAGTAGTGTATGTACGTAGGTTTGCCTTCATGAAACCTCCATATACAATGTGACATATTATCTTTACCATTTCTCTGAACTAACCTATAGATACATAATTTTTACATCTTTATCAAATAGGTTTCTTATCAAAAGGAAAATAATCAAGTAGGTTTCCATCAAGGACAACTTCATCAAGTAGGTTGCCATCAAGGACAACATATTGCATCATATTACTAATAATCTCCCCCTTTGGACTTGATGACAACCATGATGGTGTTTGATCACCACAATAGATAGATACATTAATCCTAACCATTATTCAAACACCAAGATACTCTCCCCATTTGAAATCAAGGGAAAAGGGTTGATCAATACCAAATCAAGGTTTCTACTCCCTTATAGAAAGAAGAGCTCTATAGATCTGATGTGCAATGATGTTGTGTAACCAGCTCCAAAAATAAAATAAAAGAGATATGAACACCTTAGAAATAAGCCACTTCGAGGGGGCAACCTCCAATACATTACATAAATAAAAAATTCTTGGATGATACAATTTACAAAACCTCCTTTCTATATATAGGAGTCCATGGGGCCATAATGTAATCCTAGTGGGCCACAATGTAATCCTAGCCGACCTAACAATAATAATGTAAGGGCACAATAATAACAATATGGGGGTTACAGGGGTACAATAATAACAATAGGGGGGCTACAATAACATAATAAGGGGCTACACTATTAATATAGGGACTTAACATGCCCCTCTCCTTCAAACAAGTGTTGTCCTCAACGCTTGATTATTTCTTGATGCTTCTGTATAAAATTCTCATCCTCCCATGTGAAATATTCTACAGGAAAGTTCTTCCACTTGCTGAGATACTCTGAAATTGATCGATTCCGTAGTTGTCGAGTTCTTGTTTCCATGACCGCTTCTGGTTCCAATATGATTTTTCCTTCCTCATCAAGTTCTGGCAATATTGTTTGAACTGGAAGATTTTCACCTATAACCTTCTTTAAGCATGAAACATGGAAAACTGGATGTACTCGCGAAGAAACAGGAAGCTCCAATTTGTATGCCATAGTACCAATCTTTTGCAACACCTTGTAAGGACCATAGTACTTTGGCGATAATTTATTATCCTTCTTAGCTTGCTTGAGGGACATTTGTTTATATGTTTGTAGCCGTAAAAATACCCAATCTCCTATATCAAAACTTCTCTCGCTGCGATGTTGATCTGCCTGTTGTTTCATTCGATTTTGTGCCAAATTCAGGTTATCCTTTAAGAGTTGGAGAACTTCTTGCTGATGCTCGATGTGATCTTCCACTGCTTGAACCTTCGAATTTTCCTTAAAGATGATGTGATGGATGGTGGATGATATCCATAAAGTGCCATAAATGGGGTCATTTTTGCTGCAGTATGGAAGGAAGTGTTATACCACCATTCAGCGAGAGGTAACCACTTGACCCATTGTGTTTGTTTATCGGATACAAAACAACGAAGATATCCTTCCAAACATTTATTTACTATCTCTGTTTGACCATCAGATTGAGGATGATAAGATGAGCTATGAGCTAATTGAGTACCCAAACAAGAAAATAGCTCCGTCCAAAAATTTCCCGTAAAAATGGGATCTCTGTCTCTCACAATAACCCTTGGGCTTCCATGTAGCTTTTGAATTCTGTCCACAAATGTAGTAGCAACTGTACTTTCTTTAAATGGATGAGATAATGCACAAAAGTGTGCATACTTGGTAATTCTATCAACTACCACCATGATGACATTCTTGCCTTTGGACTTCGGTAAACCTGTGATAAAATCCATTGAAATCTCCTCCCAACGTTGACTTGGAATGGATAAAGGTTGTAGAAGTCCCGGGGTCTTAATTGTCTCCACTTTGTTCTGCTGGCAAACCAAACATTCCGCCACAAACTTTTGAATATCAGATTTAAGGCCATCCCAAAAAAATTCTTTCTTCACCCTGTGGTAAGTTTTTAAAAATCCTGAGTGTCCTCCTAAAGGAGAAGTGTACAATTCCAGAAGAATCTTTTGTTTTAGTTGGGAATTCTTGCAAAGATATAAGCGATCTTTGTACCATAAGGAATCATTTTTCCAACTAAATGTATCAGATGTACTAGGATCTTGCTGCAACTTTTGAATGAGTGTCCATACATCTTTTTTCTTCTCCATTCATCTCTTGCTTCGGTTATCCAATCTGGTTGGATAATAGAAATGGTACAAAACAATGCTTCCACCTCTTCATTCTTTCTTGAGAGCGCATCTGCAACAACATTAAGCTTTCCTTTTTTGTAGATTATTTCAAAGTCATAACCCAACATCTTTGTGACCCATTTTTGCTGCTCTTCTGAAGATAGTCTTTGTTCCAAAAAGTGTTTAAGACTATCATGATCAGTTTTTACCATGAAGTGTCTTCCCATTAGGTAAGTTCGCCATTTCTTTAGTGCATGCAGTATTGCTAACATTTCCTTCTCATAAATAGGTTTTTGTAAATACTTTCCTTTGATTGGACGACTTTAAAAAGCAATGGGTCTTCCTTCCTGCATTAAAATTGCACCAATTCCATTTCCTGAGGCATCACATTCCACAATAAAGGTTTTTGTGAAGTCTGGCGTAGCTAAGACCGGTGCTAGGCACATTGCCTCTTTACTATGTTCAAAGGCCTTAGTTGCTTCAGGAGTCCATGAAAATGCATATTTCTTCAATAATGTTGTTAGAGGTGCTACTGTTCTTCCATAATTCTTAACAAACTTGCGATAATAGCCTGTCAACTCGAGAAATCCTCGCAACTGCTTTATTGTCTTGGGGACTTTCCATTCCTTAATGGCTTTAATTTTGTTAAGGTCTACTGTAACACCCTCGTGAGATATAATATGACCCAGATATTCCACCTCTTGTACTCCAAAGAAACATTTGGATGTTTTTGCATATAATTGTTTCTCCTGCAATAGTTTGAGCATCCTGTCAACATGTTCAACATGACCCTTCCAAGACCTGCTATAGATTAGTATATCATCAAAAAATACTAGCACAAATTTTCTAAGGAAGGGTTTGAAAATGGAATTCATCAACCCTTGAAATGTAGAAGGTGCATTGGTAAGGCCAAAAGGCATGACCAAAAATTCATAATGACCCTCATGAGTTTGAAATCTTGTTTTTGGAATATCTTCAGTCTTCATTCTAATTTGATGATATCCTGAACGAAGATCCAACTTGGTAAAATAAATTGCTCCATGTAATTCATCCAATAATTCATCAATCATGGGAATGGGAAATTTGTCTTTAATGGTGAGCTTATTGAGCTCCCTATAATCCGGACACATTCGCCATGATCCATCCTTCTTGTGTACCAATACTACAGGAGCAGAGAAAGAACTTTGACTAGGTTGAATTATACCCGCCTCTAACATTTCTACAATCATACGTTCAATTTCGCTGTTTTGGAAGTAAGGATATCTATAAGGCCTGATGTTTGGAGGAACACTTCCTGGAATCAAATGAATAGCATGATCATGATCACGAATAGGTGGGAGTCCTTTGGGAGTTTCAAACACCTTGAATGATTGTCCAAGACTTGTTGGAGATCTGCAGAAATAGATGATTTTGATGTCGGAACTTCTAGAGAGCATAATTGTGCAATTACGCCTCGTTGTTCTTTCTTTAGAAGCTTTGTCATGACATTAGAGCTTATTATCCTTCCTGGCTTCCCTTCAATACCACGTAATTCGACTTCCTTTCCTTCTGAAAAAAATTTCAAGAAAAGTTCTTGAAAATTAAAAGCTATCGTCCCCAAAGATTGTAACCATTGTACTCCTAGTACAACATCAGCACCTCCCATAGGAATGGAAAGCATTGGACTTGTCAAAACATATTCCCCCATGGTTAGCTTGATATTATGGCATTTTCCAGAGCAATTTATAGTTCCTCCATTTGCAACCATCACTTGACATTCTGGTGCTGGGTATAGGAAACAATTTAATTCCTTGGCTACCTTACAATGAATAAAATTATGGGTGCTACCTGAATCAATCAACACTATTACCTTTTCTTCTTGATCTGTCCTTCTATCTTAAGAGTTTTAGGAGTGGTAATTCCTGCCAGTGCATTACATGATATGGTCGGATTCATTTCTTCCTCTTCTATGGCTGGTTCCTGGTGTATATCCTCTTCTTTTTCATTTTCTTCTTCTTCACAATCTATGTAAAATAATTTCTTTTCAGCACACTTATGACCTTTAGTGTATTTTCTATCACAACTGTAGCAAATCCCTTTTGCTATTTTTTCTTCCAATTGTTGTGGTGTCAACCTTGTAGGTTGTGGAAATCTAGGCATAGAAACACTTCCTTCTTTATAGAATTGAGTGGTAGGCTTCCTTGTCGCCATAATTTTACATTCAACTTTTCTTGCCAACCTGAATGCCTTCTCCAATGAATTAGGTTCCAAAACATGAAATTCATGTTGGATGTTATCCTTTAGAGTACCTAAGAAGAGATCAATCCTATGTTCCTATGGAATATTAGTTACCCTTATATTCAATTTTTGGAAGTCCTCAATGTGCTGCCCCACTAAACCCTTTTGTTTGAGATTTATCAATTGGCTAAAGAAGGTGTTGCTCTTTGTATCCTCATAATGTGCTATCATTTCCTCCATAAAAATTGACCAAGTGACAATTTTTTTACGGGAGCAAATCCATTGATACCATACAAATGTATTTTGTTCTAAATGTAAAGTTGCGATGCGTACCAAAATATTGCTCCATCTGTAGTATCCATGTTACAGGATCCTTTCCATCAAACTTCCTCATATCCATCTTTGGAATATGGTGGTTCTTCCCGCCAACATTAGAGTTTATGAAATCACAATTAACATTTATTCTGTTCTCATCATGAGGTTCTTCTACTATCTTTTCACCATTAGGAAACCTTTCTTGTATAAACTTTGTCAAACCTTCCATGTCTACTTTTAGAAAATTCTTCATGTTTTCCATTTTCTCATCGATCTTAGCTTCCATTTCATCAATTTTAGCTTCCATGCCCACTTCCATGCCATCCATCTTAGCTTCCAAACCATTCATCTTAGCTTCCACGCCTTTCTTCAAACCATCCCTCTTAGTTTCCATGCCTTTCTTCAAAACTTCCATTTCATTTTTTGTTGTTCTTTGCGAGAGAAAAATGTGTTGTTGCACTTGCTCTTGTAATTTTGATAGATCATGTTACAATTATTCATCTTCATGAGTCATGGTAGAGCCTTCTGAAGGCTTAATGGGTGTTGAATTCTTTTTAGGCACCATTTTAGAATCCAATATTGATACCTTTTACTTGCTTTGAGGATCTTGATATTGAAATTGAATTATCTCTGTAATTGAAAATCTTAAATATCTGAAATTTAGCTCTGTAGTAGCCCTCTGAAGCTTCTTTAAAATGCCACAGGTCTGATCTAATTTTCATTCCCCAAGACAAAGTTGTGTCCAATCTCCCACAATGACGTAATTCTGGACTGGTTCAGTAGAGAACACTTGTAGGACTTTCCACGTGTCACTGTTTCATCCTATGTCTCTGAAATTGATAGCCAAGAAACTAAATTCCATGTACTCTTGACCACTTTTTACGGCACTCAAATCCAATGCCCAGAGAGAGAGTTATTGAAATTTTCCCACGATCACCTCTTTGAGATGCAATTCAGGAGCCTGAAAAAGCACTACCTTCCACAGATCATATCTCCAAAAATATTGCGAACCAAGCTCTAAAATTTTTTTATGACTTTCCCCAGGATTTCAGCTTCACACCATACTAATTTCAGATTCTGAACCTTCGTAGAAAAAAAATTTATAGCGAAAATTCCATGATGACCTGTTTAGGAGCTTGAAAAAAGACCTAACTTCCACAGATGATATCTCCAAAAATATTGCGAACTAAGCTCTGAAATTTTTAGAAAATATTCCTCAGGATTTCAGATTCGCACCCTAAAAATTTCAGCTTCTGAAACTTCGTAGAAAAAACGTTATAGCGAAAATGCCATGATGACCTGTTTGGAGCAGCGAAACCCTAGAATCCCAAGCTCTGATACCAAATGTTGTGTAACCAGCTCCAAAAATAGAAGAAAAGAGATATGAACGCCTTATAAATAAGCCACTTCAAGGTGGAAACCTCCAATACATTACATAAATGAGCAATTATTGGATGATACAATTTACAAAACCTCCTTTCTATATATAGGAGTCCATGGGGCCATAATGTAATCCTAGTGGGCCACATTGTAATCCTAGCCGACCTAACAATAATAATTTAAGGGCACAATAATAACAAAATGGGGGTTACAAGGGTACAATAATAACAATAAGGGGGTTACACTAACAACAATAAGGGACTATACTAATAATATAGGGACCTAACAAATGAATTTACCATGCTCCCCCTAAGTTCATGCTGAATCTTTAGAAATATTTTTCAATGAAGTACATGACTCTATAACTCAACCGAGTATGACCTTTCCTATAACTAAGGAATCATAATTACATGAATGATCCAACCAAGTGGAATTACATATTTGACAAACTACCCAACCAAGTGGGTTTAAAATTTTGAACAAGTCCTTACATGACTGCATATAACAATTTAAAATCATTGGTATCAACATGACCTTTTTATCAAATTACAGATATGAATTTTTATAATTAAGAACAAAAGATCTCAAGAGAGATATCATAATTTAGCAACCAACATAATGCCAACAATGCATTACTCTCAGCAAGGCTAATGCTCCCCCTAAAACTATGCTCCTCATCACCACAAAAACTCATTCATCAAAGCATCTTCATCAATTAGAGAATCAAGACTTAATATCATATCATCAGATATAACCATCAACATCAGATCATGAAAATTATTACTGTCAACAACATATCAAAAATTGTTTGTGAGTTTGTCTCACTTTTTTTCTTATCAAAGAAAAACATATGCAACGGTCACCATTGGAACTTGCGTGTATACGTGGAATTACTTCATGAAACCCACATATATAAAGTGAAATATTGAAAATTTCACAACTCTATATGCTCCTATATTTATACATTCTATACCTATCTTCTGTTTTCACATTAGATGCACTGTTAGAAATAAACTCAACCCAAATTACCAAACCAACCATGGGAATCACCATATATTGCTCCCCTTTGATGATACATTACTAATTCCTATAATGTATCTCACATCACTCCTACAGTCATTATGAGAAGTAAACTTTAGAAACAGGTGCCTGCAGTAGGGTCAATATTCCCTACGTTTTTGGCCGATGCTTCTTCTAGTTCTAGCTTTGCTTGACATTTCTCATTGTGTGTTGGAAATTCTCCAAATTCTCAGATCTGTTCATCATAATTAACCTGCATTACTTTTCTACATGCTCATACTTGTTACAAGCATAACATATTTTGTGAGTATAAAAGGGAGAAAAGGAATCATAATATGTGTATATAATCTTTCCTCTATTGCAATGAACCTCTTTATGACCAAAATTTCTGCATGAAAAACAATATCCCTTAAAGAAACTTGAGTATTTGCGAGTTGTCGATCTTTCTGTGTAGGGTATATTTGTTTGCGACTGAAAGAATATTCTTCTGCAATTGGCTACAACATGTCCATAATTATGACATACAAAGCATTCATCATTATTGATCAAAGGATAAAATCGATTGATACTTTTATACTTAGGAGCGAATGATTTCCTTTGAGAATTCATGATTTTCGGTTGACCTTTTATCTCTTTAAACACTTCAAGTTTTGCATTGATGTCCTTTGAATCTTTAGCACTTTCTTGTGAACTAGATTCTCCTTTAATAGTTTCATGAAAACCAAGACCAAATTTAATAGAAGGACACCTTTGACTTTTAAGAATATTATCCATAATCTTAGTACTATCTTGAAACCTCAAGTGTTTGTCCTCTTCTTCTAATTTACCTTTTAAAATTTTTACCTCAACCTCCAATGTTTGGCACTGCTTCTTCATTCTTTATTCTACCCTTCTTCCTTCTTCTTTTTTCTCCTTCAAAGATAGAATTTCTTCTTTCCACTGATTTTCTTGTTCTTCAAATGTTTGTAGAAGTTCTTCATTATTCTTATTTGATTTTTGTAGATATGATTTAAGAGAGATGATTTCTACTTCAAGTCATTCACTATGATTGGTTACTTCATCATGCAACCTCTGATATTGGTCTATCCGTTCTTTGTTTAGTTGCTCAAATGTATTTGTTTCTTGTAACTATTCATTCAATCTAGAAATCATATCTTTGTAGATACATTCCCTCTCATTAAAAAAAATATGTTGATACTCAACTTTAATCTTTATATTTTCAATTACTGCTTCTATATCCATAACATTACTTTCACTTTCATATTCACTATCTTCAACATTTCATGCACAAGGAAGTGAGTCACAAGAAAAAAAATCAATACATGTTTCATCTTCTTCATTTTTTGTTGAACACGTTTTCTGAGATATATTCTTTCTTTGAGTTTCTTTCTTCTTTTGATTCCTTCCCATTGTGATAGATCTCCTTCAAGCGATCAAGTTTCTTCAGAAGGACTTGCTCTGATTCCAATTGTTGAGAAAAATACTGAGCCGGGGGGGGGGGGGGTGAATCAGTAATTATAACTCACTGTAAACTTTTACTTTTTCTTTATTGATTTATATATGCGACTTTAATGAACCCAACTAGCATATACACGTGACTATATTTAAGAAAAATTGCATATGACCAGAGATCTTATTATGCAGATAATTATTTACTTATATTAGTGCATCATTCATTCATCAGATTTTTAGTAAGTAGAAAGCATGAGCAGTAAGAACAGAATAAATAGTCACACATAAGCAACACACATGAACACCAGGATTTAAGGTGGAAAAGCAATTCGGGAGAAAACCACCGTTGTTGTGGTATTTGTCTTAAATATTTATTATAAAGAAAACTGCTTACAATCTTGTATTGGTGCTAAATCATACCAACACCTGGGCACCCACCTGCAAAAGGATACAACATTCTCTCCTTCTCCAGATTCTATTGGAAGGGAGCTCCAACCCCATGATATCATTTACCAGCCACTGCTGGAAGGGAGCTAGTACTCCCTGATCTCGTTTACCAGCAACCACTGGAAGGGAGCTACGACCCCCTAACTGAAGGCTTCGAACCTTAGCACCACTGCAGACTACATTTCATGAATTTTCACACTGGATCCAAAAGCTTCAACACAATACACCTTATAGGCCTCTTTTCATTAGATTTTCAGACGGGACCCACTCCACGCATTTGAGCTCAAAGAACATACATCAAACTGAAACTCATACCCTTATAAAATCATTCACTTAATCATCAATCAACCAAACAACAACTGATATTTAATCATAATCAAATAGCAGCATAATCAGTATTCAAACAACCCAGATCTGTATGAAGACATCATTGACAGACAATAGTAATACAACAAATAGTTTATAAATTTTCTTCCGCACACTTCAACAAAACCCTAGATTCCATATGCGCTTTTTCTAAAACAAACCTGCTTATATATGCGCTTTTACAGAGATGAACCTATGTATAGAACTGCAACTATTTCAGGACTGAGCAACCCTTTAGAATAAATAATTGGCTTAGATCTTATCCTTGACTTCAGCAAACATTCGTCAGATCACAGATCTAAACATTTCATAAACAAATCTATCAAATACATATTCATTTCGAGTCTAGAGATCCTGATCTATAATTGTATTCATAGGTGCATTATTACTTCATATATATCAATAAACTGTGGCCCATTCCATGCATATATACTTCAAATTGAAGTATTCATTCAATACCCAAACACATGCTGATAGCAGGTCTACCCTGCTAATACCCACATTCTCTACTTATGAGTACATATAAAAATGCCTTATCTTTTTAAACCAAAATTATTCCCCCAATAAAATTCAAAACCTGAGCAAACTCAATAACTCATGCAGAAGCTTCTTTATCTCATATACTATGGTTGTGAAACCATATATATTAAATTCTATATGTGGAAACTTTTCAGTCAAAGGTTAAAACCTTATTATAATTTTGATGTTCAAACTTCATGAAATGAATATTAATATCCATTCTTTGGAATCAACCCCATAGTATAACCCCATATTTACTAATCTCCATTCTATGGAAATATCGAATTAAAATTCGTTCAACCACACTTACCCATGAAATTTCCAAACAAAAATCATATTATGACAATTTATTCTCACTTTTAGGATACTTGAAGGCATGCATCAGACTTTGGATTAAAATCCAAAACATCATCATAAGACAATCCGTCCACGACTTTATCATTCACAATTCATTTCAATGTAATAGGATTTATGTTTTGACTTAACTTTGGTGCGATCCATATCTTTAATACTCACTAATGGCTATTAGGACCCACACAAACATAAGCCATCGCATCAAATTAACAATATATCTGGCCCCAACATTTAACATACCTTTCCATCCAACGATGGACGCATCATCACATTCTAACTTTGCCAATACAACAGCTATCGCATAACCAACTTGCACGCCTATTGGTCCTCCAAAATTACGCGATAAAAATGGTTTTAAGATACCACACTTGCCACACGTCTATCAGCGAACAATATCACGTTCAATCCAAAGAAATCCACTTACCAACCGAGAGCTACGTGAGACCACCGGTTTGGTTTTTAGAGACCACCTTCACCATTCCAATTGTCATCGAATCAGAGCTCCATCATGCTTTTTTTGCACATATGATTCTTCTTCATTAACTTGGACTCTGAATATGATTCAACACGTGAATTCACTTCTAATTCTTCAACGTGGTCTTCATTTAAAATCTCAGCATCACTATAGCGTATCCACTCCACTTCCCTTTTGAATGTTGTACAAAAGCCTCTTAGGAGAGTTCCCAATCCTTACGTAGCTCCTTCGCTCTAGTTTCATACCAAAATACATAACTCTAGTGTTAATAATTCCACAAGCTTATAGTGATCACTACTGTCTATGTGCTTCATTTGGAACTTGAAATGAAGTCCTGATCCACATCACTTATTCAATCATATCTACCTCCTGAGGGTCAATTCATCACTGGTTCCGGTCCTTCAATTCTTACTTCTGTATCTTGAATAAAGAATTTAAAACTCTCTCCGCATTTGATCTTAGTTTTCCACATGATGTTATATCACATCACGTTTCCAACACGCAATTTCTCCTATTCCACTCCATCATTGACTCATAAGTGTGCTTCAGTGTCTACGCCTTTGCATTATGCTTTGTGCAAGACCTCATTCGAGGTTTTTCAGAACCACTTTTTCCCTATGAAACCCCTTTCACAATTCATGCAAATTAAAAGTTTCTAATCCCTTTCTCTTTGAAGAGGAATGAAAACTTCACCGGAATCGATGTACCCAAATGCTTAAAACTGAATTGAAACTCAATTCCAATCCTTCTCCAAGATGATCCATCCTTCCAATGATCGACCCTCTCAATTATATGAGGAACCCTTATATTGCATCTCACTATGAATCAAAATATTCATGTTAACTCCTAACACAGAGTTTTATCACGCATTGCTCATACACTCTTGAGTATTTAAACTCTGAATATTTCTCACACAGAATTATTCAATCCGTGCACATATAATTTAGAAACAATTTATTTCATATATACAAATGAAATCAATTTACAAAATACCACTGTCTCTGGCCTGACCTTCAATCAATGGCCCTTTTACAATTTCCCGTAGGCTTACAAACAAATCTTTGTTTGTCAAACCTACTTCTACCCATCTCCCCTCTGATCTCTTTTTTTTTCCTTTTAGGCTTATTACATTTATAAAAATTATGATGAACCAATTTAGGTTCAATTCCTTCAATCTATCAACAAAATTTTCAAAATCTTCAAATTCCTAAAATCTAGATTCTATCCCTAAAATCTTGAAACTGAATCTAGCTTAGGATTTACAATCAATTCCTAAATATCTCAAATATAAACTATCTAATTTCCCTCATGTTCTCCAATCATTTAGGAACATTTAAATAATACTCACAATACTTAATATCTCTCATTAATTAATTAAAATAACTCAAAAGCCCATTAATATTTACATAAAAATCGATATTCTTTAAAAAACATAAGACCCCCTATGTTTAATAAAATACAAGGTTTTTTTTGAATCTAATGCCCTTGCATCAGACTCCCAAGGTTAAAAATGGTCATGATCTCCTGATCATGTGTTTTCAATGCTTGTATCCCTGGATCCCACACTTTTTTCTATAATTGATCATCTGCTGTTGTTTGCTGCTTTTCTCCAGGTCTCCATACTTTATGTTTCCTTTCTCCACTGGCTGCACTTTCACAATCTGTCATTGTCTTCCTTTTGTTGTTGTTGCTGCTTTTCTTTCCTACTAATTTGTTCCTCTGAGACACTTTCATCATTATTCTTATGATCAATTCAATTTCTTTGTCCAATAATTCCTCTGATTGCTAATTTCTTAATTTCTCAGTTCTTATTGCCACTTGGCGATCTCTTGCTGCTACCCAATCATCCTTACCCTCTTGTTTTATAAAACTAAAAAAACATTCTAAATTGTCGCTTAATACAATTTCTCTGCCTTCTCCTATCAGCAATTTACTAGACTGGCACATTGTGTACTCTCTTCTACTGTCTTCATTTCTTTGCATCAGTAATTCCCAATTCTTAAATTAAGATTTCTCTTCCTGCACTGAATTCTTATTATTCAGCATAATTTCCAGCAACTTAATTTCTTCATTCCATGGATTAGGTAATTCCACATAATTTTCTTCCTCTTCCTTTATTTGACTGCTCAACTGTGTCAAATGTTCTCCAGTAGCTGCAACAACACCTGCATTCATAAAACAATTGTTAAAACAAAAATCATAAGGCCTCAATGCCTTTTCTTCCTCTGCCAGCATTTCAGTATGCTTCCGTGAATTTTCCTCCTCTATCAGCACATCAATATGCTGATTCATTTTCCCTAAATAATTCTCTGAAGAATTCTCAAGACTGTCAGCAAGTCCTTCTTTCACACCATCTGCTTCCATGATGTTTTCCTGTTCACTGTAATGAACTCTATCTTCTGCAATCTCCCTGTCATACTCTGAATGTTCCAAAAAATATTCTAGAAATGAAATTTCTTTGTGGCATTGCTAAATTATTTCATCATCATTTACTATCCCTACATTCATACACAAATTTTTAGTTTGAAAATCACAATGTTCAACAGTATCAACTGTTGTTTCATATACCAGCTCTTCAGACTAAACCATTTAATTCAAAATAATTTCTTTCTTTCCTGTATCATCTTCAAACATAAATACATCACTCCTTCCTTCATTCAAGAGACATTCTTCATCTTTGCTTTCTGCTTCATATTATTTATCTTCTAAAAAATTCTTCTCCATACTTGTGACAGCTTCACAGGATTGCACATTCTTCTCTACAAAACCTGTAATCACACTAAAATGATTAGATTAAAAAACACAAGGTTTTACATCATCTAGATGATCTGGATTTGTCCAATAAGATAGTAAATCATCAATACTTTCTTCTTCTTATTTACAAATGGAATCTTCCATTTGTAACTCAACTTCTCTGAGTTCTGCACATCCCAACTGTACACTCATCCTCTGTTCAAGCTTTCTTAGCTCTTCTACTAACTGCATGTTCTCTTGCTATTCTCTCTTTTTTTGTAGCCTCTACCACTTCAATCTCTTCTTCATGAGCCAACCAACTCTCTGGATTTCCTCTATCATCGATTTCAATTTATTAAACTATTCCCTTACCTCAGCTAATTCTCTCTCAAATTCTGGATCTATCAACTGCAGACTTATGCCATTTGCATTGGCATATTCTTTCTTTTTTCTTTTGATGTGGTCTCTCTCTAAGCCTCTTCCATATCTTTTATGACTATCAGTAGTCATATTCTTCACCATCAGTTTCTCACCCATGAGTTGCATTAAAGCCTCTGCAATAACAAGTTCTCCTTGTTACAATTTACCTCACCAATCCCTTCCTCCGAATCTGGTCTTTTGGTAAATACTGGTCCTCTTTCTGCTAGAACATTTTGAGCATTCTTCACTGCTCCTTTAGGGTTCAAACCATCTGCAAATTCTAGAACAAAATTGTCTTATTCATCCAAACTATGTTTAATTTCTTCAAGGTTCTGCCACATTCTTCTTCTACTTAGAATCATCTGCTGGACTCCTTCATCATTGCTCTTGAAGCTATGATTTTCTTCTGCTGAGATTTTATTAATCTTCCTACAACGTGAATTCTGCAAACAGATTCTTCAAACCAAATTTAAAATAACATTTGTCAACTCACCTTCAAGATCTCTGTTGATCTTGTTTTTCCTCTCATCTGCACTGCATCTATATGTGCTGCAATTTATCAGTTTAAAAAATCTGATTTGTCTTCATCGCACATGCATTCATTTAAAAAAACTTGAACCTTCAAATAGAGATATTTCCAGCTTTGATACCACTTGATAGCAGGTATACCCTACTAATACCCACATTCTCCACTTATGAGTACATATAAAAATGCCTTATTTTTTTAAACCAAAATTATTGCCCCAATAAAATTCAAAACCTAGGCAAACTCAATAACTCATGTGGAAGCTTCTTTATCTCATATCCTATGGTTGTGAAACCATATATATTAAATTGTATATGCGGAAACTTTTCAGTCAAAGGTCAAAACCTTATTATAATTCTGTTGTTCAAACTTCATGAAATAAATATTAATATCCATTCTTTGGAATCAAACCCATAGTATAACCCCATATATAATAATCTCCATTCTATGGAAATATCGAATTAACATTCGATCGGCCACACTTACCCATGGAATTTCCAAAAAAAACTCATATTATGACAATTTATTCTCACTTTTCAGATACTTGAAGGCATGCATCAGACTTTGGATTAAAATCCAAAACATCATCATAATACAATCCATCCATGGCTTTATCATTCACAATTCATTTCAATG
Source organism: Pinus albicaulis (assembly GCA_034641835.2). NCBI lineage: Eukaryota > Viridiplantae > Streptophyta > Pinopsida > Pinales > Pinaceae > Pinus > Pinus albicaulis. The sequence goes on from CM076580.1 coordinate 227,750,043, forward strand.
TAATTGGATTTATGGTTCGACATAACTTTGGTTCGATCCATATCTTTAATACTAACTAATGGCTATTAGGACCCACATAAACATAAGCCATCGCATCAAATTAACAATAAATTTGGACCCAAAATTTAACATACCTTTCCATCCAATGATGGACACATCATCGCATTCTAACTTTTCCAATCCAATGGCTATCTCATAACCAACTTGCACATCTGTTGGTCCTCCAAAATTACGTGATAAAAATGGTTTTAAGATACCACACTTTCCATGTGTCTATCAACGAACAATATCACATTCAATACAAATAAATCCACTTACCATCTGGGAGCTACGCGAGACCACCAGTTTGGTTTTCATAGACTAGCTTCACCGTTCCAATTGTCATCGACTCACAGTTCCGTCATGCTTTTTCTGCACATACGATTTTGCTTCATGAGCTTGGATTCTGAATATGATTCAACGCGTGAATTCACTTCTAATTCTTCAACATGGTTTTCATTTAAACTCTCGGCATCACTATAGCATATTCACTCCACTTCCCTTTTGAATGTTGTACAAAATCCTCTTAGGAGAGTTCCCAATCCTTACATAGTTCCTTTGCTCTGGTTTCATACCAGAATACATAACTCTACTGTCAATAATTCTGTAAGTTTATAGTGATCACTATTTGTCTATATGCTTCATTTGGAACTTAAAATGAAGTCCCGATCCGCATTACTTATTCAATCAGATCTACCTCCTGAGGGTCAATTCATCACTGGTTCTGGTCCTTCAATGGTTACTTCTGTATTGAACAAAGAATTTAAATCTCTCTCCGCATTCAATCTCAGTTTTCCACATGATGTTACATCACATCACATTTCCAACACACAATTTCTCCTATTCCACTCCATCATTGAATCATAAGTTTGCTTTAGTCTCTACACCTTTGCATTGTGCTTTGTGCAAGACCTCCTTTGAGGTTTTTCAGAAACATTTCTTCCCTATGAAACCCCTTTCACAATTCATTCGAATTAACAATTTCTAATCCATTTCTCTTTGAATATGAATGAAAACTTCCCCTGAAACGATGTACCCAAGTGCTTAAAACTGAATTGAAACTCATTTCCAATCCTTCTCCAGGATGATCGATCTTTCCAATGTTCGATCCTCTCAATTATATGAGAAACCCTTATATTGCATCTCGCTATGAATCAAAATATTGATGTGAACTCTTAACACAGATTTTTATCACACATTGCTCATACACTCTTGAGTATTTAAACTATGAATATTTCTCACACAAAATTAGTCAATCTGTGCACATATAATTTTGAAAAAAATTATTTCATATATAAAAATGAAATCAATTTACAAAATACCTCTGTCTCTGGCCTGATATTCAATCAATGGCCGTTTTACAACTTCCCATAGGCTTACAAACAAAACTCTATTTGTGAAACCTACTTCTACCCATCTCCTCTCTAGTTTTTTTTTTTTCCTTTTAGGCTTATTACATTTATACAAATTATGATGAACCAATTTAGGTTCAATTCCTTTAATCTCTCAAAAAAACCCTCAAAATATTCAAAGTCCTAAAATCTAGATTCTATCCCTAAAATCTTGAAAATGAATCTAACTTAGGATTTACAATCCATTCCTAAATATCTCAAATATAAACTATCTGATTTCCCTCATGTTCTCCAATAATTCGAGAACATTTACAAAATCCTCACAATACTCAATATCTCTCATTAATTAATTAAAATCACTCAAAAGCCCATTAATATTTACACAAAAATCAATATTCTTTCAAAAACATAAGACCTCCTATGTTTAATAAAATACAAGATATTTTCCGAATCTAATCCCCTTGCATCACATGCGCACCTGTGCACTATGATATTCTTCTCCTTATATAGTTTTAGCCTTTACCGATACCATGAGCCAAAACCACACAAGTGCCAATGATATTCTTGGATGGAATCAAATAGAAGACACAATGCTCAATATTGTGGGCTAATAGCATGGTAATGTCCCTTGTAATCATAATTTTAGAGCGCAAAAGGTATACACGAATTTTATTCTTCTTACTAGCATGTATACGTGACTTCTCTTCATAATAACTATGAATATACTAATCTTGAATGTTTACATGGGTTTCCTTTATACCACGTAGCGTATGTACGTGGGTTTCCTTCATCAAACCTACATATAAAATGTGACATATTATATTTATCATTTCTCTGATCCTATCTATATTTCCTTTCTCTGTCACTTCTGAATTGACCTCTAGATACATCACTTTTATATGTTTAACAAATAGGTTTCCATCAAGTACAACTTCATCAAGTAGGTTTCCATCAAGGATAACATATTGCATCATATTTCCAACAATGGGAGGTGGAGGAACTGTGTCCTCTAGATTCCTATAGTGTGAAGCGGGTGGATAGACCATGGGCTTTGGATTCTTGTAGTGACTATTGGGTAGAGAATTATGTACTCTATAATCCCTAAATTTTTTGATTGAGTGGAGAAATTATGTGCTCTAGACTCATGGATGTTAGGTGGAGGAACCATGTGCTCTAGATTCTAATGTGATCTAGCTGAATTGTATTAGTGTAAATGCCCTTGAGTACTTAACTCCTCGGTCTCTAAATCCAGCTCAAGGGTGGTCAAATACAAGAAAGGTTGAAATGTGGTTGGATTACGATTGGGTCAAGATTTGATGTATCTCCCTTAGTTGCCATTCATATAATATAATAATATAAGTATACTCACCTATAAATATGTTCTACTATGAATGGTAAATCATATTGGTATGTGTTGTTGAGATGCTTGTAACATCACTTTAATGGAGAAATGATTTATTCGTGGTTCTTATAATGAGTCGCTTTTGTGAATTTTATCATGGTTATGAGGGGTTGCATATCCTTGTAGTTATTGATGCTTTCATGAGATTAAAAACTATTTATATAAGTCTTGTATGAATTTTGATGTGCATGGTTAACTTATATAGTGTCTGGGTTCTAGTGCCATGGTCATGGATATTTTGGCTAATTTATGTTGTCGAATGTTTTTATGCTACAATGCATGTTTTTATTAGTGGATCTATTAGTACTGTGTGGGATTCTTTTGTGGCATGATATGTCATTTATATGCTCAAAATTATAAAGCAGTGATAGCCATGGTTAGGCTTGTTCGGGTGCTAGTTAGTAGGCACGTTGATAGTTTATTGCATATGTTCAATATGTGTATAATGCATTAAACAATAAAATTGGGGATAAGGTATTTTACCTGTAAAAACTATGGTGTTTTTCATAATGCTAGGTCTCAGAGGAGGCTTGGGAAAAATTCCCTAGAAACTTTGAATTCTAAGTCAGAATGCTACTAATAGGATGTTTGTATGCAATTCGGGAGTTTCATAGTGCTAAATATGATGATAACCTTTTGTGGTGGGTTTAACATTAATCATAGTGATTAGACCTTAATATTACATTGTGCCTCATCGTTAATTGATAACCCTTTGGAATGGGCATGGTAAACAAAAATCATGACACCAACGATTAGTGTCAAATAATGGGAACGTTAAAGTCACACCATCCATTAGCATTGGGATTAGATGAACCATCTTAGACCCAAGAATGGTTTAAGGAGGGCATGTAAGAAGTACCGTCCATTTATAATCAAGGAAAAAATGAAATTTCATGAAGGGCTCAACCATGTGTAACCCCAAATCAGGCTAGGGAGGAAAATCCCATGAAGGCAAGGTAATTCTACATATATGCCACATAGGTGGAATGATGTGGTAAGGTTTATGACGTGGAATGTTGTCGATGTGAACTGTGGTAGGGAAGAAACTCTTTGGAATCAAGGAATACTAATAGGAGAGTGAATCAATATTCTACAATTTTGTGAACAATTATTCAATCAAATAAAATTGAAAAACAACAAGGCACCATTCACATTATGTTTTTACACATTTATTTAATGTGGAAACCATTCCGAGGGAAAAACACAATTTTTTTGTTTTATTATGAGATAAATCTAACCATCACTTCATATTTCATCAATATTTGTGAGCACCAAATCACACGAGGCCCAAACCTCGTCAGAGAAGTGAGAAGCAACTTGTTAAAGGAACCAACCTCATATTTTTATAGGCACCAACCTATAGTATCCAAGAATATATATATATATATATATATATATTTCATACATTTTGAAACTAATCTCTGAAAAAAAGTTCTAATTATTAATTTGTTACTACATATCAAGCACGTGCTCCCCACTCTTTCATAACATTATTCAAATAAAAAATTCACACTATGTCTCTCTCTCTCTCACACACAATTATAAATTCTTTAACTTCCAATATTCTAAATACAATTAAGTCAAAAATACAATTAAAAAATAGTTTTGTTATTTTCCCTCCCAAAATATTTACTCTTGGGGATAAAATCATCACCTTAAATTCTATTACTTCTTTTAAAGTCAATATTTGTAGTATATTTTTAATTTTGAGGACTATTTTTAACCGCAAAATTCCCCTAATGAATCATGGACTATGTAACCTTTCCAAAACCTCAAACAAGAATATCCCTTGATCCCCTAGGAGTTATATTATGTGTCATATACCATTGGAAAGGTCTATAAGAGGAATATCCAACTACATACTTTTCATGATCATTGGATTAGGTCAATTATGTAAAAAATACCGTCAATTATAAGCCATTTAGATCATACATCCTAACACATAAAAGAAGGCTTCAATAGCAACATAAAAACAATCCCCTAAGCTTATAGGCCCTTGACATTAATGACAACCAAATTGAAATATGCTCAATAGAAACAACCATTTTGGAGGGCTAAGTGGTTGGTTTTTGGATGAAATATGAAATTGGCAGGGGATCCCACATGGAAGGGTGACATCACCCTAACATTAGTGTGAATTCAACAAGATGTTGTAAAGGTAGGGTGACATGGACTCTATGTAGACACATGTGTGTTAGGTGGTGCCATGTGACACATCGCATCATCCCAAACTGCACCTATTAGAATATACATGAAGGTCTGCCTTGGTTCTTGGTTTCTGTAATAGAGAGTTTGACATCAAATTTGGTGGTGCAGAATAAGAAGGTTTCCTTCCATGCGTTCTATTAGTATCAGAATCAGTTGAACCATATTGGACTTGAGTGAAGTTGACAGAAGGAACAGAAAAAGGATCATTTGTTAACTAATGTGAAAAGTTCCATCAGATTTTCTTTTTTAACTGTCAGGGAGGTAGGGTATCTTTCTATTCATATGATATATTGTTTTAAATTAGAGAAATGGGGACAATGTTTAAACTGCAATTTGCAGAATGTGTGGACCATGGAAGATGTTAAATGGCACTACCTAGTTGGTCAAACATTAGGAGGGAATAACTTTCAATCCAAGAGTCAAATTTAGGTAAGGTGTATAGCATTGGAAATCTCTTAATGAGATTAATTTGATGGTGTTATCCAAGTTTAATTATGTTAACCTTAGTTAGGAAGGTAATATCATAACCCCATATCCATAATGATACCTTGGAGGTTGGTTTAATACAAGTAACACATCCCATTAACCTAGAAATTTTGAGAGGCTTGGTAAAGTATGTCTCCAATAGGGAAACTTATTAATGATAGACATATTTATTCATTTACACTTGGTTGCTTCATGTATATTTCTTCGAATTGTATCTTCTAAATGACCTAGAGTTAATCTAAATTGATTTTGTAATAAATCTGCTACAGAGTGAATACATCGATTTTTGATGGATTGAACCATAAGATCAATGCAATAGTACATATGTGGAAACTATCATCAACACTAGAAGCTATTAAAAATGATCACGATGTAAAATAGAACTTGGACATAAAAGGGTAAGCAATGTTTTCATTCACAAACAAAAAATATTTGTGGGAAATTCCTTGTAGGAATTTCTAGGTCATTTCTATATGGAAATAGGGTCATAACCCAAAAAATGGTGGTGGGAGTTTCAATGGATACCATTGTATATTCTAATAACTTCAAGGACTCACACTCTTTTATGATAAGCACGTGGAGGTATATGAACATGAAAATGTTCCACAAAAAAGAGATCACTATAGAGGAATCCATAAAGCCCTATTAAGAATCCAACTTGCATCAATTTTTTGGGATCTGTGGTACCTCTTTACGAGCATGACTGCCCTAATTTGCAACCCCATAAAACCCATAGAGAAGGAAAATCACCAATAGGAAGAGGACTAAACCACCATAATATTTATGTCATGGTTGATAAAAATCAAGCTAAACATCAATATGCTATGGTGGAAACTTTAGGTATGATAGATCATGTAAAACCTAATATTTTGTTTCATTTTGGTGCTACATATAGTTTCATTTCACCATTTTCATTATAAAAGTGTGGGTTGGAAGCCTACGAGTATGAGGACTTTAAACAACTCAAGGTTCCATTTTGGAGTGAAAACGTAGTAGGACCTACTATTGACAAATGTTTCTTAAACCTTAAAGTGTGTGCAAATAAGTTGAATGCATGCACCACTGCCTTGGAAACATATGATGTAATCACCAAAATGGACTAACTAGAAGTTGATGAAGCTTTGGTGGACTGTTTCGAAAAGGAAATGATCTATTTATATTATCAAGGTATATCAATTGAGATATTTGGTGTCAACATGGAAGTGTCCCTATGATTCATCTCAATAATGAAGGAAAAATATTACCTCACATAGGGATGTAAATTGAGTGTTCTCAAGACTAAAATGACAAGAAGGGACCCTCCCTAGACCAAAACCTAGTCCTATCAGAATTCAGGGTTGTTTTTACTAAAGAGTTACTAAGGTTACCTCTTAAGAGGGATATTGATTTCACTATCAAATTAAAACTTGTTGTGGAGCCAATATCCAATAAACCCTATAGGATGAAGACTATAGAACTCTGTGAATTGAATATGTAGTTAATGGATATTTTAGACTTAGGACATACCAAACCTAGAATTTCACCTCGGGGGGTGTGTCGATGATTACCGTAAAAAATTAAATATGTTTCCTTGATATTTTTCATATATTATAAGGACTTGAATCAAGCTAAATTTACAAATAGGTACCCAATACAAAAAATATACTATCTCTATCATAAAATGAAAGAAGTAGTGGTTTTCAGGAAAATAATTGTGTTATTTAAATATCACCAATTACAGATTAGATAAGCTAACATACCAAAATCCACCTTTTGGACTCGTTTTGGGCACTATGAGTTGTAGTAGTCTTGTTTACCTTGACTAATGGATAGAAAAATTTCATGAGAATCATGAATGGTGTATTTTAGAAGTATATGAACCAACTACCTTCATCCTATGGTTGTGAAACCATATATATTAAATTCTATATGTGGAAACTTTTCAGTCAAAGGTTAAAACCTTATTATAATTTTGCTGTTCAAACTTCATGAAATGAATATTAATATCCATTCTTTGGAATCAACCCCATAGTATAACCCCATATTTACTAATCTCCATTCTATGGAAACATCGAATTAACATTCGTTCAGCCACACTTACCCATGAAATTTCCAAACAAAAATCATATTATGACAATTTATTCTCACTTTTAGGATACTTGAATGCATGCATCAGACTTTGGATTAAAATCCAAAACATCATCATAATACAATCCGTCCACGACTTTATCATTCACAATTCATTTCAATGTAATAGGATTTATGTTTCGACTTAACTTTGGTGCGATCCATATCTTTAATAATCACTAATGGCTATTAGGACCCATGCAAACATAAGTCATCACATCAAATTAACAATATATCTGGCCCCAACATTTAACATACCTTTCCATCCAACGATGGACGCATCATCACATTCTAACTTTGCCAATACAATAGCTATCGCATAACCAACTTGCACGCCTATTGGTCCTCCAAAATTACGCGATAAAAATGGTTTTAATATACCACACTTGCCACATGTCTATCAGCGAACAATATCACGTTCAATCCAAAGAAATCCACTTACCAACTGAGAGCTACGCGAGACCACCTGTTTGGTTTTTATAGACCACCTTCACCATTCCAATTGTCATCGAATCACAGCTCCATCATGCTTTTTTTGCACATATGATTCTGCTTCATTAACTTGGACTCTGAATATGATTCAACACGCGAATTCACTTCTAATTCTTCAACGTGGTCTTCATTTAAAATCTCGGAATCACTATAGCGTATCCACTCCACTTCCCTTTTGAATGTTGTACAAAAGCCTCTTAGGAGAGTTCCCAATCCTTACGTAGCTCCGTCGCTCTAGTTTCATACCATAATACATAACTCTGGTGTTAATAATTCCGCAAGCTTATAGTGATCACTATCTGTCTATGTGCTTCATTTGGAACTTGAAATGAAGTCCTGATCCACATTACTTATTCAATCAGATCTACCTCCTGAGGGTCAATTCATCACTAGTTCCGATCCTTCAATTCTTACTTCTGTATCTTGAATAAAGAATTTAAAACTCTCTCCGCATTTGATCTTATTTTTCCACATGATGTTATATCACATCACGTTTCCAACACGCAATTTCTCCTATTCCACTCCATCATTGACTCATAAGTGTGCTTCAGTGTCTACGCCTTTGCATTATGCTTTGTGCAAGACCTCATTCGAGGTTTTTCAGAACCACTTTTTCCCTATGAAACCCCTTTCACAATTCATTCAAATTAAAAGTTTCTAATCCCTTTCTCTTTGAAGAGGAATGAAAACTTCACCGGAATCGATGTACCCAAATGCTTAAAACTGAATTGAAACTCAATTCCAATCCTTCTCCAGGATGATCGATCCTTCCAATGATCGGCCCTCTCAATTATATGAGGAACCCTTATATTTCATCTCACTATGAATCAAAATATTCATGTTAACTCCTAACACAGAGTTTTATCACGCATTTCTCATACACTCTTGAGTATTTAAACTCTGAATATTTCTCACACAGAATTAGTCAATCCGTGCGCATATAATTTAGAAACAATTTATTTCATATATACAAATGAAATAAATTTACAAAATACCACTGTCTCTGGCCTGACCTTCAATCAATGGCCCTTTTACAATTTCCCGTAGGCTTACAAACAAATCTTTGTTTGTCAAACCTACTTCTACCCGTCTCCCCTCTGATCTCTTTTTTTTCCTTTTAGGCTTATTACATTTATAAAAATTATGATGAACCAATTTAGGTTCAATTCCTTCAATCTCTCAACAAAATCCTCAAAATCTTCAAATTCCTAAAATCTAGATTCTATCCCTAAAATCTTGAAACTGAATCTAGCTTAGGATTTAGAATCAATTCCTAAATATCTCAAATATAAACTATCTGATTTCCCTCATGTTCTCCAATCATTCAGGAACATTTAAATAATACTCACAATACTTAATATCTCTCATTAATTAATTAAAATAACTCAAAAGCCAATTAATATTTACATAAAAATCGATATTCTTTAAAAAACATAAGACCCCCTATGTTTAATAAAATACAAGGTTTTTTCCCAATCTAATGCACTTGCATCAGACTCCCAAGGTTAAAATTGGTCATGATCTCCTGATCATGTGTTTTCAATCCTTGTATCCCTGGATCCCACACTTTGTTCTGTAATTGATCATCTGCTGTTGTTTGCTGCTTTTCTCCAGGTCTCCATACTTTATGTTTCCTTTCTCCACTGGCTGCACTTTCACAATCTATCATTGTCTTCCTTTTGCTGTTGTTGCTGCTTTTCTTTCCTACTAATTTGTTCCTCTGAGACACTTTCATCATTATTCTTATGATCAATTCAATTTCTTTGTCCAATAATTCTTCTGATTGCTAATTTCTTACTTTCTCAGTTCTTATTGCCACTTGCTGATCTCTTGCTGCTACCCAATCATCCTTACCCTCTTGTTTTCTGAAACTAAAAAAACATTCTAAATTGTCGCTTAATACAATTTCTCTGCCTTCTCCTATCAGCAATTTACTGGACTAGCACATTGTGTAGTCTCTTCTACTATCTTCATTTCTTTGCATCAGTAATTCCCAATTCTTAAATTGAGATTTCTCTTCCTGCACTGAATTCTTATTATTCAGCATAATTTCCAGCAACTTAATTTCTTCATTCCATGGATTAGATAATTCCACATAATTTTCTTCCTCTTCCTTTATTTGAATGCTCAACTGTGTCAAATGTTCTCCAGTAGCTACAACAACACCTGCATTCATAAAACAATTGTTAAAACAAAAATCATAAGGCCTCAATGCCTTTTCTTCCTCTGCCAGCATTTCAGTATGCTGCCGTGAATTTTCCTCCTCTATCAGCACATCAATATGCTGATTCATTTTCCCTAAAGAATTCTCTGAAGAATTCTCAAGACTGTCAGCAAGTCCTTCTTTCACACCATCTGCTTCCATGATGTTTTTCTGTTCACTGTAATGAACTCTATCTTCTGCAATCTCCCTGTCATACTCTGAATGTTCCAACAAATATTCCAGAAATGAAATTTCTTTGTGGCATTGCTAAATTATTTCATCATCATTTACTATCCCTACATTCATACACAAATTTTTAGTTTGAAAATCACAATGTTCAACAGTATCAACTATTGTTTCATATACCAGCTCTTCAGACTAAACCATTTAATTCAAAATAATTTCTTTCTTTCCTGTATCATATTCAAACATAAATACATCACTGCTTCCTTCATTCAAGAGACATTCTTCATCTTTTCTTTCTGCTTCATATTATTTATCTTCTAAAAAATTCTTCTCCATACTTGTGACAGCTTCACAGGATTTTACATTCTTCTCTACAAAACCTGTAATCACACTAAAATCAATAGATTAAAAAACACAAGGTTTTACATCATCTAGATGATCTAGATTTGTCCAATAAGTTAGTAAATCATCAATACTTTCCTCTTCTTCTTTACAAATGGAATCTTCCATTTGTAACTCAACTTCTCTGAGTTTTGCACATCCCAACTGTACACTCATCCTATGTTCAAGCTTTCTTAGCTCTTCTACTAACTGCATGTTCTCTTGATGTTCTCTCTTTTGTTGTAGCCTCTACCACATCAATCTCTTCTTCATGAGCCAACCAACTCTCTGGATTTCCTCTATCATCGATTTCAATTTATTAAACTATTCCCTTACCGCAGCTAATTCTCTCTCAAATTCTAGATCTATCAACTGCAGACTTATGCCATTTGCACTGGCATATTCTTTCTTTTTTCTACTGATGTGGTCTCTCTCTAAACCTCTGCCATCTCTTCTATGACTATCAGTAGTCATATTCTTCACCATCAGTTTCTCACCCATGAGTTGCATTAAAGCCTCTGCAATAACAAGTTATCCTTGTTACAATTTACCTCACCAATACCTTCCTCCGAATCTGGTCTTTTGGTAAATACTAATCCTCTTTCTGCTAGAAACTTTTGAGCATTCTTCACTGCTCCTTTAGGTTTCAAACCATCTGCAAATTCTAGAACACAATTGTCTTATTAATCCAACCTATGTTTAATTTCTTCAAGGTTCTTCCACATTCTTCTTCTACTTAGAATCATCTCCTGGACTCCTTCATCATTGCTCTTGAAGCTATGATTTTCTTCTGCTGAGATTTTATTAATCTGCCTACAACCTGAATTCTGCAAACAGATTCTTCAAACCAAATTTAAAATAACATTTGTCAACTCACCTTCAAGATCTTTGTTGATCTTGTTTTTCCTCTCATCTGCACTGCATCTCTATGTGCTGCAATTTATCAGTTTAAAAAATCTGATTTGTCTTCATCACACATGCATTCATTTAAAAAAACTTGAACCTTCAAATAGAGATATTTCCAGCTTTGATACCACTTGATAGCAGGTATACCCTGCTAATACCCACATTCTCCACTTATGAGTACATATAAAAATGCCTTATTTTTTTAAACCAAAATTATTGCCCCAATAAATTTCAAAACCTAGGCAAACTCAATAACTCATGTGGAAGCTTCTTTATCTCATATCCTATGGTTGTGAAACCATATATATTAAATTGTATATGCGGAAAATTTTCAGTAAAAGGTCAAAACCTTTTTATAATTCTGTTGTTCAAACTTCATGAAATAAATATTAATATCCATTCTTTGGAATCAACCCCATAGTATAACCCCATATATAATAATATCCATTCTATGGAAATATCGAATTAACATTCGATCGGCCACACTTACCCATGGAATTTCCAAACAAAACTCATATTATGACAATTTATTCTCACTTTTCAGATACTTGAATGCATGCATCAGACTTTGGATTAAAATCCAAAACATCATCATAATACAATCCATCCATGGCTTTATCATTCACAATTCATTTCAATGTAATCAGATTTATGGTTCGACTTAACTTTGGTTCGATCCATATCTTTAATACTCACTAATGGCTTTTAGGACCCACACAAACATAAGCCATCGCATCAAATTAACAATAAATCTGGACCCAACATTTAACATACCTTTCCATCCAATGATGGACACATCATCGCATTCTAACTTTTCCAATCCAACGGCTATCTCATAACCAACTTGCACATCTGTTGGTCCTGCAAAATTACGCGATAAAAATGGTTTTAAGATACCACACTTTCCATGTGTCTATCAACAAACAATATCACGTTCAATACAAATAAATCCACTTACCATATGGGAGCTACGCGAGACCACCAGTTTGGTTTTCATATACTAGCTTCACCGTTCCAATTGTCATCGACTCACAGTTCCATCATGTTTTTTCTGCACATACGATTCTGCTTCATTAGCTTGGATTCTGAATATGATTCAACGCGTGAATTCACTTCTAATTCTTCAACATGGTCTTCATTTAAACTCTCAGAATCACTATAGCATATTCACGCCACTTCCCTTTTGAATGTTGTACAAAATCCTCTTAGGAGAGTTCCCAATCCTTACATAGTTCCTTTGCTCCGGTTTCATACCATAATACATAACTCTAGTGTCAATAATTCTGTAAGTTTATAGTGATCACTATTTGTCTATGTGCTTCATTTGGAACTTAAAATGAAGTCCCTGTCCCCATTACTTATTCAATCAGATCTACCTCCTGAGGGTTAATTCATCACTGGTTCCGGTCCTTCAATGCTTACTTCTGTATTGAACAGAGAATTTAAATCTCTCTCCGCATTAAATCTCAGTTTTCCACATGATGTTATATCACATCACATTTCCAACACACAATTTCTCCTATTCCACTCCATCATTGAATCATAAGTTTGCTTCAGTCTCTACACCTTTGCATTGTGCTTTGTGCAAGACCTCCTTTGAGGTTTTTCAGAACCATTTCTTCCCTATGAAACCAATTTCACAATTCATTCGAATTAACAGTTTCTAATCCATTTCTCTTTGAATAGGAATGAAAAATTCCCCTGAATCGATGTACCCAAGTGCTTAAAACTGAATTGAAACTCATTTCCAATCCTTCTCCAGGATGATCGATCCTTCCAATGGTCGATCCTCTCAATTATATGAGAAACCCTTATATTGCATCTCGTTATGAATCAAAATATTGATGTGAACTCTTAACACAGATTTTTATCATGCATTGCTGATACACTCTTGAGTATTTAAACTATGAATATTTCTCACACAGAATTAGTCAATATGTGCACATATAATTTTGAAAAAAACTTATTTCATATATAAAAATGAAATCAATTTACAGAAGACCTCTGTCTCTGGCCTGATCTTCAATCAATGGCCCTTTTACAACTTCGCATAGGCTTACAAACAAAACTCTATTTGTGAAACCTACTTCTACCCGTCTCCTCTCTAGTTTTTTTTTTTTTCCTTTTAGGCTTATTACATTTATACAAATTATGATGAACCAATTTAGGTTCAATTCCTTTAATCTCTCAAAAAAATCCTCAAAATCTTCAAAGTCCTAAAATCTAGATTCTATCCCTAAAATCTTGAAAATGAATCTAACTTAGGATTTACAATCCATTCCTAAATATGTCAAATATAAACTATCTGATTTCCCTCATGTTCTCCAATCATTCGAGAACATTTACAAAATCCTCACAATACTCAATATCTCTCATTAATTAATTAAAATCACTCAAAAGCCCATTAATATTTACATAAAAATCAATATTCTTTCAAAAACATAAGACCTCCTATGTTTAATAAAATACAAGATATTTTCCGAATCTAATCCCCCTGCATCACATGCGCACCTGTGCACTATGATATTCTTCTCCTTATATAGTTTTAGCCTTTACCGATACCATGAGCCAAAACCACACAAGTGCCAACGATATTCTTGGATGGAATCAAATAGAAGACACAATGCTCAATATTGTGGGCTAATAGCATGGTAATGTCCCTTGTAATCATAATTTTAGAGCGCAAAAGGTATACACGAATTTTATTCTTCTTACTAGCATGTATACGTGACTTCTCTTCATAATAAATATGAATATACTAATCTTGAATGTTTACATGGGTTTCCTGTATACCACGTAGCGTATGTACGTGGGTTTCCTTCATCAAACCTGCGTATAAAATGTGACATATTATATTTATCATTTCTCTGATCCTATCTAGATTTCCTTTCTCTGTCACTTCTGAATTGACCTCTAGATACATCACTTTTATATCTTTAACAAATAGGTTTCTTATCAAAAGGAAACTCATCAGGTAGGTTTCCATCAAGGATAACATATTGCATTATATTTCCAACAATGGGAGGTGGAGGAGCTGTGTCCTCTAGATTCCTATAGTGTGAAGCGGGTGGATAGACCATGGGCTCTGGATTCTTGTAGTGACTATTGGGTAGAGAATTATGTACTCTATAATCCCTAAAAAAATTTATTGGGTGGAGACATTATGTGCTCTAGACTCATGGATGTTAGGTGGAGGAACCGTGTGCTCTAGATTCCAATGTGATCTAGCTGAATTGTATTAGTGTAAATGCCCTTGAGTACTTAACTCCTCGGTCTCTGAATCCAGCTCAAGGGTGGTCAAATACAAGAAAGGTTGAAATGTGGTTGGATTATGA
This sequence comes from Pinus albicaulis, assembly GCA_034641835.2. NCBI lineage: Eukaryota > Viridiplantae > Streptophyta > Pinopsida > Pinales > Pinaceae > Pinus > Pinus albicaulis. Next base: position 227,765,139 of record CM076580.1, read on the forward strand.
TTGGGTCAAGATTTGATGTATCTCCCTTAGTTTCCATTCATATAATATAATAATATAAGTATCCTCACCTATAAATATGTTCTACTATGAATGGTAAATGATATTGTTATGTGTTGTTGAGATGCTTGTAACATCACTTTAATGGAGAAATGATTTATTCGTGGTTGTCATAATGAGTCACTTTTGCGAATTTTATCATGGTTATGAGGGGTTGCATATCCTTGTAGTTATTGATGCTTTCACGAGATTAAAAACTATTTATATAAGTCTTGTATGAATTTTGATGTGCATGGTTAACTTATATAGTGTCTGGGTTCTAGTGCCATGGTCATGGATATTTTGGCTAATTTATGTTGTTGAATGTATTTATGCTACAATGCATGTTTTTATTAGTGGATCTATTAGTACTGTGTGGGATTCTTTTGTGGCATGATATGTCATTTATATGCTCAAAATTATTAAGCAGTGATAGCCATGGTTAGGCTTGTTCGGGTGCTAGTTAGTAGGCACGTTGATAGTTTATTGCATATGTTCAATATGTGTATAATGCATTAAACGATAAAATTTGGGATAAGGTATTTTACCTATAAAAACTATGGTGTTTTTCATAATGTTAGGTCTCAGAGGAGGCTTGGGAAAAATTCCCTAGAAACCTTGAATTCTAAGTCAGAATGCTACTAATAGGATGTTTGTATGCAATTCGGGAGTTTCATAGTGCTAAATATGATGATAACCTTTTGTGGTGGGTTTAACATTAATCATAGTGATTAGACCTTAATATTACATTGTGCCTCATCGTTAATTGATAACCCTTTGGAATGGGCATGGTAAACAAAAATCATGACACCAACGATTAGTGTCAAATAATGGGAACGTTAAAGTCACACCATCCATTAGCATTGGGATTATATGAACCATATTAGACCCAAGAATGGTTTAAGGAGGGCATGTAAAAAGTACCGTCCATTTATAATCAAGGAGAAAATGAAATTTCATGAAGGGCTCAACCATGTGTAACCCCAAATCAGGCTAGGGAGGAAAATTCCATGAAGGCAAGGTAATTCTACATATATTCCACATAGGTGGATTGATGTGGTAAGGTTTATGACATGGAATGTTGTCGATGTTTAATGTGGTAGGGAAGAAACTCTTTGGAATCAAGGAATACTAATAGGAGAGTGAGTCAATATTCTACAATTTTTTGAACAATTATTCAATCAAATAAAATTGAAAAACAACAAGGCACCATTCACATGATGTTTTTACACATTTATTTAATGTGGAAACCATTCCGAGGGAAAAACACAAATTTTTGGTTTTATTATGATATAAATCTAACCATCACTTCATATTTCATCAATATTTGTGAGCACCAAATCACACGAGGCCCCAACCTCGTCAGAGAAGTGAGAAGCAACTTGTTAAAGGAACCAACCTCATATTTTTATAGGCACCAACCTAGAGTATCCAAGAATATATATATATATATATATATATATATATATATTTCATACATTTTCAAACTAATCTCTGAAAAAAAGTTCTAATTATTAATTTGTTACTACCTATCAAGCGCTTGCTCCCCACTCTTTCATAACATTCTTCAAATCAGAAATTCACACTATGTCTCTCTCTCTCTCACACACAATTATAAATTCTTTAACTTCCAATATTCTAAATACAATTAAGTCAAAAATACAATTAAAAAATAGTTTTGTTATTTTCCCTCCCAAAATATTTACTCTTGGGGATAAAATCATCACCTTAAATTCTATTACTTCTTTTAAAGTCAATATTTGTAGTATATTTTTAATTTTGAGGACTATTTTTAACCGCAAAATTCCCCTAATGAATCATGGACTATGTAACCTTTCCAAAACCTCAAACAAGAATATCCCTTGATCCCCTAGGAGTTATATTATGTGTCATATACCATTGGAAAGGTCTATAAGAGGAATATCCAACTACATACTTTTCATGATCATTGGATTAGGTCAATTATGTAAAAAATACCGTCAATTATAAGCCATTTAGATCATACATCCTGACACATAAAATAAGGCTTCAATAGCAACATAAAAACAATCCCGTAAGCTTATAGGCCCTTGAAATTAATGACAGCCAAATTGAAATATGCTCAATAGAAACAACCATTTTGGAGGGCTAAGTGGTTGGTTTTTTGATGAAATATGAAATTGGTAGGGGATCCCACATGGAAGGGTGACATCACCCTAACATTAGTGTGAAGTCAAAAAGATGTTGTAAGGGTAGGGTGACATGGACTCTATGTAGACACGTGTGTTAGGTGGTGCCATGTGACACATCTAACCATCCCAAACTGCACCTAATAGAATATACATGAAGGTCTGCCTTGGTTCATGGCTTCGGTAATAGAGAGTTTGACATCAAATTTGGTGGTGCAGAATAAGAAGGTTTCCTTCCATGCGTTCTATTATTATCAGAATCAGTTGAACCATATTGGACTTGAGTGAAGTTGACAGAAGGAACAAAAAAAGGATCATTTGTTAACTAATATGAAAAGTTCCATCATATTTTCTTTTTTAACTGTCAGGGAGGTAGGGTGTCTTTCTATTCATATGATATATTGTTTTAAATTAGAGAAATTGGGACAATGTTTAAACTACAATTTGCAGGATGTGTGGACCATGGATGATGTTAAATGGCACTACCTAGTTGGTCAAACATTAGGAGGGAATAACTTTCAATCCAAGAGTCAAATTTAGGTAAGGTGTATAGCATTGGAAATCTCTTAATGAGATTAATTTGATGGTGTTATCCAAGTTTAATTATGTTAACCTTAGTTAGGAAGGTAATATCATAACCCCATATCCATAATGATACCTTAGAGGTTGGTTTAATACAAGTAACACATCCCATCAACCTAGAAATTTTGAGAGGCTTGGTAAAGTATGTCTCCAATAGGGAAACTTATTAATGATAGACATATTTATTCATTTACACTTGGTTGATTCATGTATATTTCTTTGAATTGTATCTTCTAAATGACCTAGAGTTAATCTAAATTGATTTTGTAATAAATCTGCAACAGAGCGAATACGTCGATTTTTGATGGATTGAACCATAAGATCAATGCAATAGTACATATGTGGAAACTATCATCAACACTAGAAGCTATTAAAAATGATCATGATGTAAAATAGAACTTGGACATAAAAGGGTAAGCAATGTTTTCATTCACAAACAAAAAATATTTGTGGGAAATTCCTTGTAGGAATTTCTAGGTCATTTCTATATGGAAATAGGGTCATAACCCAAAAAATGGTGGTGGGAGTTTCAATGGATACCATTGTATATTCTAATAACTTCAAGGACTCACACTCTTTTATGACAAGCACGTGGAGGTATATGAACATGAAAATGTTCCACAAAAAAGAGATCACTATAGAGGAATCCATAAAGCCCTATTAAGAATCCACCTTGCATCAATTTTTTGGGATCTGTGGTACCTCTTTACGAGCATGACTGCCCTAATTTGCAACCCCATAAAACCCATAGAGAAGGAAAATCACCAATAGGAAGAGGACTAAACCACCATAATATTTATGTCATGGTTGATAAAAATCAAGCTAAAAATCAATATGCTATGGTGGAAACTTTAGGTATAATAGATCATGTAAAACCTAATATTTTGTTTCATTTTGGTGCTACATATAGTTCCATTTCACCATTTTCATTATAAAAGTGTGGGTTGGAAGCCTACGAGTATGAAAAATGGTAGAAAAATGAGACCAAGTGTATAGATCCAGAGTGATCTAATAGGCAACAAAAGGTGAAGAATGATGGGGAAAACCCTCCTATTTATAACAAAATATTGGGTCATTCTAGATCTTGGTGCATGATTAAAATAATGTTAATCAAATCTAGATCCACCTCTATGGAATATTTATTATTATTTGTTGGAGGGAAAGGGTGTTTGACTTGGGTCAAATCCCTTGATTAGTGAAAAATAAATAAATAAATGATTTATTTATCTTTTTAAGGAAGTGGTTGGGATATAATCAAATAAATAATGATTTAGTTGATTAATGGTGGTTGATTTGGTCATATTTAAAAAGGAATATTATTTAAATAATTATTCCTAGAAAATAATAAGATAACTATGGGTTTATCTCATTAATTTCTTTGTTTTTGGGTTAAACATGACTGGGAATAATAATTAAATTATGGTTTAATTAATTATTCCTTTTGGGGTTTCCTAATTAACATAGTGAAAGCAGTTTTACTTGGGGTAAAACTGGTCTTACAAGGTGTACTTGGGTCCATCTAATGATGAAGAGTTAGATGACCAAAAAATGGTGTAACAGATTGCCCCCCAGCGTGCGAGTGTCAGGAGCAAATCGTATGACCGAAGTATGTTATAAGAAGACAATCACTAGACAACAAAAGGGTATGTCAGAGAGAGAAATATGAGGTAGATAGTGTGCTGAAGGACTAGACCCTGAGGAGACGAGACTCGCAGGTGCAACAAGTCTCTGTTATGAGAGGGTACCTGTGCTGAAGGCGGCGGGGGAGGCATACCTATGCCCGTCGTGACAAAGTACAAAAGAATAGTGTGGCCGGTGAACAAGGGACCGAACCATAGAGTACAACTGGCATAATCAAGAGCCAGATAAAAATACAATGAATAGTCTCACATACATGCTGTGCCTGGGATAACAGCCAGGACTAGTACAATATCATCTGAGTACATGAGATAAATACAACCCAAATGCCCCCTGTAAATGGGGAAGGGCTCACAAAATCCGACTGATACATGCAAATCATAGAGGTGCTGCAAGTGGCTAAGGCCAACATCATCAAAATCTGGAGCGGCATCAAAGGCTGCAATGAAGAGGTCATCCGGGCATGTGGGGGGCTACCTGCAGGGCCACCCCCTCATGAGGGCCGAGACATCTCACACACGCCCGGGAATCATCACGAGCTGCTGCTGGGTCACTGGACTGTCCAGTATACGAATCTCGGTCATGCTGAAAGGAGCTGGAGAAGCAATCAAGTCAAAGGGAGGTAAGAAATCCCCCTGCCTGATCCGAGGCACCGAACAAAAGTGGAAGCTGGAACCAAGGTACACCGCCCTCTAGACCTTGCTTCTGGAATAAGTGTGTTGAGGTCGACAGAAGGAGGCCTGCCTTAGGTGAGGCAATGAGAGATCCTCCACTAAGGCACGAGAGAATAGCAATAGAGCGACGGACAGACTGACACTAATGATGATGGCGGAAATGGGAAGGATGGAGTGGCGAATGGACGACTTCCCTTGTTAGAGCATAAAGGGCATGAATGACATGGCAGCGACTGACACAATATCGAAAGGGACAGGGGACAGTGGGGCTGAGGGTCATGAGATGCGACACAAGAGAGGAACCAAGAAAAATGAATGGAGGGCTATAGTAGGGTGTAAAAGGATGCAGGATAGACTCCATGAATGCAATGATGACTCAACTCGGATGCTCTAAGCAAGGGCGACTAGATAGTGCTGCCACACAATAAAGGCCCCAATGGGGGGTCATAAAAGCATGAGTACAAGGTGGGTACTCATGACGAAAATCAACACGAACATGGACAAGGAAGGGGGCGATATGGTGCCCCAAGTACAAGTGTCGTAAGTGAGGAAATTCGATTTTAAGGAGCGGTGAAGTGATCCTTCGTGGAAAAATGTGTCCGGGCGAAGTATCAAATCACCAAAAACTAAGGAAAACCCATTTGAGAGCTTGGTGAGATCTATCCAGCGGTGCTGACGGTTCGTCGAACGGGGCTACGGTGTGGTCGCAGCAGTCGAAAGAAGAAACAGGGGTTCTCTTTTAATGAGGCAGTTTTTCCTCCAAAATCATTCATTTGCTATTGTTGCTGTGGTGAATGTGGAGAGGAGAGAAGGCCCTAAATCTTGCGGCGAACGTAGCGGACAAACCGATCGTTGGATTCGAGATCTGTCAGTTGGAGGTAAGAGGCCTAACCTTGCTCTTGCATTTTGATGGATTAGATTTGCAGTTTAGGGCCCAACACCCCAGAAACAGCCCCTCCCTCCTCTCTACGGCTGGGTCGCACCTTTTGGGGCAAAAGGTGCGACCCAGGACGCAGGTTTTGGGGCAAAAGGTGCGACCTGGTCCAGAAATGGGCAGAAAGCTGCGACCTGGGAGGGGAGGGGAGCTTGATGCTGTTTGATGGCCGGGAGTTGGGTTTTTGTGTGTGGTTATGGGTTGCCCGATCTGTACCCTGACAAAAAGAATGTGTTTTTGCAGGTATGGCAGAGTTACGAGTCAACTGGAGAGAGAGGGATCTGGGAACACTTCGGGCAGAGATCCAGGCGGATCAGGGCGTCCGTCGTGTATTGGCCAGATTTGGGGTTCTCAAGTTTGTGGAGAACCCATTGATGAGAGCAGGGGAATCATTACTGGCCCGGATTATCAGTTACTGGGATCCAGATCAGGAGATCTTTGTAGTGCAGGGGCACAGGATCGAACTGACGGTCCAGGATGTGTACTTCCTGACCGGCCTCCCACCATTGGGGATAGTGGGAGACACGCAGCCAGTGTTGCCGCGGGGGCGGCATATCATGGAGTTTGTGGAACGCCATTGTCGACCGGGGTTCCAAGTCAAGGGGACTCGGATATCGATCGGGGATCTAGAGAGGCTAGAAACCAGTGCAGTGGCCGCAGCTGTGCTGCGAATCCTGGGCACCCAGGCGTTCCATCACATCACCGGTGGGCAGATGATGATAGTGGAGAGTGTGTTGAGTGGGACCTACTTGGGGTGGGCCCAAATGATGTTGGTGTCGCTAAAGCGACAGTTGTCGCTATGCAAGCGGCAGGTGAATCATGATTGCTCATATGGGACTTTGTTGTGCGCCTTCTTCTTTGAGAAGATCCCGACCTTGAGGCCTCGCGTGCAGCTCCCAGATGGGGGCCCGAGAGAGCCCAGGATGCGTCGTTGGGGACGACTACTCTGCAAAGGAGGAGGAGGGGCGGTCGGGCGAACATTTCGACCGGAGTTCTTTGCCCATTGGGATCAGATTCCGTTGTACATAGACGACTACCCTTATAGTGGGATGAGCTACTATGGGGATCCGGATTTGCCACTTCCGGCTGGTCGAGTTTGGGGGCCCGATGGTAAGTGAAAAATTGCTATTCTTATATGGGCATGTTTAAAGTTTTTTGAATAGTAAATAATGATACTGATTCAGGGACTTTTGGTATGCAGATATAGCACCGGTAAAACCGGCCGGATATATGGGACGACCGGCAACGTCTGGAGCTACGGGTCCGAGTGGATCGAGAGCAGCGCAAAATGATGGTGCAGCCGCCCTACTGGAGGACATCCGCCGTAGATGTGAGCAGCTGTTGACCGGAGTATCAGAGCGCGGGTGGCAGGATTTAGACGACCAGTACATAGAGCCATGTGTTGGTCTCCCCTCGGAGTGGCGAGGTATCATGCGGCGCATGGCGATGGCCGGTCAAACTATGCGTGATCTACATGCTGCAGGGGCAGAGCCATTGGCCTGGGAGCCTCCAGATAGTGATTAGGGACATATGGTGCCCCCTTTGATGTATGTAGGGGCAGGGGGTGCCTCCTATAGTGTAGGGAGGGGCATATGGTGCCCCCAGTTTTTGTTTTTGGTTTGTAACATGCTATGGGCATGTCGGATGTATATGTGTGGGGGGCGTATGGTGCCCCCAGTTTTTGGAACATGCTATGGGCATGTCGTATGTATCAGAGTAAATGGACTCATCAATATATGGTTTGCGACACATATTATGGATATGCATCGTCTTTTGATGGTTGATTTAATGTTATTGTCCTGTATGAATTGTGTGTGATAAATGCCAATCTAGAACATGGTTTGCAATAATATCTACGTAGTGATTCTGGTCTCTGGGTACATGGTTGAAAGTGATGGTTTCAAACGCACGTATTAAGACTTTCACTCGTAAATAGCGTCGAAACAGCACAGGGTTATGCACACGATAAACACCATTTAGTTGCATGACAAGAAGCAAGGAATCCAAGCGAACGTGTAGGTGGCGAATGCGATGCAGCAAAGCATCAGCTAGTAGGCCACGCACTGCATCGTATTCGGCCTGATTGTTGGTGGCAGAACCAATGCATACCCCGTTAGACATAACGAGGTCATGCAAGGGGGTGAAGATGGCCCACCCTGCCGAGGCAAGATTCCTGGAGTAGCGACTTGCACCATCGGCGTAACCGATAAAGGATGTGGACGGGGGGATGCGCAAGGTGGTGTGACAAGACAATACATGAGGGGATGAAAGGAAAGGACGGCAGCGTGAGGGGGCAGAAGTCATCAAGCGAAAATGGCGGGGGGAAGGGGCAGGATGAGCAAAACTCAAACAAGGTGATGTATGAGGGCTATCGGAAACATGGCGAGGACTCGGGCTGCGAAGGTCAACAGAGACACCAGTGGAGGGATCTCGAGTATCAAGGGACACAATGGGGGAGGCGGCAGACGGGCTAGGTTCCAAGTGTCGTGCAGAGGAGGACAGGTAAAGAATGGTGACTGTAGACTCCGTCATCTGGACATCAGGGGGGGGAATATGGATGGGATCAGTGGAATCCTCAGGCTGGGCTGCAGCATACTGCGCGAGAATGGGAGAGGCGGATTGATTTTGTTCAACCTCATACTCGCGGATCACCTCAAGGGAGGCACGGTAATGCGCCAGGTGAGGACAATGATGGGAGTAGTGGCCATGGACACCGCACAAAGCACAAGGCTTGTTGGTGCGGAGAGTCTTGGGGTTCTTGGAGACGGTCGAAGCAGGAGTGGGAGTTTCAGGGACCGTAGTGTCGGGGAACGCGACTTTTACCATGGGGCGAATACAGGGTAACTCGGGACAAGCATGAGTGGCATGACCAATGACATCACATAAGGCACAAGGCTTCGAGGGTGGGGGAGGAGCCGAGGTGGTTGTGGTGGTTTGGTCTTTGGTTGCCCCCCTGCGGGCTTTTCCTTTCTTCCCGGGAGCCGACTCAGCAGGAGAAGGGTCCTGTGGAGGTGCTGGGGGCACGTTGGCTATGGAGGAAGCGAGGGGGACCGGTTGAACCAGTGTCAAAGCCATGTAAGGTTTGGGGTGACCAGTGGGGGTGGCGGCTGGGGGGTCAAGGTACCAGACCGGAATGCCTAAGGTCAAGTTAGGGAGAGAGAGGGTGGCCATGACGGGAACAGAAAATACTCCGGGAGGGGGAGCTAAGAAGGGGATCTGTCCGGCAGGGTAATGACCAGGAGGTACGGCTCCAAGATGGTTAAGGCCAGGGGGTCCATCCTGATAAAGGAGGCGTGGGGTGCCACGAGAGGGCCGTGAAGGGAGGTCTCACAATAGAGAGAGATGGATGGCTAGGCAGAGCTGGTTGGCGAGGGCGGGAGAGGTGCGTTGGTCAGAGGCAAGTCAAGAGAGAGTCGAGATGATTGCATCATGCAAAAATTCGACAAGCTGGGATCAGTAACGGGAGGGGGAGGAAGGTGAGGAAAAGTACCAAGCAAGGTGGAATCTTTATAAACGCCGGGGGAGACACTGGTCAAGGAATCGACAGTTTGCTTGTTGGCTACAGAAGAGATGGTCGTCTCGGAGGAGGACCGAGACGATGACTCATGATACGATAGCTGGTCAATGGTGACTATCTTCCCGTTATGTGGAAAAGACATCTTACGGAAAACCGCGGATGGGACAGCAGACATGGCATAGGTGTAGCTTCGCCCCAATAGGATGTTGTAGTCTAGAGGGGCGTCAATGACTTCGACATCAACGCAAACAGTCTTACCGGCGAGGGTGATGGGACAGTTACGAAACAGGCCAATAGGCTGGGAGGCATGACCATCCCACGCTCGAAGGGTGATCGTGGAAGGGGCCAACTCATGGGATCCGAGTTGCTTCCAAACCGAAGCGGACATCACACAGGTGGATGCCCCCTCATCAATTATACACCGGGATACAGTGGCGTTCCGGATTTTGACTGGGATTTGGAAAGCAACGGAAGGAGGAAGAGGAGGGTGGTCCGATTGAGTGGCGTCGAAAACAATCATTTGGTCATCAACAGGATCAACAGCGCCCACGGCAGATAGTAGAGCCTTCCGTTGGGAAGGGCACGACTGGAGGAGTTCCAGTGTGGAAATGGCAGCAGGGGATTGTGCCAAATCATCTACTCTACTGTACGATTGGGCGGCTCGACCAGAAGCAGCATTTCGGCGTAATGGACCCTTTGGAATCTTTGGGTGAACCTCAACTTTGGGTTGAGGGATGTGTAAAGGGCCACTGGGTGTCGAAAGAGGCTCTGTAGAACCTGAAGATGGAGGCTCGGGAGCAGACTGAGCAGGAGGCTTGGGGTACTGGCGAGACCGAGTTTGAAGGTGAAGGTCGACGGAAGGGGACGGATCGGAGTGCATCATAAGGATCTGGTAGTCAGAGGAACCAGAAATGGACGAGGGTGTGGCGGCATGGCTGTCAGGGGGGTGGGTAGCCACGAATCCCTGTTGAGGGAAAGGATCAGTGAACACAGCTGGCTGGGTAGTGGCCACATTAGGAGGAGCGTGAGGGGAGGTGTGCTATCCGCGCAATGTGGCTTGAGACTCCCACATCTGTCGCATCTGGGGTAAGAGAGGGCAATCGTGAGTGTAGTGACCGTAAACACCGCAACACGAACAGGGCTTGTTTGTGCGAAGCGGCCTGTCCGGCCTGGGCGGAATGCCCTGAGGCTGGTTGCTAGTGTTAGGGTCCTAACCAGAATTGGGTCCTCGGTTACCAGGGGCAGATGGGTTCTGGTTGCCTCGCCGCCTTCTTTGGGAAGGGGGATTAAACGCACCCTGCTGCGCAAATACTTGCCCTGGAGGTGGTTGTAAGGGCTGTTGCAGGTGGTGAGGAGGCAAGGGAGGCGGAAACGCATATGCTGGGGGAGCTGGCGCACCAGGCTGCGGATAAAAGTAAGGGTTGGGTTGGGCAGCATTGAGGTAAGCAGGAGGTTGGGCAAAAGGATGAGGCATGACGTATCCTGGATACATGTTGCCGGGAGGGGGCAGAGTGCTAGAGGTGCTGGCCCCTCCCTGAGGAGGGCCATGGCTCATAGGAGGATGAGCAGAAGGGTGGGAAAGAGATCCAACAATGCCGTCGGCGGAATGAGATGCCCCCGGGGCGTTAGCGCCACCGGGCCGGGGGATGTCAGGAAGAACTGTATAAACATAACCAGATTGAGCATAGATCAGGTCATACTTTAAAGCTATTTGGAGGGCGGCTTCTTCAGATTGAGGAAAGTGAGAGGCGACATCTTTGCCGATGGGAGACGGGAGGGTGCGAAGGAACCAGTCCATGTAAAACCGATCTTCAAAGGGAGGGGCTCGACATAAGCTCCGTCTTCGTCGCCATTCCTGAACATGGGCAGAAAGGCGTGTGGAAGAGGATTGCTTAAATGAAGTCAAGAGCTCCATACCAGTGTCGTATCGGAGAGGGAGCTGGAAGTACGACAAGAAGGCTTGGGCAAGAGTCTCGAACGTGGTATGGGAGGAAGTGGCCTGTTCGACATACCATTTAGAAGCTTCGCGGGTAAGCGTGCGTTGGAACAAACGAAGACGGATGGAGTCATCGGTAATGGAGTTGGAGGAACACCACATGTGGAAAGACCGGACGTGATTGGTTGGGTCTTCGCCATTAAGGCCCTCGAACTTAGGGATATCAGAGGGTAACTTGGTAGGCATAGTGGGCCAGGTAGTATTATGGTGGATGGGGTCGTTAATCAACTGATGGAAATCGGGGAGGCTGAGGCCTGCAATGTACGGCAGCACAGGGGTGGCCGGAGTAGTGGTTGTGACGGTTCCGCTAGAAGGAGGGCCGGTATTGGGGCCGCTAGCATTGGGCCCTGATCCAGACATGGTGAAGGTAAAAGGGGGAGAACCGGGAGGAGAAGGGGGACCCGAGGAATCAGGAGAGGAGTCGGAGTGCGGACTCGAAGGTGGACTGGCTCGACGACGACGGTGCGGAGCAGGTCGATCAACCGGGAACTGAGGATGAAGGCCAAGAAGTCTCTGGGAAAGGCGCCTTGGGGGCGCAATGATGACAGGAAGAAGGAAACCGACAAGGGCAGAAAGGGGCAAAATCAAGAAGGTCAAGGGCAGATAAGGTGCAGTGACGATTGATTTTAGAGTCTTTGCCAGGCGGTGTAAACCAGGCGCTTCTTCACTTAAGGTCAGTTTGTGGTGTGCGTTAATTTTAATTTTTAAACCCTTTCCGTTGTTGAGAGCAAAAAAGTGTGCAACGTAGCTGAAAATAAACCTACAGAGAACAGAATAAAAATGCTGAAATAACAGAAAAATAACAGCTACATATGTATCTATCAAACCCAAGAAAGTGGGTCTCTCAAAACTATGCTGAAAAGAAAGGGAAAAACTATGGAAACACACACAAACGAAGCTCAACAGATCTAGGGTCAAAGGGGACAGGGATCTGGAGGATAAAGCTGCAGATAAGGGGTGCAGATCACAGCCAAGAGACAGGGGCAAGGTGGCTGGAAAAAAGGGAAATCAGCAAAAAGCCGGGAGGGGCAAGGCAGAGGCCTTTAGGGAGGTCCAAACAAAACGACAAGAGGTGATTTGAAAGGAAAAGAGGCTGATTTCGATGGATCTGGAAGTGAGGTCACAGATCTGGAAAAAGAAAGGGCTGAAGCTCTGAAACCGACGGCTGAAACAGCTGAAACTCTTCCACAAAAAGTGGAGGGTACTAAAGCCCTAAGGGGCCGGGTTCCCACTTAGATGAGTAAAAACAGATCAGATCTTGGTCAAGGCGGGCTGAGACAGAGGCTGGAAAACCCTGGCAGAGGCTGCAGCAGAACCTAGAAAAATTACAGAAAAAAAATGTCGGAAAGTGTGGCCGTGTGTTCGAATCCGATTTGGTTGAGGTCGCTGTTACAAACAAAAGGCCTGTGTCGCAGTTTTAGCCAAAGTTGCGCACCCCCGTTCCGGCCGTTCGCGCAGATTTTCGAAAAATTGTCGTCTTCAAAGGCCGGTGTCGCTTACCTGCGCAATCGGGCCAGAAACACACGGAAGTTAGAAATTTTAGGTTTTTAGGGTTTTATGTGAGAAAAATGACATGAAAAGAGAAAACTAAGCAGCTAAAAAAGAAGCCCTAGGGCCTGAAGTAGCTGGATATGCAGGAATATGAAAAACGACAGCGGTCGTAATTTAAAACCCGTGTGGAGTCGCCATTTGTTAGTATGAATTCTTCGTCGAAGCGTACAAAAAAGAACCACTTTAGCTACGCATAACTAATAGCCCTAACAACAATAATGGCTGCAAAACATCTTCAGATCTGCAATTAGTAGTTAAAGTGCTGCAACAAAACAGATCTATAAATGGAAAGATATTAAGCAGTGAAGTAAAGAGTTTGCTCCATGCATCCAACAGACAAGACAAGAACACGATTTTTGAATGAATTTATATATTACAGGGCACCTGGGAGGAAACAAGAAGGTGTATCCAGATCTCCTCAATGGGATGGGTTCTTTGTAGTCCTCAGCACTTCAGATCTAAGCTTTCTCTCTTGTAGATGTAGAAAACCCAATGTAGAAGGTAGAGCTCAATGGGAGCAACAATGGCAGAAAATGAGACCGAGTGTATAGATCCAGAGTGATCTAGTATGCAACAAAGGGTGAAGAATGATGGGGAAAACCCTCCTATTTATAACAAAATATTGGGTCCTTCTAGATCTTGGTGCATGATTAAAATAATGTTAATCACATCTAGATCCACCTCTATGGAATATTTTATTATTATTTGTTGGAGGGAAAGGGTGTTTGACTTAGGTCAAATCCCTTGATTAGTGAAAAATAAATAAATAAATGATTTATTTATCTTTTTAAGGAAGTGGTTGGGATATAATCAAATAAATAATGATTTAGTTGATTAATGGTGGTTGATTTGGTCATATTTAACAAGGAATATTATTTAAATAATTATTCCTAGAAAATAATAAGATAACTATGGGTTTATCTCATTAATTTCTTTTGTTTTTGGGTCAAACATGACTGGGAATAATAATTAAATTATGGTTTAATTAATTATTCCTTTTGGGGTTTCCTAATTAACATAGTGAAAGCAGTTTTACTTGGGGTAAAACTGGTCTTACACGGTGTACTTGGGTCCATCTAATGATGAAGAGTTAGATGACCAAAAAATGGTGTAACAGTTTCATTTTGGAGTGAAAACGTAGTAGGACCTACTATTGACAAATGTTTCTTAAACCTTAAAGTGTGTGCAAATAAGTTGAATGCATGCACCACTGCCTTGGAAACATATGATGTAATCATCAAAATGGACTAACTAGAAGCTGATGAAGCTTTGGTGGACTGTTTCAAAAAGGAAATGATCTATTTATATTATCAAGGTATATCAATTGAGATATTTGGTGTGAAGATGGAAGTGTCCCTATGATTCATCTCAATAATGAAGGAAAAATATTACCTCACATAGGGATGTAAATTGAGTGTTCTCAAGACTAAAATGACAAGAAGGGACCCTCCCTAGACCAAAACCTAGTCCTATCAGAATTCAGGGTTGTTTTTACTAAAGAGTTACTAAGGTTACCTCTTAAGAGGGATATTGATTTCACTATTAAATTAAAACTTGTTGTGGAGCCAATATCCAGTAAACCCTATAGGATGAAGACTATAGAACTCTGTGAATTGAATATGTCGTTAATGGATATTTTAGACTTAGGACATACCAAACCTAGAATTTCACCTCGGGGGTTGTGTCGATGATTACCGTAAAAAAATAAATGTGTTTCCTTGATATTTTTCATATATTATAAGGACTTGAATCAAGCTAAATTTACAAATAGGTACCCAATACAAAAAATATACTATCTCTATCATAAAATGAAAGAAGTAGTGGTTTTCAGGAAAATAATTGTGTTATTTAAATATCACCAATTACAGATTAGATAAGCTGACATATCAAAATCCACCTTTTGGGCTCGTTTTGGGCACTATGAGTTGTAGTAGTCTTGTTTAGCTTGACTAATGGATAGGAAAAGTTCATGAGAATCATGAATGGTGTATTTTAGAAGTCTATGAACCAACTACCTTCATCAAATATTGCATCAAAATTACCAATATTTTCATCATTCCTTTTGATCTAGCACGTGATTCTAAACACTCTAAATTGCTTGACTATCACAGGTCAACAATACAAAAGTTTGTAGTGATTTTTATCAAATTTTGGTCTAAAGTGTGCTTTCTTTAGATTCACCACTATCGTGTGAATGTCTTTAGCCCAAAATATTTGCTGAATATTTCTTTCTCTCATCATGACTCTAGCTAAATGTTGAACCTATCTATTGGATCTCTGAGTTTTCCCTAAAAATGCAGCCCACGTCATACTGTTGAAATCATCAATGGTTAGCATGAAATATAATTTTCCTATGGGTGTTTGTGTTCTTGAAGGACCGCATAAGTCCATATGTATCAACTAAAATGGTTTTTTTATAAATTCTCTTTAGACTTGAATGGTACTCACACTTGTCTACCAATGTGATAGGACTTGCAACTATTATTCTCAGAATTTGAAAGATTTGGCATACTAACAACATTATTCTTTCCCAACTTGAAAATTTGATCAAAATTCACATGTCCAAGTCTTTTATGCCATAACCATCTCTCTTCAATATTTTAAAAACTACACCTCTCTGTCTTCTCTTCTACAAAGAATACATTACAATTTGTTCTTACAACTTCAAATACTATTTCTCTAGTGCTTGTAGACTTAATTTGATATTTTTTTATTTTATTTTAACAACACATCATAATCTTAGTCAAATATCTGAGACACACTAAGTAAATTATGATTCAACCCATCAACAAGCAACACATTATTATCTTTAAAATTTCCATTGTCTAGGATGACAACTCTACAAATTTTTTTTTCCAAAGGTCGTATTTCTTTCTCAATTGGTTTCCATGACAAAAAATTATTTGTTTCTGATGACATTTGCCTGGAATAGCCACTATCAACATACCCATGTCTTCCTTCATTTTAAGAATATAAGACAATATTATGGTTCTTAGTGATTACCTTTTCCTTCTAGACTTTGGGTTCCTGGCTTGTTTTCTTAATAACTAGATTAGGCCTTTTATTTATAAGTCTGCAGTTAACTACAATATGCCCAAAATTATAATAGAGATAACATTGAATTATATTATTCAGATTAAATGGATTTTTGTACATGGGTCTGCTCATACTTTTTTTGATATATTTATTAGTTGGCTGATAATTTCTTCTTCATGGCCTAAGCTAACTAATCGACAAATTCACCCTACAATTTTTTACCTTCTGCCCATAATTTATGCATGTAAAATAATATTTGAAAAAATGTCTTCATACCTGGGAGAAAACTGATTTTTGAAATCTTGTTTGGCTTCTCATTTGTGAAATACAAATTTCCTCTCCAACTTTGATCTTCCATTGTTGTGTGGGATTTGATCTATTTTTAGAATTTCCCCTCTTATTTTGTTGTTGTTGATTAGTATTCTGCTGCAAATTTTTTTGTGTGCTTCCATTTTCTCTCAAATACTACATTGAAACTCCACTTATTTGTCTCCCATATATTTTTTTTACACAAATTTAATCATTTTATTTCCCTTTATAGTAGCATCTAAACTTGAGTCGGCCTCAAATCTAAGACAATTTTTATTATTGGAGACTCTTTGTGCTTCAAGAATATCATTTAAAATTTCAATCCATTTTCCAATTTTTTCATTAAACATCAACTGGGTTTCTTCATTTTGAAGCTCTTTCCTTACTAAAACAGTTTCCCTTTCAAGCCTCCGATGTGCTTGATTTTTTTCACTGAGTTGCTAATTCATAATTTCCTGAATCTTCTTATCTTCTTCAATTTGCAGCAGTAGAGGTTAAATGACTTCAAATTTTTCCTTAATTAGCAATTATTTTTTAGTTTTATTTTTCTTCCTCATCCTTTCAATATCTTCAAGAGCACTGGCCATCTCTTCTTATAAGTTAACTTCAACCTCTTCTTCATCATAATTAATTGCTTCTACTTCCATATTATCTATGGCCACGATCATAAATTCCTTTGGACTTTAATTGTCTCTATCCTCATTAGAAGATTGGTTTCCTTCACTTCATAGGAACTGGCATCTTGGGTGTAGAAGCTTTTCTTTTTAGCCTTATTTCTATCCTTTTTTACTTTTATAGACTTCTCTTTAGGGTCATATTCTTTCTTCTTCTTTTTAGGACACTTGAAATCATAGTGGCTAACTTTACCACAACTAAAGCATTTAAAAGGTAGCCTACCCATTAGAGAATTTTTTAGTTCTAAAATGGGCCTCCTAAGGAATATTATAAAACAATAGTGAAAATAATAAAATAATATTAGATTACATCATCAAATTTTAAAGGGGAAAAAAACCAATTTTCTTAACTCGTATTGTCAACTTATCTCCCTATCGTTTTACTCAAATTCTGACCTCGAGAACTCATTTGATGTATAATTTGTTCCTCATCCAAGGAGTGCCCATGTTGCATACATTCGATGGATCCTTCTACACATAAAATGATAAATACATGAAAAAAATGTGATTGCGATCAAAATTTTCAATTATTTCTCATTTTTCGTGTAGCAAGGTCCATTGAAAGTATGAAACATATGTACTCCTTGGATGAGGAATTCCATTTTGCATCCAACGAGTGCTCCCACTGAAAATTTAAGTAAAACAATAGGGAGATTAGTTAAAAATATGAGTTAATAAAGTAGTTTTTTAATTTTAATTTTAATTTTTAATCTTTTTACTTGTTTTATTCCAAAATGGTGAATCACCCCACATGGTTGACATCATCATATTGAACCTTATTAGTTATTGTAAAGTTGATTTTGGTTGTACATTTTTTTCGGCCCATTTAGACCTCAAAATTTCTCTAATGCTTTGTACTTTCCTACATGTCTCTTGATTTTTTCTCTCAAACCTAGCTTCCTCTTCAACGAATTCACAAAATGAGTCATCATGCTCTTCCTTGGGATTCTAATATTCTTTTAAGGATGACTCCTTCGTGCCATTATAAATTCTTATCTCATAAATAGTAAAAGTTTTAATTATTTGGTCCAAAGTGAGAGTCTTTAGCTTCGTCATCTCCTTAATGGATGAAACCTTGGAATTAAATCTCTCAGGAAGAGATCTCACCACATTTGGAACTATATAGACTCTTATAATTTTTCATCAAGACCTCTTATAATGTTCACAACGTTGTCAACTCTAAGAAATTATTTAGAAATATATTCATCATCATGTATCTCCAAATACTTGAATTGGATTCTAAAGCCTTGAATTTTTTATTTATTTTCCTTTTTGACATATTCATAGTATTTGCTTATCTTGTCCCAAATAAATTTTGCAGTAGAGAATTCCATGACCTTGACTAGATTTGATTCAGGTAGGCCAAAACAAATGGCATTGATATATTTATCATTACATGTAAATTCCATTTTCTAATATCTAGTAATAAATGCTAGAGTATTTTGATATTATTATTCCAATGCATCACATATATTAGCACCAAGTGATTGAATATAGATTTATGCAAGTGAAAGGCCGCAAATACCCACAATATGAAAAAAATTTAACTATCTATCATTCCAAAAATTAATACTCATTAAAAGAGTATATGCACGCGGAATTTTTATTTTATGGCCCGCACAAAATGGACCAATCATGAATGGAATAGCACTTTGTACCTTTTTAAATTTACCTCCCCACAGATTACAAAACTTAACACTTTTGCAAGTTTGCGATTCTGTGATTTCGCAATTCGCAGCGAACTGGATATCACTCGTCGAATTTTTTTTAGTTTAGCAATAACTGTATTACTTATCTTAGGCGATATGTGATTGTGATGTATCGAATCGCAATATTCTTATCTTACTGCACCTTAACATTTTATCACATCGTAGGGAAAACAACTTAACATGCGATGTCTTAAACACAAACCATAAAATCTGCAATGTACGAATTTGTGATTTCCTGCCCACCGTTGTTCTACGCCTAGATCTAACAGTCTCTACTTCTTCTTTACTCCTCCACTTTGCATCAAATTTCAAATAACTTATTGAGTAAATCCTTAACATTTAACTTTAAAATCTGCGATGCATGATGGTTGATTGCATGAAACTTCAAATTTTGCACGGTTCAACAATTTCTCTCGAACCTTTTACGCAAAAATGTCATTGTGGCTTTATTGTTCGCATCGTGAGTTGACATGCTCTGAATGAGCTATGTGATAATGTGATTTTAAACTCAAAAGTGAAGTAAAGATGATAATTAACACAAATACGACAATTGAGCACACAAAAACTTGAATAAGTTAGAGATGTGAATACACAAAGTCGAGCCCTTTGATGGCTAGATTTACAATGACTTCTCGTCCTGTCCACTCCTCTGTCTCACTTCTCGCACCTTTATATCACACTTTCACATTCTCTATATTCACACCTATTTACTCTATCACTAACTAAAAGTGGTTTTTCATTTATTATCTTTAAACAAACACTATCCTATCCTCAATCTAATCTATTTGGCTAAATATCCTTGCAGGGAGAACCAAAGTGCTACTTTTATTTCTATTTAATATAGGAAATCCAACAAACTAACTTCTCACAATTTAAAGCTAACTAAAATATTAATTATCAGTATTTTCACCTTTTGTTAGCCACAACATATGAACATGTAATCACATTGCTGACTAATTTCTGGATGCTCTTGCATCAGACACCCAGGAAAGAAAATATTGATCCATCAATGTTTCAAGATCTGCATTAAACTTCTGTAACTCTGTTGCAGTCATCCAACTGGTAGATTCCACTAGTTGTCCTTTCCATTTGACTAGACATTGATAATAGGTCTATCCCCTAGTCTTTTTTGTTGCTCTTTCCTCTAGAATGGCTTCCACTTCTTTCTTTGTTGTCTTTGGTATGTGTTCCTTCCAATTCAAAGTTTGGTCCTCCTCTTCAATAGTTTCTTCTTTTAGTTCTTCCTCTGTTCCTTTGTAAGGGTACAAATTTGCAACATTAAAGATGGGTGATTTCCCAATTCCTTTAGGTAACTCAATCTCATATGCATTTGAAGAAAACTTTCTCAAAATTCTACATCGCCCTATCTTTTTTATTTTCAGCTTGTTATAGGTATTTATTGGAAACCTTTCCTTCCTTAGATAAACCATGACCAAATAATCTACTTGAAAATCTCTTTCTATCCTCTTCATACCAACTCTTTGTTTATACTTTTGTGTGTTTTTCTGTAATCTCTGATTCACATCTTCCTGCAGCTTCTATATTTGTTTTGTAAATTCTTCAACCTTCGCACTCCTTGTCTCTTGTTTACTCAATTCTCTAAGTTCATAAACCCCTCTTGGATTCATTCCAAAAAAAATCTGAAATGGACTCATGCTAGTACTCTGATTAGGGGTATCATTATAGGAAAATTCAGCTTGAGCAAGTGCTAAATCCCATGGCTTTGGATTTTTGTAAACCAAAATTCTTAATATGTTTCCCAAACTCTTATTCACCACTTCAGTTTGTCCTTCCGTTTGAGGATGACAGGCTAAAATTAAATTGATGTTTGTTCCTAGCTTCTTCGATAGAGTCCTCTAGAAGTATCCTATGAACTTTGTATCTCTGTCTGAAACAATACTAATAGAAAATCCATGTAATCCTATAAATTCAGAGAAAAAAATTAGTAATGTTAGTTGCATCACTAGTTTTCTTACAAGCAATAAAATGAGCTATTTTAGAAAATCTATCTAGAACAACATAGATAGAATCATGTCTTTGTTGGCAATATGATGTAGAGTGTTGTCCTTGATGGCAACCCACTGAATGAAGATGAAGACATGAGATTGTTGGCATGTGTTGTCCTTGATGGCAATACACCTGATGAAGTTATTCTTGACTTGATGGACTTGGTAAATGATGTAAATTTGATGTGATATGATGTTTGTTGACAATATGATGTAGAGAGTTGTTCTTGAATGGCAACCCACCTGATGAAGATGATGGCAACTTACTTGATGAAGTTGTGCTTGATAGAATATGTCTTGATGAACCTATTTAAAGATGAAAATCTGATGTATCTACAGAGAGTACAGTAGGTAATGAAGAAAGGAATTCAATATGTGCTAGATCTATGATGAAAAGAGTATGTCTCAAGGCATACGCGGATTTGCCTAGGAGAAGTCACGTATGCATGCGGTAAAGTACGTTCCAAGTCGCGTATGGGAAAAAGCGCTCATAAAGTGAAAAACCAGGGGTAACCACCATGGTATTGACCCATTATATTGGGTAATGATTCATCTAAATGACCCCGTCTAGGAATACCATCAGAAGTAATGTATTTTTGGGCTCATGGTATTGTTTTGGCTCATGGTATTGAAAAAGGGGCTCATGGTATTGAAAAAGGGTAAATCTATATAAAGAGAAGAAATTCATTGTGCAAATCATGAGTGTGGTTGCAAGATGTCTGAGCTTGAATGAATACTTCTCTGTGAAGAATATCTGTATGGAAAGGGTAAAGGTTTGATAATATATTTGAAACTATGATGCACCTATGAAGAAATGATGAAGCGCAATATCTAGATCTGGAATGTATTTGTATCTGCTAGATCTGTTTATGGAAGGCTTAGATCTGAGATGAGGCAAACATCTGTCTGAAGTAAAAGGGTAAATCTGAACTGAATATCTGATCTGAAGAAGTATGATGCTCTATAATGGTTGAAGATTTATACGCTAGTTCGCCGCAGAGGAAGCACGTATATACATGGCTTTGCTGAAGAGAAAGTGCGTATGCGCAATGAAATGAGCTCTGTATTATGTACAGAGGTATACACTGGTTTATGTGAATAGAAGCACGTATATACGTGACATCAGAAAAAGAAAGCGCGTATGCAAAATAGGGTTTGCTGAAGTCTGTGGTAAGAAATGTCTGATCTATTCTACTGGTTTACTGATATCTATCAGTGAGTTATATGTATCTGTTTCATGGTTGACTGTGCTTAAAAGTATGGAGTGGGTCCAGTCTGAAAATATGATGAAACGTGGCCTGCAAGTGGTGTCCTAAAGGATGCTTTGGATCCAAGTAGAAATTGAAGGAAACGTGGTCCATGTGGTGCTGAGTTGTAGACTTCCGGGCCAGGTTGTAGCTCCCTCGCTGTGTGAGGCTGGGTAAACGAGATCGTGGGGTCATAGCTCCCTTCCGTGAGAGGCTGGGTAAACGATTCGTGGGTTGGAGCCCCTTCCAGGAGAGGCTAGTAAACGAGCGTAGGTGGGTGCCTCGTGTGTCGTAGGTCCGCGCTCAGCACATATGTTGTAAGATGTTTTCTTTATAATAAAATATCGAAGGCCGAAGCCGACGTAGCGGTGTTTTCTCCCGACTTGGGTTTCCACCTAAAAATCCTGGTGTTTATGTGTGATGCCTTGTGTGATGGTTTATTCTGTTCTTACTGCACATGTTTACTGTTTAGAGAACATCTAATAAATGAATGATGGAATGATATAAGTGAAGAACTAATTGCATAATTAGATCTCTGTGTATACGTGAGTTTTATGAAGGATATCCGCGTGTATACGCTAGTTGGCTTCAGAAAAGTAGCGTATGGGTCTTAGAGCATGAAAAAGTAAAAAGATTTAGTTTGCCCTAAATACTGATTCACCCCCCCCTCTCAGTATTTTTCCCAACAATTGGTATCAGAGGGAGGTTCTTCTGTAAAAGCTTGATCGCTTGAAGGAGATCCTTTGCAATGGGAAGTCAAGAAGGAGTGATGTCTATAAAGCCACCTCTATTCAATAGAAGGAATCTGATATTCTGGAAGGTACGAACAAAAGCTTATCTGCAAAATCTTGGTGCAGATGTATGGGCAATCGTGAAAGAATGTGAACAAGAATCTAGAGAAGAAAAGGGTACTTTTGGGATTCTCTAGAAGACTATAATCTTCTTGAAGAAAAAATTCAACTCAAAGTAAGCCTAGAAGAGAAGAGCATAATCATAGAGACTCTTGAAAATCAGCATGAAGCAAGAGAAAAACACATGGAGGAATTAGAGTGTGAAGTAGTAAGTCTAAGGAAGGATAATGAGAAAGTGAAATCTCTCAATCTTAGATTTGCTAAAGGTTCTGAAACTTTAGATGAGATTATCAAGGTACAATGGTCTCCTCTTATAAAAACAGGTCTTGGATATACTAGGGAATCTTCCCAGACTTCAGCACCAAATTTTCTAAAAGCAGCCACAGTTGGTTCACTACATTCAGCCACTCAGCAAGGGAACAAAGGATCTTTACAGGTAAAACATGATCATCTGAATTCAAGGAACA